>CM053026.1:238303852-239503852 GCA_028564925.1 Lithobates sylvaticus
GGGCAGGCGGTCCGGGGGAAGACACGGGGGGGGACATCGCAGGATCCAGGTGACAAGGTGAATATACTGCACCAGGATTCTGCAATGCAATCCCAAGTGTGGCTCGGGATTACCAGTAATGGTACTGAAATTTAACCTCGAGCCACACTCGGGAATACCGCTAGGTGGGTTAAACCCTGCTAAAAAATTATTAAATTGCAGCTCACCAATTCTTAAATATGGTGGCTGCATACGTTTTATTTTTTTTAGGTGTTTTCCTTTATTTTCACCTGGTGAACCAGCCAGTAAGTCTGTTATTTCTCCACTTTCTTTAACAGACAAAGCTGCCCAGACAAAGAAGCAGTTAGAGGGTTGAGACTAATTATTTACCACTGACAAGGGTGCTTATGACAGTCAGATTTTATTTATTTATGGAACACCTTTATCTCAAAAGGGAAAGAACATGTTTGCTGTGACTGCTTATAAAGTGTTATCTGGAGTTCAGCCCTAAAGTAGAACTGTAGGCAAAACTTTTTTTTTTCATTTTGGATAGAGCAAATGAGGGTTATACCCCCTGACAATTCTTTTTTTGCCATCTGGGTCCCATTGCAGAGATTTACCTTCACTTCCTGTCCCATAGGCAAACAGGAAGTGAGAAGAAATCCCTGTAAATCAAGGGAATTTTTTGGGGATGCCCAGGTCACTAGTACTTTTTTGGGGACTACCCAAAATTTGGGTAATTTCTTTTACTTTCCCTTTCAATGATAATGGTAAACAGGACAAATAGAGAGGGTGAATCTCCTTAATGGGGGCACAGACGGCAATCAAAACTGACAAGTGTTCCAATCCCTCGCCATTCTATCAAAAGCTAAAAAAAAAAAGTTTTTCCTTTGGTTATACTGTTAGCCACTTTTGTAAGGCCCATCTAAATCTGCTAGTCTAAAAGTCAGACATCCCAAACTGCAAAAACTAATTTCAGGGAGGTGGCGCTTCATGCCCACAACCAACTGCACCGCTGCATCTTTTTAACCTCCTTAGCGGTGTTCCCGAGTTCCCGGGGTTACCGCTCCTGGCAGCAAAAACTCAACCCGAGCCAGACTCGGGCTGCGTTGCAGGATACAGGGGGGAAGTTACTTACCTTTCCCCTGGATCCTGCGATGTCTCCCCGCTGTGTGAGCGAGCCGTCTGCTCGCTCGATTCACACAGTGCCCGAGTGCCGCCGATCTCCGTTCCCTGCGACGTTCCGACACACGGGAGCGGAGATCGGCGCCAAATTCAAAAAAGTTTAAAAACACACAACACATACAGTACTGTAATCTTACAGATTACAATACTGTATACAAAAAATACACACCCCCTTTGTCCCTAGTGGTCTGCCCAGTGCCCTGCATGTAATTTTATATAATAAAAAGATTTTTTTTCTGCCTGGAAACTGGAGATTGTCCATAGCAACCAAAAAGTGTCCCTTTATGTCAAAAGTGGTTTTAGACCAGCTAGAAAACACCGATAAAAAATTTGAATCACAATTTATCATCAAACAATACATTTAATGACAGCGACTATTCTGCAACTGAGCAAATTTCTGTGTTTTTGATTTGATTACATTATTGAATCATTTTTATATATATATTTTTATTATATTATAATTTATGATTTTGTGTTTCAAACTTTATCATACCCGGGATGTATACTAGACTCGGAGAGGTTCGGACAGATTTAAGTGAGTTATTCATAAGAATTGCATGCCCTCAATATAAAAACGCCAAATTTCCATGCAAAATAATTGTACCGCTTTCAGCACTAAATTCCAGACAGAATCATACCGCCAGGGAGGTTAATATTTTTCCACAGTGCTTCTGGGGAAGGGGGTGGGTGGTATGTGGCAGTGGACAGCGTCGGTAGTTTTTTTATTTTTAATAATTCATTTTTTTACAATTGAATTTGTTAATATTTTTGCACAATGCTTTTTGGGGGGAGGGGGTTGGGGCAATGGACAGTGTTGGTAGGGCAGGGGAGAGTGGTGTCAGCAGTTTTTATATTTATTTTTTTTACAATTTTCTTAGATTTTTTGGGGGGCTTTGGTGAGATGTCAGCATATACACTTGTTATTTTTTTTACTTCAAAGCAGAGTATATATATCTGCTCTGAAATAAAGTAAAAAAAAACATAACAATTAAACAAACAGTGTGTGTATATGTATATATATATATTTATATATCTATATTTTTTATTTTTTTTTGTCCTATGCTGTAAGGAGGTGTTTTTCTTAGGTAAATGGTGCCAGAGACTCAACACAATAAGGTTTGTTCTCTAGCGTTTGAGAATTCTCCCATTAAAATCAATGCAATTTGGTCAACCACAAAATGGCCACCAGCCGGAGCCCTAATTACAAGGACAAATTGTTTAGTGTTGATGGAGTGATGGGGATGATAGGAGCGGGAGCTGTGTGCAGTGATGTCTGCGGGGACAGAGTCGGTCTTCACAGCTGTTCTCCGCACCAATCATTCCCCGGGGAGGTCGGGAGATGCTTGGGGGTGTGTGGGAGCCGCTGCAAGACATCTCAAGTCTCACAGGAGACTTGAGATGTCTGAGAAGTTAAAAAATTTACCCTCTCCCCAAACTGACAATGCTGCTGAACAAAGGTGTCTGCTTTACTACTTAATCCAGAATATAGACACCTTAAGATGGGAAGTGTGTTATTGGCAGGATCACTGAGTTAAATAAAGGGGGAAAAAAGCCTAAAGAAAACTAATGCAGGACTGGTAAGCTGCAGTATATTTCATTTTTGTTTTTGGGTTTAATATCGCTTTGATGTTCCCATGAGGCCACAGACAGCTATAAACCCCCCGAAAGAAGCACTAACCCTCCCTACCCTATCTATTACTAAAAAAAAAAATGTCAGCAGACTGAGTGGAAGCCCCTGACACCTCCACTACAGCCCCTGACATTCCCACTACAGCCCTTGACACCTCCACTACAGCCCCTGACACCTCCACTTTAGCCCCTGACCCCCCACTACAGCCCTTGACACCTCCACTACAGCTCCTGACACATCCACTACAGCCCCTGACACTCCCGCTACAGCCCCTGACCCCCCACTACACCCTAGTGCATTTTCGGTCCATTGTGTACTTAAAATTGGGGTATGCCTGTATGACAGTTTTGACACGGCTCTGAGTGTCACTAGCGCCCCCGCATCTCTGGCCAAATACCGTACTGCACACTGCAGAGGCTTGAATCCTGCTCGTTTTGCAAACCAAGTCAGGATTTTTTAAATATTTAATAGCTCGTATTGCGAAACGCTCGTTAACCATGTTACTCGCAATCCGAGGAATTACTGTAGAAACACAAAGTATACAGTATAGAAATAATTAACATATAAAACATTTGTTTTAAAACTTGAAAACATTTAAATAATAAAAAATGAAACCCAGAGCTATTATAGTTTTCTTTTAATGTTAGCAATTCATAGGCAAATCTTTCTTTTGTTGTAGCAAAAAAAAAAGTAATTGTAACAATTTCCCTAGTACCGTATTTATCGGCGTATAACACGCACCGGCGTATAACACGCAACCCAAGTTTAGGAGGGAATTTTAAGGAAAAAAAGTTTTAGGAGAGAAGTTTAGGGAAAAAAAAAAAAACTTAAATTTAAGCGTCATTTGCAGCTTGCCCAGCGTCATTTGTAGCGTTGCCCAGCGTCATTTGTAGCTTGCCCGGCGTCATTTGCAGCTTGCTAGTGTCATTTGCAGCTTGCTAGTGTCATTTGTAGTTCGCCATCGTTTAAATTTCCCGCCGCGAGAAATACCGCGCATGCGCGGCCGAAAAAGACCGAACCGCGGCCGAAAAAGGCTGAAGTGCGGCCGAAAAAGACCGAGAAGACTGTTCAGCTCCGCTCGGAGTCCCGCCTCCCTGCGGTTTCGGGGGCGAGCGCAGGGAGGCGGGACTACGAGCGGAGCTGAACAGCCGGCTTCGGTCTTTTTCGGCCGCGCTTCGGCTTTTTCCGGCCTTTTTCGGCCGCGGTTCGGCCTTTTTCGGCCGCGGTCGCCATTTTTTCGGCGCCGCAACCGATTTTTGTCAATTTTTTTTTGGGTATCGGCGTATAACACGCACCCACGACTTTCCCCCGATTTTAAGGGGGTAAAAGTGCGTGTTATACGCCGATAAATACGGTAAATAAATTCTACTGACAGAGTGGTACCACTAAAGACACACTGCATGACAGTGTGAGCAAACGCATCTGCAAACACTATAGTTTCATCATAGTACATATTGTGCATATTACAATGGATAGAAAGTCCAGACTTTGCAGTTACAGTTTAATGACTAATACACTGTATGTTTGAAACATAATCGCATATTCTCACTGGGGCTCATCTATGAAGAATGATGTATAGAGCCTGTTATAATACTCCATTTGGATATGCAGCTATTGTATATATATGACAGCAAATAAATCCATAGAAGCTTCTTCTTTCATTTCCAAAACAGTATTTCCCTTGGCCTATGTACAGTTTCTTCATTCGTTAACACAAGAGTATTTCTCTGGCCTGACAGCTGGCTGATAAATCCATTTCCTCTTTGATGTTTCTTTTAAGGTTTCCGATTTATAAAGGCCTACAACTTATACTGTACAGTATATAGTAGCTGAAACGTTAAGGTGGATCTATACCTAGATGTTAACATAAAACATGTATATAATTTATAAGGCCCCACAAGACTTACATATAATAGTTCAGACCTTATTTAAGTACCGTATTTATTGACGTATAACACGCACCCCAAGTTTAGGAGGGAATTTTAAGGAAAATTTTTTTTAGGAGGGAAGTTTAAGGATTCAACTTAAGAACAAACCTACAGACCCTATCATGTTTGTAACCCGGGGACCCCCTGTATTTAAATGCCCATCAATGCAGCCTTATCAGTGTCCATCTGCAGCCTTGTCCATCATTGTAGCCTTGCCCAGTGTCCATTTGCAGCCTTGTCCATCATTGTAGCCTTGCCCAGTGTCCATCTGCAGCCTTGTCCATCATTGTAGCCTTGCCCAGTGTCCATCTGCAGCCTTGCCCAGTGCCTTTGCAGCATTGCCCAGTGCCTTTGCAGTCTTGCCAGTCTCTTTGCAGCATTGCCAGTCTATTTGCAGAATTGCCCTCATTTAAAATTGGCGCTGATTTCCGCTGACTGTGAGCGGAGAGGAGCGAGCGGAGCCGACATACAGAAAGCCAAGTGTACTTTGGCTTTACTCAGCTCTGCTCACAGTCCCGCCCATCTCCACTGATTGCGAGAGGAGAGGAGTGAGCGCCGCTGACATACAGAAAGCCGAGTGTACTTTGGCTAGACTCAGCTCTGCTCACAGTCAGGGGCGGACTGCGAGAGGAGCCGAGACTAGCCGAAGTACATTCGGCTTTCTGTATGTCAGCAGCGCTTGCTCCTCTCGCAATCAGTGGAGGTGGGCGTGACTGCGAGAGGAGCTGAGTTAAGCCGAGTGTACTTCAGCTTTGTGTATCTTGGCTCCGCTCGCTCATTTCCTCACAATCAGCGGGAGATCAGCATATAACATGCACCCACGATTTTACCCTGACTTTAAGGGGAAAAAAAATTGTGTGTTATACGCCGATAAATACGGTATGTATTTTGGCCAGTCTATCTATTTACTTTCACGTACCCCAAAAAAGTGTCAACATAGCTGTATGTTAACATTTAGGTGTAGCTCCAATTTAAGGCCTTTTGGCTCATTTACACCTGTGGTAGGGGGGAAGTAAGAACAGACAGTTGAGCTCCATATTTACCCAACCATCCCTCTTAAGTAGCAAAGGCAGCTGGATGTGGTTATACACATTACCTATCTCATTCAGCGGGCATTACCACTGACCGATTCAAATGAATGGAGTCGTACTGCAAGCAGCCTGCAACAGTGTGCAATGCAAATGGTTGTGACTTGGTGGGGCAGCATTTATAGGGTTAAAACGGGCAGTGAGGAGGCAACATGCTTTCAAATGCCTCTGAAAAGTGATCCACTGCAGACTGCATATTTCAGAGGGGTGTCAAGTGCCTACACTGATCAACCTTGTCCCTTTTTTTTAAGACCAGGTTTATTTAATTGATCTACTAACTCACAGGTTTGTTCCCAGCTTTGTTTAATATGAAATCCAGTGTAAGCATTTCCCCCTAATCAGCCACTATTTCATTACTTTACATAACTATCTTCTGTACCATTACCTGAGAACGAATGCAGCTAATTGCACACAAATGACTGTTGTAAAGGGAGCAATTTTGATAATGTTCTCCATTCACTCAGTCTTTCATTTTAGTAATGGTGTCAATAAGTGACATTAAAGTAGACTTGGCATTAGATATATATTTTTATGTCAAGTGCTTGCATGCTAAATAATGTGCTAATGTACAAATCAGGAGCATATTTATAGCAGGGAGCAGATACTGCTGTCCACTTTGACAGGTCACTTGACTGGGCTTCCCTCCCAGGATCTTTTCTTTTAATTAAAATCGTCCTGAAGCAAACAGAGAGCAATACACCACTGAAAATCTTTATAACAAGCAGCGTTTTTTTTTTTTTTTTTAATATACAGCGGACATACTACTGCTTTATAAAAGGAGGCCTATGAGGTATTTATTACCTTTCTCAGAGTTAAAAAATACTCCCCACGAGAATGCTTTTTTAATCAGAAGGAAGGAGCCATCCAAATTCAGGCATCATCCAAGGTCATCATTTACTTCCTTGACTGAGATGGTGGCTGAGCAATGACAGTCATGAAAACTCTGGTTCCTCCTGGTTCTTGGCTTTGTTTGTGTATGTACACATAATGTGGGTGGGTAGCAGCTCTTAGGTTTTAGTGCTATCTTCACAGGTTCAATAGCAAAAACACTGTATTATACTAGGGCACTATTAAGCAAACCAAAATTACACTAGATTTACAAAAAAGCACATCATGCAAAAGCAAAGGCATGCTATATTCCAACGGACTGATGCCTGTGAGGTCCCTCTCTGGCACCGACATCTTCTCCCTGGCTTCTTCCAGGTGCCAATAATCAGCTGTCTTCATTGGCCGGTACATTTTGCAGAGGATTGCGAATAGGCAGATACGTTTATTGTATTGCAGAACACATTTCTTGACTGTTCTGCAATAAATAGCCTGCTCATTTGTAGTTTTTTATTCTTTGCCTTTAGTTCGGCTTTAAAAAATGGATTGGTACAAAAATACACACATTTTATATAAGTAGATTCAAAATAATCCATATACCACGTCACCAGTCACGAATGGGTAACTCGCTTCATAGAGAAATCTACTTCATCAAGACCAGCGAAACAGACGACAAAGTGTACAAAAAACATCACAGGTGGAAAAATGGAATATCTCTCTGCACCAACCCACTAGGTTTTCTCTATCCTGACAATATGCAGACTCATCACTATCACTTATTCTCCCAATTAATGTGACGTCACCTTCAAATTTTAAAACAGAGTCCACCTTTGAAGCAAGACACAATCATAAGTATATAAGTGAAAAAAAAGGGGAACACATATCCCTGTGGCACCCCTGTACTAAAGGAAAGCATTGATGAGTAGCAACTACCAAATCTTTACCCTCTGCTGGCTATCGGCCAGGAAATCCAAGATCCAGTTACAGACGGTTGGGCTTAGGTGTTGTAATGGTCTGATGCTCAGTCTAATATAAAACTTTACAGAGTACCGGGATCACCTATTTTTTTTTTTAATTTATTACAGGATTTATATAGCGCCAACAGTTTATGCAGCGCTTTACAATATAAAAGGGAGACAATACAGTTATAATACAATAACATACAGGAGGATTAAGAGGGCCCTTCTCAGAAGAGCTTACAATCTAATAGACCTATCAGGCTTTGTTTTGCTTAAAGATCCATTGGTGCGTGGTGCATTGTGTAGAATGCAAATCATTTTTGGTTTCTATATAATAAATACAGTTTTTTTTTGGGGAACTGCCATCTAAAATTTTCCCTATGTGGAACCAATGCTAATGTTTTATGACCTGACTGTATGTATTACTATTTTAGACTACGCATTACACCACTACACTTTGCCGCCTTTTTCGCTGAGGGATTCTGATTAAATGGATTTCTCGACTAAGTGCATTAACAATTTGTGATTGCTGACGTGGGATATGGATAAAATGAACTTATGAATCTTGTCATTTTTAGTGGTCAGGACTGTGTGTTGTACCAAATGGTTTTAATATATTCTTATGAAATGTACAGTATATATGTTTGTACTAATATGTAAGTACTGTTTGTACGTATGATGTAATTTTGGTTTTCTGTAATTTTGCTATAATTTAAAGTCCCCTACTACAATACTGTGTTTTACCTGTGTTTACAAAGGTTTGACAGCCTTTCATTTTGACACCTTAGGGGAAGGGAAGACTAATGAAATGCTTTTTGCCTGGAGCACACTCATAACATATTTTCACCCTAGGCAAAGTCACTTTATTGCTGAAAGGCATTAAATAAATGACTGTTGCTGAGAAAAGCTAGATAATGTATGGAAAGCAATGGGATTTATAAATGTGTGGGCACCTAACCTGAAGCTCTATACCAGAACTGGTTATCAGAACCAAAGGGTCATTTGAGTGCATACCCAGTCATGCATCTATGTCATGCAGCAGGTGTACTACTGTCAGATTACAACTGGATCAATTGTTGTCCATATTTTTACACCTACCTGATATATTGGTTACCCTTTAAAAAAGAAAAAAACTTTTCTACAAAGTGTACTGTGTGGTCAAAGGGGCCCAATAGTGTAAAAAAAAAAACATTATGCGGCTTAGAAAAATAGAGCTTAGCTTACATGCCATTTCTACTGTTTAAACCAATTGCTGTTTACCCAAAGGTTGACCAAAAAACTACTATACTGACCAATCCCTACCTTCCTGGCATAGCAGCTGAAAATATGTTTTAATAAATACAACTGGCTCTAATCTGGTGGCGCCTTTCTTGTCTCTCTAGCTGAAAATCTTTTGCCAGGTCAAAGGGCATTGTACATGCACCAGTTTGTAAATAGGGAGACCTCTTTTTTCTGTGACGCTGAGGAAGAGGGGGTACTCAGTGGTCAATGCCTCCCAGCTTTTATGCAAGGACAAGGTTAACCAGTCAGGGTGGAAGTTTTTTGGTCAGACTTGGGGTTACTCGCATTTGGTCTACGGATATGGACATGAAAACAAAGCTCCATTTAAAAAAAAAATCACAATGTATTTAAACTACTGGAGCCCCTAAGCCATACAGTACTTTTTTGTTGAAAGGTGAACCAAAACTTTAAAAGAGGTCCTCCACACAAAAATGTTTTTAAAAAAGGGTAATCAAAATATCAGGTAGGTATAAAAATATGTGTGGACAACCATTGTTTGGACAACCATTGATCCAGCTGCTAGGTGAATTCTAGATATAGATATTATATACATAATTAAATTAGTTATGTAACTATGTACCTATGTAACTATACCATACCTGGCTGACCCGTTTGGAAGCTGGAAATCCCTGTAGTAGGCAGAGATCCCACAGGTATGGTATATGCATAGTTACATTGGTCCACACAGTGTAACTTTGTTAAAATATATATACCTGGAATTCTTCTTTAAAGTTTTACTAAACCCAGGACCTGCATTCACTATATCTGGTCTCCTACAGTACACAAAACATGTAAATGCAATTATTTTAGTAAATATAAACTGCTAAATACCTTTTCTCACCAGTTTATAGCAGGCTTGTGACTTCTATCAGTGTCTGGTTAAAGCTTGTAGGAGTTTTTATTCTACTCTGACTGTCCTATGAGGCTGTAGGACCCCTGACCCTCTGTCTGGACAGTGCCGATTGGCCCTGTGCTGATCACATACACCCTCCCAAAGAAAAAAAAAACTCTCTAGCAATACACACCAAACTGAGCATGTGCAGAGCGACTCCAACGGCTCTGTTCTATCAGGAGATGGATTGGGGACAGTTACTCGTAAACCGAGGTTCCACTGTACACCCTAACTTTGGACTTTGTCTTCCTCATGTTATATTGTTAACTCTTTCTTTCATAAGCTCAACACAAAGCTTGACTATCCTTTTTAATATAAAACTTTGCTTGCTTGAGTTAAGTTCCAAAAATGTACTCTAGAATATAACTTTGTAACTAACCATTATCTGCTGTTCAAATTCTTACGTCATGTAATGTTATTGAAACTCAATAAAAATGTAAAGAATAATAAAAGTATAAATCTTAAAAATCTTAAAAGTAAAAAGATTTATAAAAAAAAGGCCTACGGGCTTGGCGGCCACTGCTATCTGCATGTTGCTGTCAATCCCAGCAGCAGGAATCAGTCTATTTCTACCGCTGGGATTTGCATCGTGGCTAAACACCCATGCAGCCCTACATGCTCAGCTCATATACATATCATACTAGCCCAATAATTGCCACTTTACTTGAATTCAATGGTATTTCAGGTACCAGCTGAAATGCTTGCATATGCAAAAACAAGACATTTGCCAAGCACAGCAGAGTTCTGCTCGTGTCATGTGATGTAGTAGAGGTCCTGTGCGTTCCAATGTGCTGGCTCATCAGACACAAAGTCTCATCTTCCCTCTAATTGTTCTTGATTTCAGGCTCGTGATACCCCTGAATACAATATGACCAGTTTCAAGTCAGCAGCAGCAATACAAAGTGCAGGGAACGGCCTTTTATAATGTAAACAGAAACAAAATATATTTGGCAGCCAAGCAGCATGCAGGCAAAGTCTGTAAAAAGTGCATAATTTGCTGTTTTAGCCTGACAGCCGGTACATATTTTATCTGAGCTGTTCCTCCAGGGGATTTTTATTCAGAAAAGAGATATCCCCCTAGATCTGAAAGAGATCTCTGACAAAAGCACTTTGCACGCAAACACGATTATATTTAATGACACCAGCCCCGCACTTTTACTATCAACACACGCCGCTTGCACATTTCACTGGGATTGCAGTCTGCTGCTGTCTCTTGCGCGGTATTATGCTGCTTTTATTGTGCTTTATTCCTGCTTGATTCAAAGTAAACACTGTTCCATCATATTGAAAGGGAAGGTATATCTAAGGGTAGGATAGAACATGTGGTGCCTGTCAAAGGAGAAGTCCCTGATAACTGTGATTTACATTTTTATGTTGTCATTGCTGTGCCAGATTCACGTACAATGTGTCTGCTAGATGTGGAGTGGGCATATATTATAAACAGCAGCCTGCAAGCATCTGTCTGGGGGGACAGTCTCCAAGACTTTGACACGCCACACACAAAACAAGTGTAAAACATTCCGTATTACATTAAAAATTAACACTGTGTGGTGATAATCCACTATATTCTAAACAGGTAGAATCATAGATGAGCTCATATAATAGAGATCTAAATAACATGAACTATATGGGTTCATTTATCCTAACTTCCTAAGATGAGAAAAGCCTTTGATGCTCCACACATAAAACAAGTGTAAAACAATCCTTATTACAATAAAAATGAACACTGTGTGGTGAGAATAAACTATATTATATCTTTTGTAATTTTTTATATGCTTACTTGTTATATTATTTTAATTGTACCACGATAGTCCATTTGCCCCCCATTTCCATGGTAGCCTAGTTGAGGATTAGGCTCCCAATTTCTAGACTATATTATATATAGGTAGAATCATAGATTAGCTCATATAATAGAGAGCTAAAGAACATAATATACAGTAAAACCTTGGCTTTGAGAGCGTTTTGCAAGACAAGCTAAATTTTTAAATACATTATACAAGCGATGTCTTGATATACAAGTAGCGTCATGTCACAACTGAGTATAAAAGAGAAGAGAGGTGCCTCTAAATGTAGTAATATGGTTACATTTAATGAAGGTACAGAAACATATTGCTACACTTAAGCCCCATACACACGGTCGGACAATCCGCGGACCAGGTCGGTCGGATCCTGTCCGTCATACTTTGTCTGATGTTGGTTTTGCGTACACACGGTCGGACAAAGTTGTCGGAAAATCCGATCATTCTGAACGTGGTGACGTTTGTTGCCTACGACAGGACTACGTAGAGGCTAGTAGCCAATAGCTTTGGTCTTGTAATGTGATGTGAGCATGCGTAGCACTTTGTCCGGTCGGACAACCGTACACACGATCGGATTTGGTGTGATCGGACCGTGTTGTCGGCAAATCTTTCCAGCAGGAGATAAGACTTTGTCCGTCGGACAATCCAACGTACACTGTCCGATGGTGCATACACACGGTCTGATTTTTCAACAACCTTGTCCGATCGGACAGAATCCATGAAAAAGTCCGACCGTGTGTATGGGGCTTTAGAGGAGCCTCTCTTCTCTTTTATACTCTGTAGCTCCTACTGGATTTTGCTTCTAATTCCCTTGTGGAGGCTTCCATTTGTGGATGGACATTTTATGGTTACACAACCTATCACATTGCTATAAACTTTTTATATGGACTATAAACTGAAGGACCTATGAATAAATGGTTGTGGAACGAATTTGAGTTGCCATTATTTCTTATGGGAAAATTTGCTTTGATGTATAAGTGCTTTGGATTACAAGCATGTTTCTGGAACTAATTATGCTCGCAATCCAAGGTTTTACTGTATATTGGTTCATATATCCTAACTTCCTAAGATGGTAAAAACACAAAAAGCCTTTGATAGTCCACACACAAAGCAAGTTTAAAACTCACTGCATCACATTTAAAATTAGCACTGTGTGGTGAGAAACAACAGTTATAAAAACTGGTAAAAGGTCAAATCATACATGATCTCATATAATAGAGATCTAAATAACATGAGCTGTATAGGTTCATATACTGTATCCAAACTGGGAAAAAATGAAACCCTTTTGCATTTGCATTTTTAAGCAAATTGCTAGTCTTTTTTTACACAACAATCAATACTTCACATCCAGCAGATGAGAGTTGATGTCTTTGCACACACCTATGGTGGTCAACATCATGGTGCTGTCCAGGAACATGGAGTTTAGTCAAGACACTGAAGTTACAAATGAAGCAAAGTTTTTACAACCAGAAGTAGTGTGCACTACTTGATAACTTTGGTTTATGCTAATGTTTTAAATTGGGGTCTCCAAACTTCACATCATATATTTTAAAAAAGTTTACAGGCCAAAAAAAAATCTGTTTTATAAATGAACAAATCAAATTTAAATAAATATGTTTTACTTACAATTTTTTTTTGTAATAACCATGGTATGATTTAAAACACTAGAAAATATTTAGTAAAACAAAGCAAAGAATTTAAACTTGAGCCTCCCCTTACATCAAAGCCCCCCCTTATATAAAAGTCCTCCCTTACAACAGAGTCCCCATCAAAGTCCCCCGTTACACCTTACAGCTGGATACAAATTTGCAGTGGGCTGAATTTGGTCCATGGGTCACAGTTTGGAGACCTCTGCTTGATAATAAGGGGGGTCTGCCAAAGTTGCACAGACAGAAATCCCAGAGGGCCAGAACCTCTGTCAACTTTTATTGCTGTCCGTGTCCCTGTTGCAGATGTACCCTAATTAAGATTAGGTACATATTTATTTGTTGCGGAACAATATTGAGTGTGCTCCCGCAATGCATAAAAATATGTGCATACCTTTTGCAGGTGCGTAGCAGTTGCATTCATTCCTAATGGCATCCCAATTTACCTTGTTAACACATTACCATGCATTTTGGTGTGGTTGCGATTTTAACCACTTGCCGACCAGCGACGTACCCATACAAGTGGTTATACTGGGATGATGATGCGTCAGTATCGGTTTTTAGAGCTGAGAGTTGGCTCTTTTGTAAAAACAATCCTAGCAGTGGATTGCTTTTACAAGCAGCAGGAGGGTACGCCCCACTCCCACCACCTTCTGCGGCTTCACCGAGATCTCCCATTCCACCAGGAGTCCCGATCGACCAGCCGGTGCTTCTGTCGGCTGATCACAGAGCCGACCAAAGACCAGATCAGCTTTTTTTGGTTCTATGATGTAGTACCCGGAAGCGATGACCTTACATTACTTACTGGTTTACCTGGATGCAAACGGCACCATTTTAAAATATGAAAAGCATTTGATCACACCAATCTTGGTGTGATCAAATGCTTTTAAGGGCAGAGGAGGGATCTTATAGACCCCAGATCTCTCCATAAAGAGTGCCTGTCACGTGCCAGTTGCTGTCACAGAGAATGTTTACATTCCCTGTGACAGGAATAAAAGTGAGCAAAAAAAAGTGTAAAGATCAAAAAAAATTATGTAAAGTGCCCTGCTCCCCTGTGCTTGCGTGCAAAGGCAAATGCATGCATTGGTCCTGCACGCGTGCAAATAACGATTGTCCCACACGTGTGAGGCATCACAAGAACTTCAGATCATGGGCAGTAATTCTAGCACCAGACCTCCTGTGTAAAAAAGTGGTAATCTGAAAAGGTTTTTAAAGTGCTGCCTATGGATTGTAAAGTTTACGTCATTTGTCGCCATGGCATGGGCGTGCACAATTTTAAAGCGTGACATGTTTGGTATTTATTTACTCGTGTAACATCATCTTTTATATTTTACCAAAAAATTGGGTTATGTATTATGTTTTTTGCACTAAAATGTACTTAAAATTAAAATTTACTTTACTTTAACACTTTTTTTTACTAAAGAATACATAATTGCAATAAATTCAGTTTTTATATTGGCGTGAAGTTCCACTATAACCTATGGGTGCATAGCATAGCATGAACAGGTAAAAAGTCCAAAGGATCAGGAGTGGAAGTTTTCTACATTTCTTTGTACTCACCTGTGCTAAAGGGCATACAAATGTGCCAATTGGCCAATGGCTCTCCATCCATGAGAAAACTAGCTGGGAGTGCCAGGTTAATATCCTTTTCCTTTTTTTTTTAATCCAGGCAGTGGGGGAGATTTACTAAAACTGGTGCATTCAGAATCTGTGCAGCTTCTAACTTCAGCTTGTTCAGTTAAGCGTTTTCAATAAAACCTGGAAGCTGATTGGTTTCTATGCAGAGTTGCGTCAGGTTTTGCACCATGCAGTTTTCCTAAATAACCCCCAGTGTATTGAAGGATATAAACCTAGTGAAGCATATTGCTGTGGAAAACGAGCAGAACTGCCAGCAGAGCAGATTTTAATAGGTTTACTTATCTCTATGTAGAAACCGTTTTCTATGTGTGGCTTTCTAAAAAAAAATGAAGATCAAACAGAATGCCTTATAGTCAACCTTTGCCGATCTGTGTGGAGTAATGTATTCCAAGAACTGTAGGACAATGAGGTATTTTGCTGAGTCCATAAAGCTTTAATATTGGTTATTTATCAAATTCCACGACTGCATCAACACGTAAAGGTGGACAAGAAAGGTCAACTTAAGTTTTCATTGCATGTGTCATTTTTCTGTAGCTCTCTTTTAACTCGAGCTTATGTTTACTATGAAAATGTGCTGCTTCAGGTTTTTAAAGCTAAGCTAATATAGTATGAAACGATATCCTTACAGTAGGTGTCCATACAAAGAATATTATTTCACCTAAAATTCTGCTTACTCCTTAGTAACAGCACCATTCCTAACCACTAAAATTACAAAGAGAGAGAGAGGTTTAGCTTTGTAATCTCTTTGCGTAATTCTCAAGAAGTAAACTTCAGTTAAAATACAAAATTCACCATAAAAAAAAAAGCTATTACGGTAAGTAACAATAAACCTGAATTTTTATCAGATTTGAATGTATACCCTCCTGCTTGTGATACATATTTTTAGGTGTGCAAGCTGATTTTTAACTTTTAATGCAGGTACTTCAGGAGTACATTTAAAAAAATAAATACATAAAAAGTATTCATAACCTTTTAAATCATTTGGCTATGGCTCACAGACATTCTCCTGTTACACATAGGATAGCCACACACAGTTGTGAGACAGAAGAATATTTCACTGAGACCTATGGATGACCTGCCCGTCCTTGAACTCACTGGCACCTCTAATAATTGTTAATGTGACTTGAGCGACTTGGACTAGCGGTACACCTGCAGCTAAATCTTTCCTTTAGGATCAGAGCCAGCCTAAATAAATAATTTCCAGTGGTTGTCAGTAAACAGATCCTCATTACAAGCAATACTCCAGTAAGGCATAAATTGAACTTCGGTTGATGTTAAATTCCCATTTTCCTGTAACTTCAACTTTGATAGGTTTAGATAACAACTGTTTGTAAGTATGACAGCAGATAACCTTATAGAATGGAAGTTTTTGTCTTATAGCACATTATCCTTCAATGTCATACACTTCTCTTTTGAACAGATGAAGTGTTAAGTCTAGTCAAACCAAACTGCAGATTCCATGTTACATTACGATAGCCCTGTATAGTCACTGTGGTTTTGAAAAAGCCTTAGGAATCAGGTGATCGTATGAAGATTTTGAGAACAGCCTTATGCCCCATATACACGATCGGAAATTCCCCCAGGAAAAGTCCGATGTGAGCTTTTGGTCGGAAATTCCGACCGTGTATATACTCCATCGGACTTTTGCTGGCGGAATTCCCACCAGCAAAAGATTGAGAGCAGGTTCTCTATTTTTCGGTCGGAAAAAAGTTCTGATCGGAAAATCCGATCATCTGTAGCAATTCCGACGCGCAAAATTCCTACGCATGCTCGGAAACAATTTGAAGCATGCTCGGAAGCATTGAGCTTCATTTTCTCGGTTCGTCGTAGTGTTGTATGTCACTTCGTTCTTGACGGTCGAAAGTTCAGCGAACTTTTGTGTGACCGTGTGTATGCAAGCCATGCTTGAGCGGAATTCTGTCGGAAAAAACATCCAAGATTTTTCTGGCGGAAAATCCGCTCGTGTGTACGGGGCATAAGCTATGTGCTCCTTTATAATTATTATACAGAAATGTGTTCAAAGCATCAATTATCCATGGATGAATGCTTATATAATCAGCTGACACACACAAACATTTGCACACATTGTTGCATCTGTTTATTAGGAAAAATAATCATTATAAAGCCTAAGTTTAATCAAAAAAGGTTTTAACAAAATCAGCGCAAGGGATATTACTTACAGTCAATGCAATGTGTCCCTTTGTGCTGATGGCCCACCACCATAACCAGGTGACAGTCAGACTACTCCATTCATAGTCATACATTGCTTTTCATTCATAGAAGCTATAGCACAGCTTCTACGAAGAGAGGAGGTAGGTGGAAAGGGTGGGCATAGTCAACACTCCTGATGATTGCATATGACAGGTCCCGTGACTCTATTGACCCCCAAGACACCAGAAGGTTTACGGTGGCATGGGTAGCTGGAATCGGAGGGTGGCGAAATTCAACTAAATCTGCAGCCACCAGCACAAGGGACACATCGCATAGACTGTAAGTAATATCCATTGTGCTAAATTTGTTAATTATTTGTAGACTAAACCTAAGCTTTAACACAATAACAGTGAATAAACCCATATGAATCAGTCAACTGACAGGTGTGGCAGTTAATTATTAACAAATCTGAATCTAATTACCGTGTCTTAGTGGCAGAGGAGCAATTTAGGAGCTTTTGGCTATCTCTCTTTATCTTTGAGCATCGGAGTCACTGTGCCCAGCCTTAAACTGGCCATAAATGGATCAAAATGTGGCTGGTTCAGCAGGAACCAGATGAATTTTAATCCATGTACTGTGTGTCCATGCCTGCTCAACAAAAGTGTTTCTCGACCAGCCAGCGGCAGCCAATTGGCTACAGCTGCTAATCAGTGTATTCTGATAGCAGAGAGTCCTGCTGTCAGAATAAAATGTTCCAGTCGGAGGATTCCTTCATCTACCTCACTTGTGTGGATAGAGGAATCTGTTAATTTGGTTGAGTGAAAAAAAATGGGTAATCTATGGCCAGTCTAAGTGTGATCCAGGGTTTTACATTAATATAATTCTGATGTAGTACTCTGTGATGTACACCTGTGTATACAATGCTATAGTTCCACAACTAACCCTTCCTGAGGGGTCTACAGTATATGTTTTTTAAGTGAGTTTCTCAGCTTTTAGCTTATGCTAAAATGAAACCAAAGATCCAAAATGGTTTTCCAGCTTGCATCATTCTAGATACTCAGGATTAGGGATGGGCCCGGTGCTCGATGCGAACCCACGTTCGCATCGAGCACCGGGCGTTCGCTCGCTCGGCGAGCCCAGAACTATTTTGGCCGCTCGCATCACGTTCGTGTGATGCGAGCGGCCCCGCAATGCATTGCGGCCGGCGCGGCCGACGCAGTGCATTGCTGGCTGATGATTGGCCAAGCATGCACTGTGACCCCGCATGCTTGGCCAATCACAGCCCCGGAAACTCGAAGAGCCATAATTGGCTACAGGCAGGACGCCTGTAGCCAATTACAGCTCAGGGGCTGTAGTACACGCCCCCCCCTATAAAACGCCGCCACGCCGTCTGCGCCGGTCACATGCTTTCCGGCGCAGATTGAGCAGGCTGATTCTGTGACACTCTGCTGCATTTAGATAGTTAGAGAGATTCACTTACAGAGATTGAGTTAGATAGATTCAGTTACAAAGATTGATTGAGAAAGAGGGGCTTGTAGTGTGCTCGTGGCATGCAGGCAGAGCTCCTATATTTTGTTACAGAAGCACCTATAGGACTTGTAGTGTGTTCGTGGCAGGCAGGCAGAGCTCCTATATTTTGTTACCAGAAGCACCTATAGGACTTGTAGTGTTCGTGGCAGGCAGGCAGAGCTCCTATATTTTGTTACCAGAAGCACCTATAGTACTTGTAGTGTGTTCGTGGCAGGCAGCAGACTTATATTTTGTTCCCAGAGGCACCTATAGGACTTGAAGTGTGTTAGTCCCATTACACACACAGAGCTTTATGTTCTTCCCAGAAGCACCTATAGGACTTGAAGTGTGTTAGAGCCATCACACACACAGAGCTATATTTTCTCAGAAGCACCTATAGGACTTGAAGTGTGTTAGTCCCATCACACACACAGAGCTATATTTTGTTCCCAGAAGCACCTATAGGACTTGAAGTGTGTTAGTCCCATCACACACACAGAGCTATATTTTGTTCCCAGAAGCACCTATAGGACTTGTGTTAGTCCCATTACACACAGAGCTATATTTTCTTCCAGAAGCACCTATAGGACTTGAAGTGTGTTAGTCCCATTACACACACAGAGCTATATTTTGTTCCCAGAAGCACCTATAGGACTTGAAGTGTGTTAGTCCCATCACACACACAGAGCTATATTTTGTTCCCAGAAGCACCTTGAAGTGTGTTAGTCCCATACACACACAGAGCTATATTTTGTTCCCAGAAGCACCTATAGGACTGAAGTGTGTTAGTCCCATCACACACACAGAGCTATATTTTGTTCCCAGAAGCACCTATAGGACTTGAAGTGTGTTAGTCCCATCACACACACAGAGCTTTATTTTGTTCCCAGAAGCACCTATAGGACTTGAAGTGTGTTAGTCATCACACAGAGCTATATTTTCTTCCCAGAAGCACCTTAGGACTTGAAGTGTGTTAGTCCCATTACACACACAGAGCTATATTTTGTTCCCAGAAGCACCTATAGGACTTGAAGTGTGTTAGTCCCATCACACACACAGAGCTGTATTTTGTTCCCAGAAGCACCTATAGGACTTGAAGTGTGTTAGTCCCATTACACACACAGAGCTATATTTTCTTCCCAGAAGCACCTATAGGACTTGAAGTGTGTTAGTCCCATTACACACACAGAGCTATATTTTCTTCCCAGAAGCACCTATAGGACTTGAAGTGTGTTAGTCCCATTACACACACAGAGCTATATTTTCTTCCCAGAAGCACCTATAGGACTTGAAGTGTGTTAGTCCCATCACACACACAGAGCTATATTTTGTTCCCAGAAGCACCTATAGGACTTGAAGTGTGTTAGTCCCATCACACACACAGAGCTATATTTTGTTCCCAGAAGCACCTATAGGACTTGAAGTGTGTTAGTCCCATCACACACACAGAGCTATATTTTGTTCCCAGAAGCACCTATAGGACTTGAAGTGTGTTAGTCCCATCACACACACAGAGCTATATTTTCTTCCCAGAAGCACCTATAGGACTTGAAGTGTGTTAGTCCCATCACACACACAGAGCTATATTTTCTTCCCAGAAGCACCTATAGGACTTGAAGTGTTTAGTCCCATCACACACACAGAGCTATATTTTGTTCCCAGAAGCACCTATAGGACTTGAAGTGTGTTAGTCCCATCACACACACAGAGCTATATTTTGTTCCCAGAAGCACCTATAGGACTTGAAGTGTGTTAGTCCCATCACACACACAGAGCTATATTTTGTTCCCAGAAGCACCTATAGGACTTGAAGTGTGTTAGTCCCATCACACACACAGAGCTATATTTTGTTCCCAGAAGCACCTATAGGACTTGAAGTGTGTTAGTCCCATCACACACACAGAGCTATATTTTGTTCCCAGAAGCACCTATAGGACTTGAAGTGTGTTAGTCCCATCACACACACAGAGCTATATTTTCTTCCCAGAAGCACCTATAGGACTTGAAGTGTGTTAGTCCCATCACACACACAGAGCTATATTTTCTTCCCAGAAGCACCTATAGGACTTGAAGTGTGTTAGTCCCATCACACACACAGAGCTATATTTTGTTCCCAGAAGCACCTATAGGACTTGAAGTGTGTTAGTCCCATCACACACACAGAGCTATATTTTGTTCCCAGAAGCACCTATAGGACTTGAAGTGTGTTAGTCCCATCACACACACAGAGCTATATTTTGTTCCCAGAAGCACCTATAGGACTTGAAGTGTGTTAGTCCCATCACACACACAGAGCTATATTTTGTTCCCAGAAGAACCTATAGGACTTGAAGTGTGTTAGTCCCATCACACACACAGAGCTATATTTTGTTCCCAGAAGCACCTATAGGACTTGAAGTGTGTTAGTCCCATTACACACACAGAGCTATATTTTCTTCCCAGAAGCACCTATAGGACTTGAAGTGTGTTAGTCCCATTACACACACAGAGCTATATTTTGTTCCCAGAAGCACCTATAGGACTTGAAGTGTGTTAGTCCCATCACACACACAGAGCTATATTTTGTTCCCAGAAGCACCTATAGGACTTGAAGTGTGTTAGTCCCATTACACACACAGAGCTATATTTTCTTCCCAGAAGCACCTATAGGACTTGAAGTGTGTTAGTCCCATTACACACACAGAGCTATATTTTCTTCCCAGAAGCACCTATAGGACTTGAAGTGTGTTAGTCCCATTACACACACAGAGCTATATTTTGTTCCCAGAAGCACCTATAGGACTTGAAGTGTGTTAGTCCCATCACACACACAGAGCTATATTTTGTTCCCAGAAGCACCTATAGGACTTGAAGTGTGTTAGTCCCATCACACACACAGAGCTATATTTTCTTCCCAGAAGCACCTATAGGACTTGAAGTGTGTTAGTCCCATCACACAGAGCTCCTCTATTTTCTTTGCAGAAGCACCCACAGGACTTCTAGTGTGTTAGTGGCATCACACAGAGCTCCTCTATTTTCTTTGCAGAAGCACCCATAGGACTTCTAGTGTGTTAGTGGCATCACACAGAGCTCCTATATATTCTTCTCAGCAGCACCCACAGGACTTCTAGTGTGTTAGTGGCATCACACAGAGCTCCTCTATTTTCTTTGCAGAAGCACCCATAGGACTTCTAGTGTGTTAGTGGCATCACACAGAGCTCCTCTATTTTCTTTGCAGAAGCACCCACAGGACTTCTAGTGTGTTAGTGGCATCACACAGAGCTCCTCTATTTTCTTTGCAGAAGCACCCATAGGACTTCTAGTGTGTTAGTGGCATCACACAGAGCTCCTCTATTTTCTTTGCAGAAGCACCCACAGGACTTCTAGTGTGTTAGTGGCATCACACAGAGCTCCTATATATTCTTCTCAGCAGCACCCACAGGACTTCTAGTGTGTTAGTGGCATCACACAGAGCTCCTCTATTTTCTTTGCAGAAGCACCCATAGGACTTCTAGTGTGTTAGTGGCATCACACAGAGCTCCTATATATTCTTCTCAGCAGCACCCACAGGACTTCTAGTGTGTTAGTGGCATCACACAGAGCTCCTCTATTTTCTTTGCAGAAGCACCCACAGGACTTCTAGTGTGTTAGTGGCATCACACAGAGCTCCTCTATTTTCTTTGCAGAAGCACCCATAGGACTTCTAGTGTGTTAGTGGCATCACACAGAGCTCCTATATATTCTTCTCAGCAGCACCCACAGGACTTCTAGTGTGTTAGTGGCATCACACAGAGCTCCTCTATTTTCTTTGCAGAAGCACCCATAGGACTTCTAGTGTGTTAGTGGCATCACACAGAGCTCCTATATATTCTTCTCAGCAGCACCCACAGGACTTCTAGTGTGTTAGTGGCATCACACAGAGCTCCTCTATTTTCTTTGCAGAAGCACCCACAGGACTTCTAGTGTGTTAGTGGCATCACACAGAGCTCCTCTATTTTCTTTGCAGAAGCACCCATAGGACTTCTGGTGTGTTAGTGGCATCACACAGAGCTCCTATATTTTCTTCTCAGCAGCACCCACAGGACTACCGACTACAATGGCTGGAAGACCGCCAAGGGGAGGCAGAGCGTGCAGAGCCAAGAACACAGGGCAGGCAGGCTCTGTTTCTAGTGGACGTGGCCGTGGACGTGGACGTGGTCGTGCATCGTCATCAGCACGTGGCCATGGGACACGCGCGTCTTTGTTTTCGGCAGCTGGACATGTGGAGCTGCATCATGCTGAAGGCTTGGTAGAATGGATGACCAAGCCCTCCTCATCCTCCTCATCCTCTCTCACCCAGGCTCAGGGTACTGACAGAGCATCATCAGCCACCCCTTCCCTAGACCCACCATGTCCTCCTGAGGAGTCCCCCGAACTCTTTGAGCACAGTGTTGGGTACATGCTCCAGGAGGATGCCCAACGATTCGAAGGCTCGGATGACGATACCCAGCTTGAGGAATCTGGCAGTACAGTTCCACCAGCTGCAGCTTACTGCCAGGTTTGTGAAAAAAATCAATATGTGGTGTCGCGCTCCTAGTATAAATACTGCATAAATTGGCTGTAAGTGTCAGATCAGCAGACAAGAGATAATATACAGGTACACTGGTACAACTCTGGCTGAACCATCAATAAAACAGTACAGTAAATATAGTAAAATAGGTAAAAGAGCAATCATCAATAAGAAAGAATGCTTTAAAATATTTAGGTATATAAATATATAAAGTGACGGCCTCCAGTACATCGGAAGAACTAAAAGACCTCTGAGAGTGAGAATAAAGGAACACATACAAAACATCCTGAAAGGCTTCGATAAGCACAGCGTTTCGAAACATTTCACCACACATCACAACAGAGATCCGAAACACCTCAAATTTTGGGGAATTGAACCGTACAAAAGACATTGGCGTGGCGGACATAAGGTTCGTACCCTCAGTCAGATTGAGTCTAAGTGGATATTCATCCTAGACACCGCCACGCCACACGGTTTAAATATCGAATTTGACCTCAACTGTTTTATAAGCGATTTTTAACATTTTCAGTGTCAATTACAGTCATCATGCGTTTTTAGATCCCAAAATTCACCATGTTACATACCATCATGTAACTCTAGGTTCTGACACTCACCTCTATATTCTTCTTCTTTTACTGAGCATATAATAAACCAGTGATTCTTAACAGGCTTATCCGTGTCCCAAGACACTATGCGATTTTTATGCTGTTATTTGTCTCACATTTTATGCCAGCACCTTGTTTGTTATATCTACCTATTGCCTGACATCATTTCCGGAGTCCGTTACAACCCCATATATTAGTCCCCCCCCTTTTTTATATATATTTTTTTATTTTTTTATTTGCTTGTAATATATACAAAATTTATTAGAAATTCTTTTATCAATTTTAAAAAGAATTTTTATTACACCATGCAATATATCTCTATATATCCATCTGGGCCATCCCCTTGCTTTATTTATTCCACTTTTCTCTCCATGGATCCTGGCACCAGAATGTATATTTATATAAGATTTTTGCAGCTTCCAATTTTTAAACCGTCTTTTAATATCCCCACACTTTCTATATATCCCCTTTATTTCACATAATGAATATACCATTTATGCATCCTTTTCCGTATGTATATACAGTATACTGTGTTCCAATACACCATACCTTTTGAGCGCGTTTATTTTATTTTATTTATTTTATTTAGTCTCTTCCCCAGGTGTCTCCAGCTGGGCTATACACAGCCCCGCTGTGTACATATGTTTTTAATTATAGTCGGCGCTTCAGCGTCTATTAAAACTATTTCCCTTTATTCATATTGTTCAGTTTGGCTGTTAGCAAAGTAAGTTCTGTCCATTACCAGTGTCCTTCAAAAACCACAAAAACATGGCCGCGGCTGTAGCCTATCTCTTGGAATATGGCCGCTCCATTCTACAGATAGGGATTCTACAACAAAATGGCCGACCGCCATCCTATTAGCACCCCTATTTAAAGACACTTTCTTTGGTCCTACACTATCCCCGATGAAGTCACGTGACGGTGACGACACGCGTAGGATACGGACCCCGGAAGTGACGCACTGGTTACGAGCTCGGCGCTCGTTTTGAATCCACATTGTAACTGCAATATTTATGTGAGTAACATTTTTAAAGAATAAAGCTCATTTACTGTTTTTCTAAAAAACTACTACACTATACGAGTCCTTTCTGTTCCTCCCCCCCCCCCCCTACCCACCTACTCTGGTTTATGCTGAGCGGAACCTGGTCCAGAGCGCCAGGTAGCAACCATTGTATAGGCTTCAAACATCTAGGACAGGAGATTAGGACTGGCATATAGACCCCTCGAGCAACATCCCAGAGAGACCACCGAAGCACCCCCCAGAGAGACCCCATCTGCCTGGCATCCTCTTATATGCTACATACCTGCAGCATAAAGGTAATTAGGGAGTACACCCACGGGTGCTACCAGCACTGAAGACCCCAGCACTACTGTCACCCTGGGCAAGCTCGATTCACCACCTCCCACTCTCACTTGGCACTTCGGCACCAGAGTGTAGCCCAGATTGGATCACACCTGTCATTTTCAGACTTGTGTTGTTCACAGAACTTTATGTTTTATGGACTGTCATATATTTTGCACATGATGATCTTTTAATCACATTACAATTCTGATTATTTAATCACTTCCCTCTCTGTTGCTATTTTTTCCACATTTGTTGTCAATCTTTTATTTACTGCTATCACTAGCATTATCACCTACTTTTTATGGTCAGATTATCCACTTATATCATATTGTTTTATTCGCCCCCCTTCTTTACCCTTACCCTGACCTCTTTTATCCTGGCCTCCACTGTGGCATACATGTTTCTATCCATGCCAACTTGAACCACTCATCATCACCTCACTATTTATTTACCTCCACTGCCACCTAGTGATTACATTGCTCTTAGTCACTATATCTATTTATGTGGTTTTGCACATTTATTTATTTATGCACTTTAGTGTGTTTTTACTAAGGTTTTTTATACACTAGTCACTTTATATATTTATATACCTAAATATTTTAAAGCATTCTTTCTTATTGATGATTGCTCTTTTACCTATTTTACTATATTTACTGTACTGTTTTATTGATGGTTCAGCCAGAGTTGTACCAGTGTACCTGTATATTATCTCTTGTCTGCTGATCTGACACTTACAGCCAATTTATGCAGTATTTATACTAGGAGCGCGACACCACATATTGATTTTTTTCATTCACTTGTATTTGGGTTTTCTGGTTTCAGCCTATTCGGTGTTCGCTGCACCTTACCTATTGTACATCACATTTTTTTCCATTAGCGCGGGAATACTATATTTACATTTTACTGCCAGGTTTGCTCTAGTGGTGAAGAGGGAGGGGATGATGAGGTCACTGACTCCACGTGGGTGCCTCAAGGGAGAGAGGATGAGGAGGAGGACGAGGAGGAGGAGGATGCGGCGTCACATGTCCAACGAGGCAGGATGCCCCCTGGAGGCCAGGTAGAGGCCAGCACAGCAACTGTACAACACCGCAGAGCTCCGCCTGTGCAGGGCGCTGCCTCTGCACGTTATCAGAAAAGTTCTTTGGTGTGGGCCTTTTTTGAGACGAGTGCAGCAGATCGCACCACTGCTATTTGCAATATTTGTCTCAAGCGTATCTCGCGTGGCCAAAACATCAGCCGCTTGGGCACGACAAGCATGACCAGACATATGGCGACCTGCCATGCAGCTCGTTGGCAGGCACACATAAAAGACCCACACCAAAGAACTAAGCGGACCTCTCCTTGCTCCTCCTCAGCTGGGATCTCCATCCCCACTACACCTTCAGTCCTCTCTGAAAGCTGCTCTGAGAGGACTGAAGGTGTAGAATTCGGTGTGTCACAACCAAGTACTTGCAGTACACCGACGTCCGAATGCAGCAGGCAAATTTCCCTGCCCCAGCTGCTGGACCGTAGAAAGAAGTACACTCCCAGCCATCCACATGCCCAGCGGTTGAATGCTAGCCTTGCTAAATTGCTAGCACTTCAACTGCTGCCTTTTCAGTTGGTAGACTCGGCCCCCTTCCGTGAGTTTGTTCAATGTGCGGTTCCTCAGTGGCAGGTTCCCAAACGCCACTTTTTCTCGCGGAAGGCGATTCCGTCTCTCTACCGGCATGTGGAGGGCAATGTCCATGCCTCGCTGGACAGGGCGGTCAGCGGTAAGGTGCATATTACCGCTGACTCATGGTCCAGCAGGCATGGACAGGGACGGTACCTTTCTTTCACGGCCCATTGGGTCACTCTATTGGCAGCTGGGAGGGATGCAGGACAAGGTGCAGTAGTGTTGGAGGTTGTTCCGCCACCACGCCTCCAAAACGCGACTACTGCTACTGGTTGTGACACACCTCTCTCCTCCACCCCCTCCTCTTCTTCTTCCTCCAGTGCTCTGTCCTTGGAACCAGCGGTGCTCCGTAGGCGTACAAGGGGCTACGCAAGTACGCAGGCAAAAAGATGCCATGCCGTGCTTGCGCTGGTGTGTTTGGGGGACAGGAGCCACACTGGGCCAGAGGTTCTGGCAGCTCTGCAGGGGCAGGCCGAGAGGTGGTTGACGCCACGTCAGCTTAAGCCAGGAATGGTCGTTTCTGACAATGGCACCAACCTCCTCTCCGCCCTGCGACAGGGGCAGCTCACCCATGTGCCCTGCATGGCTCACGTCCTCAACCTGGTGGTGCAGCGGTTCTTGGGCAGGTTCCCAGGCTTACAGGATGTCCTGAGGCAGGCCAGGAAAGTCTGTGTGCATTTCAGCGGATCTTATAATGCCAGTGCTCGGCTGACTGAGCTGCAAAAGGAGCTGAACCTGCCCAAGAACCGCCTAATATCTGACATGCCCACCAGGTGGAACTCAACGTTGGCCATGCTGCAGCGACTGCACACGCAGCAGAGGGCCATCAATGAGTACCTTTGCGACTACGGCACCAGGACAGGGTCAGGGGAGCTTGGTTTTTTTTCCCCACGTCAGTGGAGCATGATCAGGGATGCATGCACTGTCCTCTCACCATTTGAGGAGGCCACGAGGATGGTGAGCAGTGACAGTGCATGCATCAGTGACACTGTCCCTCTTGTCCACCTGTTGGAGCATACGCTGCGTGGGATAATGGACAGGGCACTTGAGGCAGAACAGAGGCAGGAAGAGGAGGACTTCCTTGCCTCTCAAGGCCCCCTTTATCCGGACAGTGTTCCTTCTGTCCCACCCATCACACAGGAAGAGGATGAGGAGGAGGAGGAGGAGGAGGAGGAGGAGGATTGTGTGAGCATGGAGGTGGAGCCTGGCACTCAGCATCAGCAGCAGCAGTCTTTTAGGGATGATGTACAGTCCCAACAAGCCAGTGGACTTGTACGTGGCTGGGAGGAGGTGGCTGGCGATCATGTCATCCTCAGTGACCCAGAAGACTCCGGACCGAATGCCTCAGCTAACCTACGCTGCATGGCCTCCCTGATCCTGCAAAGCCTGCGGAAGGATCCTCGTGTTCTTCGGATCAAGGAGAGGGACCATTACTGGCTGGCCACTCTCCTTGATCCGCGGTACAAGGGTAAGGTTGCGGACCTTATCTTGCCGTCGCAGAGGGAGCAGAGGATGAGACATCTCAGGGAGGCCTTGCAGAAAGGTCTGTGCAACGCGTTCCCAGAAACTGGGAGGCTACAAACTCCTGGTCCTGGGCGACGAGTTGCTGAGGCTTCGGTCAGTGGCAGAAGGAGCGGTGGGGAAGGTGGACGTCTGACCGATGCGTTCAGACAATTTTTTAGTCCGCAGCCCCAAGGTATGATCGGTTCCAGCAACCATCGCCAGCGTCTGATATACATGGTGCAGGAATACCTTGGGGCAAGGTCAGACTTGGACACCTTTCCCACCGAAAATCCTCTGGCTTACTGGGTCCTGAGGATGGATCACTGGCCAGAGCTTGCACAGTATGCAATTGAGCTACTGGCCTGTCCTGCCTCCAGCGTTCTTTCCGAACGCACATTCAGTGCTGCTGGAGGATTTGTGACTGATCATAGGGTGCGGCTGTCCACCGCCTCGGTTGATCGACTGACATTCATCAAAATGAATCAGTCTTGGATCACCACCAGCTACCAGGCACCTGAGGCGGATATAACCGAATAATTTTTAATGTCACATCCCTTCAAGACTGCCTATGCTGATGCTGAGTGACTGTCCTCTTATGTTCACTGACTATCCTCTTCCTCCTCCTCAATGATCCATGCCACCACACCAGTGCCTAAGGCACAATTTTTCAGCCCCTGTTTAACAGGGGCGTGTACTTACAATTTTTTAAAAAATGCTTCGCAACACGTGTGACTGCTGTGCTCCAAGTACAGTCTCTGTGAGGGCCGTGTTGCAGTGTTGTGGCACCAGCACCAGTGCCTAAGGCACAATTTTTCAGCCCCTGTTTAACAGGGGCGGGTACTTACAATTTTTTAAAAAAATGCTTCGCAACACGTGTGACTGCTGTGCTCCAAGTACAGTATCTGTGAGGGCTTGCAGTTTGTGGCACCAGCACCAGTGCCTGTTTAACAGGGGCGTGTACTTACAATTTTTTAAAAAAAATGCTTCGCAACACGTGTGACTGCTGTGCTCCAAGTACAGTATCTGTGAGGGCCGGGTTGCAGTGTTGTGGCACCAGCACCAGTGCCTAAGGCACAATTTTTCAGCCCCTGTTTAACAGGGGCGTGTACTTACAATTTTTTAAAAAAATGCTTCGCAACACGTGTGACTGCTGTGCTCCAAGTACAGTCTCTGTGAGGGGTTGCAGTGTTGTGGCACCAGCACCAGTGCCTAAGGCACAATTTTTCAGCCCCTGTTTAACAGGGGCGTGTACTTACAATTTTTTAAAAAAATGCTTCGCAACACGTGTGACTGCTGTGCTCCAAGTACAGTATCTGTGAGGGCCGGGTTGCAGTGTTGTGGCACCAGCACCAGTGCCTAAGGCACAATTTTTCAGCCCCTGTTTAACAGGGGCGTGTACTTACAATTTTTTAAAAAAATGCTTCGCAACACGTGTGACTGCTGTGCTCCAAGTACAGTATCTGTGAGGGCCGGGTTGCAGTGTTGTGGCACCAGCACCAGTGCCTAAGGCACAATTTTTCAGCCCCTGTTTAACAGGGGCGTGTACTTACAATTTTTTAAAAAAATGCTTCGCAACACGTGTGACTGCTGTGCTCAAGTACAGTCTCTGTGAGGGGTTGCAGTGTTGTGGCACCAGCACCAGTGCCTAAGGCACAATTTTTCAGCCCCTGTTTAACAGGGGCGGGTAATTACAAATCTTGATCTAATAGTTCACAGCAGGGCCCATTCCTGCGCCCACCAAGAGTAACTATGAGGGCCTGCAGTCTTGTGGCAACACCGTCCACCACCACCGCCAAAGGCCCAATTTTTCTGCCCTGTTCATCAGGTGCTTGCAATTACAAATCTTGATCTAATAGTTCACAGCAGGGCCCATTCCTGCGCCCACCAAGAGTAACTATGAGGGCCTGCAGTCTTGTGGCAACACCGTCCACCACCACCGCCAAAGGCCCAATTTTTCTGCCCTGTTCATCAGGTGCTTGCAATTACAAATCTTGATCTAATAGTTCACAGCAGGGCCCATTCCTGCGCCCACCAAGAGTAACTATGAGGGCCTGCAGTCTTGTGGCAACACCGTCCACCACCACCGCCAAAGGCCCAATTTTTCTGCCCTGTTCATCAGGTGCTTGCAATTACAAATCTTGATCTAATAACTCACAGCAGGGCCCATTCCTGCGCCCACCAAGAGTAACTGTGAGAGCTTACAGTCTTGTGGCAAAACCGTCCACCACCACCACCACCACCCCCAATTTTTCTGCCCTGTTCAACAGTGCATGCAATTACAAATCTTGATCTATTAACTCACAGCAGGGCCCATTCCTGTGCCCACCAGTCTTGTGGCTACACCGACATCTAATAGGGCAAATTTCTGCAGAGTATATACGCCAGGCCCCTACTTTCAAACATCCAACTTACAAACGACTCCTACTTGCAAATGGAAAGAGAAAACAGGAAGTGAGAGGAAATCTACCCCTAGGAGGGAAATTCTATCCTGTTAGATTTAATTTGGGAAAAAGGTATCTCCTCTCTACTGATACTTTATCACCAATCCTTGTTTCAATTAAAACCCCACTTTTCCAAAAACATTTGTCATTGGGACGGAAAGTGAGGTGACATGTTCTGAACAGATGTGCAAAGACAGCAAATGTTACAGGGGTGATAACCCCTCCCTATGTTCTCCAAAAAGCTTAAAAATATATTTTTTTGGGATGGAGCTACACTTCATAATGTACCTGTTCAGATTCTACTTAAGAACAAACCTAAAGCCGCAAGTTTTTTTAAATGGCTTCTTTTTTTTTTACAAATGTCATTTTGTGCAGGACAGTTCTAAACACGGAAACACATGCCACTTCACAGGCATACTTTAGACACCCCCCAGGTACCATATTTAAAGAAAATTTCACTTTTTTTTTTTCACTTTATGCATCATTAAAATGACTGCTCCCGAAAAAACGTTAGTTTTTAAAAGTTCTTTTTGCATTGATATATGTCCCCTGGGGCAGGACCCGGGTCCCCAAACCTGTTTTATGACATTAACATGCATTTGGCCGTTGTAATTAGCACTTTTGATTTCGAACGTTCGCGTCCATATAACGTATAGGGTTCGAAAATTCGCGCGAACTTTCGGTCCGTTCGAAGGTGCGAACCGAACCCGGGGGTGTTCGGCTCATCCCTACTCAGGATGAGGAATATCCCTAAGAGTTTTGGCTTATTATGCTTGGAAGAAACAGTGAATTTCCTGTGAACCTATGTCTCCTACCACAGAAATTACAGTATGCCAAAACAATCAAGTGCTTCTTGTGTGCCAAAGAATTAAGTCCATTCTTGGCTGTTCAACCTGTGCTAGAAGTGTGAAAAATACCTAAATTTATGGTTTTCCTGAAATCAGTTTATATTTTTTTTTACTAGAGAATAAAACATGACTTGCACATCCGATCTTTCTGCGATTTATTTATAAGTACTGATGGAAACCCTTTTTGCTATGGCTAGCATGATGTTTATATTCTCTTCTTGGTAATGACAATAAAAAAAAAAAAATGCTTTGTGGCCCTATGAACGATGTGGGGACAGAACAATTCAGGTTTGGTATATCTGATTATTAAAGAGGCCTGATTTCTTCTGCAACTCTATCAGTGAGATTTGATGGCTGGATATTCCCAATGTGTTTTTCACTTACTTTTAGGGCTCTAATGGAAAAACCTGTTGACTAAAGTTGTCAATCTGTTCTCCTACTATGGCCCTGTCTGATTTAGTTAGCTTATCTGGTGAATAGAGCTTCAGTGTTACGATTGACTCTAGTAAATGTATTAGAGAACTATTTGAATTACTGATCTTTCATGTAGGTGAGTTCTGAGCCATCTAACAGACACTTGTCATTAAAGTTTATTTATTTCTAATGAGCTGCGAGTGAATTATAGTCAATTGAAACTCAGAGCCACTGAATACAAATACGGTACTACACTCTTAAAGCTGAACTCCGGAAAATGAAAAAGCAGTTTTACCTACATGATCCTCCACTCCTGTACGCTCCTCAAAGGGGTTATAAAGGCAGAAGGTTTTTTATTTTAATGCATCTATGCATTAAGATAAAAAGCCTTCTGTGTGGAGCAGCCCCCTCATCCCCTCTAACACTTACCTGAGGTCCCTTTCTGTCCAGCAATATCCACGAGTGCTTCAGCTGTCGGAGATTCTCCCTCACTGATTAGCTGAGATACAGCAGTGGCACCATTGGCTGTCGCTTCTGTCAATTAAAGTCAGCGAGCAAATCAGGAGAGGGAGGGGGCGGGGCCGGTTCAGGCTCCGTGTCTGAATGGACACAGGGAGCTGTGACTCGGCTCGGGTGCCCCCATAGCAAGTTGATTGAACAGGAGGGAGGGGCAAGGAGAGAAGAAGAGGGACCCGAGAAGAGGAGGATATAGGCTGCTCTGTGCACATCCACTGCAACGTAGCAGGTAAGTATAACATGTTTGTTATTTTTATAGGAAATAAAAACAAGACTTTACAATCACTTCAAAGATGCTAGACTGTTCCCTGCACTGGTCCCTCCCATGCCTTTGTACATAGAAAAAGCCTTATACATAAAGGTATCAAGAGACATTCCACTGCCATAGCACAATGGAGTGCTGTATCAGCCAGCGGATAATGTGGCAAGTAAAAGTGCTCCTACTGTCTTGTGGAGAAAAATACAGCACCCAGATGTATTCCCTGAGGAGGCAAGCACACAGTGCACTAGCTCATGGTGTCTTCCTTGCACAACATGGAAAAATGGGATGGAGAGTCAGTGTTCTATCGAATAGAGCCCGCTGTCGAAAAGTGCCCACGCTTTGCGCAGTATGGAAGGGCACTCCAGCTGATTTCCCCATCAGCTGGCGTGACGTCACCATGGCGCATGCACACATCGTAGGAGGTATCTTTCGACAGGACATACCATTTCACGGACACAATTGAAAGCTATGCAAACAGCGGAGGGAGACTGTAGTTGTCAGATTGTGCCTCGCAGTTGCGGGGCGGGTTTACAGTGTGCTGAAGGTCCGGTTTTGTGTGTGTTGCGTGATGGGTTGTGGCTGTGTTGAACGGCGGGTTTTGCCTGTGTGTAAGGGTGGATTGCAACACAGACAAAACCCACCCTTCAACACAGCCATAACCTGATCAAAGCCCGCTGGATGGAAAACAAAACATAGCTGGCTGGCCCGGCATAGCTGTCAGTGGTGGAGTTTCCTGACAGCTATGCAGGGCCGACCGCCAATGCGCTCAGCTCACAAAAAATCCTGCACCGCTGAAGGGACTGAGGAGGAGAGAGCGGGAGTTGTTTATACTTGTCTCCTTGGAGACCTACGGGCCGCACATGCGCTGCCACAAGCTGGCGCTACTAGTGGGACTGAGGGGGGTGATACATACTTATCTAATAAGTGGAAAAATATTTAACCTAAATAAAAAAATATATATAAGAAATATATATATATATATATATATATATATATATATAAACACACACACTATATATATATATAATGTATTGGCGTATAACATTCACTTTTTCACCCTGAAAATCGGATTCAAATAGTGTGTGCATGTTATAGGCTGATACTGCAATTTAGGCCACCTAGGGGGGAATGGGGAGGGGGGCGGGACGAGCGCCATCAGATTACATACAGCGAGAATCTCCTGTTTACTCAGTAGCCTCTGTAATAGGAAGTCCCGTCTCCTGAGCAAGCATTGGACCACTGTTCTGTCTACCATAGAAGACGGTCCAGGAGGCGGGACTTTGTATTAAAGAGGCAGCCGAGTAAATAGGAGATTCTCGCTGTATGTAATCTGAAATGTAATCTCACCCCCCTCCTTGTCCCCTCCGAGGCAGCAGTAATCTGATGTGAGGCTGCAGCTGGGAATTGATCAGGCTGCATTCATGGCAATGGTGAGGCTACATATGGGTATTGATCAAGCGGCATTGATGGGCAATTGTGAGGCTGTAGATGGGCATTGATCAGGCTGCATTGATGGGGAATTGAGATACTGCAGATGGGCATTGATCAAGCTGCATTAATGGTCAATTGTGAGGCTGCAGATGGCATTGATCAGGCTGCATATGGCATTGATCAGGCTGCACATGGGCAATGGTAAGGCTGCATTGATGGGCATTGACTCTTATTTTGCTTCAACGTTATTTATTTAACCACTTCAATACTAAGGACGCCATATGATGTCCTTGACATTGAGTGGGGATATCTGAATGATGGGTGCAGCTACAGGCATCATTCAGATATCAATCTTTCCGGCCGGCGATTCTGTGCACGATAAGAATGATCATAGTGGCAGTTCCGCCACTTAATCATTCTTATAGGCAATGGGAGGGGACGTCCTGTTTTTTTACCCATCTCATGCTTTCCAGCCTGGAGGAGAGATGTGGGGTCTTATTGACCCCACATCTCTCTATAAAGAGGACCTGTCACATACATTCCTATTACAAGGGATGTTTACATTCCTTGTAATTGGAATAAAAAGTGTAAAAATGAAAAAGTGTAAAAATGAAAAAAATTAAGTAAAAAAAAAAAAAAAATAATTAAAACGCCCCTGTCCCTGGTAGCTCACGCTCAGAAGCGAACGCACACGTAAGTCCCACCCACATATGTAAACGCCACTCAAACCACACATGTGCGGTATCGCGCGTGCAACAATTCTAGCACTAGACCTCCTCTGTAACTCTAAACTGGTAACCTGTAAAAAAAATTAAAGCGTCGCCTATGAAGATTATTAAGTACCGAAGTTTGGCGCCATTCCATGATTGTGCGCAATTTTAAAGCGTGACATGTTAGATATTTACTCGGCGTAACATCATCTTTCATATTATATAAAAAAATTGGGCTAACTTTACTGTTTTGTTATTTTTTAATTCATGAAACAGTTTTTTTTCCAAAAACAGGCGTTTGAAAAATTATTGCGCAAATACTGTGTGAAAAAAATGTCTTGTTTGGGGGTTCTGAGTAATTTTCTAGCAAAAAAATTATAATTTTTACATGAAGGAGAGAAGTGCCAGAATAGGCCCGGTATTGAAGTGGTTAAAATGTAAGTTATTTTTCCTGAAACTTCCCTCCTAAAATGAAGGTGCGCGTTATACACCTGTGTGTGTTATATGCCGATAAATACGGTATATATATATATATATTATTATTTTTTTTTTTTTTTATTTATATTATATTTTTTTTAGGTTAAATATTTTATTATTATTATTATACAGGATTTATATAGTGCCAACAGTTTGCGGCGCTTTACAATGTTAGGACAGGCAGTACAGTTACAATACAATTCAATACGGGAGGAATCAAAAGGTCCCTGCTCAATAGAGCTTACAATCTATATATATATATATATATATATATGTATATATATATATATATATATATATATATACTGTATGTGTGCCTGTTTGTGTGCGAGAATTAACGAAAGCTGCCATTTATATGGCATAGTCTTATTAAATGTAGTCCATCACTGAAGTACTGACAAATGTTTAATATAGAAATAATGTGCATATTGATATTTTTATGTACATACAACTTTCTAGAGCTTTAATGTAATTTTGTGTAATATTTGATAACATTCTTTACTCAAAATTCAAGTCTCGGAGTTTTAGTGGAAAACAAGCATTATTGTTACCATTAAGAACATTTCATTACACTTTGAATTGCTTTTGGTATTTTGTAACATCCAGTGTTCAGTGTTCAGGGAAATTAACGGGAATACATCATTTTAATAGTCAAGAAAAGTCTTTGCAAAAAGTGCTCTTAGGTTGTTAAGCATTTTATGGCCATAAGGACTATATACATTTGTATAAAAGCAATGCATCTTTCTGTTAGGTCATTTATAATGTGCCATCAAACAGGCGCAGGCCACTACGACATTCATACTAAAACATTAAAAGCAATGTACAAGCCATGAAAAAGCGCTTTGTTCTGTATGTGTTTTTGTGTTGCTCCCGTATTTCTTATGTTGCATTTGATTTGTAGATATTTGATCTATAAAGAGCCTCCAGCACCTCTAATCTCTCGCCTCTGATACATGTATTTCCCAGAATGCCATGTACTTACCCCCACTGTCTTGATTGTGCATTGCCTTCCTGCTTTTATTTGAAAGGATACAATAAAAAGATAGCACGCGTCTTTGTCCATGTAAAGATAACATTTTGATATAAATAATTCTGTATTTCTATATTGTGTTCCACACGGAGGTTGGGTTTTTGGTATCTCCGTGTTATATTGCATTAATCACCTGTCAATTGGCTTTTCACACCCCTCCTAAATATCAGCCCTAGTGTGTGTTTCATTTGTAAGAAGCAAGTCCTCCCTGTAAACATAAAAAATCATGAAAGGACCACACACCCTCCTTTATGTTCATTGTCACTGAATTGTACAGAATTATTTTAGCATACTCTAGGGCCATGGCTTATCAGAGAGGGAGAGCCCTTCAGACAGTCAAATAATATGTTTTTTTCCTTATCAGCTGTACTGAATGTAGTGATAAAGCTGAGGTTAAATTATCGTAACATGCTCCAGAGAGCCTGCCAGGTCTCTGCGTACAAGCGATATTGAAGGCCCTATCCTTTCTCATCCTCTCTCATTTTCCTTTGTTGTATTTTTGTACTCTTCTTCGTGTTGTCAGATCTCAAATACCAGTTCAATCAGAAAATAATTCTGGTGTTATTTTAGCTACAAATCCCCCAAGGAAGATTTTGTGGAATTTAAAGTTTGTTGTATGATTTGTTGTCAATACTATGAGCTTCAGATAGCATGCCTATAGAAAAGGTTAAGGTCTGAAGACTTATGATCTTTGGGGACAGGTCTGCAAAGCTGTGAAAAATTAGGACTTCTTATTTGGCTGGATGACAAGGGCAAAGTGAAATCTACAGTGACCTGCTAGACATAGTGACCCGTGACAATGATTTATGAAACTGAGATACTGTAAGTATTCATTAGATGCTTCTGCTGTCTAAGGTGGGACTCGTATTATGAACCCAGGCACAAGAAATAAAGTGAGTGTTAAATGGATGGAACATAGAGATAGGAATTATATTCCTCTCAATGGGGCTCGCATGTCAGTCAGCACGATATAGTGGAGTGCAAATGATTCATAAAACAAAGATCATATTTTTGTATTTTCATGAGGTCTGCTTGGGGAGCAAGGAAAGTAAAATTGGTGGCCAAGGGGCAAGTTGAGGGTAGACAGTGCTGGAAGGTCATTATACTTTATTGGGGGTTCATTTCTACTGTCCCTGAAATCAGTGGTGAGTTAGTCCTACAAAGTGTGGCAATTCTCATTGTAGGTGGCTGTGGCAAAAGCATTAACATTCTGAATGAAAATAAACTGATTTACAAAAGACAAACTAGAAAAATAAACACACCTTAAAGCGGAAGTAAACCCATCGATTTAACAGTTTAAAAAAAAAAGGCATGCCGGGAATGCTAACTGCACATTGGCTGTGCTCTCAACCAAACTGTTAAACCATCCAATGGCTGGTGTCATAACGGATCACATGTGCAGCACCGTGGGAGTTGAAGATTAAACAGAGGCAAAGATGGCAGCTTCCTTGGCTGAAAACCATAGGGGGGTTTACTTCCACTTTAAAACAAGACAAACTTACAATACTACTACACAACCTATACCTTCTACTATTTAGAAAGGATCTTAAAATGGACCTAAACCCAAACTCATCTTTTTTATTGTTTCTAATGCCCCGTACACACGGTCAGATATTCCGATGGAAAAAGTACGATCGGATTATGTTGTCGGAAAATCCGATCGCGTGTGGACTCTAGCGGATTTTTTCCGTTGGAGTGTCCAACGGAAAAAAAATTTGAGAGCAGGATCTCAAATTTTCCGCCAACAAAATCCAATCAGATTTTTTCCAATCGTGTGTAGGGAATTCCGACGGACAAAGTGCCACGCATGCTCAGATCAAATTACGAGACCAAAGCTATTGGCTACTAGCCTCTACGTAGTTCCATAGTATGTCACCACATTCGGAACGATCGGATTTTCCGACAACTTTGTCCGACCGTGTGTATGCAACACTAGTTTCGGACAAAATCCGTCTGAAAAAATCAGACGGATTATGTGGTCGGAATTTCCGACCGTGTGTACGGGGGCTAAGTTTGGAGAGGTTTTTCGTTTTTTGGCTTTTAGGTTTTAATGTCACTGTCAATTAGTATTGGTGACCAATGTCACAGTGAGGGAGAATACAACATTTTAAGGTGTCAGCAGAACAGGAATAGAGGACACATTTTGTAATGGGGACAATTATTCCAGTGACAGCTGCCTTGTAGGGGATTTCCCTCTCACATCCTGTTGCACTTTTAGGACATGAAGTCACCCAGTGAGTTTTTACAGTTCAGTTACATTTATTTTCTTTATTTTTTTATTTCAGTTACTTAAAAAGCACCGTCAATTTATGCAAATCCGATCATTCTGAACGTGGTGACGTTTGTTGTACATTCACATCAGTCCCTACCCTCAAGGAGCTTACAATCTAAGGTCCCTAACTCACATTCATACATACATACAGGCATACCCCACTTTTAAGTACACAATGGGGTTTATTTACTAAAGCTGGAAATTGAAAAATCAGTCTCACTTCTGCCTAGAAACCAATGAACTTCCAGGTTTTATTACCAAAGCTTAATTGAACAACCTGATGTTAGAAGCTCATTGGTCTCTATGCATAAGTGAGCCTGATTTTGCACTTTTAGCTTTAGTAAATAAACCCCAATGTGTACTTAAAAGTGGGGTATGCCTGTATACTTAGTGCCGGGACAAGGTAATTCGGTGCCCAGGGCGAAGAAGGCAAACTGTGCCCCCCCCCCCCCCACCCCACCGGGTGTAAAGAAAGAGTCAGTGTCAAGCACAAAGAAAGAGCACCTGTCACTTTATATACTTTATATTTTTCTTCTATTCAATTTCTGGCTTATATACATGTGGACTGATCAATAATATTAGAACCACTATTGGATATTATACTTGCTGCTTATTGATTTTATTTACCACCACAGTTTTTCATGTTTATTATTTAACCACTTCAATACCGGACACTTTCACACCTTCCTGCCCAGGCCAATTTTCAGCTTTCAGTGCTGTCACTTTTTAAATGACAATAGCGTGGTCAAGCTATGCTGTACCCAAACTAAATTTTCATCATTTTGTTCCCACAAATATAGATTTATTTTGGTGGTCACCTCTGCTGTTTTTATTTTTTGCTAAACGAATAAAAAAAGACCGAAGATTTTGAAAAAATATATATTTTTCTTAGTTTGTGTTATAAAATTTTGTAAATAAGTAAGTTTTCTCCTTCACTGATCGGCACTGATAAGCTGCACTGATGGGCACTGATAAGGCAGCACAGATAGGGTGGCACCAATGAGATGGCACAGATGAGGTGGCACTGACGATGGCCACTGATATGCGGCACTGATAGGCGGCACTGATGGGCACTGATAGGCAGCACTGATAGGTGGCACTGAAATGCGGCACTGATGGTCATTGATAGGCGGCACTGATGGGCACTCATAGGTGGCACTGGTGGGCACTAATGGGCACTGATAGGCGACACTGATGGGCACTGAAAGGCTGCACTGATGGGTACTTATGGGTGGTACTGCTAGACGGTACTACTGGGCACTGATAGGCGGCACTAATGGGCACTGAAAGGCAGCACTGATGGGCATTGATGGGCACTGATGGCTGGCACTGGATTTCACTGATAGGCATCACTGGCACTGGTAGGCATTTTTCAATGGCACTGATTGGCATTTCCCTGGTGGTCTAGGGTGGCATACCTGGTGGTCCAGTGTGGTCGGCATCCTGGTGGTCCTGGGCGAGCATATAAAGGGGGCTGCACTGATAAACATTCAGCACAGACGCTCCTCTACTCGCGTCTGTCAGACGGCTCTTCCTATTTACATTGTGATCAGCCGTGATTGGACACAGCTGATCATGTGGTAAAGAGTTTCTGTTAGAAACTCTTTACCTAGATTGGTGTTGCGGTGTGTCAGACTGACACAACGCAATAACAATCGCCGCGATGCGCAGCAGCTTGATGTCCTGGCATCTGTGTTCAGCCCCCCCCAGCTAATACTTACCTGAGCCCCATCTCAATCCAACGATGTGCAAGAGAGCCTCAGCTCTCTGTGGACTCTCTGAGGCAGCTGCGGGAGCCTTTGTCACTGTCAATCACAACCAGTGAGCCAATCAAAAGAAGGAAGGGGCAGGGTGATGCCAAGCCGCAGCTCTGGGTGTGCATGGTCATGCAGAGCCACCGATCGGGAGCAAGCCTTCTCTGGTGTCCCCATAGTAAGCTGTTGCTCTGGGGGCACTGGGCGGAAGGGAGGCTCCAAGAGCGCCAGCCAGGGACCCAAGAAGAGGATGATCTGGGCTGCTCTGTGCAAAACCATTGCACAGAGCAGGTGAGTATAACATGTTGTTTAAAAAAAAGAAATGTAATATTACTTTGTTGGTTCAATGTTCATTACAATTTAGTATTTGTACGCATTCTTGTTTCCTAAATAAGTGAAAAGACCAAGCATGCTGAAAAGTGCACTTACCCGTAGCACCTAATCAAAACTCATGTTTTGCTCATTTGACTAAGGAACAGTGTTTTGTAAAAGTCTGCATATTATTGCTGCCCTATCCATTGCCTTTTCCAATGCGTTTACGTACCAGTTTTTTTCAATTACATTTTTTTCATGTGTTATCTGCTAACATTACTGTTTTTTTCTTAATCTAATCAGTCACTTTTTGTAGTAAAAACCATAATTCCAAGATATCAATGTTGCTGTATAAACATGACATACAGAAATTGATTCTATGCTACTACCGTCACTTCACAGTTATTTATAAAAATAGAAGATAACAGATTGTGCAGATTAATCTCTAAACTGGCAACAGCACCCCACAAACAGTGTCACTTTAAAAACCTTTTGCCTTCATCAAGTATACACCAAGTCTTATTGTAGTATAATGCTTTAAGATTTCTACAGCCAATGACACGTTCTCTTCATTAAAATGAATTATGTTGTCATAGTTGTCATAGTTGTTATTACAATTATTGATGCATGCACAGTTAGAATCATTACATACTGTATCAGCCAATGATTATATTTCTTCATATTGACCATATAGTGAATATCTTGAGAGAATTGCAGAAGTATTGGTAATATTCCAAAAATATTCAGTTTCAGCAACTAGATTTATGGTCACTAGTGCATGTGAAATAAAATACTCTGAGATATAATTTTTTTAACATCAGAAAATGCTTTTAGACCAAGGGTAGGACCTGCACCCCAATGTGTTGCTGTTATTGGACTTTGTTAAAGTAGTCACTGGGACGCTTAGCTAAAGAAGTAGAGACAAAAGTGAATGTGCATTCTAAAAAGGGCTTAGTAAATTGGGTGAAATTGTGTTCATTTTTAACCCTTTTTGCCCAGGAGTCCTTGACGTTTAGATGCCCAGGCCAAATGCATGCATCTGTTACCTCTACAGAAACTGTATGACTTATTTGCATACAAATCAATTTTATGTTTTCTTAACCACTTCCCGACCGGCGCACACAGATATACGTCGGCAGAATGGCAAGTACAGGCAGGAGGGCGTATATATAAGTCCCTCCTTAATGCCTGTCCGTGCCATCGGGAGCGCGCCGGTCGGGACCCCCATGAGTCCGGTCGCGGGCCCCGCGGACTCGATTGCCGCAGGGACATCCGCGATCGTCTCACGGGAAGGCTGAACGGGGAGATGCCGAGATAAAACAGCATCTCCCCGTTCTGCCTAGCAACTAGTGACGCCGATCTCTGCTCCCTGTGATTGGAGCAGAGATCAGCATTCACTAGCTGACAGCCACACCCCCCCTCAGTAAGAAACACACCCCTAGGCATACTTAACCCCTACACTGCCCCCTTGTGGTTAACCCCTTCACTGCCAGTGTCATTTATACAGGAATCAATGCATTTAAATAGCATTGATTGCTGTATAAATGACAATGGTCCCAAAAATGTGTCAAAAATGTCCGATGTGTCCGCCATAATGTCGCAGTCACAAAAAAAATCGCTGATCGCCGCCATTACTAATAAAAAAAAAAATATTAATAAAAATGCTTTAAAACTATCCCCTATCTTGTAAACGCTATAACTTCTGCGCAAACCAATCAATAATCGCTTATTGCGATTTTTCTTACCAAAAATATGTAGAAGAATACGTATCGTATGTTTGTTTACATATTTTTGGGGGATATTTATTATAGCAAAAAATAAAAAATAATGCGTTTTTTTTCAAAATTGTCGCTCTTTTTTGTTTATAGCGCAAAAAATAAAAACCGCAGGGGCAATATAAAACCACCAAAAGAAAGCTCTATTTGTAGGTAAAAAAGGGCGTCAATTTTGTTTGGGAGCCACGTCGAACGATCGCGCAATTGTCAGTTAAAGCGACGCAGTGCCGAATCGCAAAAAGGGGCCTGGTCCTTTGGCTGCAAATTGGTCCGGTCTGAAAGTGGTTAAAGACATATATTTATATATATATATATATATTTTTATATATATATATTGTACATAATATAACTGGGTACTAACATTTATAGGTAAAGTTGATCCAGGGAAAATCCCACTTGGGAGATCAGGAACGATTTTTTTCCCCTGCAGTAGCAAAATTGGATGATGCTTTGCTGTTTTTTTTTGCCTTCCTCTGGATCAACTGTGGGTATAGGATTGTGTATATGGGATTGTATTTACTGTGTAATTATGTAACTATGAATAAAAAGTCCTGTTCTGTTTTTTTTATCTAATTTTAAATACTGTAATGTTATAATTAAAGCAATAAACCTATGAGGCTGCGGATGAACACAGCAGCCCGAAAGTGACTATGTTCATTTGAAGACTGTCCTTTTTTTCCTAGAAGCCTCCAGCTTGCATGTGATCACTATGTGAAAGCTGACATACTGGTCATTTCGGCTGGTGGCTCTGAAGGAGGGGAAAAATTTGTAAGCATACCCCCAGCACAGGGCATTGTGCCAGGGATCGTTTATATACAGATGCGGGCAGGGGAGGCTTAATATCCAATCATGTACAATGGAAATTAAAAACAAAATGTTTTGCTTGCACATAATTAAATGTTTGAAGTGAACACAGCTTCACTATATTCACATAGCTAAGTAAATTGTCTTTGCTATCCTAGTAAATCAACCACACTCTGCATGTTTGTCATCAGATACTGCTTTAAATTATACACCATTCTAGACTGTATATAATATGGAACTCTTAAAAGCTATGTTTACTCTAACCATATTGTTGCAGTGCAGTTGCAGTGAAGATGCTGACCAAGCTTAAAGTTGAACTCCAGATAAACAGCTAAATAAATACACAGTTAAATACCTATACATGTACATTCTTTTATTTTATTTCCCCATAGTGTTACAAGCACATACTTTGAATTTTTTAAGCACTCTCAGAACCCTGATTTCTGTGGATTTTACTATGCAAAACTCAGACTCCGTTCACATCTTGGCATTCCGAATCATGCGCAGTATTGCCGCGATTGTGCCCGCGATTTGAAATGGTGGCAAATCGTCGGCCGCCCGTGTGATCCTCGTCACTTCCAATGGCACCCTGATCTCTGCTCTATTTTGCCGCGATTCGTCAGACAATTGTGGTAAAATCACGCAAACAAAATCGCAGGACGCCTGTTGCCCAAAAAAAGTTCTTGTACTTCTTTTGGGTGACAGGCATCCCACGATTCTGTTTGCGTGATTTTACCGTGATTAGTGGGGCGACATAATCGCGCAGCAATTGGGGTGCCATTGGAAGTGACAGGGATCGTACGGGCTTTCTGCGATTAGCCACTATTTCGAAGATGTGAATGGAGCCTTAAGGATTTCCTGCAACTTAAACTTGCAATTTCAAAGCTTTGCCTTGCCCCACCTGCCATCACTCACACCTTCCTATTGGCCCAACACTATGGTGGTCAGCTTTACTGCCTAATATTGTAATGAGAGCATTGTAGGCTATTATATATATATATATATATATATATATATATATATATATATATATATATATATATATATATATATATATCTATATGTACAGCGGGTAAAATAAGTATTGAACACATAACCATTTTTCTAGGTAAATATCTGAAATATCTAGGTGCTATTGACATTAAATTTTCACCACATGTTGGTAACAACCCATGCACTCCATACATACAAAGAAAACAAAACAAATGCGTTCAGAAATTAAGTTATGTGTAATAAAATGGAATGACACAGGGAAAAAGCATTGAACACATGAAGAAAAGGGAGGTGCAAAAGGGCATGGAAAGCCAAGACACCAGCTGAAATCTATCAGTAATTAGAACGCAATCCTACCCCTTGTCAATGCAAATTAATATCAGTTTCAGTCTTAACTGATGGCCTATAAAAGGGTGTCTCATTACCAAGGTGTCACACAAAAAGCATCTCATGATGGGTAAAAGAAAAGAGCCCTCTCAAGACCTTTGCAAACTTATTGTTGCAAAACATGCTGATGTCATTGGTTACAGAAGGATTTATAAACTTCTAAATGATCCAGTGAGCATTGTTGGGGCCATAATGCTGAAGTCGAAAGAACACTATTTCACCATAAACTGGCCACGACCAGGTGCTCCTCATAAGATTTCTGACAGAGCAGTGAAAAGAATAATCAGTAGAGTTATTTATCTCTGTCTCTGCACTGTGGAAATGTTCCCCCACTTCCTGAGAGGGGGTCAGAGGGACAGGAAGTGATGGGAAATCGCTCTAGTGGTCACAGGACAGCAACAAAACACCTTATGACTTTGCAAGTTGGACCTTCCTTTCCCTGTGACCTTATTCTTCTAATTTCTTGCCCTAGTTACAGGAATGTAAATTGAAGATGGGAGAACCCACATGTAAATCTATATAAAACTTTTAATGAAATCCAAAGTGCATAAAACGACTCACATTTTAACCATAAAACAGCGGTTATGTATAAAAAAACATTCCCGGGCAATGTAGCAAATACTACAAACAATTACCAATCCAGACAGGTGTGGTGACGTCATGCGCGCTAGCTCCGCCATACGCGTTCCGTCATAACTGACATCATCGGGGGCATGTCACTGGGACTGTTATTATTTTGTGCACATATACAGAGTGGACTTTAAGACTGTCTGTTTTGTTTTTTATTTCACATTTGTTTGCACATTATCACAGTTAGCGTGGCAATTTATTTATTCCATTTCCTACACAGTTTATCTGACTGCTTTTTGCCAGCGTGATTTCGCACCTGCCAGCGCATTTTCTATTCTGTTTTTTATTGTATTATGACAGCAAAATTCTCTGCTGTCATAAAACACTAAGTGGCTTAAGCTGCTGATCGACAAACGTTTTCCAGCTTGTCTGTTGGAATGGGGACAGCCACACACCAATTGAAATTTAGCTGGTCCCTGCTTAACTGGCCAAATTTCAATATGTCTATGGCCAAAAAACAGCAAACGGAACACGTTTTCTCTGGAGTTGGGCCTCTTTAAGTTTTACTTTTCACGTGCCAGAGTATTATCCAGACTTTGGGCAACTTTCTTAATTTCCAAATACTGTGCTTTACATATTTGATAGGAAAAATACGGTCCAAAACATTCTTTCCGTGGATTAAAAGCTTGCTCTATGATAATTGTGAATATTTATACAGCCATTAAGAACATCATATGAGTTTGAGAGGCTTAACTCTCTTATCTGCACTTCCATTCTCCTATAAGGTTTCTCTATATAAACATTAGCTTTTCTGGTTCACCAGTCCGAAACCTCACCAGAGCCCACTGAAAGCTGTTCTGGAAATATTGCAGATGCAGGAGAAGGGCATGTCAGCCTCCCCATTCCCAAGTCACTTTGAGTCCAAATAATAAGGATATTGTTTTGTGATGCGCAGCTGTGTGATTGATGCTTGAAAACCATTTACATGTATTCAGTTCACAGACCCAGCGTTGACTTGCAGGTTTCTTTCAGAAACAGAAGAGGAAATGATTGCATTAATTGTAGACCTCCAGTAGGCATGATAATGTAAGCAAAGCCCTTTTATTTATTTTGCCTTTTTTTTTTTTTCTTTTCAATTGTGTCTATTTTTTTTCGAGAAAAATAAATCACCATCTGCTTAATTTCTTTTTTGGTTCAAATGCATACAAATAATATTTGTACTTGTAATTTTTTACGGGTTGTTGACCAATCTAAGCTGGACTTGAACAGAATAGACCCATTGCTCAGTTTTGACACTACAGCGCAGTAATAATAAAATCTGATGTCTAGCATATGTCGTTTGTGTGTACTTAATAAACTATTCTTTCTTATCTTTTGGCAGAGATAAATTATATTTTAATGATGTGTCATTTTGATGCAGTTAATCTTCATGCTTAGCTGTGGATGGCAAAGCTCGATTGACCCTCTCTTTGTTTTGCCGAGACTGGAAATTAATTAAACATTGCCATTTCTTTTTCGATTTCTGTTGTAGCAACTGACCTGTAATCAAATTGTTTGTGCGCCTGCTTTTAATGATACAGTTTACTAGACGACATGGTTTCATGTGCATTCACTTGCAGATTTTCTTTAAAATTTTAATGCTGTGCCAGCGCAGTCACACAGGGCAAAGTGTGTATGGCTGTAAAGGAAATGTGAAAGGAAGTGGGGGTAAGGGGGGACTCAGAAATGTGCCTTTTTGTGGATTTTTCCTTAAGAACAAAGCCATCCGTCCGTTTCAACAGGAATTGGGGGCTAGTAATAGGTCGGATTACATTTTTCTGTTTCAGTCTATTTGGGAAATGGTGACTTACGATCAGAAACAATTACTAACAAGATTTATTTGAAGGTTGATGTATTTTGTAGGATGTGGAAGCGGTGTTCATTTTTATAGGTAATCAGGTGGAAACTCAACTTTACAGAACTCTGCAAGATTCATTTGACCTTTTGATTTATACTTGGAGTTGTTATATTGGGAATTGGGTTATGTAGCAGTTCATCTAGTTCATAGACATGGTTGAATATAGCTGTATAAGTGATATTCCATCAGGGTTTAGGCGTCATGTGGATCCCTAGCTCGAGGAGAACTACAGTTCTCAGAATTACCTAATAGATGGAATTTACATTTAGCCCATAGATTTACTATGTAGGTAACACAGTCCCCTTTTACCTACCTAAACCATTTTTAAAATGTGTATGTATGTATATATATATATATATATATATATATATATATATATATATATATATATATATATATATATATTAGGGCTGTGGAAATTAAAGATTCATTTCTCGATTAATCGTTAATTTTTTTGATCGATCAAAATTCTTTTGATCGGTACTCACCTCTCCGCTGGCTTCCGGGTCTTCGAGGAGTTCCGTGGGAGATACAGTGACGTCACGGACATCACCGAACTCCTCCCCCCTTCCGCAAGTGCCTCCGTCTGCTAACGAAGGGAAGGGGGAGGAGACTGGTGACGTCAAAGTTCTGATTGAACGTAACGTGTACGAGGGAGGAGCTACGCATGACGTCACCCACTGCTGCCCTACGGAACTAACACTATTGTCGGCTATACATGCTGTGTTTTTATCATCTTTATGTGAGTAGTTTGTGTTTGAATACAAAAATGTAATCTTATACTTAAGCGGTGAGCACTTAGATCTTTTCTTTCTACCCATGACCTGGCGTCCTTGCTGAGATCTAAGGAGCCGTGAGAGAAGTTTATGGTCCGGGTTAACCCTTTTGATACCCGCTTGCATGACCACCTGTTTGCACAGGGGTCCATGCCAAAAGGTGAGAGTGATTAGTTAGACTGGAGGTTAAAGGATTGTCACGCTACTGTGGAAAAAAAATGACTTACGTCAGTGCTATAGTTTGAATTAAAAACGTATTTGTGTGAACTGTGAAGCTAAGTCATGGATTGTGGAAACTAACTAGTGTCGGGTGATTGTATATAGTGTATACCACATTTACCACTGACTAATGCAGAGTGGCAATGCAAGGAGATCAGCTAAAAGTAGTTGGATCTGTAAGTGCATTATAATTAATCGAAATTAGTCGATTAAAAAAAATCGATTAATCGAACACAAAAATTTTAATCAGTAACAGCCCTAATATATATATATATATATATATATATATATATATATAGATAGCTAGATAGATAGATAGATAGATAGATAGATAGATAGATAGATAGATAGCTAGATAGATAGATAGATAGATAGATAGATAGATAGATAGATATAGATAGATAGATAGATAGATAGATAGATAGATAGATAGATAAGCCAAAAGTATTAGGACACCTGTCTTTACACGCACATGCACTTTAAAGCGTTTGTTTATCTAAAAAAAAAGAAAAGAAAATGGATCCTGTCTCTTTAAAGCATTTTATACAGCACAGTGCTTGTGCTGTGTAATTTGGCTCCCTGTGTAACCTGAAATACCTGGCTGATCCTGTCAGTTTCTACCTTCCTCTCTGTAAACTGACCACGGTTTATCATGGCTGCTGAGCCCTGATACCGTGGTCAGTTTACATCCGCAGCTCTCCTGTCCTCCTCTGTTCTCTCTTCCCCCCTCCCTCCCTGCCTGTCAGCTAGTGACAGTGCCAGCCTCCCTCCTCTTGCTACTGGAATAACATATCTATATTTATACTATCATCGCTGTCTCTTAATGCAGTGTGCCCCTGTGTGTGCCAATTATACCCAATTTCTGAGCGCTGATCGTTGGGCGTTTACGTGACAGGCCGGCTCTCTCCTCCTCTCCTTCTCCCCTCCCAACTGACGTCAGCGGGGAAATCTCGGCCACTGCCTGCTGCATCTGTCAGATGCGGAGAGGAGAGGTCGGTCACGTGAGCACCGATTGGCGCTCAGAAATGAGGTATAATCCAATTTTTTTTTTTTTAAATCACACACACAGGGGCACATTTCATTAAGAGACAACGCTGATAGTATTAATATGTACATGTGACTTAGGGTTCAATATTGAGTTGGCCCACCCTTTGCAGCTATAACAGCTTCAATTCTTCTGAGAAGGCTGTCCACAAGGTTTAGGATTGTGTCTATGGGAATGTTTGACCATTTTTCAAGAAGTGAATTTGTGGGGTCAGGCACTGATGTTGGAGGAGAAGGCCTGGCTCGCAGACTCTGCTCTAATTCATCCCAAAGGTGTTCTATCAGGTTGATGTCAGGACTCTGTGCAGGCCAGTCAATTTCCTCCACCCCAATGATAAGATAAGGTGATAACTTTAATGATAGGTGGATGTGTGGGATCGTTGTTTATGCTAAATAGGGATACTATGAGTTATATTTACTAAAGGTATATATTTGCAAGTGCAGTTGCACACTATTTGGGTATTCTTTACAAAGTGAAGCTTCACCACAATAACTAAGATCTGGGGAAAATGAGTGCACAGTCTATTTGCCTTCAGTAAATCCACCCTAATACAGTATGTTTTATATGCATTTTATTATATTTTATGTATAGTGCTCCAAGTTAAATAAAAGAGGAAAGTGATAAAGATCACAGTTGAGCCTATGGTTGAGGGCAGATTTAAATGGTCACTGTGCGGTAAGTAAAGGCTATTAATTTTGAATGGCTGTGCATTTTAGTGCGAAGGAGCCACACCTTACTCTTCTTTTTAAACGTACCGCAGGACAATGCACAAAAGTGCTTTACTGTGCGTTGCAGTTCACAAAAAATACATTTGAGTTGCTTTAATGCATTGGGGTGCCATTTACAATAAATCTAAATGAATGGTGGTGCCACAATACCATAAAATGTGCTTGGGGCACTATCATAGGTACTGTATGTGTTACTACAAAGTCAGATTTCAACTCTAAAATAGCTTTTACTTTTAATTGCTATTATAACGTCTGGGACCATACTAGAATCATTTAATAAGGTTCATTTCTTATTGATTCGATTTTAGGACAGAATTATGTTAAGTGTTGGGCACACTTCTTACAATCTGGTTTTACAATATCTGTACAATCACATACAGAGTCACAACTATGTAGTACAAGGGCCTTTCAATCCATTATATATTCAGTCAGGCAGATCCTTGCACTGCCTATTTGCTGGTAAATCTAAGATTCTAGAATTGGACTGTAATGTGTGTGGCTTGCTGTAGACGAAATCACCCTTATCCATACCACGTCTACTTGAATTCAAATTTGTATATATAATAGTGATAATATTGCTCGGTTATTTAACTATAAAGGATTATGGCTACATCTGGTAGGTACTTTGTAGGAAATGTATTTGTTTTGCACCTAACCATTTCCTTTCATCTAATAAAAAGAGGATAAGACATTGGTGAGTTTGCAGGTTCCCAGATGCCTGTGCTAGAAAAGTCATATTTTTTTTGTAGACACAAAAGAAATTAGTATATAATACAGAGATCTAAGCCATTCATCTTGAATCTTTTTTTTATTTTGAAGGTCACAATACATTTCTTGATTCATGGAAAGGAACATTATTGCCTAAGCTCTCAAACTCAGCTAACAGCGGTTCTTGTGTTCTCTCAAAGGAATAGTTCTCTATATTAAAGAGCATGAAATGATGAAATTCTATGTCTGCCCTAAACACAAGTTTACCACAACCCTAAAACTTCCAAGAGATGACTTCATCCATTTTACTGTCATAAGCAAGAGCAAAGGAAGGTTCTCAAAGATGGAAGACCTTATTAAAGTTTTACTCCAGGCAACTTATTAAATACACAGATTAAATACATATGTAGAAGCTCTTTAATTTGGAAAAAGATTTATATTACTGTCCATCTTGTCTTGAGCTTTTACTGCCACTAGTTTGTGAATGGGCAGTGAAGCAGAAGCAGCAGATTGATAAGCTCATCTTTTCCACTCTACTCTCTTCTCCTAGCAGCTTGTTCCTCGTTAGTGTACGAGCACTACAGCACAGCGATTGGCTCGTTGTGCTGCGTCTCCTACTACCATTCTGAGTTCTGCTGTACAGGGACTGCAAAAAGCTTATACCTAGTTTTAGGTACCTGCAGCAGTTGCAATGATTTTTTTATATGATGACAACAAAAGTTTCCATTTCATATTGTGCCCTATGCCTGCTCACTGGAGAAATAATCAACAGCTTGATTATATTGATTGATTATCCAGTGAGCAAGCTAAAGACAGAGTTTAGGTAGCTGCAAACTCTACTGGAACAAAACGTGTGAAGGCTGCCTAAACAAAATTACAGATCCTTTGTCAAGTAAAAGAATTCATATGTATTTAAACTTTTCTTCTTCATGTTAGTCTTATATGTTTTAAGCATTATTGCATCATTTTCATATAGGGTTTAGGGTTTTAAAGTAGGTTGTTAAGTAAATAAACACGTTCATGAACATCACAGACTAAAAAAAACAATTATGTCAGAAAACATGTGTAAAACATCTAAAACCAACTCCGGTACTTCAATCAGAGCTACTCTGATATTCAGGGCACCATCAAGACGCCCCTTCTGAGGGCAGGTCTATGACTTCCGGCACATATAGTATGTCTTCAATCTCCCTGGGTTGAATGACACTAGGAGTTCTTCAGACCACAGGCCTCTTGTAGTAGAAAAGGGGTACTATGTGGAACAGCATTCAAATGAAAGTAAGTATTGTAGCCAGAGCTGATTTTTTACCCTAAAGAATGACTTAAAAACGTTTATAGTATATCTAAAGTCAAAACTTGATGGAGATTGATGGAGTAGGAAATGGGTAAAACCCCTGTCCGAATTTTTTTTTTCTGGGTCCCATTGTGGTGATTTCCCTTCCCTGTCCTGGAGACACAAACAGGAATGAAGAGAAAATCCCCCAAAAGGAAGGGGAAATCCCTTTTTAGTTGTCACCAGGTCAGGTGTCATCATTGCAAATTTCACCTGAATTTCACCTGAATTCTTGTTCAGGGGAAACTGTTAATTTTTGGATTACCCTTGACTGTCTTTGATGGTGATAATGGTCACCAGGACCGTGACTCTCCCCAACGTAGACAAAGATAGAGATTATAACCTTTCTCTGCTCTATCCAAGATTACATTATTTGGAATATAGATACAATTAAATAATTACGTATTTTAGAACAGAAGAAGAAAATAATGGAATGGACCAATGGTGTTAGCGTTTGCGGGATTATAGAATATATTTTCCTCTGTTAGTTATTGAACAAAAACAGCAAATGCTAGCGCTCAGGATACCGGTATATTGATTCACAATCAATTCAATAAAAACTAGTAATAAAAGGCAGGACTGGATAAATAAATTGTAAAAAGTCCACAAGTACATCTAAAAAGTCCCATCAGTTATAAGAGATACTGAGTAGTGGATCTAGGGAGCTGGATAAGGATGGTAAAGTCTATAGGGAAACAGGCACCAAGAGCTGCCCTTCACAGGAGTGAAGCCAACTCAGGATCATCATGGAAAAAAGAAAAAACAGAAAAGCGCCTCTGAGTGCAAATGTTTAATGTTTAGTACTATAAAGTATTCAACACTTACATATAAGTAAGTACAGATGTGTTCCTGGAAGATAGAAGTCTCATGGAGGTGTTGCCGGTGTCTGCAGCATGTTCCAAGAAGTGCCAAATCCAGGCTATGTAAGCCGCAAGGAGCCGGAGAGGAAGCTGGCTGTGTCCAATGGAGGAAAAGGTAACGATCTGCTCGTGGAACAGCGTGTGAGGCACGCGGGATCAGGGGAAACACAATGCGTTTCAGAGCATTCCGAAGGCCGTATGGTGCATGCGCGCTCCTTTCTCAAGTGTACAAGGGAAAGGAAGGGGCGAAATTGAAATGCTCCATCTGTAAACAAATGACAGCTAGCTGACTATCTGATAATTGTGTTGCACAGCAATGAAAGCTTGTGAAATGGAATAATGCAGTAAGTGAACATTGAGTGGGACAGAATCAAGGCATTTTTTAACTCACGTTCAAAGTACAAGATAAAATTAATGATCGATATGCAAGGGATGGGTCAAAGTGATATCTTATGTAATCAATGGATTCAAGAAAAAATGTATTTAAAAAATAATTAATCAGTTAATCAATAGGATTATGAAAATAAATTATAATATAGGGATAAATTAAATTAAATAATGAAAAAATTATGAATTTTTTTTTGGGGGGGGGGGGGGGAATTGTGAAAAAATGTATTATTAAATATGGTAATCAATTGTTTTTGTAAGATATATATGGAGACATGATACAATGAAAAAGAGACAAGTCATCATTATTAGTTGAATCAACTATTAATTCATAGAAGTAATGATATCAACAGTAGATCAACAAAGAATAAAAAGATTATATGATGGTATTTACTTAAAGTTCCTCGTTAAGCCCGTTGGGCGCAAGGGTATGTTTTTTCTTTTCTCTGTAAGTTATTGGAGATGTTTCTGTTATGTTTGTTGTCATTGAGCTGCAGCTCTTCTTTGGATGGAAGACACATGGCAGTCCACTGAGACAAATAATGGCTTGAAAAGCAGTAAAACACCACTAGACATGTTGTAAAGACTAATTTGACAGCATGAGTGATAATGCACTCAACTTTTTTCACCATAAACTTTTTATTTACCATCTAGAGTACATCTGTACCTACTTCTTGCTCTAGGAAATCATCAGCTTCAATACAATGCTGTTGTTTTTTTAAGAACGTTCCAGTTTACCAATAAATCAATTACTGGTGCAGCAATCTGGAGTACTGCTGACACAGGCTCGGAAAATGGTTCTAGGTTACACACTGAGCTGTATCATACATTTTTCTGTCCTTATTCAATAGGAAATCATATTATTTTGTGCTCATTTTTAAGAGCAGCACCTCTCGGCAACCAATCAGCATTCCATTTGCTAAAACCAGGATGAATTCTGAATTACAAGATGAATTCTGAATGTCTGGCTTTGCATAATTACAATCATACATTGCAATACTATAAATTATTGCAAGAGTTATAAGTTGCATCATTAAGTGAGCGAAAGCTGGTAAACTGCAGCCAAAAATCAAATGTTCCGCTTTTGGATAGAATGAGAAAATGGTAGAACCCTTATTTCCCCATTTGTGAAATCTCTCTTACTTTCTGTCTGTTTAACATGAATCAGACTGCAGAGGAAGTGAGGGAAGATCACCCAACTCCCTGTTTATTTCAGGTTTTCAGACAGAACATCAATAGAAAGTAATGTTTATTAAACTAAAAAATAAGCTTTGCCTGGGATTGGCCTTTAACACACAAATTGGGCAGTTCAATGTTGGAATCATTTATGCTAACCTAAAGGATACAAAGCTATTGTTCATTCCAGCTTTTAAGTTATCCAGTTATATATCTATCACCTTGAGAGGTTTAGGATAACCCATGCACAACCTTAAAGTGGTTGTGATGTCACTGTGCATAATTACTAGACTCCCCTCTGTTATAGCCAAATATACTGTACAGCGTATGTGCTTTTTTTTTCTTATTATGCAGCTTAATACCTTATTTCACATTGCCACTGTGCAGTCACATGACCTCATGCCGCTCTCCTTCACCGGTCTGAGGACTACAGTGAGAGGGGCTGAGATTGCCCACTGATGTCAGCCAGGAGGAGAAGAGAAGAGCGGCAGGAGGTCACGTGACCACACAGTGGCACTGTTAAATAAGGTATTGAGCTGCATAATTTTTGGTTATTATGCACAGTGACTTTACATGGAATAGCAGCAGGAGGGGAGAGTCGGGGAGCAGATCGGCTCTCACATCACTGATTCAATAGCTGACAGGCAGGGAGGGGGAGAGGGAATAGGGAGAGATTGAGGGATGATGGGAGCACATAAACTGACCACGGTATCATGAATCAGCAGCCATGATTACCGTAGTCAGCACACTTAGGGGGACACAAGGAACAGGCAGGATCCACCAGGTATTTTGCAGCATCGAATGCGACAAATGATACTGTGCAAAGGTAGTTTTTTTAAGGGTAACAACTGCTTTAACTATTGAAAGCATCGTTCTACAGTTATGTTTATGCAATTTGTAGCTACAGTGTAAGGCTGGAGCCTGATGTTTATGTTAAAATATGGTCTACCCATCATGAGCAGTACATGTTAAAGCATCTACACAGCAGTCAAAACTGAGTTATCAGACAAAACTTTGCAACCCACCAATATTTTATGGTTATCTTTGCAGCTTTCTTTTACCCCTTGCATGGCCAATTGCAATAAACAGTAATACCCAAATAGTTCATATTACTGGGCAACAATTGCCTGACATAAGTATTGTAAAATATATTCCTAAATGTAACAGCATTTGTTTTGTATTTACAAAATATAAACTATTATATTGTATGCTTTTAAATTTTATATATACCAGTTAAGGCAATATAATTAGTATGCTGCTGACTACCTAAGCTTTGACTTCACCAATCCTAATTAAATAGTTTCAGTTCATAGATCAGCGTATCTCCAGTGAAATTCATAGTACAGTGGCATGAAGGATATTTTGTGTTAGCATGAATAATTTAGTGCACTTCATGAATCTTAAAGTATTGATGAGTTCGCCAAGTTACATCAGGTTTAAGAAGTAGAAACAAAGCATGAGAAACATGTCACACTTGCTGCATGTCTGCACTGTCAGTTTGGAATCCTCTGAGATATCTTACGCGATGGTTACATAATCCTGTTGTTTGAAATAGATTAGAAACTGATGTCATCAGTCTGGTCCCTTCATCTTTGGGGAAAGAACTTTCTGTCTTGATTCTAAACAGCAATGTAGTGCTTTCAATATTTTTTTTACCTGCCCTTCAGTCTTAGCATATCGGTAGAAGCACTGCTGTTTAAAGAGCTGACTTGGGTTAGGTACCTGCAAAATACCTAGACTGTAGGTCATTTTGTTGTGCTTGCAGGCCTAATGCAGCTATTTATGATTACATTTGAGGCTTTTTTCCCAGTCCGTGGTTGTGCAATGAGAACATTGAAATTGAGTAATTGAGTAATATTTTTTAAGTAAATAAAGTTTTGAGTATTCAGGCAAGTTGAGTTCTTTTAATGAGACTTCTTCATGGCTGTATTGTGGTAACAAGAAGATGTATCAACAATGTAGTCAACCTAGTAGTACAAACGTAAAAATATAAGCAAATATAAAAAAATAAAGAAATACATTTAGAAATAATTCAGATACAGGGGTAGATATACTAAAACTGGAGCACTCAGCATCTGGTGTAGCTGTGCATGGTAGCCAATCAGCTTTTAATTTCATCTCATTCAATTAAGCTTTGGCAATAAAACTTGGAAGCTGTTTGGTTTCTATGCAGAGCTGCACCAGATTTTGTACTCTCCAGTTTTAGTAAAGAAACCTCATTTCAAGTATATTTGGGGTTATACTGCCTAAGAGGGCTTTATAAAAACAAATGCATTTGGTGTGTTTATCCACAGTTTGCCAAACACATTTATAAAAAAACAAGCCTCGTGTACAATTTTTTTTTTCAGATATATGCATTTACAGTGCTATGGTTCATCAGGCTGTATATGCAGTAAAGCATGCTTGTTATACTCACTGTGGAACCTAAGGGGTTAATCCTCTGCATTGTGTAAAAAGGCTGTTTAACCCTGTATGCCCAGATCCTCCCCTTCTTGCATTGCCCCCAAAACATGTCCGAATAAGACAGAGTTACTGGAGTCAGGCTGCATATGCTCAGTTTGGTGAGCATTGCTAAAGAGTTTTTTTCTCTTGGGAGAGTGCATGTGATCAGCACAGGGCCAATCAGCACTGTCCAGACAGAGGGTCAGGGGTCCTGCATGCTGATAGGACTGCCAGTGCAGTATGAAAACTCCTCCTATAAGCTTTAACCAGGTATTGATAGAAGTCACAAGACTGCTATATACTGCTGATGAGAAAAGGTATTTAGCAGTTTAGATTTACTAAAACAATTGCATTTGCATGCTCTGTGTACTGTGGGAAACCGGATATAGTGAATGCAGGCTCCTGGGTTTAGTAACACTTTAACTTCATATACAATATACTGTATCTGCTTTGTAGTGTGCTTCTAGTTGGCCCATTTATTAAAAATCATGGAGCCACTGGAATTGGAGCTGTGTTTAGTAGAGGTTCCACATTGCCCAATTTCCACCACATTAATAGGGCAGCAACTTTACTAGCCTTATGAATGTTCATGGTTTCATACAAAAACTCCCAAAATAGTTTATTTCATTCCCAGATTGTTTTATTTTTTGTTGCAAAGAGCACCGATCTTTAGTAGCAATGTATTTTATGCTGTTGCAGCGTACAAAGAGGTTGCTTACTCAGATGTAGCCTGTTTATTGGATACTTTATCACTTTTTAACATCCTTCTGACTTTATTGCTTGGAGTGATATAATTTCCTATAAGCATGTCTTTAAAGGAAAGCAAATTAAATCCTGTCAAGCATTTTAAGATGTAATGTGGTCTGTTTTTATCTCCAGGACTTGTGCAAGCAGTGAAACCGAGAGTGAGGCTGGAGATTACATGGACCAGCAATACGATGACCTTAACAATAAAATGAATTTGGTGACAGATCCAACTGGATTCCTGAGGATGGTCAACAGAAACAACACATTCAACAGGTACAGTTTACTACAAGGAGGTTAATGTAAAATGGCGCATGTTTTTTTTGCACTTCCTTATAACCAGTTCATTGTAAAATGGTCACTGACTTATGTCAGCTTTGCCTGTTCAATTCCCGTGATACGAGTTTTAAAGCAAGTCAATTAGTGCAGACATTTCTGCTGCTGCAGAGGAACGACACTCCATAAAATGCAAATGTTATTATTATGAAATTGTTCTTTATCTCAACTATTATGAGAGCCCTACATAACTCATTGTGGAACATAATTGGCTTCCGTGAGCAGATCTAATTATCCATGGAGCAGCAATCTGTTCTGCTCCGTCATATTTTACATTACTGCGGGTAGCGACCATCCCTGGTTACTGGTGAATCTGGAGGATCGGTGAATGACTCTTAGTGTTTTGGAGAGGTTAACAGTAACACAATGAAGTGTATCTAGTAGTATTCCGAAGTGCGCTGACGTGTAGTTACCTTTAACGACCAATTTGATTTCTTCTGCCCACTGTTTAAAGCAGTCAGAACGATAAAGGTTCCTTTTTAATTGGATAATTGTATCCACACATGGCTTTAACCTTGCTGCATTGTAATTTGTTTGTGTGGTCTGTAAGATATTTGTGCTATGTCTGAAAAAAAAAACACATACTGTAACTTACTGACTTATTCAGTAGAACATCAAAAGCAAAGATGGCAAAGTGCAATTGACAGTCAATCAGATTTAATTCCTTTGATCAGATCATTTAAATTTGCAATAAAGTTCATTTTTAAAGCTTGCTATGGGCCTGTATACTTAAAGTAGAACTATAGACAAAACCCTTTTTTTTATTTTAGATGGAGTAAGGGAGGGTCATAAACCCTGTCAGTTTACTTTTTGCTTTGTCCCATTGCGGAGATTTCCCTTCACTTCCTGTCCCATAGCCAAAACAGAAAGTAAGAGGAAATCCCTGAAAATTAAGGGAATTCCTTGGGGACCCCCAGGTCACCAGAACTAGTGTCCCCATTGGAAGATTTCCCCTATATTACTTTTCTGGGGACAACCCAAAATTTGGGATTTTCTTTACTTTCATTTTCAATGATAATGGTGAACAGGACAAATATAGGGTGAATCTCCCTAATGGGGGCACAGACAGCAATAAAAACTGACCAGTGTTTTAATCCACCTCCCCTCTATCCAAAACGAAAAAAAGAAAAAAAACGTTTTGCTTTCAGTTATACTTTAAATTGTTTCTCTTCATTTTTTGCTTTATGTGTTGCTTTTTGCGTTATGTTGATTATTAACTGAAGATATGCAAAAGTTTCATTTTTGCAGGACAAAATAATACAGAGGGATGAAGAGAGTCATGTTCCTTATATTCTTTCTGAAGTGTGCACAACTCACAGGGGTTTATTTACTAAAATTGGAGAGTGCAACATCTGGTGCAGCTGTGCATAGAAACCAATCAGCTTCCAGGTTTGTCAAAGTTTAATTGAACAAGCTGAAGTTAGAAGCTGATTGGCTTCCATGCACAGCTGCACCAGATTTTGCCCTTTCCAGTTTTAGTAAGGCAACCCCATAGTCTCCCTACAGCTTACTTACCTGTCTTGGTAATAGGCAATTTTAAACAGGAATAGGACACTCTAAAGCAGGGGTCTCAAACAGGTGGCCCTCCAGCTGTTGCAAAACTACAAGTCCCATCATGCCTCTGCCTGTGGGAGTCATGCTTGGAACTGTCAGCCTTGAAATGCCTCATGGGACTTGTAGTTTCACAACAGCTGGAGGGCCACCAGTTTGAGACCCCTGCTCTAAAGCTTCAACATATAATACTTGTTGTCATGTTATTTTAAGATAAATAGCTTTAATATTCAGAAAAAATGTCCATTTGACTGCATTTCAATCATATAGTAGGAATCTGCTAACTGTAAGTTCTTATTTAAATGGAAAACAATGGGTAGGTCTCCAATGTTCATGAAAAGGGACTGCTTTTACTATAAAAAAAAGAATTTAGTAGAATTAATATTGTTTTTTAATGACTATTACGATCTAAGCATATAGAAAACATTTTTCGAGGCTTGGGCTACAGCAGATGTTAATACTACAGTAAATGAAGTTTTGAACATTATCAGCAAATATAGGAATAACTTATTTTCAAGTGTAATGGTGCCCCTGTTTTCTTGAAATAGTTGGACCATACAGTAAGTAGTTATGATGGTATTTTCAACTTTATAATACTATGCTAATGTAGTCTATACGTGGGCATATTTCTTCAAGATGGAATCCTTGAGTAACTTCAAAATGTTGCTTTTGTTTCTTCAAAGTTCCCAAGACCAACACTCCTTAAAGCGGAGGTCTGCCCACCACTGCAGCTTTTAATTTTAGAAGAGTTAAAATTAGAAGAAAAGAGGTTTAACCTTAAACTACATAGAGGGTTCTTTACTGTAAGGATGTGGAATTCCCTTCCACAGGAGGTGGTCTCAGTGGGGGGCATTGATAGTTTGAAGAAACTATTAGATAAGCACCTGAACGACCAAAACATACAGGGATATACAATGTAATACTGACATATAATCACACACATAGGTTGGACTTGATGGACTTGGGTCTTTTTTTCAACCTCACCTACTATGTAACTATGTAGCTATTCATTCTGCAGCTGCTGACTTTTAATAATAGGACACTTACCTGTCCTGGAGTCCAGCAATGTCGCAGCTGATATTTCCATCAGCTGTCAGGTGCTGTTGCCACCATAGCCAGTAAGGGAACCCGGTAGTAAAGCATTGCGGCTTCACGCCAGGTCCCTACTGCACATACGCGAGGCACTTGCTGCGCTCTCCTACTGGCCCGGCGACGGGGGAAGGAGGAGGGAGCCGAGCGGTGACTTCAATGGCTGCGACTGAGATTCCCAGAAGTGGTGACTGGATACCTGTCAAAGACAGGTATCCGCTACCCTTCCCCCCCAAAAGGTGCCAAATGTGGGGGGAAGGAGACAAATGAGCGGAACTCTGCTTTAAATTCCAATGTCAGACAACATTTTTTAGTTTGCTTTGGACAGAACTGGAAAGTATTGTACGCGTTGTCAGGTTTGCTGTCTGTGCCCATCTTGGACAGATTTCTCCTGATTTGTCAGGACACAACATGATATGAAATCTCTCCTATAGGGACATAGACAAATGCATATCTTTGTAGAATAGGAAAGGATTAGAACTTCTGGCAACTTTTTTTTTGCTGTCTGTGTGTTCTTGTCCCAGTATTTTTTATCCTTGTATCACAGAGACAGGAAGTGAGGGGAAATCTCATGAATATGGTCACGGATATAAGTAAAGATGTAACGCTTCCCCATTATATCCAAATATTAAAAAAAATGTGGCTTGAATATGTCTTTAATCAAGGATGCTCTTATGTCTTCTGATTAATAGGCCCTATGGTCTCTTAGTTAACCTCTTCCCCCCAACATGGCACATATATGCGGCCCTATGTAAACACTTTTCTGTGCTGAGAGCTCTCCCAGCACATTCACCGTTGGGGACCGGAAGGCTCCCATTGCATACTTGCGGTAGGGTGCTTTCTGATCATGTGACCTTTGTGACAGTCAGTCATATCAGTCACATGACCCGAATACCCGCCTCCACCTTCCAGCATATCAAAGCTCTTAAAAGGCCGGGAGGCAGCAGCAGAAAAGGGTTAATGAATATAGTGGTATCTTTGCTATAAGTGATGATGTCACCAAACTAGACTAACCTCAGCTTTGGGAACAAATCCCCAAAGTTACACTTGTAAATAACTTATAGTGTACGATGTGACTGGCTGTCACAAAGGTGTACTGAACGACCGCAACATGCAGGGATATACAATGTAATACTGACATATAGTCACACACACATAGGTTGGACTTGATGGACTGGTGTCTTTTTTCGACCTCACCTACTATGTAACTATGTAATTATATGTGTACACAAGGAAATGGGATAAACCGAAACTTGCTACAAAGTGCCATATGAATAGGAAATGTGTGGGGCTGTTCAAAGTTTACTGAATAGCCATATATTTTCCCAAATTAGTAGCTATGAATAAATACATAGAAATAAATAAGTTATATTTTGAAGGTTTCATTTTCACAGACTGTAGTGCCAAGTATGGACATACTTAATCTTGGTTCTCCAAAATGTCTTTGTTCAGAAAAAAATAAGCTAATACTTTGTCCTTAGATTTGAATAATGCCATATTTATGTTTATTATGCATACTAGTGTTTATTTATTTAAACCTCCTTTTAATCTGTTCATACATTAACTTGTATACATAAAAGCCAAGTGTGCAGTGAGCATGTAGAACATTGTTTAGACTGATCCAATTGAATGCACGATGAATGAAAGGTTAGATGCTTTTTAATATGTTAACGCTTTGAATATTCCACATTCTACCAGCTCTAAAAGCATTTTAAAACATGAGCTGGCATGCTTCTATGTAATTCAGAATGCATGCTTTTTTTAAGCAGAAAATAATTGACCACTAAAGACAGACAGAAACTGCACAATTTCTGCAGATTCTGCATTCAGGTTAGAAAGCTATTGTAATAAATGGGTGTGTAAGGGCTAACATGGGAGTCATAACAAGCTCTTACAAGCAATGGCACTGCCTGATTTGAGTCATGGCAATTCCTAGTTCGTTTATTTAAATCCTTATTTTTTTTTATCAACGCAAAGGATGGTACTTCATCAGTGGCTGTAATAGTTGAATTCCTCTATCCTCTGCCTCCCTCCTATACCCCACAGGGAATGGAGGAGGCAGACCTATCGTTCATCCACTAGACCTCCATTCATAGTTAACTTTTCATTCATGGAAGCGTCTATAAATGATGGAGGGGGGAGGGGGAAGGCGAGTGGGTGTTAAGGGCAGGCATAGTTGTCACTCCTGAGTGCCTGTGACAATGTCAAAATCCAAAGTTTTAATATCACTTTAAGGTTCTTACACCATTTGTATTCAGATAAATAATTTAACACGATATGTAACTGTATTCATTTGTGTTTTTTATCTGGAGATGGAGATCGATGTTTATTATAAAACTTAAAGTAGTTGTAAACCTCAGAAATGAAAAATGAACAGCGCATATTCTTCTATAATGTGTACTAGTCTCAATCCAAAGCAGTGTGTGTAATTTCTGTCTCCTCTCTCTTCCATCTGCTATATGCATTAGTCACTTCTGACATTATCCTGACAATACAGGATCTCAGAAGATGACCCCATCCCCATCCAGCCAGCACACAGAAGGTGATTAATAGCCTTGGTTATGCATGTTTCTATATAAGACCTCATTCACATAAGCGTTTTGTAGCTTGTAGCTCGAAGCTAAAAAACACTCAACAGGCAAAATCCTATTGTTTTCAATAGCCCTTGTTCACATCTGAGCATCCTGCTGCTTGTAGCAAACGCCTGTCACTCAAAAAAGTACACAAGCTACTTTTTAGGCAGAATTGAGCATTTTGTCCCCATAGACTTTAATGTATATGCCTGAAAAATGCAACAAGCTTTTTTTTTGAGCGTTTTTTCAAGTGTTGCAGCTCTCCGCCCCTTTTTTTGCCACTTTTTTTTGCAGAACTCCACACCTTTTAGTTGAAATGTGCTTGATAAAAGCTACAAAAGCAAACAATTCTGTTCCTGTTGAAAAAATCCTTGTAAACAAGACGCTTCGGTGGGAATGTAGCTTAAGACTCTGGAGAAGGGGGTGTGCCCTTTCCCTTCATTCAGGACTCATATTACACTCAGCTCTCCTCTATGTGCTGTGTGTACTGTGTACTGTGTACTGTGTACTGTGTAATGTGTGACGTCAGATCCCCACCCGCTGGAGCTAAGAGATACCCTTTGATCTGTGTGTTTAGGAAGGCTGTAGAGAAGAGAGAACCAGGTACAACTTATGTAAGAGGATTAATTTAATCTCTCTCACCTAAGGCTAGTCCCTTTGCTGGATATATGTAAGGGTTTAGAACCACTTTAGGCAAATCTAAACACAATCTAATATTAACCCATTTTACCACTCTGCCCTGCTGTCCTATACACTAAAATCAATGTAATAACTACCCATGAGTAGTTCTGGGCTTTCAAAGATTACTGGCATTTAAACACAACTGTGGAGGCAGAGTATATGTATTTTTGAATGATTATGTTCAGGCAGAGCCATTTTGGAAGCTAAAGTAAGCCCAGAGCTGCTGAGAATTCATTATGCATAGTTTTATAGTTTTATGATATAGGACAGTGATAAACAATACAGCTTGGGTTTGCTTTAAAAGGACTCACACTGAAGGGAAGTGGAGCACATTGCTTCAGCTCTGAAGGGCTGGTCCCTAGATAAAGACCTTCCAAATCTGCACGGCCAAATCTCAGGCCATTTTAAGAGGCAAAATGTCAGCACTTCCTATCCCTGCAGGTTCCTAATGGCCGGTGAAGATGCCTATCATAGTGATAAGCCAATAATAATATGGAGAATTTGGCCATAACAGGTAGGTTTGGAGGACTGCTGTAGGTATGCACAGGTACCCCTAAGTGTCAGTACTTCTGCACCATTTTGTCCCCCGATCCTCCTACCATGTTTCGTCGAAAATAAGCCTGGGTCTTAATTTTGGCAAAAAAGACACAGTAGGACTTATTTTTGTGGTTAGGTATTACCAAGTAATGTGATGTCTTCTCTCCCCCTCTCCCTCCCTGCCTGTCAGGAATCCCCAGTGTGAACTGAGTTAAAATGCTTGTAAAATCCTATAATCCACTCTATTACAGTAGTATATAATGTACAATGTGTATGTTTCTGTAATATAAATGTGCCAAATACCTTCGTTATAGCGACACTCGGTACTTTCGCAAGCTCTCTTACCTGCCCCGAGCACTGCGGGGGGGGGGGCATACCGAGGGTATTTGGCACAATTATATTACAGAAACACACACATTGTACATTATAAACTCCAGAAACAGAGTGGATTATAGGACTTTACAAGCATTTTAAACTAGGTCTTATTTTCGGGGTAGGTCTTATTTTTCGGGGAAACACGGTAGTGACAGGTCATAGACAACACAGGATGATCAGACATGATTTGGCCAAAATAATGTTTATTTTAATTGATTGATCAGGCAATCATATCCTGTCTCTAGATATCTTTTCAGATCGTGGAATACTTTACTGATAGAAAACTGCCACACTCCACCATGTAGAGGTTTCTAGATATTACTGACAATAAAGAAAAATGGGGTTAATAGAAACTTTATTTTAATAAAAAAATTGTCTTATCTTGAAGCATCAAATACCAACATTGACTCCATCAGAATATAAATTAGCCCTGCTGATTTTGAAACTAGGCTCCTAATGATAATGGCATTTCTTCATTAATGAATTGCTACAAGGTGCAATTTTATTTTTTCCCTGAAATTGCATTTGCAAAAAAAAAAAAAATAGTTTACTGTATCCCTTTCATGAGAACTAATTAGAACTAAATAAACCTTGTCAGGAACTTACGGTCATGTTGTCTTCACCTTCAGACCTATGTGTTAACACTTATCATTTAAAGATTCACTATGCTTTATTCTTAAGGGAAACATACTTCTGCTTGACTTGGGGTTGTCATGGCAACAAAACAGCTCATTAGCTATTCTCCTGCTTGTGTGTGAGGCTCATTAATTTATACATTAATTGTTGTAATGCGGATGAGATGGCTGTGTTTTCCCTGGCATCATTTACACCATGTAGATTTTGGAAAGCAAGTTAGTCTAACAGTCGGTTGGAGTTTAGCCGTTTCTATCTCCTATGTAGGAGAACATTGGTCCATTAACTTTCATGGCTGGGTGATAACCTTTTATTGAATCCAGCTTTAATAGGGGTGAAAAAATACCTGTCTGCAAGACAAATTAAATTTGTCTGACCAGCGGGTAGTGAAGCTTCGCTTGTTCGTAGCGGGTAGGAGTACACCGGTTGGGAAAGAACACCAGCAGTAGCCAGAAACATGCCATATAATTCCATGTACAAGTTCAAATATTCCAACTTTATTCACAATATTCTATGCCAAAATTGTGGTCGGTAATACTAATTTGTTTAAGATGGTGGTACTCTTATTTCTGTACATTTAGCAAGCGTATATATATATATATATATATATATATATATATATATATATATATATATATATATATATATATATATATATATATATATATATATGTTTAGCAGAGACCCTAGAAAATAAAAAATAAATTGTTACAATTTTTTATGTCACACTGTATTTGCGCAGCGGTTTTTTTTTTTTACCCCAATTTTTTTATATATTGTTTGGGAGTTCTGAGTAATTTTCTAGCAAAAAAATAGATTTTTACATATATGAGAGAAGTGTCAGAAATGGTTTGGTAGGCGAGTGGTTAAAAAAAGGTATCTGAAAATCAGTAGATCTGCTCAGGAAGGGTACTGATTGAAGCTGGATTAAATGCACTTGAATTGATGTGCATTGACATTCAGTTTTTAATATGCTGTGTTGCTTTGATGTGAGAGTTATTCTGTTCACAGCAGAAGCCAAGCTACAGTATTTTTCTTACTTTAACAAACATTGCATTGTGATGCGTTACAGTATGTTGTGCTGCATTTAAACGAAGCATGTTCCAATTTCACAAAAACACACCCTAATGCGACAGTTTAGTGCAGGGGTCTCAAACTGGCTGCCCTCCAGCTGTTGCAAAACTACAAGTCCCATGAGGCATTGCAAGGCTGGCAGTTACAAGCATGACTCCCAAAGGCAGAGGCATGATGGGACTTGTAGTTCCGCAACAGCTGGAGGGCCACCAGTTAGAGACCCCTGGTTTAGTGTGAACTGAGCCTATAGTAAACAATGGATTTTGGATTTTTATTGCATTGGGCCTGCGTTGAGCAGGTGTGAATGGGCCCTTAGCTCCCAACTGTCCCTGATTTGGAGTAATGTCCCTCTGTCCCTCATTCCTCCTCATTTGTCCCTCATTTTAGTCTGATCTATATAGATGTATATAAAATGCACTTTTTATCTTTCAAAAAGTGTTTCCCGTGCTAAACCTTTCACCTGATTTGTAAATTTCTATATTTGTAAATTCCAAAAGCCGATATAAAGGAATAGTAGTGGTAAAAAAAAGCACTTGTGGGTTTAACCAATCTTGTTTTTTTTGTGCAATTCTCCTTTAAGGGGCGTGGCTAGGGGTGTGTCCTATGCCTGCCTACTTTTGCTGATAGGTGTCCCTCATTCCCATCTCAAAAAGTTGGGAGGTATGCCAATGCAGATAGTTGGTAAAGCCATTGATTATGAAATATTTTCTTCCTTCCTAAATTGGGACTGGGGCTATTGAAACATTTTAACCTTTTTAGCCCCCCATGTTGCGTGTCTTAATCTCAATCTATATTGATATTCAGAACATTTATTGCTGAGTAATATATTAATTGCTGTGTGGTGTGGTTGTGCATTGCTGTTTAGACGGACTCTGGAGTGTTTCAGATATATTATGTGCTCTATCCTCTAGTATGTATGCAGAGGTACAGTATATCTGCTGTAATGCAGCTGCACTATAGCAGTGCATCGAAGTTTGAAAATACTCCCAGTGGATCTTTGTTTTAGTGTTTCTACATTGCCAGGCGGACAGGGGAGCAAACATTTAGCTTGCAATTCTTGGGATAAATCAGTATCCATGTTTATTCAATTACAGTATCTGGACGTCATCTGGCAAACATCTGCTGTTTATGTCCGTACAGACCAGATTTTCTTGATGAATCTAACAACGAAAATTAGCTGGAGGAGCGCCAGGTGTCGCGGGATGCTCCTATCACCAGCAGTTTCATCATTATGGAAACGTCTCCATGAAGATTTTTCACACATAATTATTTAATCACTTAATTTGTAGAAAAAAGGGAAAAGTACCATTATCACTTTGTTTCCTTATGAAAACCTTCACTTAGCACGCACTCTGCAATTACCAGATAATATCCTTCTTCCTATTTGAAAAGTCAAATTTGTCATAAAGTGGTCACAGACTGTCTAAATCACGAATCGAGTTAGGAATGGATGGAATTTAAAATGAAAATTAATGTCTCACTTGCTGTGATCCAGCTTTGAACAGATTAACAATACTAAAAGGTGGCCTGGCAGAAAGTTTTCTCAGATTTCTGTGTATAATTATCCATAGACATTAGATGCTGATTGGACCGTTAAACTGCCTGTTATTGTCTCACATAAACATGCTATGCTATCATATATAACATTTCAGTCTGGGTGATAAACTTTTATCTCTGCAGAGCTTGGCTAAGGGTAATTACTGCAAGTCTGGATATTCCGTAGATGCCCCAACTGTTCAGTCCTCTAGAAATTGCAAGTACTGGACTTTTATCGCCTAATTTTCTTGAATGTTTCTAAGTGAATCCACATAGCCAGTGGTGTATTTAGGTTTTGTGCTGCCCTAGGCCTGACTAAACTCGTGCACCCCCTAATTTAAATACGACCCACCCCTTCCTGTCAAGGCCACATCCCTTCCTGTTTAAAACCCGCCCTATCATCTGTAAACCACACCCCCTCCTCTGCCATCGTGTTATTCAGAAAGTGCACTTCGCACATGCGCAGTAGGGAACCGGCCATAATGGTGGCGGCAGCACCCAAGAGCCAATCTGAAAATCGTCTGGGGTGTCGACATTGCGGGAACACTGGACAGGTAAGTGTCCTAATATTAAACGTCAGCAGCTACAGTATTTGTAGCTGCTGACTTTGGGCTCTTTCACACAGGGTTTTCCGATCAGGTCCGCCTGTTAGTTTTTTTAAGTGGACCTGAACAGACGCTTCATTTACTCCTATGGAGCGGCGGATGTCAGCGGTGACATGTCCGCTGTCCGCAAAATGAGGTGCCATATCCGGACTTCATTCAGTTGACATGGGGAAGTGATTACTCGTTGATTCTTTTCCTACCAATTAATATATTGAGTTCTATGTTTTGATGTTTGAGAAAAATACTAATTAAGTGGTTAATTAACTAATTAATTAAGAGATTGATTCCAGGCCCTTAAAATGAACCTGACCTAGCATAAACCATTTCTAGGATAACCGCAGTCATAATGTGCTTACAAACACCTATGTTAGTCTTCTAAATCGTCACTGTGTGCCTGAGGAGACCTGAGGAGTCCCCATATGCAGACCTAAACTGAATATGGGGACTTGACTTCCTCTTCTCTGCTTACTGTCTTTTCAATTTCAAATGCTAGAGCTTCTATTGATCCATGACATTAAGGCAGTTGATAGTGGGATGTGAGCGTTTATCGGCATATAAGAGGTTAAAGGAACATTATAGACATATCTGAGAGGTACACCATGAGAAGTAATGTGTATTCCTGGAAATGTATAGTCTTTGCTGATTCTTACATCACAGAAAGCTATATCTATATGTAGGTAAGCTGTATGTATCATTACAACCTCCAGTTAAGTGCCTTTGTCACAACCACAAGGAAGAAAAAAACTAATTATAATCTCTGCAATGAAAGCACATTACCCTGCATACATTTTTTACTTTCTGCTATAATACATATCCAAAAAAATGTAAAAAAAAAAGTTTAGGTCAATATGTGTTCTTCTACATATTTTTGGTAAAAAAAAATCCCAATAAGCGTATATTGATTGGTTTGCGCAAAAGTTATAGCCTCTACAAAATAGGGGATAGATTTAGGGACTTTAAATTTTTTGTATTGTTTTTACTGATAATGGTGGCAATCTGCAATTTTTAGTGGGACTGCGACATTGCGGCAGACAAATCTGACCCTATGTGACACTTTTTGAGTACCAGTGATCAGTGCTAAAAAAAATGCACTGATCGATGTGAAAATGACACTGGCAGGGAAGGGGTTAACACTAGGGATGATCAAAGGGTTAACTGTTTTCCCTCCGTGTGTGTGTTCTAACTGTGTGGGGGATGGGCTCACTGGGACAACACAGAGATCGCTGTTCCTGATTACTAGGAACAGCTGATCTCAGTGTTGTCCCCTGTCAGAACGGGGATCCGCCTTGTTTACAGATCCCTGTTCTGCCTCTCTGTGGAGCGATCCCAGGTGGCCGGCGGACATTGAGTCCACTGGACCCACACGCGTGCTCTTCCGGCGTGCAGTGGGCGTGCGCGTGCACACAGTATCTCATGCATGAAACGACGTACAGGTAAGGCCACCTTGCCTCAGTATATGTGCGGTGGGTGGTCCGGAAGTGGTTAACAAAAGTTAGGAGCACACTGGATTTGTGGCTGACTAACCTGTACTTTTCAGTGTCTGTAAACCAATAAAACATGAGCTAACGCACATGTATTATAGAGATATAGCGAATATTGTTTTTTTTTTTTTTAACCAGACATACACTTTTACATTACTTCATAATCTTAAATGTCCTATGTATGGTTCAGTAGAGAAAAAAAAAGGTGTTTACAGGTTCCCTAATGTACTGCATGTTTTACTTACCTGACCCCTCGAACTTGACCCACAGTGACGCGATGTCTCTACCTGGGGTTCTTGGCTATTGGTTGGATAGATTGATAGCAGTGCAGCCATTGGCTCCCGCTGCTGTCAATCAAATCCAATGACGTGAGCGCCGGGGGGCGGTGCCGAGTTCTGCATTCGGCCTCTATGGACGCCGAATGCTGGACTCGGGAGTGCGCCCGCAAGGTAATCCCCTGGGAGAGCACTTCTGCCAGGGGGTTGTCTGATGTGGGGAGGAGCCGCGAGAGCCGCCGAGGGACCCCAGAAGAGGATGTTCGGGGTCACTCTGTGCAAAACGAGCTGCACAGTGAAGGTAAGTATAACATGTTTGTTATTTTAAAAAAAAAAAACCTTTAGTGTCACTTTAACGAATGAGCAATACATTCATCACATGTTGCTGTATTTTCTTGTGTCTGCAGCATAAGTATTCCAGACATGCATATCTGTATTGTACAGAGCAAAATGCATTTGTTTAAAAGTGTATCCCCCTTTAATGGTAAAGTGGATTTGCAGACGATGGCACCATCATAGCTAGTGCACATTATCATTTTTCTGTCCTCATTACTGTAGTGATCTAATATAATCGTCGTTCCTCGTAGATGGTATATGGTTATTAAAAGTATTGTCCGCAGCAAAACCCGATTCTCCCAGAGAGAAACACTTTATTGGCTTCCAAACAGAACAGTCTTACAGATGACAAAAATCCAACAGAGTTCATATCACGACATTGCTAGTAATATTTAGAGCCCCATGGAAACATGTGACTCTTGGGTGCCTTCGTAAGAACACACACTTCTAAACAGATTGAACGTCCTGTTATATCCCCCCCACACACACTGAATGTCTGAGCAATTTGATTAGGCGTTTCCATTAAATGCTTTGATCTGTCCCGGTATTTCAGAGTGACCGGAGACAACCCCACGCTGTGAATAGTTGTAATTATAAAGCTGCCCCAATTTACATTCTTGCATATTCCCCTTTTGATATGTGTGAATACTGATTAGATTAAGATAATCATTATCTGTTCCCTTTCATATGTGGAGTAATTCTGGTCTGGCCATTTGTCCTTTGACCAACAAACCCTCTTTTAATATGCGCAATTAGATAACGGCTACTAAAGCGGTCTGCCTAGAATAACCTTGTTTTTAGAATGCCTAAATAAAAACACTACATATAATAAATATATATATAACATATATATATATATATATATACACATGTATACATATATATATATATATATATATATATTAGACACAATATACTACATATACCCCCACTTGGATCGGTTCGAATCAGAATCGATTCACAATCAAACCGCTCAGACATCCCTGGCTCTTAAGATTGAAGCCATCTCTATGCTTTCCTTATTTTTCTGGATTGTTCTTAGTTGTCTTCTACCACAACAATATAAACCAAACAAAAAACATATTAATATAAATTGAACGAACACAAAAATCATGGAAAGAGTTCTCAATAGCGGGTGAGAAAGAGTGTTATTGGGTATGCTCCACCAAGGCTCCTGAAATTCTTTAGCAATTTTATTAGAACTGATGAGGTTTTCCTTCACCAGTTCTTGTAATTCTATAATTTTCCTACTATCCCTCTTAAATAATGTATCCAATTCAACTGTAAGTGGTGGAATTTTCTTAAATAAAGGAGAAATCATAGAGTCCCAATTGCCAAGATCTGTTTGCTCAATGTTTACAGATACTTGATTCATGTGGATATTGGCTTGAATGTCTTCCTGTCCGATTGTTAACAGTCCATATGTGAGGTTCACACACCAGCCTGTGATAGGTGTCCGGCACTGAACTTGCTTCTGCCAAGTGAATGAGGGAACCCCCAATGCACAGACCCTCGAGTCTTCTCCATGAATTATTCTCTTCCAGGCCGGTTCAAATTTTTGTAATCGAACCAGGCAGTTTCCAGAGTGTGTAGCAGCACAACCCTCTACGTACTCCAGCCGCTCAAAAGAACAGGAACAAAGCCAGGCCTGGGCACGTTTGGTACAGCAGTTGGGGTCCATGGTTTTCCATACTTGGTTATCCTTGACGACGAGTCTGCTTTGTGGTAGCAGTTGTTTCAGTATATTAGTGCCATTTCTCACCTCCACCTCACCAAGAACGATCATCTTGTATACGGGTAAGGGTTTTGTTGACCATGTAGGGATGTCGATGGTCAGAGGTACTTCCTGCTTTCCGATGCGATCTTTATTACAAAGAGTATCCAGGCTCCTTACATTAGCAAGGGCAAAGTTCCTACAAGTAACACCACTGTCTTTGATAAGATTGAATAATAAAGTTGAGTTCATTATCCTTGGCCATTCTCCTCGTTTGATTTCTTGAAGCCCTAGGCTCAGATGCTCACTCAGCAAGTTTCCTATAATACCACAAACTATAGACTTGGATACATTATTCGTTTGAATGGTTTTATTCAATGCATTCACCGACATTTGAACGTTCTGCAAATCTGCAGCAATGGTGTGAATGTTCTGAATATCTATTTTCATTTCAGCTAGAGCGTTTAAATCCACTCTTCCCCCTTTAAGCAGTATCTGCTGTAATCCACCCACAAAATTTTGTTCTCTCATATTTAGACTCTCTATATCAACCCTATTCCAAATCGAACTACCCAAACTGAGGCCTGATATGATATCAGTACCCAGATCCCTCTTTGAAACTTTCTTAAAATTAAGCCCTTGTGTAGCATCCCAAAATAAGTTTATATGTGTTTGAAAGACTGTTTTAAACCATAACCCCATTGATTTTGGGCAACTTTCTGGAATGTTAAATGATGTAAAATTCAACAATAATGGTAATGATAAGTATGAAACATCGCTATACACTAAATTTTGAGTCCGCTCAAGGAAAAGTCCATGTTCTGGCCACTGTAAAATTGTAGGACAGTCTCTAGAATTTGTGACCATTATCTTTAGGATTTTTGCATAGACTCCATCCTTCACATCATGAGGGCTACAGGATATAATACCCTCCTTAAATATTGTAAAGTTCCTTTCTAAAGTCATTTGCATTTGTGGTCCATTCTTTGTCTCCACTAATATTATATCTGTACTCCTGTGACGATCGCTTCCTTCTGGGTAAGTCCAAACAGCAGATTCCATCAAGTAATCAGATTTTGGCATCATGATCTCACATCTAACGACTATCCACCCCCCGACTATGCCCTTTACAGTATCCCCATGTATCTGGATGCCTTCCGAGTCCTCTAAAACAGTAAGTTCTGTAGTATGATCCATTACACTTCTTTTATTTCGATCAGATTTCCCCACTGGGAAGCATTTTGATTCCTCAACTTGGCACTCTTTCACTCTGATGTTTGTGATGCAAAGAAGTAAAGTGATTGACGCTGTTATCAACACATATGTTAATAGAGAAGGCTTGTATTTGTCCAGGGGGGATGTCTTCATTATGGTGTAGTCTTCTGGTATTCGCCTCACTCCTGGGACCTGAAAGACAATCTCAGCAAGAAAATTAGACAATGCTCACATCCATCAAATCCATTTTTCCCTTAAATGCTTTGATCTGACATGCATGACTCCATCTCGACTTGTCCTCTCCCAAGTCTAGTAAGTAAACAGAGGGTCCAATTTTATCTATTACTGCATAAGGGCCCTTCCACTTTGCTCTAGGAAATGGGTGGAACCCAGAAAAATCCTGTAACATTACTCTAGACCCAATTTGGTATTCACTAGTGTCACCCATTGCATTAAACCACTGTTGTGAGCTTTTATGGGTACATTCATCAGTGGCACATACAGCCTTATGTACTGTAATCACATGATCCTTTAAGATCTCTACCCATGATTCGGATAATGACACAGTTTCTAATGCTGCTGGGACTGGATTTATCAGATGTTCCCACGTTCTCATTGTTCTGCCGAGCAGAGCTTCATAAGGGGCAAAGCCTATGGACCTGCAAACTCTGGAACGAATAGTTGCCAGAACAAAGGGTAATTTTTCATCCCAATCAGTACCTTGCTCATTTACAACCTTTCTAAGGGCATTTTTAATTGTCCTGTTCATTCGTTCAACCTGTCCCGCAGACTCAGGGTGATAGAAGATGTGGAATTTTTGAACAACACCAAGGAGCTTACATGTCTCTTGTATCACATTACCTACAAATCCTGGACCATTGTCACTGTCTAAAACTTTTGGTATCCCCCACCGACTAAATATTTCTTTGACCAGGATCCTTGCAGTAGTAGTGGCAGTACAGTTTTTGGTAGGGAATGCTTCAACCCAGTGACTGAAGGAATCCACCACAACGAGTAAATATCTGTTCTGGTGTGCAGTGTTAGGAAATTCACCTGTGTAATCAATTTGTATTCTCTCCCATGGTCCCATGGGAGCTTGCCTCATCAGTGCCCCTCTCCTTTTTTCTATTTGCGGGATCATGCCTGGCACACATCAAACATGATAAGATATGGTCCTGCATGTGTTGTTTATTTTGAGGCCACCATGCTACATGATCTAATCTCTCTAAAGCTAAAGGAAGCTTGGGGTGTCCACCAACAGGGGACCCATGAATCCATGTAAGAATGTCTTTCCTCACACCTTTTGGGGCAACCCATAAAGATAAATCATTTTTGTAAGTTATTAAAAGGCCATCCTTCACCTGCATCTCTTGACCTTCAAATTGTATAGGCCCAGTCCCACACATTGCTTTTAGTTGAGCTAATTCCTCATCCTGATCTTGTAATTTACCCAACTCACATGTCCTTTCTTCAACTCCTTTTGCTTGAGCACGTGTAAGGGCAGACACTGGAAATGATAAAGTATGCTCTATATGAGGCCATTCGGGGGATGTTACTGCAGCCTCCTTCGCTAATCTATCTACCGTATTGTTCCAGTAGTGCTCGGTTGTTTGCTTTTTGTGGGCCTGTACCTTTCGGATATTGATTTTTGAAAAGAATTGTGTTTCCTCCTCTATCATTTTCCATAAGGGTGCATATCTTATCTCACTTCCATCTGTTCCTTTAAAACCCATCACATTCCACCATGAAAGATAGACAACTGCACCCTTGCATACCTGGTCTGAGTCAGAAGCAATGTTAACAACTCCACCATCGTCTCTTAACTCACTGAGAACTTGCAGAAGTGCTGCTATTTCCACATATTGTGCAGAACGAGCTCTACATGAATATGAAAATTGTCTCTGAACCTCGCCATCTTTTACACAAACACCAGCAAATCCTGAGATTCTACTTCCATCTTTATAATAAGAAGAACCATCAATGTACCAGCAATCACTTTCAAGGTCAAAGGGTTTGGATACGGCAGTAAAAACTCTGTGTTGCAAACTACTTCCTTGTACTTGACATTCATGAGCTTCACCTTCAATCATCAATCCACCAATCAGGACACTAGGTTCCTTTAACATCAAACCCTCAATATTCTCTGACAATAAAGCTGTAGTCCATCTGGCCAGCCTTTTACAATTCACATCCGCTTCTTTCCATTTCCCATTGGCTAACATGACTATAGGAGTGTGATGACTAGCAATGATGACCCTTTGTGTACCTGTCAAGTATCTGAATTTGTTGATTGCCCAATAACAACACAGCACCATACGAGTACATAAAGGATACTTTTGTTCTACAGATGATAGTAAACGTGATGCATAGGCTAAAGGTCTTTGTTTTCCAAAATAATCTTGGGTAAGTGCAACGGACAAAGTGTTAAGGCCTACATGTGGATAGAGTCTGAATTCTTTGTTGGGGTCTGGTGATGCTAATGAAGGGGCATTGCCTAAAGTTTCCTTTAACGCTTCAATAGCTTGTGTGTGCTCTGATTTCCATATCCATTCATCTTGCTTCAGCAGATCATACAAACACTCTGTTAATGATGCATAATGAGGCACAAACTCCCTGCATAAACCTGTCAAGCCTAAGATCTGTCTCAGACTTTTTTCATCAGTGGGCAAAGGTAGTTTAGCTATTAGCTCAACCCTTTGTTCATTGATACTCCGCCCTGACTGTGCTACAGTAACACCCAGAAATTGGACTTCCTGCTTCCCCAATTGTATTTTCTTTGGATTAACTTTCAAACCTGCTTCTCTCAAAAGCAATAACATTTCACTCACATCGTTCACGTGCTCCTCCATAGAGGCTGACCCAATCAAAATGTCATCAACATATGAAATTACTCTTTCAGGTTTTGAAAACTTATCAATCACTTCTTTCATATGTGAGTGAAATATTGCTGCACTGTCTTTGTAGCCTTGTGGAAGAACTGTCCAATAATATTGAAGGCCCGCCCAGCTGAAGGCTGTTTTGTATTGACATGTTGGGTCAAGGGGTAAATTCCAATAACTGTTACTGATATCAATGACCGTAAACCATTTCATTTCTGGTGTCAACTTGGCAATCATTTCAGGGTAAGCTGCCACCACAGGTGCCATACTTTTAGCATATTTGTTTAAGGCACGGTAATCTATCGTCAGCCTGAACGACCCATCGGGCTTGATGACTGGCCAGGCTGGCGAATTGCAAACTGATGCACCCCTTTTTAATGTACCTTGCGCCTCCAATTGTTTTATAGCTTCTGTTATAGGTTTAATGGCCTCTTTCGGAACTGGGTATTGCTTAACAGGTGCAGGATCAAATCCTTCCAATAAAATCATTGTATTCATCCTACCACAATCTTGTTTATGTTTAGCCATTATGTCTTCAAATTCACCCATCAGACTATCCCAACAGGGATCCCAATCTCCATGTAACACACCAACGGGCTTCACTGCTGCTGTTACTAATTCCATGGGAGGATGCCACACATGACCCAATCCGTCATTTTCCGACATTATCCACAACTTCATGTTTGCAAGATCAATCACCAAACCCCGCTGTACACAGACATCAGCACCAATTATGTCCTGATTTTCACAAACAACGTCACACTCCCACTTCTCTCCCCCTATTTGCATCTCAACACCACGCACAAAAGGAGCTTCAATGGAATGTCCAGTGACACCTGTTATTTTAATTTTCTCATTTCCAGGGACAACTGATTTACTAAAACTAATAGCTGCCCCACTATCTAACAGCGCATTTACACGAGTTCCCCCTAATGTTACATCAACAGTGGGCCGCCCCCAGGAATCTAATGTTAAATCGGTTAAGAATCGGCAAGAAGGGGCGTGGGGGGCTCGGAACCCCTAACAATGACTGGTAGAGGGGGACACAGCACTTTCCTTTCCTACTGCTGCTACTTTGACCCCTCCTGCTTTTATTCTTTTCATTTCCTCCTGTATTTTATATAGCTCCTCCTGTAAACGATCTCTTTCACTTCTCATTTCACTAAACGGCACCCAAGGCTGTTTACTAGGTTTTTCTCTGGATTCTGGCCTCCTGTAACTACCTGAATTGTTATAAGATCTTCCTCTCCATGGTCCTAAATCATCTCTATTTTGCTGCCCCTCGACTCTAAAAATTCTAGCTGCATCAACCGCAAGACTGTCTTCTCTACACTTTCTCCTCCACAAATTATCCGCTCTTACCAAGATATCACTATAATCACTAGGATCAGGTGTAACAGATAAAATGCCTTCCCTGACATCACCATCCAATGCTTCTAATAACATTGACCTATGAACCAAACCACCACGTTCAAAACCAGGATTCCCAGTCATGACATTTTCCATCACACTGCTAATCCTATCTGCAAGTTCATATGGGCATTCATTCTTCATTTGCTTAATTTTTCCTGACAAGCACACATATGTCGTCGCACCATACAATGCTTTCAATAATTCCTTTAAAACATCCTTAGTTTTATGACGCTGGCCACAATTTTGCAAAACCCGTGCCCATAATCCATTGCCTATACTTTTCTGCAAAATTCTAGCTAGGTCCTCAATATTCAAGTTGTATGTGTCTCTGACTCTCTGCAAATCACAAAACCATTTCATGAACCTATTTACATCATAGCGGGGTACCTGACCTATCTCTCTTATAATAGCTTCCATCTCCTGTGGCTTTAGTTGTTTTGTGATCAATTTAATTTCACTTGAATCGTCAGTGTTCAATACAGTTGTTGTAGTGGTAGGAGCTGCTGGTATGCATGGGGCTGCATGTAAATCACCCCAGGGATATATTGGCTTATAATCTTTGGTATCAAGCTTTATAGAGGTATCATTTTGATCTGGGTAACTTGATTTTTCTGCCAATTTATCAAAAGCAATGTTAGCAGCATTTTTACACTCCTCCAACTGTTTCTCAACAATTTGTATTTTTACTGACAATTCCTCATTGACCCGCCTTAAATCATCACATAATTTAGCCTTTTCAATCAGTGCCTCCCCAGTAGTGATAGCATGTAACCTGAGATCTGATATCCTCTCATTCAACCCTTTCTCCTTCTCCTCATATCTCTGAGTCTGTTCCAGAATTTTCTGCTTTTTTTCTTTAACCTCCCCTATTAATTCTGTACAACAAGACAGTAGTCCCTGAATAATGATACCCTTACGTTTCTTTTGTTTTGTTTTCTTATCAAAGACACTATCAGATAAAAAGCATTTCATTAAATCCCATGACTGTCTATATTCTTGGGGAATCTCGTAAGGCCCCCCATGACTTTTTATATAATTTAACAGCCATATATTCACATCCTCTCCCTTAGTACTATTGTCCCCACTAGACACAGCCAAAGCCATTGTAAAAAAATACAATGAGAAAAAAAAATTATATTTAGAAAATAATGAACAAGGCACACTTACCAATTGTTGGGTTTCCTAGAACTTCCTTCCTGGGTCCTCACAGCCTTCTGTCACCACACAGATTGTAAGATCCAGTCTCCAGAGAACAATTCTGGTCTTTAAAACTTGTTAAATTTTGTAGATCAGATTTTCTTATGTCACCACCAGACCGGATTATTGTCACCAACGACTCCTGTTACTAAGTCCTGAAAATGCTCTTCTGGACCCGGGTCACGGCACCAATGTAGTGATCTAATATAATCGTCGTTCCTCGTAGATGGTATATGGTTATTAAAAGTATTGTCCGCAGCAAAACCCGATTCTCCCAGAGAGAAACACTTTATTGGCTTCCAAACAGAACAGTCTTACAGATGACAAAAATCCAACAGAGTTCATATCACGACATTGCTAGTAATATTTAGAGCCCCATGGAAACATGTGACTCTTGGGTGCCTTCGTAAGAACACACACTTCTAAACAGATTGAACGTCCTGTTATATCCCCCCCCACACACACTGAATGTCTGAGCAATTTGATTAGGCGTTTCCATTAAATGCTTTGATCTGTCCCGGTATTTCAGAGTGACCGGAGACAACCCCACGCTGTGAATAGTTGTAATTATAAAGCTGCCCCAATTTACATTCTTGCATATTCCCCTTTTGATATGTGTGAATACTGATTAGATTAAGATAATCATTATCTGTTCCCTTTCATATGTGGAGTAATTCTGGTCTGGCCATTTGTCCTTTGACCAACAAACCCTCTTTTAATATGCGCAATTAGATAACGGCTACTAAAGCGGTCTGCCTAGAATAACCTTGTTTTTAGAATGCCTAAATAAAAACACTACATATAATAAATATATATATAACATATATATATATATATATATACACATGTATACATATATATATATATATATATATATATTAGACACAATATACTACAATTACCTGCTTCTTAAGTGTATTGCTTTGGAAATACTTTGAAATACAGCAGTGTTTCCAACGAAGCAAGATTTATATCAACCGCAGGCTCTATTTCTACTTTTTGACTATATTCAAACACATAAATTTCCCTTTTTTTGACAGGTAGATCGGATTTATGTCTGCGAACAGTCTATTTATAAAGCCTCTATCTCTGTTTTCCTGCTTTCAGTATTACTAGTTCTTAAAATTTCAAGCCATGAAATTTCTATGCAAGCACAAAATGTTATCTTCAGTTCAGTTAAACCTTATCTGATAAATAGTTAGGCTGCTGGTACACATTCCACATTTCTGGAGTCTATATGGTAAAAACTGTAAGTGGATGCCATAGCCTCCAACATTTCCATTTCCATGAATCACCAAGATGAAATAACATAGGGCTTTCTTGAAATAACTTTGCCGGTAATCACAGAAGAAAGTTAATGCCACACAGCAGATTGCAGTGATCATGCCACTGACTATTATCTCGGCTTGTGGTTATGTTCAATCATGCGGGCTTATTGGAAGGTAATGATACAGGAGGCTCAATGAAACTCAAACATTTCATACACCTGAATATTTTCATGCAGATCTGGCTGATCTGTGAAGAATCTTACAGTACAGAAATCCAGACAGTTGGGATTTATGAGCTGTAGGATTTTCTGCTCTAATGTATTTACAGTATTTGTATATTGCATTCCCCTGCTAATATTTAGGTTTTTAACCACTTAAGGACCGAGCCTCTTTTTGAGATTTGTTGTTAAAAACAGTTTTGTTTGCTAGAAAATTACTTAGAACCCCCAAACATTATACAAATGGCGGTCGTTGCAATACTTTCTGTCACATCGTATTTGCGCAGCGGTTTTACAAGTGCACTTTTTAAAAAAAAAAATGCACTTTTTTAAATAAAAAAATAAGACAACAGTAAAGTTAGCCCAATTTTTTTTTATATTATGAAAGATAATGTTACGCCAAGTAAAATTGATACCCAACATGTCATGCTTCAAAATTGCGCCCGCTCGTGGAATGGCAACAAACTTTTACCCTTAAAAATCTCCAAAATTTTTTAATTTTATTTTTATTTATTTTTTATTATTTTTATTATTTTTTTTTTCTCTCCTTTTTTTTTTGGTCATGTATGGATGTGGTATGAAATAGGGAATGTTAAATGAATATAGATAGAGAAAAATAGGGAAAGGAACGAAAGAATATATCCAAAGGATAGCAGAGGAATAAATAAGGTTCTATAAATGTATAGAGTGATATGGATATAAAGGTTGGAATAATTGGAATGTACATATTAAGTGAATGATGATGTAACTAAATGTGAAATTATGTATAAAATAAAATAAAGATTTATAAAACAAAAAATCTCCATAGGCAACACTTAAAAAATTCTACAGGTTGCATGTTTTGAGTTACAGAGGAGATCTAGAGCTAGAATTATTGCTCTCGCTCTACCGATCTCGGTGATACCTCACATGTGTGGTTTGAACACCGTTTTCATATGCGGGCGCTACTCACGTATGCGCTCGCTTCTGCATGTGAGCTCGGCGGGACGGGGCTCGTTTAAATTTATTTTTTTCTTATTTATTTTACCTTTTATTTTTTATTTTTACACTGTTCTTTTAAAAAAAAAGAATTGTGTCACTGTTATTCCTATTACAAGGAATGTAAACATCCCTTGTAATAGAAAAAAAGGCATGACAGGACCTCTTAAATATGAGATCTGGGGTCAAAAAGACCTCAGATCTCATATTTACACTAAAATGCAATAAAAAAATAAATTTGTAATTTAAAAAATAAATAAAAAATGTCCCTTTAAGAGCTATGGGCGGAAGTGACGTTTTGACGTCACTTCTGCCATGCAATGGTATGGAGACGGGTTGGGGCCATCTTCCCCTCACTCGTCTCCATACCCAGCATGGAGCAACATCTGATCGCTGCTGACGGCTCAGGTAAGCGGTGGAGGGCACCAGAGCGTGGCAGGACGGTGGCCCCTCTCTCACCGCCCATAAAGGTGATCTCGCGGCGAATCCACTGCAGAGACCACTATTATTGGAAACCTGACCGCCGGCCAAAGAAGAGGATACCAAGGTTATGGCAGCTAGCTGCTGCCATAACAACGATATTCCTCTTCAAACCTAGGACGTATATGGGCGTGTGGCAGTCCGGAAGTGGTTAAATGTGTGTCTTTATGTAAAAAATTTGCATTTTAGCATGTGCAGCAAATTAGTCAATGGAAGTCATTGTAAACATTGTGGGTCCTTCCTATTTTCCCTTTTCAGTTGTATTAAATTATCTCTTTTCCCAAAAATCTGCATTTTAGACAGACTGAGCAGTGTTGTAACTGGTATGAAAATTTTGACTCTTTGTCAAAAGTCAGCAGCTAAGTCATCACTCCATCTTTAACCACTCCTCCTGCCCATCGCCCTCCTGCCCATTGCAGAGATCAGTGACATTGGTAATGAAGAGCCTTGCTTATACAGTAATATTCATACATCCAGCTGTGGATTTGGAACTTTAAAGGTCAACTCTACTTTCGTGGGGAAGAAAAATAGCAAATAAAGAAAAAATAATATAGCGTATACAATTGCGACACAAGTCATATTGTGATTGAATGTTATTAAAAATGACCTTTCCTTTTCAATCTGCAGCCGCTGTAATTTTCTGAAAATGCAATGCAATATGGCAACCTGGAGGTGTTCTGTACACAGATGATATACAGAATGCCCCCCCCCCCAGATATGTAATTTCCTGCTTTTGTGATTGACTCACTGATTTTCCCAGAAGTCTACACTTTCAGGCATCCCCTGCAACAAAAATTTCATTTTTGGTGAAATATTCCCAATAGAAAATCACAGCTGAAGGGATGCAGGCCCAGCAACTTTGCTCATTTTTGGTGAAATATTCCCAATAGAAAATCACGGCTGAAGGGATGCAGGCCCAGCAACTTTCCTCATTAGTGTCCTGCAGGTGCACAGCTGATTGATAATTATGAAACCACTCCCGATAGATTGCTTTCCCACATGGATACAGACAAACACACAGGGATTTCTTCAGAATAACAAAAGGTAGGAATCTGCAACAAAGTTAAAATCCTTGGAATGCGCATACATCAGAGGGGGGGAAAAAAAAATTTCCAACAAAAGTGGAGTTACGCTTTAAGCATTTACAACTTATTGCCATCAGTATATCTCCATATAAGATAGTCACAAGCCAAATAGTTACATATAATAGTTTACAATATGCAAATCAGGCAGTCTAGTATGCCCATGTTTATGATTAGATAAAGAGTATAAATTGCGTTGAGTAAATAGGTAATAGTCCACAGACAAAAATTAACCCAGTAAAATGTGAACTTTACCTTCATTTAGTGATTTTTAGGCACAACCGGAAGTGAGAGGAGATATTTCCACAGAATTGGAAAAAAAAAAAAAAAATCTCATATTCCTGTTCTGGTGACAAGTGAAAATTTGGGATTTTTCTTCATTATCATTCCCGATGACAATGGTCACCAGGAAAAATAGATAGTGTATCTTTCTAGTGGGGACATACAGTAGCAGTAAAGCCTAACATTGTCCATAATATCTATCTGTGTCCAAAACTAAAAAAAACTTGTTTTAGCATTACATACAATGTATATTTTAAGACTCAGTTAAAACCATTATATGTTTGTACATTTATGAGTTACATTAATCTAGTAGTTTTGAAATTTCCACCCAAATTCACAATGCACAAAGTGGTATGCGTCATGGAAAATTCTCCTTATTCATTTCAAGCATTTTTTGTTCGCTCTGACAAGCCATAAATTACAAATATTGGGCACTTTATGATTTGATTGTTGGTGCATTGAACTGTCTGTATCCCCGCTGGGAAAATACAGCACACACTAAACCATGTAATTTTAGTTTTTACTGAAGCAAATCATCATGTGACTGCCTCAACATTCCTTCTTTATCCTCCTCTCTATGGGAGTTCTCATGTTTAAAGGGGTATTTTAGAAGAGGAAACTTAAAGTGGGTGTAACCCAAAAAAAAAAACATGCTCCTGTCCCTTTAAGGCAAGAGATATAAACACAGTACTTTTGCCATGCCAATCGTCCCTTTCTATGTTGTACAATACTTGGCTGATCCTGCCTGCACCTGTCTTCCCCTCTGTAAACTGATCAAGTTTATCATGACTGCTGATCTCCCATAGCATGGTCAGTTTACGTGCCTCCGTCATCCAGGTATCTCTTTAGCATCTCCCCGTCCCTCTCTCCCTGTTTATTCTGTAGTCAGGGTGAGGGCCGATCTCCTCCCCAACCCTCCCCTCTTCTCTCCTCTGATACCTGTGTAATTCTATTCCCTGCAGTTGCTCCAGTGCTTGTAAAGAAATATATATTAATTACTTTGATCCTCTATGTTTTAGGTCCCTGTGTGTGTGTTTTCCTAAATTTATAATGCTAAATACCTTCTTTGCAGAGCTCTGTTGTGCAGACACATGACCTCCCTCTTCCAGCTTACATTCATCGTAGGGGAATCTCAGCCTCTCCCACTGTGCTTTCTTAACCTCCCTGGCGGTGTTCCAGAGCCAGATTACAGTACTGTATACAAAAAATACACATCCCCTTTGTCCCTAGTGGTCTGCCCAGTGCCCTGCATGTCATTTTATATAATAAAAATATTTTTTTTCTGCCTGGAAACTGGAGATTGTCCATAGCAACCAAAAAGTGTCCCAAAAAGTGGTTTTAGACCAGCTAGAAAACACCAATAAAAAATTAGAATCACAATTTATCATCAATAAATTTAATAAATTTAATGACAGCGACTATTCTGCAACTGAGCAAATTTCTGTGTTTTTGATTTGATTACATTATTGAATCATTTTTATATATATTTTTATTATATTATAATTTATGATTTTGTGTTTCAAACTTTATCATACCCGGGATGTCTACTAGACTCTGGTTCGGACAGATTTAAGTGAGTTATTCATAAGAATTGCATGCCTACAATATAAAAACGCCAAATTTCCATGCAAAATAATTGTACCGCTTTCAGCACTAAATTTCAGACAGAATCATACTGCCAGGGAGGTTAAATCAGAAGGAAAGCAGAGGGAGGTCACATGACAGGACAGCAGGGCTCTGCAAATAAGGTATTTAGCATTGTAATTTTAGGAAAACACACACAGTGTCCTGAATAAGGTCCTAAAACAGAGAGAATCAAAGTAATTGATACATGTGACTTTATAACCACATTAAGGTGATTGTGCTGAATTAGTGCACTTGGAGCAACACAGTTGAGTACTGTCCATAACACTTTTTTTTATTTGCGCTAGCAGTTACGTTTTTCAGGACAAGCTTACAGGGGTACCCCCTTCAGGTAGAAGCAGACTGCATAGGTCAGAAAATAACATCTAAAATACAAAATATGTGTTTAATATTTTTTCAGAGTAAACAGTTATAACATACGGAATACATTTAGGTTTTAGAAATTACTTATTGTTTTTGTATGTGTGTTTTCTATTCCATAATGACTATGCCCCTGTGCACAAAGCCAGCTCCACAAAGACTTTTTTTTTTTTTTTTTTAACTAGTTTGCTATAGAGATACTCAAGTGTTCTGCACAGAACCCTGACCTAAACCCTACTGAACACTTTTGGATGAAATAGAATGCTAATTGCAAGTCTGGTCTTCTTGTCTAACATCAGCAACCGACCTTACAAATGCTCTTTTGGCTGACAGGGGACATAAATAATCCCACAAACATTTTGTGGGAAGCCGTCTCACGGGCAACCCCTTATTAATTCCTATGGTTTTGGAATGGGATGTCCAACAACTAATATAGGTGTGATGGTCAGTTGTCCACTTACTTTTGGCCTTATAATGTTTGTCCAAAAGCACTCACCTGAGCCCGATCCTGATTCAGCAATGTGCACAAGAGCAGATGCTCTACCGGGTCTCTGCCTCTTCACACAGCGGGGGTGGGGCTGAGGAGGGAGCCAGTGAGGAGGGAGCCAGCACGCACACACAAGTGCCCCCAGAGCAAGGGGCTTCCTATTTGGGCACTCAACAGGGGGGGAGCCAGGAGCGCTGGCAGGGGACCCAAGAAGAGGAGGATAGGGGCTGCTCTATGCAAAACCATTGCAGGTAAGTATGATGTGTTTGTTATTTAACAAACAAACAAAAAAAAAAACAGCTGAATCTTTACAAATGCTTTAATTATTTATATGTGAACAGTTTTACCTGTCAAACTGCTACATGGTACAGACAGGTTTATAGCACGGATAAGTATAAACTCAGGCCTAGAATTTAACCCCCTTGTTTGTTATCAGATATTGAAGGAGCAGCAGCATGCTGATAAGGTCATAAGATTTCTTCTTTTAGCAATCTCTAAGTATTATACTGATGGTAAGGCGTTCTGGGGGCTAATTCCTAGGAAGATTTATTGGTCTTTTTTATTCTGCCAAAGTTCAGCTTTCCAATGTATTTTAATTACATTGATAACTTGTTGAGAAATATATTTTATTTGTACTATAATATAGTCCACTTTATCAAAGCTCTGTTCTAAGACAGCAAATTCTTCTTAAGTGTGGTAATAACAGCTTGGGTAATGGTGGATGCAAAACAACTATGTATTCAGCAACACAGGTCAGTGCAAGTTGGCCATACATATATCCTTGCAACAAGGGGCTGAAGACATAAATTAGTTAAACAGTCCATACACCCAGATGCCTTCAGTCAACAGGGGATGACCAGTGATGTATGTATGTCCCTTGCTATCCAGCCATGTGTGACTCTGGACAGTCAGGATCACTGGAGCAGAGCTAATCTTACTTTGGAGAATATAGAAGGTGTATTTCTCAAATGTTAGCTATTCTTCATATGTCCTTTTCTATTTTCTATTTTTGTTTGCAAGACCTGCCACCACCAACATAATTATTTTTGCTGGTGCTGCCTCATATAAGAATATTTTGTATTGATTTGTTTAGCTCTGCCATCTACTCATACGTTGTTATTATAATTAATGTCTACTGTAAAAATAAATCATACCAGTGAGTTTTATTGATCATTTGTTTTTGTTTTGTGCCTTCTCGGCATTATAATGCCTATACGGTAATTAGTGTTGATCATACATGCAGCCCATTGGGTAATAGGTAGGTTGCTTATTTGCTTCTGTACCAACAATTTTAAACAGAGTGGTCATTTATGTTATTTTAACCAATATAGATAATTCCAGATTAGGCCCAGAATGGCAACTAGGTGTCAAAATAGGAAGAGGAGAAGAGATGGACTTTTGAGGTGCCAAGCCAACACAACAATATACTGTATATAAAAATATACATTTTATTGTAACAAAATTAATAAAATCACAGTTTTAAAAACATATTGTACATAGCAAACTTCCCTTAGATGCCTCTCATAGAGTATATGACACCAACTCATGATCGTACATATAAAATCTATATATTAGTATATATATATATATATATATATATACAGTATATAAAGAGTTCTTAATTCACTACTGCTAGTTAGGTGTCTATTATGGGCAGGCAATTTGCTCAATTCCTTAACATGTTTCGGCGGAATAACCCACTTCTTTAGGAGGTGAGGGGGGCTAAAAACATAAACACAAAACAAACAAATCAAGGTGCAAGAAAAATAAATGTTATATACTTTTGTGAAACGTCCGATACAACCAAAGGAACACACAAAAGTCTGGTTGGACGTGTGTGTAAAAAGCACTCCAGGGGCAGATGTGGGAATAAAACAAGGTGGCAGTAACCTACACTGTGGAAAAATAACAAACATACTGATAACACTAGTCCACATCATCAAAGGAGGGCCAGCAGTGAAAAATTAAATACTACTGAAAAAAAAAAGGCGGTGGTTTTCATCATTGCACAAGCACTGGTGGCAATCTAGCGCATGCACAGTGACTCATTTTGGTTCCTAGGAGAGTTGGATCCCTTAACAATGTTTGCAGTAGGTGGACAGATCACCAGACATGGCCACATTTGGGTAGTCTATGCCTACCCAAAACTGGATCAATTGAGCCTTTTAAAAAAACTGGTAAATTCTACCAAGCCTGTACATATCCCACTGATAACAAAGTTTGCTGAAATGCACATGTGACTTTGTGTGCTTTTATATTCTTGAGTTACTTTTACTCCCAGTCGGGAACTACCAGAGCTTATCTTTTATATCGTTGCACCTTTCTATAACAATTGTATGATGATGACAGAAACTGTTTGGCACTTTAGTATTCCTTATGTCTAAGTCTCTTTAGAGTTAGGTATTAGGAAAAGGAGAGGAACCACGCTGATTATTTATAGTATATGTAGTTGACACACCATAGTGCATAGACTGTGCAGATAATTGTTGTAGTATTATTAGGTCACAAATTAGAATGCGCTATGACAGATCATTCCATTGCTCACCTCGCAGAAACAAGGGTAAAAAATATCCACTAAAACATTCAGTAATGAATGAACCATTAACATCTGCTGCTGAATAAACTGGGAAAGGATGCTGAAAGCTTTAGGATAGAGCACCTAATATATTTGATGTAAGGTATTTGTTATCGTGTGTAGTTGTTGCATTGTATATTTATTATTAGTATAATACAGTGCTATACCTTTTCATAATTGGAAAATGTCACTTTGGCTAGTATTGTTTATGGAAAAGTCTTCCTGTTGGTAATGTGTAGCTTGTAGTAAAAAGATGGAATAAAATACAAGCTGAAAGATTGTGTTTAAATTTGGTAATATTATACTGAATTATAGATTTATTAAAACAAAAGAGTAATAGTATTATATTACTTTAATGTAGTATGCAAATGATTAATAAACAAAGAAAGAAGCAGCACAAAAGGTCTGATAAAAAAGGTAGAGAAAACTCACTCACAGACATACAGTAAGTGTTCGGGTGGCATAACAAAAACAGGCTCAAGTGGATGAACGTTCTGTAACTGGCAGTCCTGCCCTGACCAGGGGTTAGGTCTCAACCACTACAACAGCCTGATGGAGAGAGGCAGCGCTGGAGAACCACCATGTAGTGTTGAATAGGAGCCTGTCCTTAGGGGTCAACCCATGGAAGTGACATCAGGTGACAGGAACGCATTTTGGGAAGGACATCCCCTTTGACACCAACAGGAGGTGTCCTCTTAGATGCCAAAACACTAAACATGGTAGTTCCCTTGTATTTCCTTTGCTGCCTCTCTCCATCAGATAGTGTAAATGGCATGGACAGGATGGGACTATGAGGCATTCATCCTGTTTTTCTTATGCCATCCGAACGCATCTGTAATGAGTTTTATTTTACCTTTTTTTATTATCAATACATTTTATTCAACCTACTGGATTCAGATCTTTTGCACTGCTTCTCTCTTTGTTTGTGCATGCACTTGGCAGCCCACACTCCTCTTCAAGCAAGGTGGCAGCATTGGATATTTAAGCTGGGTACACACTGTAAGAAACTCAAAAAAAAAGTTCTGTACAAGGAATGATTGTTCAATTTGCGTATAGTGTGTACACAACTTTCGACATTTGATTCATCCTTTCCAAACAGAAATGTCCAATTTCCCAAATTTTCATACAATTAGTACCATCCTCGGTTTCGACTTGGTGTGAAACATTTTTCTTAAGGTGTATACCCAGCTTAAGTTAGTGTTAGGTGTTACTCTTGTTTTTTTTAGTACTCGGGCTTACTTCCTAGATACATACCCAGGAATCTGTATTATTATACATGAGAGTTGATGTTTTAACTACCCTCCAGACTAGTGTAACACATTTTATTACTCTTTGGGGTTGATTTACTAAAACTGGAGAGGGCAAAATCTGGTGCAGCTGTGCATGGTAGCCAATCAGGTTCTAACTTCAGCTTGTTCAATTAAGCTTGAAAAAAAATCCTGGAAGCTGATTGATCTCTATGCAGAGCAGGCTTCAGTTTTAGTAAATCAACCCCTTTGTCTGAAGGTTGGTCTTTATTTCTACATTCATGCTTGCTTGCTGTGGTGCCGTTGAGCACTTCTAGGAAAGATTTTTAGTTTTCTTCTAGTGGTGCAAATATTTTAATCCATTTCCAGGGGCAAGAACTATTCATGGGTTAAAGCTGTACCAAAAGTTTAACCCTTAGTCATTCTGTGCATTAGCAGAGTGAGCAGATCCCAGTAGACATTCATAATCTAGTCAGTAACAGAACAATTGTGGCCAGCAATAGCACCAAAGTCCATTTTGACTGCTTGTTTGTGATTTCAGGTTTATGCTCGTAAATACTTGTAGTCAGTTTAGCCTGAACATCTGGTAAGTATTGTGATCCAATTAAAATCCAAGTATTTGAGTTGGAAGAAGCAGCAAATTCACTATTCAGCAAAGACTATTAAACATGAACTTCAGTCGGATATAAAATACACAAATTAATGCAGCTCTCTGATCAATAAAATGTATTTTTTATTTTAAGCAATGTATGCACCTGAATATCACCTGCTATTAACAGCTAGCAGCTCCATGTACAGCAAAGTGTGGACATAGAGAGGTAGAAGAAGCACAAGGAGCCCTGCTGTTGTACTGCAGAGATTATGTGCAATGATATTCCACAGAGTGATCCCTAACCTCCTCTTTGGTGGTCCCCTGCTAGCAATGTCCATTTTTTTTTTATTCTGAGTGTCCTCTCAGCAAGCCGGGTGCTAAGGGAGCACCCGTGCGGGTACGCTTCTGAGCAGTGCTGTTTGCGTCTACACTCCCATTCCCTCCTCACAGGAGTTTGATTGACAATAGAAGGAGCCTATGGCTCCCTCTGCCCTCAGTGTTTCTTGTGAGAGCAAGTAAAGAGGAGAGTAGTGCTACAGCTGGGACAGTGCTAGAGCAGTAAGTTGAGATAGGTAAGTGTTTAGGAATGGAGGGGGGGGGGGGGGCTGCTCCGGGGGGTGGGGGTCTTTGCTGCTGCTCTTTGCTCTTGGCTTCTTGCTCTGCTAGCCTGATTGCTTTGCTGCCTCTGCTCGCCACTGGCTGCTTTTCCTGCTGCTGCTCGCTTGCATCTTTGCTGCTTGCCTCTTCCTCTCGCTGCCTTGCTGCTCTCCTCTTTGCTGCTCTGGCTCTTCTCGTTTCCTCGCTCTGCTCTCTGCCTCTGCTGCTTTTTCTGTCTCGTGCTCTTTTGGCTTTTCTTGCTGGTCTGCTCTGCATTCTTTGCTCTTTGCTCTTGGTTTGCTTTGGCTGGCTTCTCATCCTTCTGCTCTTGCTTGCTCTTTCTGACATCTGCTCTCTTGTGCTTGCAATCTTCCTTGCTTGCCCTCCTTTTTGCTTCTGCTTTGCGTTGCATTCTTTGCCTTCTTGCTCTATCTCTCTAAAAAATTATATAAACATAAAAATTATTGAAACCTAATTATCAGCCTATTCTTATTGGCAGCTTTGCTAAAAATCTAGACCTACATTCAACTAAGCTAGCTACTAATGTCAAAGTGCTTTTGCTTTGCCTCTTGCTTTTGCTTAGTCTTGCTGCCTGCCTGGAGCTTTGCTTTTGCGTGCAACAGCAGCTGCTTGCTGCTCCTGCTCATTGCCAGCATTTATGCTGCTGCTGGCCTTTGCTATAAAGACATGCGCCTATGCTTTCTTTTAGTTTGCTGCGCATTGCCTTATAATTGTATTTATTTCTAGCATGGCCATTGATTAGTGCATATGCTTAGCATTTTATAAATACAAAATAATGTTTAAATGAGCATGCCTTCCCCCCCCCATGTTACGTTTTTGCAAGCTGCTTCACTCCTCATTTAGCTGCGCACTCTGCTATTCTGCTTTTTGCTCTCCTTTTTGCCTTAGCGCTATGCTTGCTTGCTCTTGTCATGCCATGCTTTTCTCATCTTTCGGGCTGCTTGCTTCCTGCTTTAGCTGCTTATTTTGGTGGTATGATGTCTCGGATCCGAGCCCTCTGAGATGGCTGCTAATCTGCTAGCCTGTACTGCTGCTGCTTCATTCGGCAGGCTTGCTGCTTGCTGCTTTCAATTCATCACCATGAGCACTCTTTTGCGTTCTGTAGCTTTCTTTCTCACTGTGTCTTGCTGCTTCTTCTATTCAATTGTCTTAGCGTTTTTTTGGCTCTATTTTTTCATCCTTCATTTTTCCTTGTTCTTTCTTCAAATGTTATTCAAGTTCTGAACTTCTACTCCTACCCATTACTGCACTTCCTCTGCTTCTTCTTCTTGCCTCTCTGCTGCTTTGGCTGCCTCCAATGCTGCTTCCTTTCTGCAGTAGATTTTGCTCTTTTTCTCTATGCTCTTTCCTTCTTTGCTTCTTTCTTGCTCTTGCGCTCTCTGCATGCTTCTGCTCCATTCTCTATGTTGCCTTGACGTGCTGCTCTCCTGTCCTTTGCTTTGCTGCTTTTTCAATGCGCTCTTTCCTTTCATTCTATATCTTTTTTGCTTGCTTATGCAATTTTATCAAATCTGCTTAGCTGCTCGCTCTCTCTTGCTTTGCGCGCTATTCTTTCTTTTTTGCTCGTCTCACATTTCCTTCCTGTGCTCTGCTGCCTGATCTTTCTCTTACGTCTCTTTATGCATTCCTTCTCTTCTCTCTCTTGCTAATCTACTTCTCAGCTAAATTAATGCATTTCTCTTGCGCTGCTTTGCTTTCTGGCTTGCCTTCTTGCCATTGCAGTCTGTGCTCTGCGTTGACTCCTTGCTGCTTAGCATTGCATCTGCTCTGTGCTGCTCTGCTGCTTATCTTGCTGCTGGCCTGCTCTTTGCCCCCTGCTGCTCTGCTTGCTTACTTCTTGCTTCTGCGAGATCTTGATCTCCTTTGCTTCTGCTCTGCTTCTGCTCTATAGCTGCTCCGCTACTAGCTGGCTTGCTTGCTTCATAGTCTCTGCTCTCACTTTTCTTATGCTGCTCTTTGCTGCCTGCTTGCTCTGGCTGCTTCTGCTCTACTGCTGCCTCGTGCTCTCTGCTTGGCTTTCATTCCTCTCTTGCTATCCTGCTGCTATTTGCTCTCCTGCTGCTACCCCTTGCTTCTATGCTCTCTACCCTCCATCTTGCTGCAACTTTTGCTCTGCTGACACTTTCTTCTTGTTGCCTCATCTTCACTGTCTCTCGCGCCAGTGCGTTTTCTGCCCTTGCCTCTGCTTTCTCTCCTTGCCTGCTTTTAGCTGCTGCACCCCCCCCTCCCCACCACTTCTTGCTTGCTTTCTCCTTCCCCCTTGCTCAACCGCTCCTCTGATGCCTTTTGCCTCTTTTTTCTCTTCAGCCGCACTTCTTCTTCTCTTCTGCTTGCATCTCTCTCTTCTGCACTCGTTCTGGCTCACTTGCCTTGCACTTTCTACTGCTTGCCTTTCAGCTTCCTTGCTCCTTGCTGCTTTGCTTGCCTTGCTCTTCTGCTTTTGCTGCATTCCATTTGTCTTCTGCTCCTCGTGCAGTGCTACAGCTGGGACAGTGCTAGAGCAGTAAGTTGAGATAGGTAAGTGTTTAGGAATGGAAGTGCAATCTTTTTTCACCCTAATGCAAGGAATGCATTAAAGGAGAAGTCCAGCCTGGGATCATTTGGCTGGGCTTCTCCTATGGGTTCACTCCTGTGACCTGTTTTCAGCAGAGAGAGTGGTCTGAAGTCTGCTCTCCACTAACATCACTGGAATCAGTCCAGGCAGCGCGTTATCCCAACTTCGGAAGTCTGGATCTGCCAGGTGCCTGGACTGATGGTAGTCTCGGCCTCTCGGCCAGCCGCTGAGATGGCTGCTCCCCGCCCCTCCACTGCTCAGCGCTCCAATGAGCGTGGAGGAGCAGAGCAGGAGAGATGCTGACTGACAGGCTGGAGCTCTCCGCTCAGGGAGGTGAGGGAACTGAGCCATCGGGGATGTTCACTGGCTTGGTTCTCAGTGAAGAGGCGGTGGGGAACAGATGCAGCATCGGTCCGATGCTGCATCCACCTAGGTAAGTATGATTATGGGATAAAAAAAAATCCCATACTTCTCTTTTAAGCCAAAAAATTGTTTGAGTTTAGAACCACTTTAACTAAGATCTGAATTCTGCAAAAACACATTAAGCTCCATTCACAAAGGTTTAATGCCAGGATAAGAGTCTTCATTTCAACCCCACGACCGTAAGTTTACTTATCCTGGTGCGTTAGCTTTGTGAATTAAGGCTGTTTTATCACTGTACTGTAGTAGAAACTCACTCTCCACAAGGGCAAAGTATACTACTACTTCTAAGGTGTGTGAAGCCATTAGGCTGTCATATGTAAAAAACAGAGATGAAGACTGGCCATACATCTATAGATTATCTGCAGATTTTCTATGGTCAGATGGAAAAAGTGGGCGATTCCTCCATCCACACAGTTTAGTGTACATGGAGAAACCTGTTGCACTTTTTCCATCTAACCATAGAAAATCTGCAGATAATCTATAGGTGTATGGTCAGCTTTAGGTGGACATGCTTCATGTACCCATGGACGGTGTTATTGTTATAGGTTTTTTATTATTATAGGTCTGTGATACAGAAAATAAACTTATACTGATTAATATCTAGTTATTTCTTATTGAACATCAAACTTGTAACTGAGCAGATGCAGAGCTATAGAAATCAGCCTGTTCATTATTTTATCCCATGATAATTGTTTTATTAAAAAGGTTTAGCTCCCATGCATATTATATATAGCATATGTATCATTTTTTTACATGCCTAACTACTACAAGCATTTGTACCTCATCCTTTATTAATTTATTTCATTAAAAATATATATGGAGCCTAAACATCCTGGTTTTGGATATAAAAGATAAAAGTTTTATTTTCCTTTTGTTCCCAGTGTCCCATTTTTGAAATGTCCCTTCATTTCCTGCACTTTAGACACAACAGAAAGTAAGGGGAAGTCTCTCCAAAGTTAGGAAAGAAGTGTCCCCATTGGAAGATTTTCCCTCTATTCCTGTTTTAGTGACAACTCAAATCTCACTTTCAGTACTGGTGACAATAGTCACTATTGCAGATAGTGACATTTCCCTAGTCTATGAAAAAACTAAAAAGAAAGTTTTGTTTTAGGTAGGGTTTGATTTGTCTCAATCTCAAATTTCTCTATTCTCCTCAGTACCCACATTATAGAGACTTACAATTAACAATTTCCACACAACAGCCAGACACTATGCCATTTTAAGGAGCAAAGACCATTACAATATTTTATAATGTACTTGTAACCTGGACTGTAGCTGATAACTGCTGTGGAACGTCTTCCTTTGTTGATGCTGTACTATCCTTCTGCAGTGTGGACAGGGTGAAACTGAATATTTATTAATGCAGAAGTGCAGAGCCATCTTCAAGGAGACCACTTTGCGATGCTTGTCTTTGGAGGGTCTCCAGTGCAGGGGCAGCCATCTTAGCTGGGCCTGGATCGAGGTAATGACTTATGCAACGGAGCAAGGAGAAGTGGTCTGCAGGCTACTGGGGAATGTAGTCCCTAGAATAGTACAGCCCTGGCACTGGGAGGAAGAGAGGAACTACATTTCACAGAGGGCTGGGCTCAATTGGCAAATATTAGGTAAAGACGTGTTGAGGTATCGTTGAGTAAGAAGAGAGGAGGTTAAGCGCTGCTGTGTGGAGACTGTAGAAAGACAGCAAGGTGATGGCACCAACAAACCAATATGGCATGATATAATGATAATCATGAACCTAAAATGCAAAAAAAAAACAAATATCAAACCATCAGAACCTGAGACAATATCACCTAGTCTGGTGCTGACAGATAAAAGGTGAAGGAGTACCTGTAAACAAAAACAAATAAAATAAAACTAGGGCAATCAGATGATAAAAATAAGCAATGAGTCTTTTCTAAGTAGAGAGCATCCAGAAATATGATGTATAATAAAGTCACAATGAAATGCCACAAATAGCAGATTGTTTTTGTGTGAATGTCAGTTGGTGGCAGATAGAAAGGAACAGGTCTTTTATTGGTGGGAGGGAGAACAGAGAATTTCCCACAATCCCCATTGTGTCCCTAAATCGGATCAGAAGTCCCAATGCGATGGCCAGTAATGTAGAACTAATGAAATCAGCATGAATAAAATCTTCTTTATTATGAGATGAATGTGAAACCACTAACTTACTGATGACAATGATTTCACATTCATCTCATAATAAATAAGATGCAGTGAAGGGGGAACAGTGGTGTGTGGCCAGAATTGCTGGAGCTATGTGATGCTGTGCTGTGCTGCCAGAGGAGTAGAATGTTGATCAGAGACTGCTGCTGTCATCATACTCCATGCAATGATATATGTGAGGGGACCTGGATCCCGTACTGGAGATGAGTGGAGAAAATGATAGACTGTCTCAGCAGGACTGAAAGAGAGGGATCACAGTAACCTTTATACCCAAATACACGTGCTAATCCTCTCTTATTTTAGGCTATGCTTGGCCTAATACATTCTTTAACCACTTCAGCCCCGGAAGAATTTACCCACTTCCTGAACGGGCCATTTTTTGCGATACGGCACTGCGTCGATTTAACTGACAATTGCACGGTCGTGCGATGTTGTACCCAAACAAAATTAACGTCCTTTTTTCCCACAAATAGAGCTTTCTTTTGGTGGTATTTGATCGCCTCTGCGTTTTTTATTTTTTGCGCTATAAACAAAAAAACACAGACTATTTTGAAAAAAATGCAATATTTTTTACTTTTTGCTATAATAATTATCCCCAAAAAATATATAAAAAATGAATTTCTTCCTCAGTTTAGGCTGATATATGTTCTTCTACATATTTTTTGTAAAAAAAATCGCAAAAAGGGTATATTGATTGATTTGCGCAAAAGTTATAGTGTCTACAAAATAAGGGATAGATTTATGGCATTTTTATTATTATTTTTTTTACTAGTAATGGTGGCAATCTGCAATTTTTCTTGAGACTGCGGCATTGCGGACGAACAGATCGTACACTTTTCACACTATTTTGGGACCACTGACATTTATACAGCGATCAGAGCTATAAATAGCCACTGATTACTGTATAAATGTCACTGGCAGGGAAGGGGTTAACACTAGGGGTTGATCAAGGGGTTAAATGTATGTCCTAGGGGGGTATTCTAACTGTGGGGGGATGGGACTGCCTGGATGCGGAGACTGATTGTTGTTCCTAAGCAGTAGGAACAACAGATCGCTCTCCTCACCCCTGACAGAACGGAGATCTGTTTGTTTACACTGACAGATCTCTGTTCTCTCCTTCTCAGGAGCAATCGCGGGTAGCCGACGGCCATCGTGGCCACCCGCATGGGCTCCTACGTCACTCCTTAAAGCACCAACCGTACAGGTACGGAGATTTGCGCAGGAGTGCCGTTCTACCGCCGTCAATCAAGACGGGCGGTCGGCAAGCGGTTAAAATACCTCAAGGTGTGTTGGTAAGTGCTGGGAGAGCAAGGTATGTCATCTTCAGGTGTGCAGAGAAATTACAAAACAATTCAGCAGCTCCTCTGGGGTAGAGCTACATACATATGGGACATTGAACTGATCCATCTAATAAAACTTATACTGGAATAATGACTCACCATTGAACATATGGATAGCTGGGCCCATGTTTGTTTGGTTTATATCTATTCAGCATAATCTGTAGTCCTCCGTTTAAAGCATATGTTGAACTAGCCACTAACTATTATTAACTTCTCTAAAACATCTCACAAAATACATTTTGGGTTATTTAATTCTTATATGAAATGTCCTTGGGTTTGCACGTTTTGTTATTTTAGAACAGATTGTTCTTTTAATTAGTAACATATCCCTTCTCAGTTTATTGTGGAAGACAATGTCTCCTTGTAGAGCAGTTTTTTATATCGCTTTGAAAGTTTGATTTTCCTTTAATGGCTTGACATATGCACCGGAATATTGCTTAATCAGTGGGTGGTCTATGTGGCATTTAAGAACAGAGCTAATTAGACAAAGACTTTGGAAAACTAGAAAGCGTGACATCAGAAAAGAGACAATTCATCCGCGGTTGTTGGTGACTATTTAATAATTTGACGTTCAGCCTTATGCATCACCAACTGCAATGCTTATTATACATATATGCTATAGGAAGAGATGCTGTCAAAAAAGATAAAGGTTTTATTTTGTGTCTTTAATCTGTTTGAAGTAGAAGAAAATCTTGTGCGTTTCCAGTGTGTCAGTCATGCAGAACTGGTATAAATATATTAAATTTGAAAGTTTGATGTTCTTGAAATAATGTGCAGGTGACACTTATTGAAATTTCACATTCCTGTTTTCTCTTATTGCAGAAAAAACACATGTTTTTTGGGGAAAAAAATATGCTTTATGCCATTTACACTTATCTCTTGAGTTCTCCAATAAAACATTCAACCTTGGCTCCCTTTTTTTTATTACAAAAGTCATACTTTGTCTTTTTATATAAGCTATCACTTGCAGTAACGTTCCTCTGTCCTCCGGCACATTTTTGCAAGGAATCTCTGATGAGAAATCAGGTGTAGGGCCAGGATATAATGTGGTTCAATAAAACAAGGATGAAAATGCATCGTCTGTAGCACTATAAAATAGCCAATACATTCTAGAGAACCGTGCAATAATATTATGTTAATGAAATTCCAAGTATGTGAGGAACTTTTTGGCAGTTGAAGATGCTCAACGTTATATTGTACTTGCATATGGGGCATCATAAATGGTACTGCTACACGTGAGATGGCAGATAAGTGTTAGGAATAATCTGACTAGTGGTTCATTCTTTTTCCCTTAGTACTGATACAAATTAGCAGCACACTGTGATCCACAAAGGTAATGAACTATCAATCCAGCCTGGTTGATCATATTTTTTTTTAAATAGGAGCGTCTTATAGGTTACCTGCAGAGGCTTCCTGTACCTTACAGATGTCTTGTCTGTAGAGGGGATTTTGATGGTACCTTATGTGTGTAGATTTTAAAGTACAATTCCACTGAAAACATTTTTGTTTTTGTAGGGAAGCCTAAAACCTCAGCTTTTTCTGTAGTAAATGGGAAGAGTTTTTTCTTCACTTCCTGTGTGATCACCAAAACAGAGTAGGGTGGAAAAAGTAAAAACCTCTGTAAAGCTTTGTACACACGATCAGACTTTAATATAAAATATATATCTGCTTTCTATCACTAATGTGACTAAATTAAAGTAATTGTAAAGGCAGAAAGTTTTTTTATCTTAATGAGTTCTATGCATGAAGATAAAAAGCCTTCTGAGTGCAGCAGCCCCCCAATATTTACCTGAGGTCCCTCTAGATCCAGCAATGTTGCAAGAGTGTCTCAGCTGCCTGGGGCTCCCCTCCTCATTGGCTGATACAGCAGCGTGGCGCCATTGACTCCCGCTGTTGTCAATTAAAGTCAGCCAGCCAATGAGGAGGGAAAGGTGGCAGGGCCGGGGCCACAGCTCTGTGTCTGAATGGACACAGGGAGCTGTGACTCAGGTGCCCCTATAGCAAGCTGCTTGCTGTAGGGGCACTCAACCGGAGGGAGGGGCCAAGAGCACCGAAAGAGGGACCCGAGAAGAGGAGAAAATGGGCTGCTCTGTGCAAAACCAACTTCACAGAGCAGGTAAGTATAACATGTTTGTTATTTTGTAACTAAAAAACAAAACAAAAAACAAGACTTTACAATCACTTCAAGTAAAACCATTGAATGCTTTGTGGTTTTCAAGCCTCAATACTCATTGAATATGCCTTTTTTTAGCGGCTAGAGTTGTTACTAGTCTCTACAGCTAATGTGATCCATAGACAAGAGGGCAGCATGTGTTAAATATCAATTTAGAGGTTTAGTAGCACTTTAAATGGAAGATAGTATGCTTGTTAATGTTGCAAGCTTTTTAAATTGGGGAATGTGTGTTGTAAAATAAAGCATCAGCAGCTCTGCTGGACATTAGCTTTCTTTAAGTGCTTTCTTGTTTCTATTAAAATGTGAATCTGGCATGGCCTTTCATGTACCTTAACTATTACTGCTGCAGTGCCTAGAAATACCTTTGTTAGTCCTAAAGTCACCTTGTGTGTCCTTATGGAAGGCTTGAATCCTAGGCATGGACTGTACACAGTGGGGGAGATTTACTAAAACTGGAGCACTCAGGATCTGGTGCAGCTGTGCATGGTAGCCAATCAGCTTCTAACATCAGCTTGTTTAATTAAGCTTTGGAAATAAAACCTGGAAGCCGATTGGTTTCTTTATAGAGCTGCACCAGATTTTGCACTCTCCAGCTTTAGTAAATAGCCCCCATAGTCTCAACTTCCCACCAGGCTCACCACTTCCAATGGGCAGTTTTATCATCTGTCAGTCAATTGTCACATGGCAGAGTCTCAGAAGATAGGAGAGAATGTCAGGGGGCAGGGCATAGTGCTCTTTGGGGGTGGGGCTTAGTGTCAACTTAGAAAGCAGTCAGGACGCTGTGTACAGCATGGAACTGAAATACAGAAGCTGATTTTAGGATAACACGGGTATTTGCAGACACTACAAGGTACCGACACTTTAGCTGTATTGTTAGCTTAGGACTTTGGAGGTGGATGCTCTGAGGTTATTTAAATTTGTATATTCTGGTTATTCTATTTTTTTATTATTATTAGTCTTATTATATAGGATTTATATAGTGGCAACAGTTTGCAAAGCGCTTTACAATATAAAGGGAGACAATACAGCAACAATACAATTCAGTACAAGAGGGTTAGGAGGGCCCTGCTCCTAGACTAAAGTTGCTGAATATTGGCAAGAATGTAACAGCATCTGTACACAAGCATATTAGAGTTGTGCAAAATGGGAAAAAATTTGTTTAGTTTCATTTCAAATTCATTTGTTAAAAAAGGAGTTCCGCCCCCCACGAAAAAATGTAAAGTCAGCAGCTACAGTATATTAGGACAGGGTTCCCGCAATGTTGGCACCCTAGCCGATTTTCGGCTCTCGGGTGCTGCTGTCGCCATTCATGAGCCTTTCAGGTTCACAGCCGGTTCCCGACTGTGCATGCATGAAGCGTGCTGCTCTTTCCAACTGACCAGGAGGCAGAGGAAAGAGGAGGGGGACAGGGACAGTGCCCCGGTGCAGTCTCCCGGTGGTGTAGAAGCGTACCTGTCAAAAACGGGAAAAGTGCCAAATGTGGCACAGGAGGGGGGGAGGAAGAAGATAAGCCGAGGTTCCACTTTTGGGTGGAACTCCGCTTTAAGTTAATAATTTCATCATATTTGTTATGCTAGAATGATTTGTATCTGTAATTTGTTTTATATATTCGGATTTGTTTCATATATTTTAATTTAGAACTTCCAAATCATAGCATAACAAAAAAAAAGATATTTTGGATTCATTTGTTTTGTTATGATTCTGATATTTTGATGGATCTACCTCCAGCCAACCCAAACACAATGGGCACAATTCACTAAGCGTGTAATTCACGAAGAAACTCTCCTTAAAATCTTGCATGCGTTATATTTCCCAATTATGCTTTAAATACCACATGAAACCGTGTGGTAAGTTATCGTGAGCATCTCGCATGAACGTCAAATCCTGCGTGCAAATGTCATGGCATGACTTCTCTGGGTTGAGGGCTCAAGGTACCCTATGAGTTGGGTATACAGCTCCATGATTAGTGCCTTGGATAACCGGAACTTCTGCAGGTTATTAGCATCTGTGTATTTATCCAGCCATGTGCGCTCCTTAAAGTATCTTTCCTTTAAAAGGACCACTCTAGATCTTCTCCTCCTTCTCTTTTGCATTACTTTAAATGTATTTTGGATTTGTTGAAATTTGTTACTATTGTGATTCGGAGATTCATATACAGGCTGTCCCCTACTAGCAAACATCCGACTTACAAACGACTCCTACTTACAAACGGAGGGAGACAACAGGAAGTGAGAGAAAATCTACCCCTAAGAAAGGGAAATTCTCTCCTGTAATTCCGCTCGTGTGTACGGGGCATAAGAGTTATTATGGGAAAAAGGTGTCTCCACTGAAGCTTTATCACCAGTCCATGTTTCCCTAACAACCCAAAATTTTCAAAATCCAATTGTCACAGGGACAGAAAGTGAGGTGAAATCTTCTGAACAGGGGCACAGACAGGAAAACAAATGTTACAGGGGCGATAACCCTTCCTATGCTATCTTGGCTGGAGCTACACTTAAAAAATGTACCTGTTTCGACATACAAACAGATTCAACTTAAGAACAAACATACAGACCCTATCTTGCTTGTAACCCGGGGACTGTCTGTAATCTGAATATCCGAATAACAAAAAATTTGTCCAAATTTCAATTCGTAGCAAAACAAATTGCACATGTCTAAGTATATGAATTGCCTTCATATGAGTAAATGGTTTGACCCCTTGGAGACATGAGAAGAAGACATACAATGATTATATACACTGACTGATGCATTAACCGGATGGCTTTACTATTTTAGCTACCTGGTATTTATTTATTTTTGCTGCCATCAATTTCAAAAGGACCTTGTGTTTTTTTCTTAAAATGGTAAATTTTCCCAGTTTAAACATTTAATATGTTTTCTATTTTTAATTTGCCGTAAAATATGGGTTTATGCGATTTGCAAATCTTTGCATTCTCTCTTTATCTAGATTTTACACTAGATCCCAACTGTTTTTCAATTTGGTGTGTAAACATATATATGCTTATTGCTATTTTTTTTTGCAAAAATATGTAGAATATATATCGGCCTAAACTGAGGAAGAATTTTTTTTTTTTTATATTTTTTGGGGATATTTATTATAGCATAAAGTAAAAAAATATTGCTTTTTTTTCAAAATTGTCGCTGTTTTTTTGTTTATAGTGATAAAAATAAAAACCGCAGAGGTGATCAAATACCGCCAAAAGAAAGCTATATTTGTGGGGAAAAAGGGACGTCAATTTTGTTTGGGTACAGTGACGCACGACCATGTCAGTTAAAGTGACGCAGTGCCGTATCGCAATAAAAATGGCCTGGTCATTAAGCGGGCAAATCCTTCCGGGGCTGAAGTGGTTAAAGTACAGCAAGACCCCATCAGAAATCCACAGAAAAAAAAAATACCAAAATATTCGTCACTATAGGTCAATTGTTAGACAGTGGCTCTCATGCATAGATCAGTATACTTTATAAAATCAGACAGGAGACAAAAAAAATAATAGTGTCAGGATCCACAGGTATTCTAGGCACTGTTCTGTGTTCATAAGTCTACTATAATAAAAAATGCTGAACAAGAGGTAACCCAAGATTAACCTTTCCTAAACACTGTGTAAATGTCTCACAGCATTGCTGGAACAATTTTCTGTGTACATTGAGATAAAAGTTGAACTTTTTGGCAAATGCTCTCCCCAACTGTGAAGCATGGTGGAGAATGTACAACGATGTGGGGCTCATGTAAACCAAATGGCTAACATGAGTTCTAAGTCGTATTAAAAATTCAGCATTCAGTGAATATCAAAGCAGCTGTCTGGAACCAAAACCTCAAAGGAAGTTCAATTGCAACATAACACTGATCCTGAATACATAAATAAATCATCAAAAGAGTACCTATCTAAAACAGAAGACAGTCTATTATTTTATTTTTTTAATGAACTATTTAAAGTCCTGGCCTTCTTTGGCAGGTCTTTCAAACAGGGGATCAAACAAAGTACATGAACTGAAACAGTTTTGTATACAGAAATGGTGAAAATACTTCCCTAATGCTTAACAGGTCTGATTATCTGCTAGAGAAACTGGTGGAGGTTGGTGCAGATGCTAAGTATAAGGGTTCCCATATTTTTTTCCATCATTGATCTTGATTGTTTAAACCATTTGCTCAATAGTGCGTAAAATGTTGTGTATGGTTGTTAAGTATTGATGATCAGATCATATTTCAGAATGCCTTTGATGCATAAATGGTGAAAATTCCGAAGGGTTGATAAACTTTTCTTTCACTACTGTTCATAGGATTTCCAAGTCCCTGGTTCTAATGAACATACCTGCCCTTGAGGGAAGAGCAGTGGGGGCTGTCCTTGCTGGCACATGCAATGATGGATAGCATATTGATAGTGGAGGTGTTAGGCCCTGATCTGTGACCCCTGACCACTCTCAAACTGCTTGCAGATGGCAGCGCATATTTTGCTTTTCACAATCCCTGACAGACAAATAAAATGTCACATTCACATAGCATTCATTTGTTCTCTGTTGCTTGAACATGTGTGAGCTTTATGGTCATGAGAATACACAAAGCACGCTATTAGCAGACTGAAAGAAGATTTTTTTTTATCTAAAATGTACAAGCCTAAAAGGTCCCTGTAATATGATTAACCACTTGCCTACCAGGCACGAACACCCCCTTCCTGACCAAGCCATTTTTCAGCTTTCAGCGCTGTCGCATTTTGAATGACAATTGCGCGGTCATGCAACGATGTACCCAAATACATTTTTTATCTTTTTTTCCCCACAAATAGAGCTTTATTTTGGTGGTATTTGATCACCTCTGCGGTTTGTATTTCTTGCGCTATAAACAAAATAAGAGGGACAAGTTTGAAAAAACGCAATATTTTTTACTTTTTATTATAATAAATATCCAATTTTTTATTTTTTTTAAACAAATTTTTTCCTCAGTTTAGACTGATACGTATTCTTCTACATATTTTTGGTTAAAAAAAATCGCAATAAGCGTCTATTGATTGGTTTGCGCAAAAGTTATAGCGTCTACAAAATAGGGGATAGATTTATAGCATTTTTATTATTATTTTTTTTTTTTTTACTAGTAATGGCGGCGATTTGCAATTTTTATCGTGACTGCGACATTGCGGCGGACATATCGGACACTTTTGACACATTTTTGGGACCATTCACATTTATACAGCGATCCGTGCTATAAAATTGCATTGATTACTGTATAAATGTGACTGGCAGGGAAGGGGTTAACACTAGGGGGCGCTGCAGGGGTTAATATGTTCCCTATGTGAGTGATTCTAACTGTGGGGGGAGGGGACTGACTGGGGGAGGGGACCGATCGGTGTCCCTATGTACAAGTGACACACCATCGGTCTCCTCTCCTCTGACAGGACGTGAATCTGTGTTTACACACACAGATCCATGTCCTGCTCAGTTACCGGGCAATCGCGGGTGCCTGGCGGACATTGCGGCCGCCTGGCACGCACATCGGGTCCCCAGCGACGTGGCGGGCGCGCGCCCCCTAGTGGCCAAAAAGCTAGCGCCGTCATATGACGGCGGCCTGCCACAAGAGCTGCACCGCTCCGCCGTCAATTGACGGCGGGCGGTCAGCAACTAGTTAATAAAAGAAAAGTTGTATCAAATGTAATGGTTGTGTTTGCAGTAACTGTCATTACTCTACAGTACAACACTATTGTTAATATATACAGTAGGTAGAGCAAAGAATACATAGTAAAAGCATCTCAACGTCCAGAGGATTCTCTATAATATCTCCTAGCACTCCTTTTAAATTGATGTCTGGTCTGATTTCATTCTGGCTCAGGTGCCCCTATATTTATTATAGGAATAGTGTTCCTTCCTACATGGAGCTAATACTCAGCTAAACAAGCAGTCCAGACTGTAAAGAGCCAGAGGGGTTGTTCCAGACACCATTAAATCAATAACATTTTGCTTTAATTTAATTTTGGCATTTTGCTCATTAGTGGGGGCTAGTTGTGCTAAATGAGTCATATTTGGATCCCTAGTGTCACTGTTCAGAGACAGCCAATGCAGCGCTTTACTCTATGTCCTTGTTTTTTTAGACTAATTCTAGATTTCAGAACATGCTGTACGCTGTATCTTAATTTAAAGGGGTTCTAAAGCCTTAAGAACAACCTATGCAGGTAACGGATGTCTGTATATAAAAACAAACTGTACAGCTTTTGTCCAAAGTTGAATAATGCCCTTGCTATAGGTGTAGGCCATATATGTGCCTCCTAAAGCATGACTGAACACCTTCCAGAGATCGTATCATCCTGTCCTGTCTTGCTCCTAAAACATTGCTAAGAGACACCTTATGCCGCGTACACGCGGTCAGAATTCTTGTCGGAAAAAGCTCTGATGGTTTTCCCGTCGGAATTCCGACGGAATTTCGCTCAAACTGTCTTGACTACACACGGTCACACCAAATTCAGACGGTCAGTAACACAGCGGCATAAAACACGTTCGACAGCACTATAGAAGGGAAGTTTAATGCTTCTGAGCATGCGTCAAATTGTTTCCGAGCATGCGTCGGAAATTTTACGTGTCGGAATTGCATACACACATTCGGAAAATCCGATAGAAAGGTTTTCCGTCGGAAAAATTGAGAACAGGTTTTCAATCCAAAGTCCGTCGGAAATTCCGACAGAAAAAGACCGATGGGCATACACACGGTCGGAAAATCCGTTGAAAAGCTCCCATCGGACTGTTTCCATCGGAAATTCCGACGTGTGTACACGGCATAAGTCTTACTGTTCACTTGAGTGAAGTCTTATGCCCCATACACACAGTCGGATATTCCGATAGAAAAAGTCCGATCGGATTATGTTGTCGGAAAATCCGACCATGTGTGGGCTCTAGCAGACTTTTTCCGTCGGAAAATCCGACGGAAAAAATTTGAGAGCAGGATCTAATCGGACTTCCAATCCAATCGGACTTTTTCCAATCGTGTGTAGAGAATTCCGACGCACAAGGTGCCACGAATGCTCAGAAGAAATTTGGAGACGAAAGCTATTGGCTACTGCCCTGTACGTAGTCCCGTCGTACTTTTGGACATCACCTCGTTCGGAATGATCGGATTTTCTGACAACTTTGTCCGACTGCGTGTGTGCAACACCAGTTTCGGACAAAATCCGTTGGAAATTATCCGACGGATTTGGTGATAGGAATGTCCGACCGTGTGTACGGGGGCTAAGTCTGATTCAAACCGCCTCACATGCGTTTTGTCCCCTGACACAGAAGCTCTGAGCCCAGAGTTTGAGAGCTCAATCCAGTGATGCTCATCCTCCTCATCTGGGAGTCTTTCAGTCAGGCTTGAGAAGGTACATAAATTAGCCACACCTATAGCAAGGGCATTATTCTCCTTAAGTCAAAGCTGCACAGTTTGTTTTTACATAAAGGCGCACCTTACCTACATAGGCAGCTTTTTGGTAAAGGTGATCAATTCCTTTAAGATGGCCATAGATGGATTGAAATTTGGTAGGTACAGCAGGGATCGTGACAGGGATTGTGACAGGGACATGAGTGTTCGTCTCCACTGTTTTTAAATTGTTTTTAAATTGATTTCACTTTGTTTTTAGTAGTGGGGACTTCCGTGCCCCTTCTATTGGTTATACTGTAGACCGCCATTAGGTGGGATGCACCATGTGATCTGTTGCCACAGTAGTTTTGTGCATAGAACACTCATGTGTGGTATAGCAGTTGATTTTCATCTTTTAATCATGATCCCGTTTTTACTGTTTTTTTTTTTATATGTTTTTAAAAAAGGTTTTATTTATGGTATACTTAGTTTTTATATATATATATATATGTGGTTGCGTGCCTCTATGTAGTGCTACAATACAGCATGGGGTAGCTAATAATAAGTATTGAGTGTGGGCGTGCGCGTCTGTATTGTACATACACGCCCTCCTTACACATCATTCCCTTGGATGGACGTTGCCTCGGTAACGTCCGGAAGTAGCGGGTGGAACGCAAATACACCCGCACTTCCGGGCCGTGTTCTCAAGGCAGGCAGTTTCTTTGTTTGCGTGCGCGGAAGTGACATTCAGGATGGCCGGAAGTTGCGAGTTTAACGCAGTGACACCCGCACTTCCTAGTTATTCTCTTTCTTTGGCTGATTCTTTTTCTTCTTTTTTTCCTTCTTTTTTTAGTCCATTATTGGGTCTAGCATACTGTTTGATCTGGAGCCTTCATGGTGACTATGGTATCGATTGGGTACACCCGGGGAGGGTACACTCATGTGGGTGGGCGTGCCCCATGAGGGTGGGCGGAGCAGGGCTTGAGGTGCGCGGCCACATATATAGAGGGGACTATATGTGAGAAACCATTGCCCGTTTAGGCTCTGATGAAAGGGGTTCTCCCCTGAAACGTGTCAGCCATCTTGAGGTATCGTTTTGATCCACTCGACGTCAGGTCCTGGCTTGTCGGTGTTCAGAACAGTGAATTTACATCTTTGTTTATGCCTTCGATCAATACTTGTTTGTGAGTACACAGCATCACTTAGCTCTGAAAAGCAGGGGAGTGGGGATCTAAAGTCTCACACTGCAGAATTCAGTGAGGAGATCTCTGAGCCCTGATTGGAGGGAAGGAACACACCCCCCCCCCCCTCCATCCTCTTCAAGTACAAAGGGACATGCACAGCTGTGGCTGTCAATCACAGGCTGCGTGCTGGAGCTCTCCTCCCCAATCACCAAGTATCTCTCGGTGTCAGGAAAAATTCTCAGAAGTGACTCATGCAGATAACAGAGGAATGAGGCAGCAGAGAGAATTAACAATCATGCTTTGGATAGGGATGAGTGCACAGCATAGAAGGATGTGCTTTGTTCATATTTAATGTCTGGGGTTTACAACCACTTTAAACAAAAAAAAAAAATGTCACCTTTTATCTGCAGTCACATCACTTACCTGTAATGAAGTATAACTCAAATCTGTCAATCAGCTGGATCCTGCAGAAATCTTCTGTGCAGTGATAACAGGTTTCCTTCCTGTCTCTGAGCTTCCAGCGCTGAGGGAGTTAATAGCCGGGGAGTCTTCTGTGAGCTGCACTGACAGTGGCCCGCACCTTCTCTTTCCTTCCTTAGTTGAGAAAAGCCTCATTCTAGATGCCCTGCTGTGCGTTTTGGTTTTTATGTCAGTGTCCTGCATGTTGCATTTTGAATGCACTGACCTGCATTTTGCTATTTAAATCAATTAGAATGAAACCCGTAATGCAATGCATGTAATGTATGTATTTTTGGAGCACACCTATGAAAGACATGTCTTTACGCTGTACTTGTCTAAATGAGAAAACCAAAAATTCCCACTAGTCCGCACAACAGTTCAGCTCATTATGCTACATTGATTTGAACATTTATGTGCACAGACAGTTGTCTGAAACAATTGGAGTTATGCATATTGAATCATTCTTGCCAATGCATGACTACCCTTACCCAAAGATCTCTTAATTCTGTATATTTTTATTTTCCACATTAAGGCTGAACTCCAGGCAAATAAATAAAATACAAATGGAATACATAAAAGGGAGCTATTTTACCAAAGGATTTCTATTTCTGTCCATACAGTTCTGACATTTACACAGCTCTGCCACACAGCACAGCCTTGTCTGGCAGGGTACAAGACCGACTCTTTGCTGCAGTTAAAGTGATTGTAAACGATCACCTTTTACAACAACCCATTCAGTTTAAAATAGAAATGAAAGGCAAACATTTTTTGTATAGATATATAAATATATATAAATATAAATATATATATATATATATATATATATATATATATATATATATATATATATATATATATATATATATATAAATACTCAGTTTTCCCTTTTTTTTAACCACTTAAGGACCGAGCCTCTTTCTGAGATTTGTTGTTTACAAGTTAAAAACCTTTTTTTTTTTTGCTAGAAAATTACTTAGAACCCCCAAACATTATACAATTTTTTTTTCTAACACCCTAGAGAATTAAACGGCGGTCGTTGCAATACTTTCTGTCACACCATATTTGCGCAGCGGTCTTACAAGCGCACTTTTTTTGGAAAAAATACACTATTTGAATTAAAAAATAAGACAACAGTAAAGTTAGCCCAATTTTTTTTGTTAGATTGTGAAAGATAGTGTTACGCCGAGCAAACTGATACCCATCATGTCACGCTTCAAAACTGTGCCCGCTCGTGGAATGGCGACAAACTTTTACCCTTAAAAATCTCCATCTCCATAAAAATTCTACAGGTTGCATGTTTTGAGTTAGAGAGGAGGTAGGATTTTGTCTCTAGCTCTACTGATCACGGCGATACCTCACATGTGTGGTTTGAACACCGTTTTCATATGCTGGCGCTACTCACGTATGCGTTCGCTTTTGCACGTGAGCTCGGCGGGACAGGGCGATTTAAAAAAAAAAAAAATGTTTCTCTTATTTATTTTACCTGTTATTTTTTATTTTTACACTGTTCTTTTAAAAAAAAAAAAAGTGTCACTTTTATTCCTATTACAAGGAATGTAAACATCCTTTGTAATAGAAAAAATCTCATATTTACACTAAAATGCAATAAAAAAAAAAAATAAAAATGTTGTCATTTGAAAAAAATAAAATGGCCCTTTAAGAGCTATGGGTGGAAGTGACGTTTTGACGTCGCTTCCTCCCTGCAATGGTATTGAGCCGGGTGGGGGCCATTTTCCCCTCACTCTTCTCCATACCACATACGGAAGAGGACCCGATCGCCCCCGCCGCTGCCGACGGCTCTGGTAAGCGGCGGAGGGCACCGGAGTGCTGTGGGAGGGGAGGGGCCCTTTCCCGCCACCGATAAAAGTGACCTTTCGGTGAATCCGCCACAGAGACCACTATTATTGGAAGCCGGACCGCCCGCTGAAGAAGAGGATAACGTGGTTATGGCAGCTAGTTGCTGCCATAACAAAGATATCCCTCTTCAAACAGCCAACGTATATCAGCGTGCGACGGTCTGGAAGTGGTTAAAGTGATCACTTTCCCTGTGTTCTTAGCTGCATAAGAGCTGAGGGGGGAGAAGCCGCAACACACTGAGTTTCCCAGTGAATGGCTGTGCAGTGGGGGCGTGTTAGGCAAAACTGATCATTGGAGGAGAGCACACTGCGTTCCCAACATAGCTAGAGAACTGACCATGGTGTGTTCTCCTGCTTAGTGTGGTCAGTTTGTAATAGGAAAGCAGAGGGACTGGCAGGAATGCCAGGGATTTCACACAAAGTAATGCAAAGTAATGCAAAGAGAACAGGAGACTTTCTAATACAAGTACATGGTACAGCAGGCACATATCAGGAATATGAAGTGTTGGAGGGAGCTAATAGCTCGCAGTGCCCCAGCAAAGCCAGTGAGTCACTGAGAAGTAAGTGGAGAGAAGAGCTGGAGAAGTGCACAGCACTGGATCGAATGACGTCTCAGGTAAGTATAAGGTAGGTGTGGGGGGGGCGGAGTTAGGGGCCAAAATCAATGCCTAAACATTTCTTTTACCTTAATGCATCCTTGCGTTAAGGTAAAAAAAATATTAGGCTTTAGAGACACTTTAAAGTGGCCATAGGTAGAGAGACTTAACAATGAGTTGTGTTCAGGACAATCACAATAAATTGCCCTGGGATACCAAATCTACCAGAAGACCAGATTTGGTAGTTTGCTGATTTCGTATTTCTGCTGTAGTGCAGAGGACACAGACTACAGAATGTTATTCCAATGTATGTAAAAAGATTATCATGAGCTCAGTTGATCAGATGGTTTGCCCAGTCTTGCTATGTATAGCAAGTAAAGCTACAGTATCTGGTCTTATTTACTAAAAGCATTTAGGCTGTTCATTTTGCAAGGAAATTTTCGTTTAGCTTGGTAATTGTGGTAAATGCTCACTTTCCGAAAATTACCTGTTTACTAGTTTAAAAAAAAAATATGATTTTGCTTACAAATGACTGGATAATGGAAGACAGATGGGTTTCACCTGTTTCACTAAGCTAAGGGGAAATTCACTTGTAAAGTGAACAGCCTAATTGCCTTTATTCAAAAAAAAAAATAACCTATAGAATCCAGATTCTACAGTCACTATATTTCTATGCGATGTGAAAGAGTGCTAATCTGATCCAACATGGACAGTGGGGCATACATAGCATCCATCTCTTCTCCATAGATGAGAGAAGAATGCAGCTTGCTCCAAAGGGAGATTATCAAACATGTTATCTCCTCCAGAGTATGGTCTGATTACTACAAGCCATATCTAAATTTGGGAGAATTGTTTGCTATTATTTGGTAATTTTATTTCATAAAACTGGCATTTGTATCCTAGGTAAAGACCTTTCCATGTGCTTGTATTGTATAACGGTGAGCTGCATAGGTGTTGCACCCCAAAGCTCAAACACATATGTGTGTGTCTATATATATATATATATATATATATATATATATATATATATATATATATATATACATACACTGTGTGTATACATATATATATATATATATATATAAAAAAAAAAATTAAAACATGGAAGGTGTCAGTGGAGCAGTGGATGGTGTCAGTACAGCAGTGGACATGTCAGTAGGACAGAGGTTGGTGTCAGTGGAGCAGTGGATGGTGTCAGTACAGCAGTGGACATGTCAGTAGGACAGAGGTTGGTGTCAGTGGAGCAGTGGATGGTGTCAGTACAGCAGTGGACATGTCAGTAGGACAGAGGTTGGTGTCAGTTGGACAGTGGATGGTGTCAGTCAGTAGAGCAGTGGAAGTGGGAAGTGTCAGTAGGGCAGAGGTTGGTGCCAAAAGAGCAGCGGATGATGTCAGTATTTTTATTTTTACAATATTATTTGTTTTTTCACATTTTTAGGGAGCCCCAATAGGGGGCTTTGATGAAATATCAGAGAGGAGGATAAACATACTTTGTGCTGCAGGAGGAAAATACAGAGCAGATCCACCGCTCCTGTTCACGTTCTGGGGGTTAGCAAGAAAGGATCGCAGTCTACCTGTCAGCTGCCCATGATTGACAGTTAGATGGCAATCAACGGGTTGCCAACCCCATGATTAGGGTGTGCCCATGCACATCCGGTACACCCTGTCCACAAGCCTATGGTGAGCTGTATCTATCTCTTCTCTAGACCTGGTGAACAAAAAAGATCCACTACAACTAACCATTGTCAGGTTAGCTTTCTTGCCATGGTTTGCCTAACGGCTGTCTCTATGGCCTGCCAAATACTTGTATTGCCGCTCTAAGCAAAGAAGGGGAATGTGTATAGTCCCGCTGGTACCCAGGAATAGGGTGCAAATATCACCATCCAGTAGTGTATAGCATACTTAGAACAGTTGCACATGTATAGCATACTAAGATTATAGGATATCGGCTGTCTCGTAGTACCATTCTTACCCTACCAATAGGAATGCGTAGAGGTGGTGGTTTTCAGAGGATATACTCATTTGTATGGTAACCGTAACTCCTATGCTGGCCATATGTGTGAAGAGTCACATAGGATGGACACCAATCCCAAAACATATGGAACAATGAGTGCATCAATAAGACAGAAGAGCCTTATACCATGGATTGCATTGAGCACCAGTAGGTCAAACAAAATGCTGCTGGTAAAATAGAGATAAACCACAACTGCATTGATGTTGCACTGTGCAGCCCCATAGACAGTAATACGAAGCTTGTACAGCATGCACTGCTAATGCAAGTGCATGTCATCTGACAAATGGATCATCTAAGGGTCTGATTATGACATTCAGAATGATGAGATCCCTCAAGTAGAGTTATTTAGAGTCTGCAGCATTGTTCCAACAGTATCCGTATGAAATGGAAATGAATATCTTTAAAACCTTTCTTTACCATCATAAAAGAAACGTTGTATTAAGCACCCAAATTACGTGCCAATTTGTCTCAAGTACTTAGTAAATTATGTAAATCTATTCTGAGTACCCCTTAATGTCTTTATGTGTGTAAATGTTTACCAAACACTCAGAGAAATACAGAAAAAGAATGAATCCAAAGGTATTTAATGGTGCAATGTTACGCACTACACGCTCATGTCTTCCTGTTACCTAGGTTTTCATTTTTTTATTGCATAAAGGTCAACACTAAATGAATCGCCATCCAAAGTTCTCCATGTGGTTGTGATTAAATGGAAATTCCATGTCAGATTATTTCAACACAGATGTCAGATTATTATAACAGTAGCAGATTGTTCAGGCAGTGTACTATGTAACTTATTTTCAGCTGTTCTCAGTGATTTGTTCGGTCCATTCAGTAAAAGACAACGGGCGGGTTTATGCTGCTCCTCTCTCTGCTATAATCTGTTATGACATCTATACCTGAGCCACAGATATTACATTGCAAACAGACTGGAAGCATTAAGGCCTAACGGCTGAAACACTGATGCTTCTTGGCTATTTTGGGTAAGCGCTACCAACGGTTGCCATCCAGGTGCAGAGACCATCTGAATGTACTGAAAAGTCTACTGCTAGTTTGTATAGAGATCAATTTATTGTGGGCTGGGTGAAAGTGATAGAACTTACCGTCTTCAAGCCATTCCACAGATTTTCAGTGGGGTTTAAGTCTGGGCTCTAACTAGGCCATCTAAGGACATTCACCTATTTCTCCTTCAACCACTGGGTGGTCATCTTTGCTGTGTGCTTTGGGTCATTGTCATGCTGGAATGTAAACCTTTTTCCCATTGATAACTTTTTGGCAGAGGGCAGCAGATTTTCCTCAAGAATTTGATGGTATTTTGCCCCATCCATTTATCCTTCAATCCTGACAAGTGCTCCAGTCTTTGCTACAGAGAAACATCCCCATGACAGGATATTATCACCTCCATGCTTTACTGTAGGAATGGTGTTATATGGATGGTGAGCTGTATTGGATTTCCACCAGACATACCGTATATCTTTTTGGTGTTGAGGCCAAATAATTCAATTTTATTCTCATCTGACTATAACACCCTTTTCCATGTAGCCTCAGAAGCTTCAAGGTGCATTTTGGCAAAGCTTAGTCGTGAATGCGCGTGGCCTTTCTTGAGGAGTGGCTTTTTTCTTGCAACCCTCCCATACATGCCACATTTGTGGACAATTTGGTATATTGTTGTCACATGCACACAATGACCACTCTTAGTCATAATTTCCTGCAACTGCTTCAGATTTGCTGTAGCCCTCTTGGTAGCCTCTCTGACTAGTTTCCTCCTGGCTCTTTCATCCAATTTGGAGCGACGTCCTGATCCAGGGAGGATCTGTGTTGTACCAAACACCTTCCATTTCTTAAAAGAGAAGTATGGGTTGTTTTTTTTTTTTTTTTTTTAGATTCATACAGACCGATGCTGCAGCTGTCCCCCGGCGTCTCTGCACTGAGAACCGAGCCACCAAACCTTACCGATGGCTCGGTTCTCACTCCTCCCTGAGCGGAGAGCTGCTGACTGTCAGTTCTCACTCCTCCCTGAGCGGAGAGCTGCTGACTGTCAGTCAGCAGCTCTCCTGCTCTGTTCCTCCATAATCACTGGAGCACTGAGCTGTGGAGGATCGGAGAGCGGCCATCTCAGCCGCTCAGTGGCTCACTGAGAGCGCCATCAGTCAAGGCAGCTGGTGGATCCAGACTTCTGAAGTCGTGATGACGTGGTGCCTCGATTGATTGCAGTGACGTCAGCGGAGAGCGGACTTCAGACTGCTCCGTGCTGAAAACAGGTCACAGGAGTGCAAAACAATTTGCACTCCTGTAAACCATATGAGAAGCCCAGCCTAAAAAGCTTAGGCTGGACTTCTCCTTTAATAATAGACTTTACTGTGCTTCTAGGCATCGATAAAGCCTTTGACATTTTTTTTTTTTTTATCCAACTCCTGACTTGTGTCTGCACACAACTTTATCTTGGAGATCTTGTGACAGTGCCTTGCCATGCATAGTTGATTGTTTGCTTCAGTTGTACTACCAGGGGCTGAAATTCTCCAGAAAAGCTCTTTTCATGCTGAGCTAATCAAAATGACAACAACTGATCACAGTTGAAAGTGTGCTATTGAGAAGGTGATTAGCTACACCTGATTGATCCCTTTCCAATTTAGTGGTTGTGTTTTTAATTTTTTTTTCTTTTATTTTTTCTGACATGTTGGTGTTATATCTTTCACTTAGATGTTATAAGTTGCGCTGAATAAATACAGCTGGATAAAACAAAAAACATCTTCATTTCAGGCTGCAAAGCAACAGGATGGGGGGGAGGGTGATTCTTTACTATAACCACTGTAAATATCTATATACAGATATATATATATATGTGTATATATATATATATATATATATATATATATATATATATATATATATATATATATATATGTATACACAGTATTTATGGATTAAACTTCGCTCTTTTCAAATCAGGCATTGTCTGGTGTTTCTCATAGGGCGTATATTCCACTTTTGCATAGAGAAACACAAACAGCACAGACACAACACAGACACCGCAAGGACAATTCTGTAGCATGGTTTTTAATGTTACAAGATGCAAAACACATGTAAACCAGATGCAAATGACATGCAAAATGAATGTGTTTTTTTTTTATAAAGTGCAACAGAAGAAAAGAGGCCTCAAAATGGCCACATGCATAAAACATTTTTTCAGTTGTCAAATTCCAACAGTTATTTGGCTAGAGGCCATATTCATTATGTTTTAAACCCCCTTTCAATCCTACACATGTATACTAGTAAGCCATGCTTGGGCATTTACTGTGATTTTGCCACCCCTCTGAAGTTGAAGAACAGTGGACTATTGAGCAAAACATTCCAAAACAAATAGCAGACTTTTTTCCAACAGAGGATTCCCAAGGTCACCTTCTGTACTAGTCAATGTTTAAAGTTTAATCTTGAGCACAAAAACATTCATTAAAAATTTTTCCTCAAAACCACAAAGGATATAAACCAAACTTTTTGCGCACCAAAAGTCTTTGTAAACGCAGATATTAGCTGTTAAAAGTAGTAGAGACATAATCACTGTGCTGTACATAGCCTGTGCAGAGAGAAGATCTGTGAGAGGTCTCCAGCTGACCTCACCAAAATACAGGCTGTCTGCAGAAAACTACAGGAGGGGTGGAGACAAGACCAGTCACCATGCACAAGCTGGGAGAGCAGCAGTGCCTGGTCTCAATTACAGGAAGTTCAAGAGGCAATGCTTAGCACTGTATTACTGCACAGTTCTGGAAAAAAATACACAAAGCACACCAAGATTCAAAGACAAATACAAACAGCAAATGTATTTAGACAATATTTCTTTATCCTGGAGTTCAGCTTTAAAGCACAGCCAAAATAAAAACACAAAAATCAGCACAAGGGACATAACTTATAGTCAGTGGGTTATGTTTCTTGTACTGATTCCTCTCCTGTTAGATAAAATCCTCCTCCATCAATGTCCCCACACCTCCAACACTAAAATCCTTCGGTGCTTCGCCTGTCACTGGCTCTCAACAAAAGTGCCCAAAAAATGCCTACCCTTTCTGCCCAGCTCCCCCATTCATATAGGCCATTACTACAGCTTCTATGAATGAAACATGATCTATGATTGGAGGACAGGATGAAAAGTCTCCCCCTCCATTCAAAGTTCACCTTTCATTTTAGGATTGTGCACTTATTTGACCATATATCTATGGTTTTGTTAAATGTTTTTCACTATAGGTAACCTCTTGTCCTCTCATATACTGTATATTTAATATTTATGTAGTTTAAGTTGCTTGGTTCATAACAGGTTCACTTTAAGGCCCCTTTCACACGAGGCGGACTCCCCTTGCACGGAGCCCGCCTCTGTCCGTCGGCTCAGCGGGAGATCTCTCCATTGATCTCCGCTGAGCCGGCGGATGACAAGCCTCTCTCTGCTCACTGAGCGGGGAGGGGCTTGCGAGCGCCGCTGGTCTCTATGGAGAGATCGGATGAAAACGGACAGTGTGTTCGTTTTCATCAGATCTCACCCGATCCGATCCGCCAGCGACGGATCTGGACGTGGGTGCCATACGTCTGCCTTTGGTGGATCGGACCGGGTCGGATGTCAGTGGACATGTCTCCGCTGACATCCGACGCTCCATAGACTAACATGGAGCGCCCGTTCAGATCCGCCGTCAAAACTGACAGGCGGATCTGAACGGTCCGTCCATGTGAAAGGGGCCTAAAACAAACTGGTCAAGGAAAAATATGTTGGTAAATAATTGGGTTAGATAAGGCTAGATTTTTATTTTATTTTACTAGCTGCATTCTTGCTCCAGCTCAGTGATTCACTAGAACTTGAAACCATGATCAGAATTCCATCCCTGCAGCCTGCCTGGGAGGATCTTAAAAAGGCATTAAAGAGGAAGTAAAGCCAATCAATCAATAAAAAAAAATGCACCCTGCAAGGCAAAGGCATAATGAGCTAGTATGCATAGCATACTAGCTCATTATGAATAACTTACCTGAGAACGAAGCCCTTGAAGCGGTCCTCCTTCTTCATCTTCTTCAGGAGTGCGTTAGAGGCAGAACTGCGGTGATGCAGGGGGTGGTGAGAGATGTTGTCATCTCTCTGCTCGCCCACCTTCCCACTCAGCAGCCTGCCAGCCTGCTCCCTGACCCACTAGCCCACTTAGCCACCCGCCAGACTGCTCACTGACCCACCCGCCAGCCTGCCCACTCACCAGCTTCGCCGGCCCACTTAGCAGCTTGCCCCCCCCCCGCCAGCCTGCTCCCTTCGTCCCACTAAGTCACCCGGCAGCCTGCTCACTATTTTCTGGGGGGGAGGGGGGGCAATTGTACTGTTGCTCCCCCTGGCTCCGCTCCTGTGCTACATACAGAGTGCAGGGTTTAGGGTTGTGATATGCACAGTGTGTAGAGTTGAGTTCCGCTCTCTTACACAGGCTGTCCACATCTCACTTCTACCCCTTCTTAGCTCTGATCTCTGCACCCCCCCCACCCCAAAGGTTCCTCGCATCTCCTGGCTCTAGTACCTGACAGTGTAGGTGGTTTCCCCTCTCTCTCAATTGCAGGGAGATCATTGTTCAGCATCTGTGCACACAGGCACAGGTGGAGATCACAGTGCAAGTGCAGCATACCACATGATGTCCCATCCCACACTGCACCTGTATCTGCAACTCCGTTGTACCTGCTGTGAGTGCAGGGCTGGGCAGAGATCTGTGAGAGCCTAAATATCATAGAAAAAGGGGACTTCGGACTTTTTAGGCAAAATTTGACAAGATATGATACTACGTATCTTGTCAAATTTTGCCTAAAAAGTCAGAAGTCCTTTTTCATTTTTTTCTAAGAGATCTGTAAGAGCCACCAAGAGGAAAGCTGTCCTTGTACACACAGAAGGCTTCCTGTGTTTACAAGTGACAGTGGTGAGTGGGGAGCAAAGGGCAAGAGCCAGAGGTGGCGGAATGGAGTTCCAGCTAAAAAAAAAGCCCTGCCCTGGGCCACATGAAATGGTCTGGCGGTCTAAATGCTGCTTGCGGGTCTTGTGTTTGGCACATGTGTTGTAGAACATGTCCCACCATTAATTCTTTATTTTACCTTCTTTTTGTTGTGAGAAACAACCTTTATTACCGTCATCACCAGGTTTCTAAAATTGTAGGGACAGTTGCTGGGAGCTTAGTTCCTATTGATGTTTGTGCACCTTCCAGAACTGCATTTCTAAGGGAACCCTTCCCCTACACAGATTCTGCAGGCAGGGTTTGGGAGTCAAGGAAGCATCATTGCATTGCTCTACTGGGAAAGAAATCAATGTATGCAGGTAGAGCTGAACAGAGAGGGTATGGAAAAAGAGGAGTTTAGGAGTTTTGTAGTCCAGAAGAGAAAAACTAAAGCTTGGGTTTTCAGAGCACCAAAGGCATTGTTGTCAGCCCATGACAGGAAGTTAGAAACTCGCTGAATTAAAAGAGATAAAACTTGGGGAAACCTGCATGTATTGCAGACATATTATAAAGTCAGCGAAGGGTAAAACATGTGTGCATATTGAATTTGAGACAAAGCAGATTAATTATATAACACCTGCATAAATCTTCAAAGTACAGGGGGTCCCCGAGTTACGAACTCGTTAGGGACTGGCCACCTGTACGGAAGTCGGAAATGTTCGTAAGTCGGCCGCGCATGCGCAGACCGACAAATACGGAGATTTCCGGACATTTCCAATGTTCCGTCTATTGCCGTTCTGCGCATGCGCGGCAAATTACGTACATTTCCGGCATTTTCCGAAGCTCCGTATGGCCGCGCATGCGCAGAACGGCCGAAAGATGCCGAAAAAGAGCGAAAAGTGGCGGAGGGTCCCCGCAGCGCCCCGTTCGTAAGTAGGGGTTGTTTGTAGGTCGGGCGTTCGTAAGTCGGGGACCCCCTGTACCAGTTACAGGACTTCAATACAATGAAGTTGCATTCAAAATAAAATGCAGACCAAAACCTCAAATTAAATATGAACGCCAGGTGAAAAACAAAAAACAAAAAAACAAAATAGTTAATATGGGTAAAGAAAAAAAAAAACTGAAATGCTCAATAGTTCTGCTGAAACTCCCGGTTATGTCTTATGGCAAAGTGCACAGATCTCGGATGCATTGAAGCTCAGTGCAATGTATTTCTTCTTCTTTTGCCATTCAGCGAAAGAGACAAGCTGAGAGCATAGAGGAGGTGATGATTTATACTGCTCTTCTATATTTGGACTAATAAAAGAATATCCTTGGTGAGGCAAACTGATAAATGCAGGGATACAATGATGTGATCATCTCTTTTAAATTGAAACAATCTCTACTGATTAGACATATCAATTCTGCAGTAAAAGATGGTGCACCTTTAATTATTTAATGGGCAATAGTCAGCTAAGCAGTGCCATCTTCTGGAAGATAACATAATTTAGAGCGCTTTCAACGCTATTCGGTAATTACTACAATTTATGATAAACCTTTAATCTGCCTGCTTTGACTCAAGGAATTAGAGTGGTTATATATTTATATAGAGGTTTTAAAGTTGATTACATCGATAGGATATTATCCCATTGGTGCTTCACAGGCGTTTTAGTGCAAATCAAAATCCAGTAGAGAGGCATCAAGAAGTGCTGGGGATGTGAGCAGTATATGAACCATTCCTTTTAAGTGTTAAAGTTTATTTCTACCACTCAGCTTAATATTGATTTTACTACCTTTTTTTTAATCCCTTCTCCCAGTTTACAAGTCAGTTTCCTTTACACCATCATAAGCCCTCCATATTTAATTATGCATAAATAGAGGTCTGTCTATCTATCTATCTATCTATCTATCTATCTATCTATCTATGTATGTATGTATGTATGTATGTATGTATGTATGTATCTATCTATCTATCTATCTATCTATCTATCTATCCATCTATCTATCTATCTATCCATCTATCTATATATAGATATAGATATAGATATATATATAGCTATATACCTATAGATATATAGCTATAGATATTTATATATGCAGTATATAGATATCTATGTCTATATATATATATATATATATATATATATATATATATATATATATATATAGATATATATATATATAGATATACAGTATAGATATATATCTGTAAATAGATAGATAAATAGATAGCTAGAGATATATATAGATATACAGTATACATATATACAGTATAGATATATATCTGTAAATATATAGATATATATATATATAGCTATATATATATATAGATATATAGATATACATATATATCTATATATATATATATATATATATATATATATATAGATATAGATAGATAGATAGATAGATAGATAGATAGATAGATAGATAGATAGATAGATAGATAGATAGATAGATACCCTGTTTCCCCAAAAATAAGCCCTACCCTGAAAATAAGACCTACAAGGACTTTAACTAGCGCTTATTTGGGGAGTAGGGCTTATATTGCAGCTATCACCGACAATCACGCTAGGTCTTATTTTCAGGGAAACAGGGTATATGTATATTTAAACTATTTATACATATTACAATTTATCTTCTTGCATAAAAGTTTTTAGCAGTAAAATTGAATTTGTATTCACTCAGTGTTTTGCTTCTTTCCCTTATTAAAGAAGGTTCCTGTGTCATTTTAAGGTCATAATTATAAAAAATAGTCCAATCCAGGTTATATTCCCTTGTCTGGATTTGACTTCATTTATCAGCATTCATCCTGCTTCTTGTGGAAGTTATAAAATTTGCTGTGCTGGGGACGGAGAGCAAATGCCAACTTATGCAAATGACTATTTTAGGCTAACATTCTAAGTTTAAGAAGGGAGTCATATGTGCAGCTAATTTGTATAGTGACAAGCAAGTAGGATCAAGTATATAGGATCTTTCACAAAAATTAGTTGGAACTCCCTAAAAAAAAAAAATACCAAATTAAAAAACAGTAAATTATTTACAAGCAATTGATGCAGTAAAATGCAACATTGGCGGTTAAAAGAAAAAAAAAAAAGTTCTCAATGTTATTGATAGCTAGATTTCTCTGTGTAGAAGGTGACTTTGATATCTGGGTGAATGGTGGTGGGGAGTGAGGTTAGATTGCACAGAGGCATGGGAGAATGTGAATGGAAGTACCTTTTACAAATTTGGCAAATCTTTCAATAAGGCATTTGAGAGCAAAGACATTGAATATGAAATGGAAAACGGCTAAAAACTTGAAATACATATATGGTAGCTATTTTATCTCTCACAGGATTAGTATTGCTGTCCATTCAGTTCAGAGATTTACGCAGCTATTCCACATAGCACACTACTGTCTGACAGGCCAACAAACCTGATTTCTCACTGCTGCAGTTAAACTGTTTCTAAAACCAAAAACATAATCTGTTGCAGATTACCAGTTCTTGAATGGAGTGGCTGCATTAGCTTTCTTTTTCTTATATTTTCACATGGTGATCCTACCAGCAACACACTTCCTGTCCTAGGGTGACAACTCACTGTACGGTATCTATGGAGGAGAAAGGTTGTCACCATAACAGTGTTTCTCAACTCCAGTCCTCGAGGTGCCCCAACAGGTCATGTTTTCAGGCTTACCATTATTTTGCACAGGTGATTTGATCAGTTTCGCTGCCTCTGTAGTTACCACAGCTGTTTCATCTGAGGTAAATCCTGAAAACATGACCTGTTAAGGCGCCTTGAGGACTGGAGTTGAGAAACACTGCCTTAGGACAGGAAGTGTGTTAGGACTTTAAAAGAGCACCCCCACAAATCTTCTCCGTAACATAGAGTGAGGTGTTCTGTAGTTAATAGTAATTTATTAAATGCAGGGTTCTGCTGATAATGCCCGGCCCACTGGGCGTAATGTGTTTATTTTTGTTTATGTTAGGTTGCGTGGATTGGTTTATTGCACTTACAGTACATGAATGGGATTTTCTGCACATGATTGCATGGAACACGTGTGTATCTGGTGCAGGCAAAGACAGCACTTTGCATGGTTGTACACTTAAGTACGCCCTTGTAAATGAGGCCTTACAGTGCTGCAGAGAAACGTATATGCTGACTAGACTTCTGGAGTATATTTTTTGCAGTTATTGGCTAGATATGACAAAATCCTTTCAATGTTATACTGTATATAAGCGAACCCTATGATAAAGTTTGCAAGACAAGGTATCCCTAGAAAGGAACTGTATACCTACAGTATTTAAAATAACACCACTACCTCTCTCTGTCTGCAGTTGCTCCCACACAAAATGTCCTAGTGATTGCAAGATCTGAAAACTGTTGCTATGATCAGCTACGTTATCTCTGTATATGATAACACATGCTGAAAGTCCCCGTTTGCTCAAACTATAAACACATCCCACACTGGATTTCAAGTCCAAATAAACTTCAGTGTATTTAATGTACTCTTCACAGTAGTCCCTCCACTGCATATATTGTGTAAAACCACAAGATGTTCCTTCTCATTCAGTTCCAATGGAGTTTGCATGTTCTCCCTGTGCCTGTGTAGGTTTCCTCCAGGTATTTTGTTTTCCTCCCACACTTCAAAGACATGCTAGTTGGATTGATTAAATCCTGTCCAAATTGGTCCTAATATGTGTATGTATGAATGGGGATTAGGGACCTTAGATTGTATGCTCCTTGAGGGCAGGGACTTATCTGAATGTACAGTATATACTGTATATATATATAGAATAGTAATGTTATTTTATATTGACTTTAACTTAGTGGGTTTTTTGCTTTATCCTTTGCTGCTTTCTTGCTTTTAACCTGAATCACACACTTTTTTTTGTGAAAACTTAACTCTCCTGCCACTAAACACTGCTCCATTTATGAGAAGCCCCCCAAGGTCCACTGGGAAACCATCACACCTGTAGTATCAACCTTCTTGGTCACCTTTCACAGGATACAGTAGTGATATGGAGGTGAGCAGGGGTGGCCTGTCCATTAGGGGCGCCCAGGCACCGCCCCCTCTCTCCTAGCCACCCCCTATATGCAATGGATAGATTATTATTATTATTATTATACAGGATTTATATAGCGCCAACAGTTTGTGCAGCGCTTAAAAAAAATGAAGGTAGACACTACAGTTACATTACAATTTGGTACAGGAGGAATCAGAGGGCCCTGCTCATTAGAGCTTACAATCTAGGAGGGAGGGTCAATTGATACAAAAGGTAATAACTGAGGGGGATGAGCTGATGGAATGGAGCTGATGTTATGCATGAGTCTATCCATTGCCTCTGCAGTCACCACCTATTCATGCGTCCGGCCCCTTTCAGGTCACCGGTCAGATGAATTAGAGCGGCCAGGGGTTTTATTAAAGCACCTGATTCGAGTCAGAGGCTCTAATAGGCTTCAATATAGAGTGGGATCGGGTCGCAGAGAGTGCGCTCTTATACCACCCAGGTGTGTTACAACAGCGAATCAATATTCGCTGTTGCAACACTGATTCCAGGCAATCAGATAGCGGGTCTGATACTCGTCACCTGATTGGCTGAAAGGACAGACGCTCTTTTTGGACACCTAGGAGGAGGGGGGGATGGCGGAAGCGAGAAGGAGAAGAGCCGATGTATGGATGCCCGATCCCTGCGCCTTGGAAGTCCGGTCCCGCCGATGCGCCTCGGATGCCCAATCCCACTCCGCTCCTCAGATGTCTAGATGGGGTAAGTGCCGGCAGACAGGCACCCAAACAAAAACCCACCAGCCGCCACTGGAGGTCAGTAGAAGGAACCCAGTAAGACCTGTGAGGGACCAAGGAGACCAACACTGACAGAAGTTGATGATGTCTAATGAGCAATGAGCTGTGGCAAAAAGTACAGTAGATATGTAGCATTATACTGCAGTGCAGAGGAAGGCATCACAAGTCACTGCACTGCTATGCAAAGACTTTATTGAGGTATCATAAAGTGTCACTTTGTGTACTTTAAATAAAGCAAAAAAAAAAAAAAATGCGCTGAAATGTGCATTGTACCACCCCTTCACTGTATATCACGGCACCCACGCGGCTGCCGGCTCACTAAAACCAAACATTTAGTGCTTTGGCAGTGGGAAAAAGCCTTAAAACTTTTTTTTTAGTCTTTGTTTCTCACTTGTCGTTTATTATTTACAATTTAAACCTGGAAAGTAGACTTAGCCAGTGCCTGGGCTGTGTGGGAAATCAATAGCAGTCTCAGAAAAGTATACTTGACTATAGAGACAAAGAAGATGCTGTCTCAGCATCAGTAAGGCAAGTGAAGCAATAAAACCTCCCTTCAAGATAAAAGAAACCATTACTTATTCTGGAGCTCTTTATATTGAGATAAGAGAGGGAATTGGCCTTTTTCTTACTTATGGGAAAAGCTATCCAGCTTCCATGACTAGACCAGACCAGTTATACTGATTAGACATTGAAATGGGAATACAAAACTCTGCTCTGCCTTATAAGTCACTGTGAATTGAAACAACTGGAAGATTGTACACTCGTTCATGCTTACAACTATGGCCTCCCTAAAACAAAAATATGCGCTCCAGAGCTTAAAGTGGTTGTAAAGCCTCTAGGTTTTTCCCCTTAATGAATTCTATGTATTAAGGTGAAAAGCCTATTGTCCTGCAGATCCCCCCCAATCCGATCCAGTGATGTGCACTATCTCAGCGGCTGTCTCTCTCCTCATTGGACAGATTGATAGCAGCCATTGGCTCCTGCTGCTGTCAATCAAATCCAGTGACACAAGAGCGGGGAGAGGGGCAAATCTGTGTCAGTGGACGCAGCAGCGGGACTCAGGAGCAAGCCTGCAGGGGTGCCCCTAAGAAAAACAGATTGTCGCTGGGTGTGGTTAACTACGCAATTAACCTTATTGCTCTGCCACCAGATATTTTTATGGTAAAATAGCAAACATTCACAATATTAGAGATATCTATTTTTCTACTTTGATACTGTATGGATTAATTTGACATAATCCATGTAACTGAATGTATTTTCTTCTTTTTGGGGGAGATTATTTATCCCTATAATGATTTAAAGTGGTTGTAAACCCTTTACAACCACTTTTACCTACAGGTAAGCCTAGATTAAGGCTTACTGGAACCTTACTGGAAGAGCTTGCTGTACTGGAACCTTGTCTGTTATTTTGTTGATATCCATTGATTCTTTGATATGGTTGTATTATTGTTTATTAATGGATTCCATTGACTTTGGTATGTCATGCCATACTAGTATGTTCAACCACATACCTTAAAACACGAATTTAAACAATATTAGCGATAACAATTATGATTTTAAATAACGTCTTTAATACACACTAAGGTCACAGACAGGCATATCCAGAGATTTACCATATGGTAGCACTCTTTGAAGAGACAGAGATTCTTTAGGTTCTGCATTAGTGCATTAGAGACAATATTAACACTTTCCAAAATATTGTTTAATAACAGAAATGGTAAAACGGTGCAAACTAAATATTTTCATAGAAAAGGTATTATAAATGAACAAAGAGACAATATTACAACAGAGAAATAAAAAGCAATTAAGGGTGAAAATATATAACAATATCCTGGTTCTGTGCATTCTGTGGAGTCCAGTCAGTGAGCAGAAGATCAACCAGTGGCTCTCATAGGTCTTGGTTGATGTTCTTTGTTTTTGATGGTAAAAGGAGAGCTCCAGACTGCGGAGGCAGCCCCTGTTTTCTGGTCCTTGAGGAGGGTGTGGACAGAAATGAACTGACCAATGAGAAGTTCTGAGGAGTGGCTGATGGGGTGTCACTGTGTTTACGACCACATAGTGACAACTCCCTAAAACACCCAGGAGAGGTAATGTGCCCAGTTTGTCTCCAGTACCTTCTAATATAGTGGTGTTTGGGCTTAAATTGCTGCTAATTACCCGATACAGGTAAATATGTCCTTGTTCTGGTTGTGCTATTATCAGCTCAGGTGTTATGAAAAACACTGAAGTTTGTTTTCTTTGCTATATCAGACAGCCAGAAATGTCTATTCGGCTGTTCCACCAGCTGAGCTATTTACAACAGAAGATAAATCTGATACTGTTAGCGAAGAGGGATGTTGGTTAAGCTTCTAGTTACTCAAGCCTGAAAGCTTGAACGTTTTATGATAGCCACGAGATTGAGATGCGCATTGTGTTAGATTCTGCAAATTCTTTAAAAGCACCGTGTTTGGAATGAAGCTAAAAGTTTGTTAATTGTACAAGATGCCTTTTTAGGATTATGTAAAGGGAATCACTGTTGTTATGTGTTCTCCTAGTGTTACAAAATGTCATGGCAGACTTAAGAATTTTGATCAACATGGCTGCAGTGAGTCGTCTCACACAGCCTTTTGGGGTGCCCATTCTGAATTATTATCACACTACCAGTTAAACTTCATTTAGGGACCTCTCTGATAATTATGTTTATGAGACAACCCTATAGTAGCACCACTTAGAGCATGTTCACATATTGCATTCTCAGCCTTATGCCGCGTACACACGAGCAGATTTTACGTCAGAAAAATCTTGCATGGTTTTTCCAACGGAATTCCGCTCAAGCTTGGCTTGCATACACATGGTCACACAAAAGTTTGCTGAACTTTTGACCGTCAAGAACGTGGTGACATACAACACTACGATGAGCGGAGAAAATGAAGTTCAATGCTTCAGAGCACACTTCAAATTGTTTCCGAGCATGCATAGGAATTTTGCGTGTCGGAATTGGTACAGACGATCGGAATTTCCGATCGGAACTTTTTCCGACCTAAAAATTGAGAACCTGCTCTCAATCTTTTTCTCAAACGCCTATGCACAAGATATAATAGACAGCACATTGTGCTGTTCACAGTAAGCATTAGCATCGCGTTGCGTCACTTCAAAATCAAAGGCTCATGTTGAGCCAGGAGGCATTTGAAGTCTTTCAACACCTCCCATTCAAGTCTATGGTAACGCTCCGCAAACGCTCTGGCAAGCGTTTTCAGCGCGATTTTGGTGCAGTTAAAACTTGTTTATTTCTGCCACTTTCCATTGTGGAGCAGTTTTAACGCTCCCTAGTGCTCATCAAGCACTACGAAATCGCACATAGGGCGTTCAGGGACCGTTTTTAATGCTTGTAAAATGCCCCATTCTAAAGCTCATTGATGCCTGTCTGATGCCCATAATAGTGCCATACAAACGCTATAGGAGCATTTGTTGAGCGTCAGAAATGTAGTCAAGTGTGAAGAAGCCCCTAAGTGGATGGGGAAGTGGCTGCAAAGGGTTACAATGTGGAGCGCATGTGCCCTTTGTGGCCTAGCAATTTCCTATACAGCTCGAAAACGTATTTGTGTGCCCTTAGATCAGTGGTCTCCAAACTGTGGCCTGGGAGCCAAATACGGCCCTTTGCTTGCCTTTATCTGGCTCATTGGGCACTATTCCTCGCACTGACGCCAACAATGGGACACTGATACCAACAATGGGCATAATTTTTACAAATGATACCAACAATGGGGCACCATTCCTCCCAGTAAAACCCCTGATGGGGTATTGCTTATTCCCATTGATGGCAAGGCCTTTTCTACTCCCATCAGCCACAGTCCGACCCCCCTAAAGCCTGAAGGACAGTAAACTGGCTCTTTGTTTAGAAAGTTTGGAGACCCCCGCCATAGATGAACATTATTTGGACTTTTACATTTTTGGCCAAGCACACAAAAAGGACTGCTGTGTTTGTTATGACAGGCTTGGTTTTGTATAAGATAATTGCTGCGCAGTGCACATTATGGATCAATGCCATTTTTATGGTACGAAAATGCAATATTTAGGAGTTCAGTGGGGTGCAGATGGAAATATAACAGATTCAAAGAAAATGCATGTCTCTCTAAATGCTGAACCTTTCACATCTTTTGTTCATTACAAAATATTATCAGTATCCAGATTGCCGTTAACTATTAAGTAAAATGTTCGGTCATAATTAACTCTGACTTTGTACCTTACATCTGTACAAGTAATGGCTTAATATTGCGGGCAGTATTTCAATAATGAACTTTTCAAAGTGCAAAGATGGGAAAACACGCATGTATTATTCTTCATTTTACTGCGTTTCTGTCCTGTCCTCTTCAGATTGTCATAGCAACCCACATTACAGCAGTCTTCCTGCGAAATTTACTGTCTAGCTAGGAGGTGAATTCAGATAAGATTCTCATAATGTTCATAATTGAAACCTCCAATAAAAATATTGAGGGTTACATTGAAGAAAATTAAAACTAGAGCGTATTATGAGACCCTTTCAAAAAGATGTTTAAAAAGTGATTATTTTATAACATATTTGTATTATGTTCTGGCTAATTTTCTTATTTCATCTGTTTAGTGGCTTTACAAAAAAAATGGTATGTAAGTATTGACTGAAGCAAGGAAAAAAAAGTGTTGTGCACCCAGGCCCAACAATGAGAGCTTTGCGAGACATTTTTTTTTCTTAATTTTGTATATCATGGGGAAGGGTTAGAACCCCTGTCAGTTTTTTTTTTTGCTTTTCTGGGCTCTATAAGCGAAATTTGTCTTTGCTTCTTTTCCTGCTAACAACATTTTACTAGACAGCAAGTGAAAGAAACTATCCAACAGCAACATAAAATAAAAGTGCTTTTATGTAGGGTCTGTGACAGCTAGAACCTGGCCTAGATTTTAATTTCTGCATGTGACCCTGTTGTAGATTTTCCTTTACTTCCTGTCTGGTGAAACCATTCTCAAGCCCCATACACACGGTCGGACTTTTTCATGGATTCTGTCCGATCGGACAATGTTGTTGAAAAATCAGACCGTGTGTATGCACCATCGGACAGTGTACGTCGGATTGTCCGACGGACAAAGTCTTATCTCCTGCTGGAAAGATTTGCCGACAACACGGTCCGATCACACCAAATCCGATCGTGTGTACGGTTGTCCGACCGGACAAAGTGCTACGCATGCTCAGATCACATTACAAGACCAAAGCTATTGGCTACTAGCCTCTACGTAGTCCCGTCGTAGGCAACAAACGTCACCACGTTCAGAATGATCGGATTTTCCGACAACTTTGTCCGACCGTGTGTACGCAAAACCAACATCAGACAAAGTATGACAGACAGGATCCGACCGACCTGGTCCGCGGATTGTCCGACCGTGTGTATGGGGCTTCAGCAGGGCAGGAAGTGAGGGTAAATCTCTCTAATGGAGACCCAAATAGCAGACAGGAGTTCTAATCCTTGCTGACGCTATCCAAATCCAGAAGAAAAAAGTTTTGGCTTGAGATTTGCTTTAATTGAATATTGTAAAGACAGGCTGGATCCTCTCAATGCAAATTCAAGCCCTAACTCATTATAAATAAGCCCCAAATCGGATTTAGGTTACTATTACTGCACTAGAAGGCTAGGTTTTATGATTGTATGGTCAACTGTCTGGACTCTTTGGACCCACTTTGGACCTGCTTTAGGTTGTGCTTGTGGGCGGGGGAGTGGCTGTGCCCATGCATGTGGGGTAACACCTCACCTGAAGGCGCGTTGACCCATGCCCGGGACCAGACAGGGGGTACAGTCATGTGAGAAATCAAATATTAAAGCAGTCTCTCTACTCAGAGATGAGCCACTTGTGTAAAGTGAATGTGCAGAGTTCCTCCCATACCACTACACACTTGTATTGATGTATGTGATGCATTCGGAGGGACACGTAGAGCTGTTGCCAGTCCAATCCAGCGTACCTCTGTTATCACCCAGTAACAGAATAGAGTCGTGCTGAGCACATAGCTGGGCCCCATGCATGCTCGCCAACTCCCTCCCATACCTAGCGATTAGACCTTAGATCTCTGTAATGCTAGTCTGCTCCCAGTGACTGGAGGAGATGGACAGCTAGGGAAGGAGTCAGAGCACCAATTTCCACATTCCCGGAGGACCTGTCACCTAACCAGGTACCATGCCAAATGACTGCTTGCGGTAGCTGTTCTTCCTTGCAGTCACGCCTGGCAGCTACCTCTTCTTCCTTGCCTCCCGAGTTAACCTTTTGTATGGTGTTACACATATCCCGCAGTGCTTTTACGGACCCAGGTTCTTTAGAAATACACCAAGACCCAACATGCATCCCCTTGAATAACTTCAGACCAGGCTCAGAGCAGTTGAAACAACTTTACTAAAAGTTCATTAGAACATGCAATAACATCCTCATCCTAACTACACCTAGTTGTGTCTGCCCCAGGTTACCTGAACAGATGAAAAAAATATTGAGAATAGTCCATTCTTGGAAAGACTAGAACAGAGAAATCCATGTCCTTGGGGTATCCTGATGGATCGGCATCTTAAGCTGGACCACAGGTTCCAGAAAGCCCTTGCAAATGTCCCGACTTTGCTTAAAGCAGAACTAAACCCATAAATGTAACAGTTTCAAAAAAGCTGTTACATTTCCAGCATGCCGGGAATGCTAACTGTCACGTTTTCTTGTGCTTTCAATCAAACCGCTAAACCATCAAATGGCTATAGTCATAATTGATCACATGTGCAGCACGATGACAGTTGCTGATCAAACAGAGTCTAAGATGGAAGCCTCCTTAGCTGAAAGGGATAGGAGGGTTTAGTTACACTTCAAGGCCCCTTTCACACTTGCGCAACTTGTCCTGCGACTTGGGACTGCATAGTCTCCTGACAAGTCGTACCCCATGATTTCCAGTGAGTACCTTTCATATCTGTGTAACTTCAAGTTGCAGCAACTTCAAAGTAGTCCCTGCACTACTTTTGTCCGACTTTGATGCGACTTGAGGTCCATAGAGCTCAAGATTGCATAGGAATTGCTTCAAGGCTGGTGGTAGTGGTGCAATGGTGTGGGGGTTATTTTCTTGGCACACTTTGGGCCCCTTAGTACAAATTGAGCATCATTTAAATGCCACGGCCTACCTATGTATCATTGCTGTCCATCCCTTTATGACTACAGTGTACCCATCTTCTAATGGCTACATCAGCAGGATAATGGCTTATCAGCAGGATAATGCACCATGTCACAAAGCTCAAATCATCTCACCACTGGTTTCTTGTACATGACAATGAGGTCATTGTACTCCAATGGCCTCCACAGTGACCAAATCTCAATCTAATAGAGCACCGTTGGTATGTAATGGAACGGGACATGCGCAGCCGACAAATCTACAGCAACTGCGTGATGCTATCATGTTAATATGGACCAAAATCTCTGAGGAACGTTTCCAACACCTTGTTGAATCTATGCCATGAATAATTAAGGCAGCTCTGAAGGCAAAAGGGGGTCCAACCCCATAATAGCAAGGTGTACCTAACAAAGTGGCCAGAGAGTGTATATACGTTGTATATACATCCTTGAATGCACATACATAGACAGGCAGAAGATCATTTACAAATAAAAAAGGAATTAATCAACATTTATAAAGTTGACAAACTTTTCCTATGCTAATTATATTCAAAAGGCAAATTAAAACTGTGTAACTATAGGATGTTAAGTGGTCAAATTGACAATTGTTTACTGTCGTAAGCAACAAGGGTGGTAAACACTATATTAGCCTTAATAGGGTCTTTTTATGTTAGCTTTTGGATTGGAGGAGTTTGCATTCTATACCTGCCAACACACTCTTGTTTCCACAACAACACTAATAATTATATCAGTTATTAGTCATTCCTCAGTCAATATTTACAACACTACTGTTCAATCTTACAGAGGCTTCTGCACACAACTCCCTCAGGTAAAAGTCCAGGCAACGTTTTTCCAATCTTCTATTGTTCACTTTTGTAGCCTCTGTTTCCTGTTCTTAGCTGACAGGAGTAGCACCCGGTGTGGTCTCCTGCTACTGTAGCCCATCTGCTTAAAGGATTGATTTGTTGTGCAATTAGTGATGGTATTCTGCATACCTTGGTTGTAACAAGTGGGTTTTTGAGTTACTGTTGCCTGTTAGGTTTCTGCAGCAAGGAGACCAGACATGTAGCTACACATAGAAACTGTGACCAAACAAAGTATATATCCTTAAAAGTTTGATTTATTAACAGTGAACACAGCAATAAGTAAACACAGCAACCAGTGAACATAAACAACCCTCAGCAAACAGAACCAAACCCCACTGACAAAATAGCTAAAGAACTAAGCTACTGTACTGTACAACTATGTACAAGGTACTGACAAGGGTACAGGGAATTCCAGGATGCAAGGTAGCGGTGGACAAACTGGGTACTAAGCAGGGAGCCAGAGCAAGGCAGAGGAGGACAAGAGCAAGGCAGAGGGATGCAGGTTGGAACAAGATCTCTGCCAACAAGGAGGCAAACAGAATAGTGACGCGTCGGGAAAGGGAGGAGCAGCCTTAAATAGCCACCTAATGGCTGAACGCAGGTGTGACTGATTATTACAGCATGCTGGCTTCTGGGAGAGACCTGCTGGTGGACCCTGGAAATGCAGCAAACAACCGAGAGCAGCACAGTGCCACCAGCAGGTGAACTCAATCCTAACAGTTGCCTTCCTATCATCTCTAACCCAGTCTGCCCATTCTCCTCTGATATCAACAGGGCATGTTCGTCACACAATGAAAAAAGGAGCATGCAACAAGTGCAACAGGGGCTGCCCCCTTGGACTTTTAAGGCAGAAATAAAGGTAATGGAGTAAATAAAAGGCAACCATGTGCCACTTTTATTGAGTACACAGTATCTGCTAAATTTTGTAGTCATAAACAATCACATTAAAATATACAAAAAGTACACCAATAAACCAATTAATACATAGTATAATATATATCGAACCCAAAGCTTATAATCCAGGCACTGACAGAGTCAATTTGAGGTCAGTCCATGAAGATTTGTAGCATACATCCTGACATGTTTCGGAGATTTATACTTGGGTGACTTTATCTTTATCTGCAACATAGATATAGTTACATAGTATTTGTACAATAGTACATAAAAAAACAAGTGATTTTACATAATGAGCTATATAGTATTTAGGCTTAAAGGTACTTACATATAGGGTTCATTGAAAATATGTATATATGTATAGTACCTTTAAGCCTAAATACTATATAGCTTATTATTATGTAAAATCACTTGTTTTTTATGTACTGTTGTACAAATACTATGTAACTATATATATCTATGTTGCAGATAAAGATAAAGTCACCCAAGTATAAATCTACCCTGATGAAGGAAAATATGTACCAATAAAATTTCCGAAACATGTCAGGATGTATGCTACAAATCTTCATGGACTGACCTCAGCTTGACTCTGGCAGTGCCTGGATTATTAGCTTTGCGTTCAATATATATGTCTATGTATTAATTGGTTCATTGGTGTACCTTTTGTATATGGTTGCCTTTTATTTACTCCATTACATTTATTTCTGCCTTAAAAGTCCAAAGGGGGTGGCCCCTGTTGCACTTGTTGCATGCTCCTTTTTTCTCATGTTTTAAGGATGTTGGCAGTCCTACACATTTAATTCCCATAAATAACCTTCTTATCGTCCACACAACTGCCACTCGCTGGATATTTTCTCTTTTTCGAACTATTCTCTGTAAACCCTAGAGATGATTGTGCATGAAAATCCCAGTAGAACAGCTACTCAGATCAGCCCATCTGGTACCAACAACTATGCAATCCCCTGTCTTCCCCATTCTGATAATCGGTTTGATCTTCACCACGTCTAGATGCCTAAATGCATTGAGTTGCTGCCACGTGATTGGCCGATTAGAAATTTGTGTTACCAAGCAATTGAACAGGTGTACCTAATAAAGTGGCCAGTGAGTGTGTGTGTGTGGTATATATATATATATATATATATATATATATATATATATATATATATATATATATATATATATATATATATATATATATATATATATATATATATATATATATATATATATATATATATATATACACTATACATATCCTACAGATATATTCAGAAAAAAACACTAGAGCATGAATTGCACATGGCATGTTCTAGATGGCTACATTTCAGCTTTAACTACAGAATAGTGCCACCTTCAGGGGAAATCCCAAAACTGAAGAGAAAAATCTTTGTCCCAAACAATAGCTTGTGATGAATTCAGAAAGACCCCAAAGCATAAAACCTATATGGTCCTGTCATCCATAATTTTCTAAGCCAACTTTGATACATGTAAAACCTTTATTGTCATGATACTTTATTTATATTTTATATATGATGTATGTTTTTCAGTAAACTTGCATACAACATGTAATTCATTAGATGTTTTTTTCTGTTCACTTTTTAGAAGTTGCCAAAGTATGACAAGCCTGTTTAGTAACACTATGTCTCCGGTAAAAGACAACACCTCATCCTTGCCTCGAAAACAAAGCTGTCTCAGCAAACCACCTCTGCGCGCCCTGTATGATCTGCTGCTGGCACCAATGGAAGGGGTAAGGCTTTTACATTGATCCATGTTGCAGTTTTCTACCAGGGGTAGGCGAATACCTATCATAATCAAATTATAGTCATTTTCTAATTGTTTTTCACCCCTTAAAGGCATATTTCAGCTTTTGAAAATAAATAATAAATGCATCCACATTAATAAAATATTTATTTTTTATGTTTATTAATATTTTTGCACTAGAACATGGCAACTGCCATGAGTGCATTGCGGGTACAATACAAAGGCTCCTGCAGACTATTCCTCAAGCCCCAGGTCCTTATGGAGGTTATGGGCCTGGAGTTAGTAAACAGTGGCCTGCAAGGGCGGTGATGTCAGCTGACTTGCGCGCCACTGAAATTTATGAGTCTTTTTGCCACGGTGGCAAATGAAAAAAGGGTGCTCCATGTAGAAGAACCCAGGCAATTGGCGCGAGGGCATGGAGTTGATCGTTGGGACCAGTCTTTAAAAAAAAAAAAATGAACCTGCAGTATTCTACATTAAAGCCTCACTGGTAGCCCTTGTTTCCTGCCTCCTCTTATTCTCTGTGCCATTGTCCACATCTTGAACAGGAAGAAGGTGGAAGGCGAGGGTTGCCAGAGATGGATCTTCTCTTGCAGCGTGCATCAGGTTTGCATTTTTTTTAGAGACAACAGAGTCTCTTTAAACTTGTGCAAATAAAAAACATATGCAGGAATCCCTTCTCTGAATACTATCAGCCTGGTACATTAGGTGTTCAGGCTGGTATCACCAGGGAAAAAGGGGAGTGTGAAGTCTCCCCTACTATGGTGACAGTACCTCTATATTGGGATGAATGAAAGCCGATACACGGGACCTTCCTTTGTGCTTTCGATCTTGTTTGAAAATTGATATGACAACACATATTTTTTACATAGTAAAAGGTTTTTACAAGGTTACAAGGTTTTTATCGATTCAACAATTGTCAATGTACAAAACCTTTTTTTTTTTTTTTTTTTTTATGGCAAGTCCCTATTTGCCGTTACAGTACCTAAGCAATTATGTATGTGCAAAAAAAGCAGAGGCTACAATCGGTCTCTTCCCTAGTGAAAGCAGCACACTGTGTACACTAAAATATTGGCTAGGCACACAGTTATCCTTTTGATTGCCCTAGATGTTTAACCTCTTTCCAGCCAGGGTCATTAGTACAGTCATTAGTTCAGTGGCAGTGCATATTTTTAGCACTGATCACTGTACAGTAAAACCTTGGATTGCGAACATAATTCATTCCAGAAACATGCTCCAAAACACTTGTATATCAAAGCGAATTTCCCCATAAGCAGTAATTGAAACTCAGATTCGTTCCACAACCATTTATTCATAGGTCCTTCAGTATATAGTCCATATAAAAAGTTTATAGCAATGTGACTAGGTTGTGTAACCATAAAATGTCCATCCACAAATGGAAGCCTCCACAAGGGGATTAGAAGCAAAATCCATCAGGAGCTACAGAGTATAAAAGAGAAGAGAGGCGCCTATAAGTGTAGCAATATGGTTACAGTTAATGAAGGTACAACATTTAGCAACTCACATGGTTGATGATTAAAAGAGGCACATCTAAGTATACAGGCATCCGCGGTAAAGCTGTCCACATAGACCGTCCTCCTCACCGCCATCAGTCTGCAATCGTGACCGGGAAGGATACCCTGCAGTAGAGCCATCTGAAAGTGAGGCTCGAAGAGCTCGTGGAGCGCAGCGTGGAAGGGATGACATCGATGACGGTGCGGAGGACAGTCTATGTGGACAGCTTAACCCCAGATGCCTGCATACTTAGATGTGCCTGTTTTAATTATCAACCATGTGAGTTGCTAAATGTTGTAACTTCATTAAATATAACCATATTGCTACACTTAGAGGTGCCTCTCTTCTCTTTTATACTCAGTTATGATATGACACTACTTGTATATCAAGACATCGCTTGTATAAGTCAAAATTTATAAAAAAATTGTTGCTTGTCTTGCAAAACGCTCTTAAACCAAGTTACTCTCAAACCAAGGTTTTACTGTATTAGTGTCCCTGGTTCTCACAAAGTCAAAAGTGTAAGTGTCAATATGTCCGCTGCAATATCGCAGTCCCGCTATAAGTCGCCGATCGCCGCCATTCCTATTATAGAAAAAAAAATTCCATAAATATCCCATAGTTTGAAGACGCTATAACTATCACATAAACCATTCAATTTATCCTTTTTGTTTTTTGTTTTTTACCAAAAACATGTAGCAGAATACATATTGACCTAACTTTTTGAAATTTTTTTAATTTTTACATTTTTTTATTGGATATGTTTTATAGCAGAAAGTAAAAAATATTTTCAAAATGGTCTGTCTTTTTTTGTTAATAGCGCAAAAAAATGTAAAACACAGTGGTGATTGAATACCACTAAAAGAAAGCTCTATTTGTCAGGAAAAAAAAAGGCAAAATTTTTATTTGGGTACAGTGTTACACGACACTGCGCAGTTGTCAGTTGAATGAATGAATGAATAAATGACTTGTATAGCGCTACCTATGCGAACTGAATCGCCTCAGGGTGCTTTTTGCCACTGGTGTCCATCTGTGGTATAGTGTGGTCCTTGCACTGTGGGGTCCTGACACGCTTACAAACACATACACATACAACATACACATATTTGGACAATTTTTTATTGACAGGATCTAATTAACCTACCAGCATGTCTTTGGAGTGTGGGAGGAAACCGGAGGACCTGGAGGAAACCCACGCAGGCACAGGGAGAATATGCAAACTCCAGGCAGAAGGTGTCGTGGTCGGGATTTGAACCAGCGACCCTATTACTGCTAGGTGAAAGTGCTAACCACTACACCACTGTGCTGCCCCCACATGCTGGCCAGGCCATAGCCAAAAGACGGCTACAGCACGGTCGGCTTATTCTGTGAGGGCGTCCATGGACGTCCTCACAGAATCTTGCTCCCACGCGCCCCCTGGGGCACGCACCCGGGAACATCCATGACACCGGGTCCAGGGGACCTGGCGCATCACGGATTGCAGTAAACAGCCGCTGATAGCAGCCGTTTACCACGTGATCACTCCATCAAATGACGGAGCATCACTTGTAAACAAACCGGCATCATGTAATGACGCCGGTTCCTCCCCTCTCTGTATCAATCGGTACAGTGAGAGAGGAAGAGATCGTTTGTAGCGCTGTGGGCACTACAGATTCAGCCCACAGCACTGCTCAGTGCCCATATTCTGCCACTGCCAGTACTGCCATACTCTGCAGTACTATGCAATACTCTGCCAACACTATGCAATACTCTGCCAACACTTTGCAATACTCTGCCAACACTATGCAATACTCTGCCAATACTATGCAATACTCTGCCAATACTATGCAATACTCTGCCAACACTATGCAATACTCTGCCAATACTATGCAATACTCTGCCAATACTATGCAATACTCTGCCAACACTATGCAATACTCTGCCAACACTAGGCAATACTCTGTCAATACTCACCAATACTGTGCAATAAATTTTAACAGAAACAAATAATTTTTGAGTCTTTTTTGATTTATAGCGCAAAAAATAAAAAACCCAGCAGTGATTATATACCACCAAAAGAAAGCTCTATTTGTGTGAAAACAAGGACAAACATTTCATATGGGTACAGTGTTGCATGACTGAGTAATTGTCATTCAAAGTGAAAGAGCGCTAAAAGCTGAAAATTGGTTGCTGAAAAGTCTGGTTAGGAAGGGGGTTTAAGTGCCCAGTGGGTAAGCGGTTAAAGTAACACAATGCCATATCGCAAAAAATGACCTGGTCATGAAGGGCGGTAAATCTTCTGGAGCTCAAGTGGTTAAACTTACCTTTTTTTTTTTTTAATAAAATTGTTTATTATTTAATTCAGAAAGGAAAGAAAGGATCATCAGAATTATTTGCCCACGTCCAAGTCTCTTCTCTGTTGAAAACATTTCCATCTGGGTTACAAATAGTAAGAAAGTGCTCCAGTGAGGACTTATAAACTCTGCTCACCTCTAGTATTGACAATGCAGTAATTAGTTGACTAGGAAGAAATTAAAATTTCTGGGAAATCTGTTCACTAAGGTTTCAACCCTCCTATTCATTAGGACGTTCAGAGAAAACTATTGACATCACCATTATTTTATTCCTAATTCTTAGTGCTTATTCCTATACTGTACATAATAAAGCAAACATAGAACACTTTTACAGTATCTACCAACAACATTACAAGATATAATTTGTGAAATGGATTATCGTAATGCTGCATTCATTGACTTTCAGGCCACTTTGTTCTATTTATTAGTTCATATTGCTGTAGTAGAAGATACAACTTAGTTTCCACTTAATGAACTCTAGAGGGAGCCAGGCAACTAATATTTATCTCAGAAATATATAGAATTGGTTGATGCAGCTATTTTGAATCATGGAAGCAGCCATGTAACTGTCACTAAAACAATTTACATTTACAAACATTAGTTATAAAACCATTAGTAAAGTTTAGTATATATAAATAAATACAGTATAGGAGGCTGGCAATAATTACATTTTCTTTGCTATAAGGAATAGTGCTGTATTTGGTGTAGTTATGAAAGGGATACTAAAACAGAATCACAAATGTATTATTTATTGATTACAGATACTTATATAGCACCATTAATGTATGCAGTACTTTAAATATATTTATTGTACATTCACATCAGTCCCTGCCCTCAAGAGGAGCTTACAATCTAAGGTCCCTAACTGATATTCATACACACACATACTAGGGCCAATCTAGATAGAAGCCAATTAATCTATCAGCATGTCTTTGGAGTGTAGGAGGAAACCCATGCAGGAACAGGGAGAACATGCAAACTACAGGCAGGTAGTGCCATGGTTGGGATTTGAACCAACAATCCTAGTGCTGTTAGGTAGAAGTGCTACCACTTTGCCACTGAAGACAAAGAGCTCCCGAATTCTTATACATTTTACAGTTACAGCTTTACATCTTACATATACTACCAGAGGACAGAAGTTCATTGAGCTTAACCACTAGACAAAATGAATAGGTTAATTAAAAACTTCCATATACAGAGCCGTATACCCACAGTTGATCCAGAGGCATGCTAAAAACCCTTATACAGCATGGTTCAATTTCTCCAACATGGGAAATTACTTTAAAGTAAAAAAAATACTATAAAGTCTGCCATCCCCACCCCAAAGCACCTTGGGGACAAAGGCCTCTTCCTGACAACCCAGGATGGTGGTTGTGGGGGTCTGCGGGCAGGGGGCTTATCGGAATCTGGAAGGCTAACAAGGCAACCCCCAGATAACACCCCTCCACCCCCATTTACCAAAAAATAAAAAATAAGTGTAGTGTTCCGCAACTACGTTGTGTAAGCTCCTGCTGTCTGCCATTTCTTATATAGCCTTATGGTGTGGCCATCCGGTGACTTCCCCCCAAGACCCCACCCTTTGTCCTGTCACATGAGTAAGAGTTATGTTCAATAGTGCAATATGGATTGAAGAGTTTGGAAGGAATAGGGTTGTTTTACTAAATGAGTAGAGGCTCTTTGGTTTGTGTATGTGCAATTTGCAAAGTGAATTCTACTCTAAAACTGTAAAACTGTTCATATACAATGGAAGTTAAAAAAAACAGGACTTTTGTTACATATGATTGGTTGATTGAAGTAAACAAAACTTCCCCACTTCCCCACTTTGCTTTGTTACTAGTCTCTATACCTTTAATAAATCAACCCAATAGAGTAGTATCTAGATGTATTTAAATATTGCTTGGATAATACCTGAAATTACTGTAAAATTAACTGCTAACAATGAATTTCTGACTTTAATAATCTGGTAAAATTATCTCTCTCATGAAAATATAGTTATTTCCTCTAAGTGATTTTTACATAAATGCTTAAACTAAAATACAATATTCAATTTGATATGGATTCCTAGTTTTAGTGTACAGAATCATAACAAACATATCATACTTACCTCCACTGTGCAGTTTGTTTTACACAGAGTGGCCCCGATCATCATCTTCTGGGGTCCCCCAACAACACTCACGGCTCCTCCCCGCATTGATAAACCCCCTAGGAGAAGCGCTCTTCCTGGGGGTTACCGCGCGGGCACGCTCTCGAGATCAGCATTTGCATCCATAGACACAGAATGCTGGACTCGTCTCCGACCCCCGGCCCCCACGTCATTGGATTTGATTGACAGCAGCGGGAGCCAATGGCTGCTCTGCTATCAATCTATCCAATCAAGAGCAGAGAACTCCAGGCAGAGAAGTAGAGCGTGTCTCTGCCGTGGGAAAGAACAGGTTCAGGTGAAAAAAACAGGGGGGCTGGTCAGTGACAGAAGCATAGGATGCATAAGGTGAAAAAACACGAGGGTTTACAACCCCTTTAAATTAAACCCATTTAATGTTCCTGGTTACCGATCTCTTCTTCTCATTAACCCAGCCATAGACATTTAGCCTGTGGCTGCGCTTTTTTTTACCTAACTTTCTCTCATTCTGTAAACATATATGTATATATACAGTGCCTTGAAAAAGTATTCATACCCCTTGCAATTTTACACATTAAATATGTGAAAAGTGTGGCGTGCATTTGTATTCAGTCTCCCTGAGTCGATACTTGGTAGAAGCACCTTTCACTGCAATTAGAGCTGCAAGTCTTTTTGGGCATGTCTCTACCAGCTTTGCACATCTAGAGAGTGACATTTTTTTGCCCAATCTTCTTTGCAAAATAGCTCAAGCTCTGTCAGATTGGATGGAGAGCGTCTGTGAACAGCAATTTTCAAGTCTTGCCACAGATTCTCAATTGGATTTAGGTCTGGACTTTGACTGGGCCATTCTAACAAATGCCTATGCTTTGATCTAAACTAGTGCATTGTAGCTCTGGCTGTATGTTTAGTGTCGTTGTCCTGCTGGAAGGTAAACCTTCGCCTCAGTCTCAAGTCTTTGCAAATTCTAACAGGTTTCTTCTAAGATTGTCCTGTATTTGGCTCCATCCATCTTCCCATAAACAGCTTCCCTGTCAGTTTAGGTTAACGGCCATGTCTTGGTAAGGTCGCAGTTGTGCCATACTCTTTCCATTTCCAGATGATGGATTGAACAATGCTCCGTGAGATGATTAAAGCTTGGAATATTTTTATATAGCCTAACCCTGCTTTAAACTTTTCCACAACTTTCTCCCTGACCTGTCTGGTGTGTTCCTTGGCCTTCATGATGCTGTTTGTTCACTAAGGTTCTCTAACAAACCTTTGAGGGCTTCACAGAACAGCTGTATTTATACTGAGAATAAATTACACACAGGTGGACTCTATTTACTAATTTGGTGACTTTAGAAGGAAATTGGTTTCACTAGATTTTAGTTAGGGGTATCAGAGTAAAGGGGACTGAATACAAATACACGCCACACTTTTCAGATTTTTTTTGTAAATAATTTTGAAAAACATTTATCATTTTCTTTCCACTTCACAATTATGTGCCACTTTGTGTTGGCCTATCACATAAAATCCCAATAAAATACATTTACGTTTTTGGTTGTAACATGACAATATGTGGAAAATTTAAAGTGGTATCAATACTTTTTCAAGGCACTGTATATATATTTTATGTATTCTTTTTTTATTTTTCTTTATTTTTTTTAGAAACTTTGGGTTACTTGTTGATTTTGGCAGCCTGTACAATCTTCCAGCCAATTTTTCTGTTCAGAACAACTGCCTATATTTTGCTCAGAGTATATGTTAATCCTGCTTTGTGGCTTCAGTAGGTAACTGCTTGCATTTTATGTTGGGCTCTGCAGCATTAATCTGCTGTAAAGGAATATATTTTATTCTATGCATGTTTTTGTCGTCATGCCACTCCCTTATGAGCCATCTACACTAGTCTCTGTTTTAGAGCCTATAAACCTCTAACATAAGGTTTTCTTTATTATAGACTCTTTTGCATTTCTGAAATATTTTACTGTAGTTAGGCAAGCTGAATTGTGTTCAGCATTCTCCTCCATGTGGTCTTGTTACCGCTTTATCTTGTGCCAGAATACCCCCGTATCTGTGTATTCTTTGCCTGCATCTCCAAGCCTTGTTTGCAACTTTGAAGTACAGAAATATTTTTTGGATAGTTTAAATATGATCCAATCTGTTGCATACCACCCTTTGGCTATCCTCTTGAAGAATTATGATTTCTGGCTTCTGGACAGGACTTTTCAATGAAAGTGCCAAAAAAGAATTTTACGTGTAATTTTTGTAGCAGGAGAACATTGAGCTGCATATGTTTAGAATCGAGGTAACAAGCATTTATACAAAATTTCTTACACACTGTCTGTTCTCAATGAATATGTGTCACATTCCTGGTTTACCAACAATACACGTGTTAGGGCTAATAGGAAAGAGTCCAGGGGCAGACTGAAAACTCATGGGGCCCCCGGGCAATAGGAGATTGTGGGGCCCCCAGGCAATCAGAGATTATGGGGCCACACTCACTGAAGCTACGGTACATACATGCCATTGCTTCAGTTTGCTTCAGTGCGCATGTGCCGATGACGTCGGTACATGCAAATACAGGGGATATCTCCTAAACCGTACAGGTTTAGGAGATATCCTGGGTAGCTGCAGGTAAGCCTTATTACCCGTAGCAAAAAGTGATTGTAAAGGGTTTACAACCACTTTAAAACTTTATTTTACATTTTTCAGTTGCTTCCTGGTTCCTGGCCTAGGCCAAAATGATGTCATACATCCCAACAGCCTTCAGGAGAGGAGAGGGCTTTCTCAGCTAAGTACACATTTCTGCCTGCATGTCTGAGCTAAGGGCAGATGAATTCCAGGAAGTACATGCTACATGATTTATCTGCCCCTACTCAAGATGGTTCAGCTAGAATTGCTGGGGGAGAATTTGTGGTGGTGATACTGTTTAGTTCAGCTTTATGATTAGATACTTGAATAATATATATTTTTTTATATATACCACAGTTTAGTGTCACTTTATTTCCCACCTATCTTTCTATCCACATAGGTAGTTTTGGGTGTTCCTGACCACCTTTGCATCTTCTAGTACCTACCATTGCAATATTCATAATTTTATTGTTCAGTCTTTTATTACAGTTTTTAAGGCCCCTTTCACACTGGGGCGTTTTTCATGCGCTACAGAGCTAAAAATAGCGCCTGTTACATAGTTACATAGTTACATAGTTAGTTAGGTTGAAAAAAGACACAAGTCCATCCAGTTCAACCACAAATAAAAAAAAAATATATATATATATATATATACATATATATATCATACAATCCCATATACCCCATGCTATACCCACAGTTTATCCAGAGGAAGGCAAAAAAAAACCCAGCAGAGCATTCTCCAATTTGCTAAAGCAGGGGAAAAAAATTCCTTCCTGATCCCCCGAGAGGCAATCGGATTTTCCCTGGATCAACTTTACCTATAAATGTCAGGACCCAGTTATATTATGTACATTTAGGAAAGTATCCAGGCCTTTCTTAAAGCAATCTACTGAGCTGGCTAGAACCACCTCTGCAGGGAGTCTATTCCACATTTTCACAGCTCTTACTGTGAAGAAACCTTTCCTTAATTGGAGATGAAATCTCTTCTCCTCTAGACGTAAAGAGTGCCCCCTTGTCCTCTTTGTTGACCGTAAAGTGAATAACTCAACACCAAGTTCACTATATGGACCCCTTATATATTTGTACATGTTGATCATATCCCCCCTTAATCTCCTCTTATCAAGGGTGAATAAATTCAGTTCCTCTAATCTTTCCTCATAGCTGAGCTCCTCCATGCCTCTTATCAGTTTGGTTGCCCTTCTCTGCACTTTCTCCAGTTCCCCAATATCCTTTTTGAGAACTGGTGCCCAAAACTGAACTGCATATTCCAGATGAGGTCTTACTAATGATTTGAACAGGGGCAAAATGATATCTCTCTCTCTGGAGTCCATACCTCTCTTAATACAAGAAAGGACTTTGCTCGCTTTGGAAACCGCAGCTTGGCATTGCATGCTATTATTAAGCTTATGATCTACCAAAACCCCCAGATCCTTCTCCACTATGGATTCCCCCAGTTGTACTCCCCCTATTATGTATGATGCATGCATATTCTTAGCCCCCAAGTGCATAACTTTACATTTATCAACATTAAACCTCATCTGCCACATAGTTGCCCAATTTGACAGAGCATTGAGGTCAGCTTGTAAATTGGAGACCTCCTGTATAGCGCCTGAAAAAAACTGGCCCCTTTCACACTGGAGCGGTGCACTAACAGGGCGGTCAAAAAAGTCCTGCTAGCAGCATCTTTGGAGCGGTGAAGGAGCAGTGTATTCACCGCTCCTATACCGCTCCTACCCATTGAAATCAATGGGACAGCGCTGCAATACCGCCAGCAAAGCACCGCTGCAGCCATGCTTTGTGGGCGGTTTTAACCCTTTTTCGGCCTTTAGCGGGTGGTTAAAACTGCACCGCTAGTGGCCAAAAATCGGCCTAAAACGACGGTAAATCAGCGCTAAATATAGCGCTGCTTTACCGCCGTCGCCGCTCCCGCCCCAGTGTGAAAGGTGCCTAAAGAAAGGTAGTATACAGTTTGCTTAGGAATGTAACAAATAAATCAACATAGATATGTGAAACACAGCAATATTTTTGCAATGAATTACCACCTGTATAATGAGTTGCATTGGTTACAAGCAGTGCGCAATCTTCATAATTTAAATTAAATTAAGCTCATTAATTTCCATAGGCGAACCAAGGGCTATAAGAAGTGTTGCTTCCATATCTACTTATTACCTTCAATGTTGGTTGCCAGAGAGGACTATTAATTCAGAATCAGGAAACAATGTTACCATAGGGACAACATTACCAGACAGGCTGCATCTACTCCTGCCTTTTAGTTAGCCATCAGAGGCCAGCCCCTAATAGCCAAGGTTGGGTGCATAGTGCAAATATAGCTTTACTGTGAAACTAATTGCAGGGCTTTGTGAAGAAGATATAGAAACATGCTGTAAACCAAACAGTTTGCATGCAGTGTGTGGTGCAGGTAAGCGTAGACTGCACACCACTGTGTCATTGGCCGTAGAGGTAGGCTGCATGGGCTCCCTGAAGCAGGCAGGGCAACGTATACATTTTTCTTCAAATAGACAGAGTCAAAGCCTTAGGCTTTGTTCACACTGATGCGGCCGCGTGTTCCAGCAGGGGTCCGGTGCGTCCCTGTACACCGATTCAGGTCTGAATTTTTGCCTGAATTTGCACCTGAAACTGAGCCAAAGATGCACAGGACCCTTTTTCCAATGCGGATACGGCTGCCCCCGGAGCTGTGTGAACCGGCTCTATTGTGAGCCGGTCACAGTCTCCTGCCATGCAAATTGGATGCCAGTCTCCTGTCATGCAAATTGGATGCCGGGAAACCCTCATCCAATTCGCATAAGTGTGAACCCGGACTTCAACTGGGCCCTGGTATGGCATAATCTTCACCAACAGGTCCATCTCAGAAAAACTGATTTCAGAGTTGGGTTTAGACCACAGTCCTTAGATCTAGATGTTAATAAGAGTTCCTAGAGTGTAAATCACTTATCCTCCCCTTCTCCACCCTCCTAAACAATGACTGTAAGGCCTCATGCACACAAGCCATTTGCTCAAAAGTAGCGCAAAAATGTGCCTGAATCCGCATTTTGTAAATGCGTTAGGCACATTTAGGTGCTTATTCATTCCATTGGCCAGAATATTAATTTATTCTGGCCATCAAAACAAATGATTGCTTAGGCGCTAAAAGCGCCTAGCGTTTAGACACGTTTGGGCATGTTGGGAGTTCTTTCTGCCGAAATGCTCCTCTCCTGAACCTGCAAGTGATCCTCCTAAATGCTCCTGCCTCCAAATGCCTGTAAACATCTATGTGTGCACAAAAAAGTCAAACATCCTTAAGTTTTTGACACCCAGTGTGCAGGAGGCTTATGCCCTGTACACACGGTCGGAAATTCCGACCACAAAATCCGTCTGATTTTTTCCGACGGATTTTGTCCGACGCTGGTGTTGCACACACACGGTCGGACAAAGTCGTCGGAAAATCTGATCATCCTGAACGTGGTGACGTTCGTTGCGTACGACGGGACTACGTAGAGGCTAGTAGCCAATAGCTTTGGTCTTGTAATGTGATCTGAGCATGCGTGGCACTTTATCCGTCGGAATTTGCTACACACGATTGGAAAAAGTCCGATAGGACTTTGTTGTCGGAAAATTTGAGAGCAGGAGATAAAACTTTGTCCGTCGGAAAAAGTCTGATGGAGCCTACACACGGTCGGAATTTCCGACAACATTGTCCGATAGGACATTTTCCGTCGGAAAATCCGACCGTGTGTACGGGGCATTACACTGTGTCAGCCTTTACTGAGTTTTTCCCTATTGCAGTTAAGCAATAAGGCTAGGGTGCCTTCCTGTCCCCACCCAGAAACTGGACAATGGAGAAGTAGCGGAAGGCTGACCAACTTATCTCTGTTCCTCTGCTCATTCCTCTTATCAGCACATTCTCTCAGCACATATGCAGCAGATCCTGATTGTCGCTAAACGCTCCCCTCCTTCCCACAGACCTGCTCTGTAGGGGATTACAGGAGGGCCATGCAAAGTGAAGTATAGGTAATTACACTACTTGCATTTAAAACTGTACTGTATGTTTTTTTTAACTAATATATATCTTCAGAAATTGCTGTTTTACATCTGCCTGGAGTTCAGCTTTAATTAAGACATCTATTATTTATAAGTATTCAGTTATAGAAGGGAGCATGCACAGTATGCTTCTTTAACGGTTTTGCCATAGTAAACGTTTCCTGGCATGCACCACATGATCTTAATTGAAATGTTTTTTTGGAGTGTTATGGTTTGCAAGATGCAGCGTTTATCTATATCTTCATGGTATATATACAGTAGAGGAAGGATAACAGAGATACAGCTTTATATTTAAATTGGCGTGTTTTAGGCATTTGGTAGCAGCTACAGATGGCTCATGCCATGGAAAGATTTATTCAGTTTTTGGCACCCAGGATAGTTTTGGTGCCAGCCAGCATGACACAAATGTCAAAAATCTGATAAATGGTGCTACAAGTAAATATGTTATTTCAAATGTAAAAACACGCAGAATGGAACTAGTGATGGAAAGTCCGCAGACTTTCCTAAACTGAATGTTTCATATATTTAGGCAGTATTACATGGTATACAAAGAAAAAAACATCTAAAAAATATTCTGTATGAGCACAACTATGATTGTAGAAGCAGCTTTAATTCGAAATCCTGTGTAACATATGAATTCCTCGAGGCTGTGTTGGATGAGCAGTTTGGCATTCATGTACCTTGTAACTCACTGATGAAACCTTGTTTTCCAACAGCAGTTTGGCAGCCATTTCTGTATCATTAACCACTTTAATGATTTACTATACAGCATCACTGACCAAGAGAGTCTGTCACATTTCCATTAGAAAACCTCTGTACAAAGGAATTGCTGAAAGATGACTTCAGAGCCAGTTATGCCATAGTGTCTGAGAAAAAAAAAAAAAAAACATACACATTGCAAATCCTGTAAAAAATTAAAAATAAATAACTTTCAAGAAAATTGCACTGCATGTCAACTGCTCAATCATAGACACACCAGTAGATACACTATATTACCAAAAATATTGGGATGCCTACCTTTACATGCACATAAATTGTAATGGCTTCCCAGTCTAATGCTGGCCATACACTAGTCGAAAAATCGGCCGAACCCAATTTCGAAAAACGAAATTTCGGCCGCGAGCGCAAACGATGGTGCCATCATATAATGGCCGATAAATCGTTCAGTGAACATAAATAAAAAAAAATTATGTTCATTTTTTTACATATACCTAGTGCAGACAGGTCGGACGGGAAACACATTAACCTTCCAATTTATGGTTCGTTCGGCAGAAAATTTCCAAACTTGTCCTTCGTTTTTTCGGGTCAAAAATGTCCAAACGATTATCGATTTTGTGTCCATTAACTGGCCAAAAAATTGAACGAATGGTCTAATGACCAATTTTTGGGCCGATTTTTCGACTAGTGTATGGCCAGCTTAAGTCTGTAGGGTTCAATATTGAGTTGGCCCACCTCTTGCAGCTATAACAGCTTCAAGTCTTCCAGGAATGTTTGACCATTCTTCCAGAAGCGCATTGTGAGGTCAGGCACTGATATTGGACGAGAAGGCCTGGATCGCAGCCCACTCTAATTCATCTCAAAGGTGTTCTATCGGGTTGAGGTCAGGACTGTGCAGGTCAGTCAAGTTCCTCCACCCCAAACTCGCTCATCCATGTCTTTATGGACCTTGCTTTGTGCACTGATGCGCAGTCATGTTGGAAGAGGAAGGGGCCATCCCCAAACTGTTCCCACAAAGTATGGAGCATGAAATTGTCCAAAATGTCTTGGTATGCTGATGCCTTTATGCCTCGTAAACACAGACTTTCCGACAACAAAACCGTGGATTTTTTTCTGCCTGATGTTGGCTCAAACTTTTCTTGCATAAACACGGTCACACAAATGTTGTCGGAAATTCCGATCGGCAAGAACGCAATGGTGTACAACACGTATGACAAGCCGAGAAGAATTAAGTTCAATAGCCAGTGCTGCTCTTCTGCTTGATTCCGAGCATGCGTGGACTTTTGTGCGTCGGAAATGTCTGATGGAGCATACACATGGTCAGAATTTCCATGAACAAGCTCATATCAAACATTTCCCATCGGAAAATCCAATCGTGTGTACGAGGCATAAGGGTTCCCTTCACTGAAACTATTGCCGGAATTTCGGACAGAAAAAGTCAGACGAGAGCTTTTCATCATATATTCCGATCGTGTGTATGCCCCATCGGATTTTTTACGACAAAAATTCTGACGGACCTAGAAAGAGAACATGTTCTAAATTTTTCCGACAGAACCAATTCCTATCGGGAAAACCGCTCGTCTGTATGCTGTTCCGACGTATCAAAAACGATGCATGCTCTGAAGCAAGTACGAGACGGAAGCTATTGGCTACTGGCTATTGCACTTCCTTTTTCAAGTCTCGTCGTACGTGTTGTACGTCACCACGTTCTAGACGGTCGGACTTTGTTGTGACCGCGTGTAGGCAAGACCGGTTGAGCGGAATTCCATCAGAATTTCGTCGAAGAAACCTTCAGAGTTTATTCCGATGGCAAAACCGCTCGTGTATACGCGGCATAAGGGGCCATGCCCAGCCCCTGAAAAACAACCTTACACCATAATTCCCCCTCCACCAAATTACTTGGACCAGTGCACAAAGCAAGGTCCATAAAGACATTGATGAGTGAGTTTGGGGGTGGAGGAACTTGACTGGCCTGCACAGAGTCCGGACCTCAACCTGATAGAACACCTTTGGGATGAATTAGAGCTGAGACTGCAAGCCAGGCCTTCTCGTCCACATCAGTGCCTGACCTCACAACTGTGCTTCTTTTATCTTTTATCTTTAAAAAAGTGTTCCCCAGTGTTAAACATGTCATCCAATTTCTAAATGGCTGCATTTGTAAATTTCACCAGCCAATATAAAAAAATAGTAGTGGTAAAAAAAAAAACATTTATGGGTTAACTAATCATTTTTTTTTGTATAATACTCTTTTAAGAAAAGCTGTCCCTCGTTCCCATCTCAAAAAGTTGGGAGTTTTGCCTAAAGGAGTCTAGTGTGAATGAGGGATCTGGTGCATTTCTGCATTACAGGTGCACATAATGAACAGAGAGACGCACGGTAGCGCAGACAGCAGGAAACGCCTGCTCATTCACATGGTCAGGAACTGCGCTGAGTGGTTGATACCAACTCTGCCAACCCCTGAGGATACTTGAAGAAGGGCAACTCTGGAATTCAGCACATAATGTGTGAACAGCTTAAATGACTAAAAAAAGTTGGACTCTCAGCGCCATGGACTGGCAAACTGATTTATTACTCTAGTCTGGGTTTGTGAAGCCAGATCACAGCTCCTTGGCATTCTAGAAAAGTATATATCACTTCTTATTTTTTATGTAATATACATCTTTCCTGTTCAGTTGTTCAGTTGTTCAATTTACAAACAGGTATGCATATGTTTTGTTCATAAATAAGTAACTAATTGTGGATTTGCACTGGGAAACGTCTACTGGGATAAACTATATTCCCATTGCTTTATTGTCTGTACATCCAGTCCACTACAATCTATTACTGAAGGTTTGTATGAACGCATTAAAATAATAATTGCTTTGGGATTATGGTTTTGCAAAGTATACCTTAAAATACAAAATCCTTCATTTACATCTGTATCTTGTAAATTAAAAGCGTACAAAGCGTGCATTATATAGTAAGTCTTTCACATGAACTGTGGTTTCCTTCTTAGTTCATTGTGTGTTTCCTTCTGAAAAAGAATTGGATGGAAATAGATTGTGCTAAGGAAGCCTGAGGTCAGTGGTAAGATTTATTACCCTCTTATTTTAAATCCACTCCTAGATCCCTTCTTTACAGCATAATCTACACTGTAAAACTTCCTCAATCCAGTAAGCAGGGGGCAGCATGATAACACACTTGTATTGTTCTCTGTCCTGAAAAATATATATATATTGTACTGTCATGCTGTCAGAATAATGCAAATACCAACATAGACAGGAATGCACTTTCTTTACCCTCCGAGGAACATAGCATTATATGTTTTTTTGTTTGTTTGTTAGTGTTCCTATTCATTTGTATTACCGTTATTTTTACAGTTTTCAAAATTATTAATCCACAAATTTCTTGTGTGTTAAATATATATTACAGTTTAAAATGCTAGTTTTACATTTGTAGGGGTTAAAGTGGTTGATAAGGCTAAAGGTTTTTTACCCTTTTACCCATTCTCTGCATTAATGTAAAAAAATTTAAGGTGCAGCCACACTCGAAGGAACTCACATAGCAAAAAAACGGACTTAGAAATAGAACATGTTCTAAATATTTCCGATCGGGAAAACCGCTCGTCTGTATGCTGTTCCGACGGACCAAAAACGACGCATGCTCGGAAGCAAGTACGAGACGGCAGCTATTGGCTACTGGCTATTGAACTTCCTTTTACTAGTCCCGTTGTACGCGTTGTATATCACTGCGTTCTAGACGGTCGGACTTGGGTGTGATCATGTGTAGGCAAGACAGTTTCAGCAGAACTCGGTCGGAACTCCGTCTGAAAAAACGTCAGAGTTTATTCTGATGGAAAAAATGGTTGTGTGTAGGCTGCATTAGCCATACCTCCCAAATTTGGAACTTAAAGAGGAAAACCATAGAAATAAATGTACCGTACTAAAATGTATATTAATTGTTTCTGTATGCAATTAAAAAAATACATGCTTACTGGTTTACAACATTAAGCATAGTCCTCCTTCCAGACCAAGGCTCTTCTTGGTTGCTCTACTGCTATCTTTGATTGATATCCTTTGCATGGATAGACACACCACAGGATCTATAGGACTTGGCAGAAACCTATGGCATGTCTGCGCATGCATGAAATCCTTCTAGACTTCTTCACATACGCAGACTCTCTGCGCGTCTCTGCCAGGTCCTATAGATCCCAGAGCGTGTCTTATTTGTGAGAACGTGCCATCTAGGAGAAGATTCTGAAAGCAAGGACTTAAAAAAAAGGTATTTAATGTTTAACTTTTTTTCCCTTCGTGTAAGAGGGAAGGGGGGATGGAGTCAGATTCCTAGGTGGAGGTCTGCTTTAAGAATGGGGGACGCCATGTGGCATGCAGAGCACACTGTGGCAAAAATAGGCATGGCTTAATTGGCTGAATATTAAGCGTGGCTTAAAGGAGCATGGTAAACCGTACTTCTATCCACAACATACTCCATAATTACTGTGCTATGAGTAAAAGTCTTACTTACATAAACTTAAAGGATCGATAAAAAAAAAAAACCTTGCCACATGTGTACACACAGGTCCCAGGTGACAGTACAGTGTATGTACTGTACACACAGATCCAGGATGACAGAATACAGTGCATGCCCTGCTATGTGTGTACTGTACACACAGATCAAGAGTGAAAGAGAACAATGTATGCCCTGATACATGTGTACACAAAGGTACACTCAGGGGCTGATTATTGCCAGCAATAAAAGAAGGGAAGTGTGTAAAGCTGTGCTTCCTTCTTCTTTTGCTGTCCCAGCTTTCATGCTGTTCAGAAATTGTCATTTTTGTAACTAGTCAGAACTTCTGGAACTGTAGCCAATCGGGAAAGGTCTGGCACTGTTACATAACCATATCAGAACTTCTTATTGGCTGAGGTTTCAGAACTTCTGAATGGTTACAAGTTAGAATGACAAAGTACACTGAACAACATACTGCTGCTGTTTATTTTATTTTGTCTGTCAATTTCTGCCTTGCTCTCACTGTGCCAAATAGACATGCCGCTCAATGGGGTGTTGTGAGACAATGTTTGGGTTCATGGGGCTGGGGCATTTGTGTCAAATTTCAGGACAGTCCCACAGAATCCAGGACTGTTGGGAGTTATGACTTGCATTGCCAGTCTTCAGCTGGAAGTGCTGTTACTGACGGCATCTCCAGGTAAGAAACTTTGCGGTACTTTTTATTATTTAGGAGCCCCAACCTCTGCCTTCTGTGAGGAGAAATGCCACTTACCAGGATAAATGAAAAAGAAAGTATGTCAGAATAAAGGTTTGTATGTATTTCAGGAGGCCAATGTTTTGCAATAGCAAGTCTAGTAGACTAGAGAACATGTCATCATATGTGTCTTTCTGCCACCATGTGAACTCTGTGAAGGGGGACTTAATAATGTCTTGTGGTACCTCATGTAGTAGGCTTGGGTGGCTTTGAGGATGGACATATATTATGAATGCAGACAATGTATTAATGTGGTCTTACTTATAAATTAAGAAATCTTTCCTCAGGCATTGGTCAGTTTCAGACTTTAAAGCAGAGCTCCACTCAAAAGTGGAAGTCCCGCATTAAGCACTCCACCTTCTCTTCCACATTTGGCATGTCATTATTTTATTTATTTTGGGGGGGTACCTAGTTTTGACAGGTTCCCGCTCCCACTTCCGGTAGTACCACCTAGGCTATCCGAGCAGAAGCACTCTCCCTCACTCTACCCCTCCCTCCGGGCATTCTTCTGGGACACGTCTCGGGTCCCAGAAGATTGCACGACCATTGCATTTGCTGTGCGCACCTGGCTGTGAAGTCGCAAGCTGCCACAGCCGGGGTGCCCACAGTTGCAATGCTGGCGCCGGGGAGCAGAGAGGGAGAGAATTGAGGGTTCGGGGGCCACATCGCTGGACTGTGGGACAGGTGAGTGTGTGTTAGACATGTGCATTCATTTTCATCCGAATTTCGGGTATTTTCGTTATCGTTTACACAAACGATAACGAACGTGCAGAATCCGAAAACTGAAAGATCCGACATAAACAAATGCTTTATTTACGTTTTCGTTGTGACATCAGTTCGATATAGATAGGAGATTCGACATGACACTGACAATAGTGATCTGTGTCCATCGAATGTGCCTAACCTTAGCTGTATTAGTTCAAGATTATTCTACATAGAGAGAAAAGATTCAACATAGAGAGAAAAGATTTGACGTAGAGAGAAAAGATTTGACGTAGAGAGAAAAGATTCGACATTATAGAGACAATAGCAAAAAAAGGTTGAATGTGCCTAACCTAACTCTATTAGTCCAAAATTATTCTACATAGAGAGAAAAGATTCGACATAGAGAGAAAAGATTTGACTCAGAGAGAAAAGATTTGACATTATAGAGACAATAGCAAAAAAGGTTGAATGTGCCTAACCTAACTCTATTAGTCCAAAATTATTCGACATAGAGAGAAAAGATTCGACATAAAGATTCGACGAAGCAGTCGGCACGAGCAGACATGCTCTGCCCATAGTCAAATGCTCTGCCCATAGGCTATAGAAGAATTCTAATGTCATACAACATTAGAATTCTACTATAGCTTGTAGGCGGAACATTCGACCAGAAAATGTACGATTGCGACGTCGTACAGTTTAGCTGCTCCGTCGAATCTTCTTAGAACATTCGACAGACACCATAAGCCTTCAATGACAGATTTGACCTTACTTATTTCGGATTTTCGGACGAATGCATTTTTTAACAAAACAAAATAAATAAAACGAATTTCGGGAGTAACTAAATAAATACATTTTTCGGACGAAAACGAAATTCCGAAACAAAATATTTCATTGTGCACATGTCTAGTGTGTGTTTATTAAAAGTCAGCAGCTACACTTTTTGTGTAATAAACACAAAAATGATGGGAACCCCGCTTTAAGAACACTTTTGAAACTGATTGATGGCAGTTCTTAGTAATAACACATTAATACGTTAGACTTTTTGTTATTTTTCTGAAATTCTATTTTAAATGGCATCTGCCAGATACTGTATGTATGCCAGATACTTGTATTAAAAAGTGTCTCCCACTTACTAAGGCCATTGTATAACACCTAGCCTGTAAGCTAGTTGTTTGACAGTGAAGCTAAACCTGTTTAATGATTCCGCCGTGCTAGTGCTGGAATGTGGCCCGAAGAGTAGATAATGCTGTTGGATAATGAAAGGTTCCTATATCTTAGCAGCTGAAGTGACACAAGCAAAATGTAAATTAATCATGCCATTTTTTTGTGTCAAAAAAAAAAAGTAAAGCTTTGCTCCTTTGTAGTAGGAAGAAACATTATTTCCCAAAGTAGAACAGGATGATCTGCCATAAATTAATACATAAATGTACAAACAAAGATTTCCCCAGAAAATTCTGCGAGTTATTTGTTACTTTTTATATGCATATAAAATAAAAGTCATGTATGGTACTAGCAAAAGTGCGAAAGACTAATATATATCTGAAGAGTTCAGCTGCTTCTTTAGTGCTGTCCTTGGTTAGATGTTTGTATTGATTGCAATGTAGAGCAAGAAAAGACCCTAGTGTGTAACATTTACCATTTATGTTTCACAAGGGACAAACCCTGATTGCTTTCTACAGCCAATATTTGTGATGTCAACCTGGATCAATAACTAGCAGTGATTCAAGGAACTGCTGCTGATATGAACTGAATCTTGTCTACAAAATCTGCTCCAGAGCTCAGGGAACCTGCCACAAACCTGTTAAATTCAAACCTGTATGACGAACAAAGTGGAAAAAGAGAAACAGAGGCTGGAAAGGAAGGCCCAGTGCCCTTGCACAATTATGTTGATTATTTTAACCTTACCTAAAGCTGGAAATACACTAGAAGATTTTGATATGAATTTTCGCGTTAATATTCGTATGAATACCCGTATGAAAATTCTCAGTACATTTGATGATTTGACAAATGCAGGTTGAAAGTACTTCAAAATGTGGTTTTCTTTTAACATTCAATTTTGGAATGAATGTAATTTCCCAAACAAAAGACACATTTACTGTTAAAAATTTGGGCAAAAAAATTCCATTCAGCTCCTTGAAATTTTCTTGTCAAAATGGTCAAAAATAAACATCGATTTGACAAAACTAATGCTTAGAAAGTTGAATAAACATTTTTAAAATTAAACCTTTTGAACAAAATTCTACTAATGTATGGTCAGCTTTAGTTTTTCCTAGTAAGTAATGACAGCTCTATGCTCTCTCTGTTGCTGCTGCATTGCTGCCATCTCCTGCACCTTCTATGCATCTGCCATCTTCATTCTTTAGCCAATGGGTGGCCAGAAATGCATTCGCCCTGGAGCCTGCACCATAGACAGGATACAAACTACAAGGGAAAGGGGTCTTTAGTCAGAAGAGACTTAGAAAGAGACAGGTAGACTTAAAGTGGGGTGCCCGGTAAAAATAAAAAAAATTAAAAGTCAGCAGCTACAAATACTGCAGCTGCTGACTTTTAATAATCGGACACTTACCTGTCCCAGGGGCGGCATTCTTACTGTGGGCACCCGGCTGTGGCTTCACGCGCAGTCATCTGGGACCTGTCACGTGTCCCAGATGACTGACTGCACCGAGGGGAAGTAAGATGAGTGCCGGGCACTGAAGGAGGCAGACTACGAGGGACCCCCTAGCAACAGGCATTTAGAGGTGAGTAAAACATTTATTTTTTTCCAATTTTTTATTTTTATTTTTTTTATGAATTTCAAGCCATTTTTTTTTTGGTGGAAACACCAATTTAAACAAAGTCTACCTATCAGCAAATGTGTTTTTGTTTGAAACTTCAGTTCTGCTTTCAGGAGAGGTTGTCTTCAGTGAAAACTGCAAGTCAAAGGAGTCAATAGATACCAGCAATGTAAGCAGCCAATTTGCTTTGAAAATCTCAATATTTCCTGTAAAAGCCAAACTTGGCTGTGCCTTCTTCCATCCCTCTGGTTTTTGATCCTTCCCATCACGTTAGAGTGCCAATCAAGAGGCATAGGAGGTTGGACAGGGTTGCCAACCTTGACCTTTACATAGAAAGTTTTACTTGTCTGCATCTAAATCTATAAATTATTTTGAGTTTTCTCTTTTTATAATCATAATCTCAGGTTGAATTGTATAGTATAATGATGGGTTCACAATAAAGAGACATGCATGACAAAAAAAAGAAAGATCATTTTCAAGCTGTTAAAAAGGTTACTGCCTACATTATGTCAGTGGTAAATGGTTCTCAGCCCTGTAACTGCTACATCTGCAGGATCGCTTGTTTTGTTAAAAAAAAACAGACTTCCTGGCTGAATCACCAGGTGTAAATAAAAGAAAGATATTCTAAAAAGTAAACTAATGTAGCCATCACATCCAAGATTTGGTAAACTGCAATAATTTTTATTTTTTTTGGAGGGGGGGGGTGTTTAACCACTTCCCGACCAGCCGCCGCAGTTATACTGCGGCAGGCTGGCTCCCCTGCGTGAGCCGTCGTAGCTATACGTCGGCTCGCAGGGTCGGGATAGCAGGCCCCGGCCACGAGCGATCTTGAGCAGGAGACACAGAACAGGGACGAGTATGTGTAAACAGATTGTGTGTTCTTATTAGCTAGAAACCACAATCTGTCACTTCCTCCAATCAGTCCCCTCCCCCTTCAGTTAGAATCACCTCCCATGGAACACAGATAACCCCTTGATCGCCCCTAGTGTTAACCCCTTCACTGCCAGTGACATTTTTACAGTAATCAATGCATTTTTATAGCACTGATTTTATAGCACTGTATTAATGCCAATGGTCCCAAAAATGTGTCAAAATTGTCCGATGTGCCCGCCATAATGTTGCAGTCATGATAAAAATCACTGATCGCCGCCATTACTAGTAAAAAAAAAATAATAATAATAAAAATGCTATAAATCTATCCCCTATTTTGTAGACACTATAACTTTTACGTAAATAAATCAATATACATTTATTGCGATTTTTTTTACCAAAAATATGTAGAAGAATACATATCGGCCTAAACTGAGAAAAAAATTGCCTTTTTTTTTTAAAAAAAAATGGGGATATTCATTATAGCAAAAAGTACAAAATATTGTGTTTTTTTTTCAAAATTTTCGCTCTTTTTTTGTTCATGGCGCAAAAAATAAAAACCGCAGAGGCGATCAAATACCACCAAAAGAAAGCTCTGTTTGTGGGGGAAAAAAAGGACATCAATTTTGTTTGGGTGCAATGTCGTACAACTGTGCATTTGTCAGTTAAAGCGACGCAGTGCCAAATCGCAAAAAGTGCTCTGGTCAGGAAGGGGGTAAATTCTGCCGGGGCTGAAGTGGTTAATACTGCTTTAAGCTTTCTTCAATAAAAATACAACAATTCATCCAATGAGCTGGTTTTCTATCCTCCCATGTCACTACTACTGGCATAATTCATTGAGGCTGTCATAAATTACAGTGACAGGTTTTTGCCTGGTTTTATAGTGCTGACCACAAGATGGGAAGTGTGTTCGTGAGTTAAAAAATAAAACACAAAAACATAAAAAACACAGATCATAATAAATTCATGCTACTTAAAATAGGAGCTACATATGTTAACAGCACTGCTTGTACAAGGTTACTTTACCATATGCTTGAGATGAGAAAGCTTTTAAAATACATTTCGGCTTTATGAGGAAGCATTTGAAGTTGTATAATATTATGTGGGAATTCGTTTTCTACTCTGTAGACTTAAAACTGCGGCTCGGAGGAGTAATCATTGTACTTTATGGGAGAATACACCTTATTTCATTCTTTCCTGCTATATGAAAAATAATTTATTAGGCTGATGGCATTAAAAGGCAGGCTTATTATTGAAGAGAAGACGGTTTGGCAAATCAAGCTGCTTGTCTTTTGTTCCCACTGTAATAGTGTATGTCTGCTTTCAGCTTCTGAGTAGAATAAAGTTTGACAGACAAGTTTTTTTTTTTTTTTTATGGCTCTATCTATGGTCTGGACTACATTCAATTGCTTGTGTTGTCATCTTGGGTTATTTTAATCTACTAAGTGCAGTATAATAAAAAATATACATGAAAAGACACTCTGTATATCATTTGCCATGTATAAGAGCAACCTGAAAGCACAATATTCATAAAGCAAAGAAAGAAAATGATGACATTACAAGCAGTGGAATCACTTATGGGGAGACAGTGGTTGGGAAATGATTTTTTGCTCTATAAGTTATCGTAGGTATGATTTGCACTCCCCTGAATTGGAATTTTAAGAATTAAGATGATGTTGAATATAAGAATATACACTCACCGGATACTTTATTAGGTACACCTGTTCAATTGCTTGGTAACACAAATTACTAATCAGTCAATCACATGGCAGCAACTCAATGCAGCTAGACGTGGGGAAGACGAGCATCAGAACGGGGAGGAAAGTGGATTTAGGTGACTTTGGAACGTGGCATGGTTGTTGGTGCCAGACGGGCTAGTCTGAGTATTTAAAAAACTGCTGATCTACTGGGATTTTCACACACAATGATCTCTAGGGTTTACAGAGAATGATCCAAAAAAGAGAAAATATCCAGTGAGTGGCAGTTGTGGGGATGAAAATGCCTTGTTGATGTCAGAGGTCATAGAAGAATGGGCAGACTGGTTTGAGATGATAGAAAGGCAACAGTAATTCAAATCACCAAATAATTACAACCAAGGTATGAAGAATATCATCTCTGAATGCACAACACATCAAACCTTGAAGCAGAAGACCACTCTGGGTCCCTCTCCTGTCAGCTAAGAACAGGAAACTGAGGCTACAATTCACACAGGTTCACCAAAATTGGACAATAGAAGATTGGAAAAACATTGCCTGGTCTGACAAGTCTCGATTTCAGCTGCAACATTCTGATGGTAAGGTCAGAATTTGGTGTAAACAACATGAAAGCATGGATCCATCCAGCCTTGTATCAACAGTTCAAGCTTATGGTGGCATAATAGATATTTTCTTGGCACCCTTTGGGCCCCTTAGTACCAATGGAGCATTGTTTAAATGCCATGGCCTAGCTGAGGATTGTTGCTGACCATGTCCATCCCTTTATGACTACAGTGTATCCATCTTCTGATGGCCACTTCCAGCAGGATAATGCCACAAAGCTCAAGTCATCTCACCACTGGTTTATTGAACATGACAATGAGGTCAATGTACTCCAAAGGCCTCCACAGTCACCAGATCTCAATCCAATAGAGCACCTTTTGGATGTGGTGGAACGGGTGATTTGCATCATGGATGTGCGACAAATCTGCAGCAACTGCGTGATGTTATCATGTCAATATGGACCAAAATCTCTGAGGATCATTTTCAAAACCTTGTTGAATCTATGCCACGAGGAATTAAGGCAGTTCTGAAGGTAAAAGGGGGTCCAACCTGGTACTAGCAAGGTGTACCTAAGTGGCTGGTGAGTGTATATGGACTAATGTTTATACAATGTTATGTGTAATAATATATTTTACAATACTTGATAAATATACTGAATATACCTCTTAGCAAATTTACATATCTGCATTAAAAACATTCCTGATATGTCCTGATATACAGCAAGAGTAAAAATTATAAAAACATTTTTTTTAAAAATGCACTTTTAATTATTAAAAAGCAGCCCTTGAGCTCTGGTCACGTGACATTGCCTTGGCAGAGATTTTGTGATAGCTTTATTATACAAATGGTAAAATCTTTTTTCCTACATGTAGCTGATGTCCTTGTGTCCTTAGTACAATTCGTAGGAAATACAGAAAAAAAAAAAAAGCAGTTGAGTTGCCAAATCATTTTTTTGACCTTGAATATAATTATATGTATTTATGTACGCATATTAATTATATTATGTCTATGGCAACTTTTCTTCAAACTAACCTAGTTTTTCTAATCTCTCCTTACGTATGAACACTCATTTAATTATATTATCTCTATTACTTCCGCTTGTTTGTATTTCCTAAAGAGAGGTTGGTGGTGTTATAAAAATCAACCATAATTATAACACTTGTAATATTACAATATTACACATTATAGTTCGTTATTTGTTACTGCCCATTGTACTTTACTACTTCTCCCATTATGACCTTATTAAAAAAGTCATATTGTAGAAGAACAAACCTAGACTTTTTCATGGAAGATTAGAGAGTTTTGGTCCCATGGCACATTAAACTCTTTATGCATTATGCCAGGGGTAGGCAACCTAGCTGTGGTGAAACTACAAATCCCATCATGCCTCTGCCTCTAGACGTCATGCCTGTGATTGTTAGGGTCTTGCAATGTCTCATGGGACTTGTAGTTTCACCACAGCTGGAGGGCGAAGGTTGCCTACCCCTGCATTATGCAGTCAGATGGTGACTATACTGGCTTGGCAGTGCATGTACAGTAATGAAATCCCAGCTTTTTACCATCTGACTGTGTACTTTAAGGCCAGTGCGGCCATTTCAGATGGTCACTCGTGCACGTTGGGGCGATTCCAATCTGGCAGTACCAATACTTGACTTACGTAGGCATAACAGAACACAAGTTGTGGAGTAGTTGTATATTAGACGTGTATGAATTTACCATACGATAGGATTACTTACAAAATGTTTCCTCTGGTTATTATTTAGCAGATTAATACTTCTTTTTTTTTCTTTTTTTTAAAGCTGTTTTAAATGTTTAGCAAACCTAAAATAATACTTTTTGTGCTGTTTATTGCTATATACTGCTTATAATGGCTGTAGAACGAAAACTATCCATTTTGCCTGCAGTAATTGTATTTATTTGATCTAATGATCAGAACTAAAATGTTCCTGCTTTATTATTGTTAGAAGTTTGACTCAGTTCAGTTAAATTTTAGTTGCAAACCATCCCTATATTTGTTCAAGTAATGCTGTTTTGTACATCAAAAAGATCAAAAACCCCTCTGTTACCTAAAATGCTATTGTTAACAGCTTTTATCCACAGACACTGAGCATGAATTAAGTGGTATTGTACCCTTGGCATGATACCAGTATTTGATTGAATTTTTGCCTTGGGTGATCTATACGCTATGGTTCCTCAAAGCGCTGTGTCCTTTGCTGTCATCATCTAAGCAACACTTTCACTGACTGCGTCTTTAAGAAGTGCACAGTATAAAACATAAAACATCACCAACAATTAAATCAAATCCCATTTCATCCCTCAAGCAGAAAAAAAAAAAACGTCATTTGTAAAGCTTCCAACGTCTAAATGAGAGCAAATATATATGTATGACTGTAGGTTATCAGCTAAAAAATAATTTATGTCTCTTATGGTTATTGAGGAGACAAGGAAAAATAAATGAAGACAATACGAGCCAAGGGTTTTACATAATTCTCACAATAGACCTCAGTATGTACATAGGCATAGTGCCCTGGGCCCCTGACTGAGTCCATCTGAGTTTAGTTTTTTGCCATACAGTAATTTTGTTAATTCTCTAAAACTGTTGAGCTGGTCATATCATTTTAGTTTGGGATAAAAACAGTTCATGAATCTTCAAACATGAAGAAAAAGAGAGCCTGCAAGTATAGTTGCACATCTGACATAAGACTTCCCTAGACAAATTTGTGGACCTGAGGTCACAGCATGACTGGGTGTTTCAAGCAGATTGAAAATATTATTGACTTGCAGAAAAGTAAGCTAAAGGATACGCACAATTTAGTATGTTATTTTTTAAGGTTGTTATTGCGTATTTGGATAGACGCTGGTAATCTAAGGGCCTGTTCTGAACTTCCTGATGAGCTTTTGTTTGCATCAGATGGATTTTGCATTCAGGTACGAGTTTGTGGAAGTGCAGAACTTCAGAAGGTCAGGAGGAGGCCAGCTGCAGGTTGCAATGAATTCTGAATGATCCCAGAAGTATGCCATATGAATATCAAACTGAGGCTACCAACACAAGTCCAAAGCCCATCAAAACAGGCCTTAGGTATCTCCCACTATTCATTAATTTATAAAAACAATTTAGAACATAAAGTGTGACACCCTTTCTTTGTAGTGGCTGCATTGGAGAAAGAAAAGCATTTGGTATAATGGTGGTCAGATCTGGCCACTGAATTCTCGGAAAGATGTCTGAAGCTAACAGATTTTTTAGACCCTCCACATTCCTACAAATGTTTTTTTTTTACATAGATTGCTATCAGGGAAACATATTCTGCTTTAACTCTAAAGCCCCATACACACGCTCGGATTATCCGAGGACCAGGTCCGTCGGATCATGTCCGTCATACTTTGCCCGATGTTGGTTTTGCGTACACACGGTCGGACAAAGTTGTTGGAAAATCCGATCATTCTGAACGTGGTGACGTTTGTTGCCTACGACGGGACTACGTAGAGGCTAGTAGCCAATAGCTTTGGTCTTGTAATGTGATCTGAGCATGCGTAGCACTTTGTCCGTCGGACAACGGTACACACGATCGGATTTGGTGTGATCGGACCGTGTTGTCGGAAAATCTATCCAGCAGGAGATAGGACTTTGTCCGTCGGACAATCCAACGTACACTGTCTGATGGTGCATACACACGGTCGGATTTTTCAACAACATTGTCCGATCGGACAGAATCCATGCGAAAATCCTACCGTGTGTATGGGGCTTTACTCATACACACAATCGGATTTTCAGGAAATGTTGGATGTGAGCTTGTTGGCAGTGAGTCCGACCATGAGTACGAGGCTTTAGGGTTTACCTTACTAAGGGAGTAAGGCACGCTCATGTCCGTAATCACTTAGCTTAGCGGATAAGCATATACTTTAATCCAGTTGTGTACAAGGCAAGCAAATATGTGCTTTGCTAAGTGACATTTGCTAAGTGACATTCTCTGAAGTTGGGGAATCAGTCTACCCAACCTGGCACTATATTAAAAAGTCTTACATCTATCCAGGGTAGTGTCCTGGTTAGGGCTTTTTTTCTCACCAAAAGCCAATGTGGCAAACATTCGCACGGCCGCAATTAAAAAATTGCCATATTTTTTCTAATATAATTATTACCTATTATTGCAATTGCCATCTAGTGGCAGTATTTTTGCTAATTGAGGAGTTTTAGGGAAAATACTGCATTATTGCAACTAGATGGTGTTGATGATAACAGGAAAAAAAATCGCAGTACAAAATTGATGGCGATTCTTTCATAAATAGACCCCTTAGTGCTAAGTATTTGTTACCAAAGTATATCTAGATATGTGACTTATGCTGGACAATGTCTCTTGTGTGTAAATGTGAAGAAAAACAACAACAAAAAAAAATCATATATTAAAAATTATCATTACATGTCTTAACATATAGTTACCAGGATGCAAAATTATTTGTGGCAGAAGCCTTTAGGGGTGTTTGCTCTTGCTAACCTTTAAATTGTGTTGCCCTTTGAGATTGGTAAAATGGTAAACTGTCTTCTCGGTTGGTCATAATTGTACTCCTATAGGAGAACATACAACTATCAATCCATCCGAATGCATGGATCCAATATTAGTATAAATGCATGCTTTATGCCCTTTAAAAAAAGATTTATACAACTCAAATAATTTAATTAATGTAATATATATCGGGATGTTTATTCATTTTTCCCCTAGAACAAAATGCTGTAATTTATATATGCTTTAATGTTGGTAAAAATGTTTTATGCATTATTGGCAGAACCTGGAGCTTTGTTTGTAAGTATATATTGGAAAAAAACATAAAATATATTTAAAGCTGAAGTCTTGGCAGATATATTAAAAAAAACAAGATGGAGAGGCAGGGTGGCGACGTCACGCTCTCCACCTCGTTCAATCAAAGAACGCTATCAATTCATTCAATGAAATGCATTCTCTGAATGTCCCCCTGTGCCGAGCGGCCGACCTCCTGTGTTCACAATGCAGGAGAGCAGGTCAAGTGGAGTGGAAACAAGTGGAGATCACTGAAGAAGCGATGTTTAAGTCAGCGATTTCCAGCTTCTGGGGACATTGGCCAGGTATGGTGTATACCAGGGGTATTGATTTAAAATTCACAGAGGTCTGACCAGTAACATTCGAACAGAGGTTCGAATCGCAAATTTGTGTGATGACTTAGATCATTCACATCATAGCCCCCCTCTCCTCTTATATCCCAATCCTGTACTTACATTAGTGTTCCACCTTTATATCACAACCCCCCCTTTACAACACAGTTTCCGCCCCTTCACATTAAGATACCCCACTTTACAGTCATGTTCTCAGCCCCCTTCACATAAAATCCTTCCCCCACTAGTGTTCTCTGCCCCTTTACATCACCCTTCCACAGTGGTGTCCTCCCCCTCCTCAGTAATGTCATCTGCCCCCGTTCACATTACCCCCTCAGTTGTGTCCTCTCCCCCTTTCACATCACCCTGCCCCCCCCCCCCCATGCCACAGCAGTGTCCTTTGTGCCCCACATAACAACATCCTCTGCCTCCCCACACAGTGGTGTCCTCTGACCCCTACAGAAGTATCCTCTGTTCCTCCCATAGCAGTGTGTTCTGTGCCCCTCATAGCCTCTTCTTCCCCTCACAGTAATGTCCTCAGCCTCCCCCTTCACTCTCCTAACTTAAACAGGTACACATCAGAGTGGAGAGTGGGAGACAGGACAGTTCTGCATGGAGGACGGGAGCGGGAGCTGCCAGAGTTAAAATTTCATATTAACAAGCTGGTTATTGGTTGTTATGACCGCTCTGCGTCGTAGCAACCAATCACCTTCTAGTTAACTTAAAAGGTTAATTGAGGCAGCTATACTGCAGTGCTGCATGCAGAACTGTCCTGCCTCCTGCTCTCCACTCTGCTGTAAAGATGAGAGCAGTGGCGGAGGCTGGAGGGAAGAACCGGCTCCTAAGTGGCGCGACCACGATGGTCCGGATGGGACAGTGACTCAGCTTAGATCAGCTGCCATTTAGTGATGGCAGGTATATACATAGTTACATTGGTCCGGCTTACCAATATATGGTATTATTCCTATCGGCAGGGGAGAAAAATCAGGTCACCAAGATAGTTGTTGTTTATTGCAGCTGTGTAAATGTCAGGATGGACTGGATTGACAGAAGTACACATTCTTTTGCAGATAAAACAGCTCTCATATATGTATTTCACCATTATATTTAGTTGTTTTTCTTCAGTTAACTTGTCATAAAACTGGGAAATGTAAAGGTTATCTCTAGGCAAAACTGTTTTTTTTTTTACATTTTTTTGATAGATTGGGGGAAGGTTTGACCCTTTGTCGAATTGCTGGTTAACCACTGCTGATAAAACTCATATTTTTAACTGTTACTTCTCAACTAATAAGTTTACTCAAGGTTGCTTCAGCAAAGAAAGTGTTAGATATACATTTTACGAAAGTGTATGCCTCAGATGTTATTATTACCCAGTACTCCCTTTGATAGAATTCCTAAGGGAAACCGACACTGAGAATTGATGGTGTTGAAGGCAACCTAAGATAGATCTAAGACCGCAGTATCACATTCTTTAGTCAGCAAAATATTCTCTGTTGGAGTTAATTAGATATTAAATTATTCACAAGGACATTGTAGGATGCAGGTCACTCTGTTACAAGTTTTTTGAAAACTAGAAAAAAAAAGGAACTAAAGGAATTTCATTAGGTGATGCAGGTCATTGAAAGTAGCAGCAGCAAATAAAGACAAATTAGAGTAAGATTTCTGATGTTCCTCTGAAGTATGTTGAAGATTTTGTCTGAAAAAAGCAACCTTAGTCTTGTGGGTCCACAAAGATCTTTTTATACATGACAGATTCTGATCATTTCCCCCCATTGACCTGCAAATGCACTGGGTTTCCCCTCCAAGGCAGACTATCTCAATCAGGGACCTGTGGAACCTTCGGATATGTTAGGGGTTCTTTGATCAATTAACAGTTTCTGCCTCTCAGATAGGCAACCACTAACACCAATGATCATTTTAGCTATTGATAGGAGAGTCATTTTTTTCCCCCTGAGAACATTAATTCTTCTCACTGGCCACCAATGTTAGATGCATTCTTCCCACTGACCACCAGTGTAATGCGGCCCTTCCTCCACTGACCACCAATGTAAAGGGTCCTTCTCCCAGTGATCACAAGGGTAATAGGGTTCTTCCTCTTTTGACCACCAATGTAAGAGGGCACAACACAGGCTACCAATTTAGGGAGGCACTGTACTGACAATGAACTACCAGTGTAAGGGGGTCCTTCTACACTGGCCACCAATGTAAAAAATACTACACTGACCACTAATGTAATGGGAACACTACACTGACAACTATTGTAAGGAAGCACTACAGGGGGTCCCCGGGTTACAAACAAGATAGGGACTGTAGGTTTGTTCTTAACTTGAATCTGTTTGTAAGTCAGAACAGGTACATTTTTTAAGTGGAGCTCCAGCCAAAAAATCTATTTTTACGTTTTTTAAATAGCAAAGGGGAAGGGTTATCACCCCTGTAACATTTGTTTTGCTGTCTGTGCCCCTGTTCAGAAGATTTCACCTCACCTTCTGTCCCAATGACAATTGGATTTTGAAAATTTTGAGTTGTTAGGGAAATGTGGACTGGTGATAAAGCATCAGTGGAGACACCTTTTTCCCATATTAACTCTTACAGGAGTGAATTTCCCTTCCTAGGGGTGGATTTCCCCTCACTTCCTGTTGTCTCCCTCCGTTTGTAAGTAGGAGTCGTTTGTAAGTCGGATGTTTGTAAGTAGGGGACCCCCTGAAAACCAATGTAAGAGAGCATTTCACTGACTTCTAGTGAAAGGGGGCCCTACACTGACCACTAATGTAAGGGTGCACTAAGGGGGAGGTTTACTAAAATTGGGGCACACAGAATCTGGTGCAGCTGTGCATAGTAACCAATCAGCTTCTAACTTCAGCCTGTTCAATTAAGTTTTAACAATACAGCCTAGAAGCTGATTGGTTACCATGGACAGCTTCACCAGTTTCTGTGTGCAGCAGTTTTAGTAAATCTCCCCCGCCAATGTAAAAGGCACTATACTGACCACCAATGCAAGGGAGCAGTTAGCTGACCAACGTTGTAAGGGGACCCTTCTCTTAAAGTGGTTCTAAAGCTTTAAGGTACCTTAATGCATTCTATGAAAAGCAAGTTTCTGTGGGGGCACTCGCCAAAAAGGAGGTGCCTGAAGTGCCGGCGGGAGACCCCAGAAGAAGAGGATCAGGCTGCTCTGAGCAAAAGCAATGCACAGAGCTGGTAAATATGGCATGTTTGTTATTTTAATTTTAAAAAAGAAGGATTAATATCACTTTAATGACCATCAAAGTAAGAGGGGTCCTCTATCCACTGACCACCAATGTAAGAGGGAACTATAGTAGGTAGGTATTTTACTGATTACCACCAGTGTAAGGGGGTCCTTCTCCCCTAAGCATCCATGTGACGGGACGCTACAATATTAATTGTGTAAAAAAAGAAAGTGCAGCGCAAAACATATAAAAAATGGAATATAAAAGTTCATATCCAATTAGCAATGTGTAGAGTGATGTGGATGAGAACACCGAGTGACTGTAGACTTTCAGTAAGTTTCACAGTGACAATCCTCCACCAAACGGAAAAGGTACTCTTACCAAATGTGTAATATTAATTGTGTGTCATTCCTTTCTGACCATTTATTTTAAAATGTATTTAATTTCAAATTAATATGATCCTATATAGCCTGGCTAATGGTCCCTTTGAGCTTGTTTTTACTTCTCTGGCCATTGATGGACATCATGCCAAGATAAGGGATGAGAGGTGGAACTTGATTGCCTGCAGCAACCGACTGCAGAACATTGGCCCTAGACATGTGCACAATAGAAAAATTTGTTTAGTTTAGTTTCGTTTCTGTTCGTTTCCGTTGATTCGTAACAATTCGTAATTTCGTAAGTCGTCGGTGTTCGTATTCGTAACGATTCGTAAATTCGTAAGTCGTCGGTGTTCGTATTCGGACTCGTTCGTATTTTTGTAAGAGTTATTTTTTCGTTGATTCATTTTTCCGTTAGTTTAATTTTCGTTTATTCGAAATTCGGACGCATTCGTATTTTCGTAGATTTAGTTACATTCGTACTTTCGTAAGATTGATTTATTCGTACTTTTGTAACATTGTTTTCGTAGATTCGTAATCGGAGCATAATTCATCATTTTATGTAATGTGTATGCTATTATTACATTGTAAGAGACACGGAAAATTACGAATCGAAAAAAAAGTTACGAATGTACGAATTTTTTCGTTCAATCCATTCGAAGCACGTTAAGCAGCACCATTGTAAGAGACGCGGAAAATTACGTATCGACAAAAAAAAAAAAAAGGTGCGAATGTACGAATTTTTTCATTAAATCCATTCGAAGCACGTTAAGCAGCGCCATTGTAAGGGACACGGAAAATTACCAATTCAAAAAAAAAAAAAAAAAAGTTACGAATGTACGAATTTTTTCGTTCATTTTGATTTTCATTGTTCCTGTTTTCGTTTTTTCAGATTTTCTTCTTTTGTAGTTTCGTTGTTTCTAATTTGGTTATTTCGGATTTTCGTTGTTTTTCATATTCGTTCGTTCGTTTAGCGAATCATTCGTTCATTCGTACGATAACGAATGAACGAATATAACGAATTTGAACGGAAAACTAATTAAAACGAAACGAATTGCACATGTCTAATTGGCCCTGGCATCAGCACATGGAAGAGAGAAGGGGGTAATTGATGGGCTTTTTAGCTGTGGAGAGTGTGGATAGAGAGAGACAGAGCAGAAAGAGTGTTGCCATACCGAGATCCTTGAAAGAGACCCACAAGGGGCTGCTGTGCAGGAGACAGCTGTGTATGCAGCAGAACAAGCTGCTGAGTGGAAAGCCTGCTAGATATCAGGACTGTGTGTGGAGTAGAAGACCTACGAGGGCAACCAAGCTGCAGAGAGTGCTGCTGTGCTAAGAGGAAGGACAGTGTTTTAGTGTATGTAAAATGATCTTTCTGGGTGTGAATCACAGGCGCAAGCTTCAGGTTGTGGTGTCACCACTCACCTAGGCTCTGGGGAAGAAATCTATACAGTATAAGTAGTGATAGGCCTTTTGGCCAACTGTACATGTGCTAAGCTTGCTTGCTGTTGCTGAACAATGCTGCCACCAGGAGAATATGCCCAGGACACTTTGGGGGTGTTTGCTTGCAGATTACAAATACTCTCCCTTTAAGTGTAAGCATATGATTTTAAGGCATGCGTTTATCTTCCACTTTTTTTAAACTGAAGAACTGAACAAACGAGGATAAGTGTGAAAGCAGCCTTAATGTACTCTAAGCTGAGGTATAGAAATTATTAGCTGGGGTTTCCTGGGACGGTGGGACCTGAAAGTTCTTTCAAGGGTTCCAACATGTTAAAGGGGTTGAGAAAGGCAGCTCTAGAGCTACTGTGAATAATTAATATGCAAAGCTGGTTTGAGAAAATGTGTCACCTGTGGATTAATGTTTTGCACACACAGCAAGTCAGCAATTAGAATGACATATTTCTGCCACTTGTCAGTTTCTGCATCAACGTTTTAATGTTTTAACAATTTCACTCTGGGCATGGCCATACTGCAAAATTTCTCTGCAGCATCCAGGCACAGAGCAGCACATCCAAGTAGCCACCATCCACTTTTTTTCATGTAGCCGATTGTCTTTTTTTTAAATGTGGAGACAAAGGTCTCCACATTTAAATAAAATACTATTTACTCTGCAATGGCAGCATGTATCAGTGAGTTTACAAAAGGGGGGACTTGGCACCAATTTCCATCACGGAAATTTCCATCATACACTGCTGCCCCACTAATTTCATTTACTGAGAATGTGTGCCCATGTGAACTTATCCTTAAAGCGTTGTTCCACGCTAAAAAAACATTTTTACATATTTACAGTCCTTTCATAGTATTAATAAACATTTGGGGGAGAAAACCTTTTTTTAACTCACCAGAAACGCCCTGTTGCTATGTAGTGGCTCTTAATTTGCCACGTCTGGGTCTGCAGAGCTCCGCATCACTTCCTCCCTCGCCTGTGCTCCTGGGAAATGTGAGTCATCATTTGCAAGGAGTCAGTGGGCAGTACTGTGAGCAAAAATCGTGTTATTTCCCGACAGGAAATTACACAATTTAAGGCGGATCACATCTATGTTGCCATAACAATGGGGCAGGACCTTCATCCGTCGCCGCCCATTGTTATGTCAACTTTCTAAAAAATCGACGCTATAGCCGGCGGAGCACCGCTCATGTGCAAGATCGAGAGGCGCATTCTGGTTACTCAGCATGCCCCTCTCCATCTCAAATCCAGGAAGAGGTTGCTATTGGGCTTCACCTGCCCACAATCATCATGGTAACGGCCAGAATAGGATTTTCCAAATAGTATGTATAAAAAAAATATAAAATTAAGATCCACTAGCAAACATATATAAAGTTTATTGGGGTTATTAATGCATTATGATTGGATGACAGAAAAAAAAAAATTCTGTGGCCGGAAGTCTGCTTTAAAATAGCAGTTCACCCAAAACCTAACTCTGAATCTACTTGCAGCCACATCATAAAACGAATCTATTTAACCCTGTAAAGAATAAATCCCTATACATACCTCTTCTGAAGCCGATGTGGTCTGGTCTATAGCAGTATGTGCTGTGTGCAGGAGAGAACGGACAACGGCTGGGAAGTGACGTCACCCATAGACTTACTTTGAGGCTTCCATTATCGGCTGCCTCTCCTGCACACACCTACACACTGAAGTCACCACTGATAGCTCAGCCTGGGACCGGAACAAAGCAGCTGCAGAACAGGCAAGTATAGTGATTTTTTTTCTTTACAGGGCTAGATAGATTAGTTTTAGATTGTGGCTGCAAGTAGGTTTATAGTTAGTTTGGTGTTGGCTGAACTTCTACTTTAACCTTTTTCATTTCTAATGAGTGCGGGGAGTAGAGGGGGCTGTGCATTTTGAAAGCAGCTTGAACAACTTGAGTTCTTCTGCTGTGAAGTTTGAGAATAAATTGTTCCACAGTACCTACAGCTACAGATGGCAGTAAGGGTTTGTTTTAAAGCATATTTACTGTTTATTCAGAAAATGTTAACACTTGAATGTCCAAAGCCAGGACACAAGATGACAAAGTAAAACCAAGCTCCCAACTGTCCCAAATTTGGAGGTAACTCTCCCTCTTTTGAAGTAAAGTCCCTCTGTCCCTCTTTCTCTCATTTGAGTCTAATGATTCACCTATAGAAAAAAAAATTATTTAACAAAAAAAGTGTTTTACAGTGCTAAATCTTTCATCAAATTTTTTAATTGGTATATTTACAAATTTTAAAGCCAGTATGAAGGAATAACAGTGGTAAAAGGTTTAAGCATTTTGTTTTGTGTATTAATTCTCCGTGTGTGGCAGGGATGTCTCCTTGTCTACAGAATCTGGTGCAGCTGTGTATAGTAACCAATCCGCTACTTAGTTTTATTATCAAATCTTAAAGTGGTTCTAAAGGCAGAAGGTTTTTTATCTTCATGCATTCTATGCATGAAGGTAAAAAAACCTTCTGTGTGCAGCAGCCCCCCTCAGCCCCCCTAATACTTACCTGAGCCCCATTTCAATCCAGCGATGTTGCAGAAGAACCTCTGCTGTCCGGGACTCTCCCTCCTCTTTAGTTGAGACAGTAGCTGGCAAGAGAGGGGGCGGGCCAAGCCACAGCTCCGTGTCTAAATGGACATACAGAGCAGTGGCTTGGCTTGAGTGCCCCTGTAGCAAGCTGCTTGCTGTGGGGGCAGGAGGGAGGGGCCAGGAGTGCCGCTGAGGGACCTTAGAAGAGGAGGATCTGGGCTGCTCTGTGCAAAACCACTGCACAGAGCAGGTAAGTATAACATGTTTGTTATTTTTAAACAAAAAAAAAACAAGACTTTAATATCACTTTATTTAAACAAGCTCAAGTTAGAAGCTGCACCATATTCTATGTGCACCAGTTTTCGTAAATCTTCCCCAAAGCTTGTACAAAAATCATTGTCATCCAGGTGTACATAATGCAGCATGTTGTCAGAAAACAGTCCTGGCTGTGTATAATCTTTTCTGAAGTAAGCATGATTTATAACACACAATAGCATACTCTTACCATTTGCAAGTTAAATAACTAGAACAATGCAAAAAAATAAAAATTACCTGTCCAAATATTTTGATAATGCCTCCACTGTCTATAATGCAGTCTGAATCTGATCGCTATTTACCACTTTGCATCTGCGCTCTGTTTTTACAGTAGAGTATTGCAGGCAAAAAATGAAAAGCAAACATGATGGACATGTTTATTTATGTATAAACATTTCGGTTATTTAATATGTATTATGCAGGTCAGCCATACATGCTTTTTTGATGTATGTTTCTGTCAGATGTTGCCCCTATTTGCTTTGTAATGCTGTGCATGTTTGTCTTATCAGCTCTCTTGTGTGCTATATAAATCTATAAATATATAAATCTAGCTCCCCCTACATTAGTATGTACGGTTATATAATTTGTAAAGAGCGTAGGTATTTTTTCCCTCTGCTGCATAAATATTAATATATATTTGCATGGTTTGATTTTAAGGAATTTATTTTACTTAATGACTGTAAATGGGATGAAAATGCAAATGCTCTTTGTTATTCCATTTGCGCAGCTCTTGCATGCCGCCTCCGTAAAGCACAAGAGCAAACCTCAAGGGTTTCTTCTAAATTGGAACTCTGGGTAGGCACTTGTCACTATGACTTACAGTAGCTGCTAAAAGTTACCTGGAGCTAATGCTTTGAGAGCACTAAGTCAAACGTAATATAGAAGGAAAATATTTCTGGAAAACACTTCCCAGTAGTAGGAAGATACTTCTTGTCAGCTCATACTGTGCAAGGAGAGGAAAGATTGAGCAAATGCTGGTAAATTTAGCTTTAGAGAACGGAAGTTCACCGTGGGCTTTGGTCTATGGATGCTTCCCTAAAGGAATCATTGGTTTTTGTAAACAATTTGTCAGAATGGAGTGAAGAGGTTTCTCATGAAGTCTCCTGAGGCTGCTTAATGTCACCATGCCTGACCCTAAATCTTTTTCTCTAGCACATTCGCCAGTGTAAGCTAGAAATGCAAAATGAGCACAAGTAGGATATTCCAGTAAATTATGTACATTTCTTGGGAACACATCAGCACCGCTCTAAATATGATGTGTTAGGCTATCATGTCATGATTATGGATGACACTATATGCCAGTGATTCTCAGCTTGGAGTGGGTTTAAAATATTCAGAAAACTATATAGTGTAAAGAATAAACAATGAAATGCTAATATGCTTCTGGAATTGAGAGTATTGTTTTCCAGATGGTCAAGATTAGAAAAGACCAAATATTTGGGAACATCATCATGCTTTTATTTCTTTTTTAACCTTCAAAATAAAAGGGAATGTCATGTGTTCTGTATTTAGTGGCTTGTATTCAAGATTAAAGTCATTTTTTTTGCCAAGGAAGTATGAAATGTTGCATATGAATAGTGATATGAGTAGCAATAACACAACAGAGTAGTGCAGAGTAATGACACAACAGAATATTGCAGAGTAATAACACAACAGAATAGTGCGGAGTAATAACGCAACAGAATAATGTGGAGTAATAACGCAACAGAATAGTACGGTGTAATAACACAACAGAATAGTATGGAGTAATAACACAATGGAATAGTACGGAGTAATAACACAACGGAATAGTACAGAGTAATAACACAAAGGGATAGTACAGAGAAATAACACAACAGAATAGTACAGAGAAACAACACAACGGAATAGTACAGAGAAACAACACAACGAAATAGTGCGGAGTAATAACGCAACAGAATAGTACAGAGTAATAACACAACGGAATAGTACAGAGAAATAACACAATGGAATAGTACAGAGAAATAACACAACGGAATAGTAGAGAGAAACAACACAACGGAATAGTGTGGAGTAATAACGCAACAGAATAGTACAGAGTAATAACACAACAGAATAGTATAGAGCAGTCATGGCGAACCTTGGCACCCCAGATGTTTTGGAACTACATTTCCCATGATGCTCAAGTACACTGCAGAGTGCATGAGCATGATGGGAAATGTAGTTCCAAAACATCTGGGGTGCCATCACTGGTATAGAGTAATAAGACAACAGAATAGTACAGAGTAATAACACAACAGAATAGTATAGAGCAGTCATGGCGAACCTTGGCACCCCAGATGTTTTGGAACTACATTTCCCATGATGCTCAAGTACACTGCAGAGTGCATGAGCATGATGGGAAATGTAGTTCCAAAACATCTGGGGTGCCATCACTGGTATAGAGTAATAAGACAACAGAATAGTAAAGAGCAATAAGACAACAGAATAGTACGGAGTAATAAGACAACAGAATAGTACAGAGCAATAAAACAACTGAATAGTACAGAGTAATAACACAACAGAATAGTACAGAGCAATAAGACAACAGAATAGTACGGAGTAATAACACAACAGAATAGTACAGAGCAATAAGACAACAGAATAGTACGGAGTAATAACACAACAGAATAGTATAGAGCAATAAGACAACAGAATAGTACGGAGTAATAACACAACAGAATAGTATAGAGCAATAAGACAACAGAATAGTACGGAGTAATAACAAAACAGAATAGTATAGAGCAATAAGACAACAGAATAGTATGGAGTAATAACAAAACAGAATAGTACAGAGCAATAAGACAACAGAATAGTACGGAGTAATAACACAACAGAATAGTACAGAGCAATAAGACAATAGAATAGTACGAAGAAATAATACAACAGAATAGTACAGAGTAATAATACAACAGAATAGTACAGAGTAATAATACAACAGAATAGTGCAGAGTAATATTACAGCAGAATAGTACAGAGTAATACCACAACAATATAGTGTTACATGTTGAATAATAAGATGTAGGATGCCACAATCAGATTTCAGGGGTGTCATGTCAGGATAATAAAGTAAGTTCTGATTGGGTCTCATGACTTTCTTGTACCTATGTGATGGCTGTATTAGTTTCCTTTTTTAGGCTTTCTTTCTTCTATTTTCATTTGGTGATCCAGCTAGCAAGTCCATAATTTTTCAAAAGCACTAGCTCTCCAGTAGAACATATTAGTTTACATGGATGAGACAAACCACCTGTGATCAGCTTTTATTTATTCATGTAAATCCTTTATCCCAAAAGGAGAAAAAACAGTTTGTTTATAAAGTGTGAGCTGGAGTTTGGTTTCAATTTGTCTAAATGCTAATACATTTAACACTACCATTACACCCCCCCCCCCCCCAGACTAAGCCCCCGTACACACGGTCGGAAATTCCGACCACAAAATCTGTCTGAATTTTTCTGACGGATTTTTTCCCACACTGGTGTTGCATACACACGGTCGGACAAAGTTGTTGGAAAATCCAATCATTCTGAACGTGGTGATGTTCGTTGCGTACAACGGAACTACGTAGAGGCTAGTAGCCAATAGCTTTGGTCTCGTAATTTGATCTGAGCATGCGTGCCACTTTGTCCATCAGAATTCTCTACACACGATCAGAAAAAGTCAGATCGGATTTTGTTGTCGGAAAATTTGAGCGCAGGATCTCAAATTTTTTCCGTCGGAAATTCCGACGGAAAAAGTTCGATGGAGCCCACACACGGGCGGATTTTCCCACAACATGGTTCGATCGGACATTTTCCGACCATGTGTACGATGCTGCTGCCTGCTGTATCTCCTGTTCTCATTCATCCAGAGTTATGTCTCACTAATACTGGAGGTATGTTACTGGTCAGATCACCAGGTGAAAACAGAGGGAAAAAAGTCAAAGAAAATAAAACTGATGCAGCCACCGCATCTAATGATTGGTAAGCTGCAATATAATACACTGTTGGTTTTGGGCTTAATACAGCTTTAAGCACACAAGGCAGGACAATAAGGAATACAATAATATAGGAATGAACGAATAATTAAACCTTTACAAAAAAAAATTTACAGTGAGCATTTTTATCTATTTTTCCTTTAAGGGGTTAATGCATTCAAGTGGTCCAGTGGGAAGACATCGGCAGCTGGTGCTGGTCTTGGAAGGAGAACTTTACCTCATCCCATTTGCTCTGCTAAAGGGCAGCTCATCCAACGAATATCTTTATGAACGCTTCAGTCTGATTGCTGTTCCCTCCATCCGATCTCTGAACATAAATTCCAAGGTAAGAACCAAGTATATTTGATTTAGTTCTGTCTCCAAATTTATGATTCATACAGATGAGTAGCTCCAGGTTGATTTCATTTTCTGACAGTGCTAAAAGCAGAAGTAAAGTTCTAAATTTTAAAAGCAGAACTGTAGGCAAACAGCCCCATCTCCATCAATAATAATTCAGGTATTTATATAAAATCTAACACAATGTAATATGATAAATATAGTCATTCAATAAAAATAACTTACAAAAAATGATCTGCAGATCCAATCTAGTTATTGGAACTAGTTATTGGAAATCAGTGGTAAACACTGATGTCCCAATACTAATAAAGTCTACCTGGTTTTCAGAAAAATACAAATCTGTACACTTGCTCAGAGATTTAGCAAAATATATTTTTGTAGTTATTGAGTATTTTTAAGGGGTCTGTGCAGGGGTGGACTGACAACTCATGGGGCCCCCGGGCAATAGGAGATTATGGGGCCCCCAGGCAATCAGAGATTATGGGGCCACACAGTATACACACACAGTATACAATCACACAGTATACACAGACATGTTTCTATTGGCTGAGAATGTACTGGAGAGGTGGGGCAGCTACAATCTCAGGATTTTTAGACCAAAAGGATGTCGGTAAGGGACATTTCAGAGACAGATGTAAAAAAACACAGATTTTTACTGAGGCTGACAACCCTGATGGGGCCCCCTAGAGGCCCGGGGCCCTCGAGCAGTGCCCGAGTGGCTGAATGGTCAGTCCGCCCCTGGGTCTGTGTATTAAAAAAAATAATTACATGAATGCCTCAAGCATTCACCTGGCCCTCACAAATTATGGTCGTATTTTCCCTAATATGTTGATTTCCTATGCTCGTCAGCTTCATCTAGTGGCCACAATGTAGTGTTTGCCTGTTGGAGGTATTTCAGAAAATTATGTATAATATGGCTACTAGATGGAGCTGACAATTACAGTAAACCAATATATTAAGCAAAATGTATCCAGATATACACTGATATAAATCAAGTAAAAAAACATTAATAATGAGACTGACTATGAAACATGCAGAATATAATTTGTGCTCGTCTAGATGCTGTATCATCCATGGAGTAGCAGGAATCTCAAGTTTAGGTAGTTTGCACAACCTTCTGCTAGCCTATGCCAGTTTCCCACCAATGCACCCACTTTAAAGCATGCTTACTAGTCCTTTGCCACAGACATTTTTGAATGTGCAGCTATAATAGTCTCTATACATAGAGATATCCATAGAAGTATTTCACTTAAGCTGGCCATAAACGGTTTGAATCTTCGCCGGTTCAGCAGGAACCAGCTGAGATTTAAACCATGTATAGGCAGGCTGTATGTACCCAAGTTGATTGATCGATCAACTTGGGTACAACTCGCCTGCCAAACTTTACATGCAATTATTGCTAGCAGCAATAATCACTGCGTTCTCCCGGTGGGGACGCCCCCCCCCCCCCCCGCATGAGAGAAACACAATGTAGGAGGGATTTCCCTATCAACACTGTCTGTGGTTGCAGGAAGGAAATTCGCTCCATCTATGGCCAGCCTTAGACTCTGTTACAGCTGCAGGGAAGAGGAGGAATAGTGATATTCAGCTGGTAGAGACAATTTGATTATGTGACCCAAAGATAGGAGATTGTGTGGGAGGACTTATTGCAAAGAATCCCAGATCAAGATGATTTTGTTGTTAAACTGGCCATACACGGTGAGCATTTTGAGCTATGGGTGGCCCTGTCAGCACCCTCCCTCCTGACATCCTTCAATGTGAAGATCAAAGGGGATGGGCGCAAAATTGTCCAATTAGATGCAACCACTGTTTAGGTATTCTGACAGCCCTGAGTTCCAGCAATAAGAATACATAGCCGGCAAGAGAGATTCCTTCATCCACAGTTTATTGTAGATGGGGGAATCGATGTGGGACTGAACGAGAGAAATCTTACAATGCATGGCCTGCTTTAAAGAGGTCATTATACAGAGAGGGAAGATATATTCTGACTCAAGAATAAACATTGATGATTGGCACAGATTTATTTTATGAACATTAATAATTCAGAGTTCTTTTTGATGCATGTCTCTATTTTACAGTCTCACTTACGGAAGAATGCTCCCTTATATTCAAGTTCTACCTCCATGGCTGCTGTTATTGGAAATCCAAAGCTTCCTCCATCAGTGATGGATAGATGGCTGTGGGGACCAATGCCCTCAGCAGAAGAGGAGGCCTACATGGTATCTGAATTGTTGGGTTGTCAGCCTCTTGTTGGCTCTTTGGCCACGAAAGACAAGGTGATGAGCGCACTCACACAAGCTGAATGCGTACACTTTGCCACCCACATCTCATGGAAACTTGCAGCTTTAATACTGACTCCGAACAGCGAGAACAGCTCTGGAACAAATAAAAGCACCTTTGGAAACACCTACACCATTCCTGAGTCTTTACAGATGCAGGACGATGCCAGTGATGTTGAAAGCATATCAGACTGTCCACCCCTTCAGGAATTCCTCCTGACAGCAGCAGATGTCCTGGATCTCAGGCTTCCTGTAAAACTAGTGGTTCTTGGATCTTATCAGGAATCCAGTAACAAAGTTACAGCAGATGGAATTATTGGCTTGACGCGAGCCTTCTTGGCTGCCGGAGCTCAATGTGTCCTTGTATCTCTGTGGCCTGTGCCTGTTGCAGCCTCAAAAATGTTTGTCCATGCTTTTTATTCGGCACTCCTGAATGGAATGAAAGCAAGTGCATCCCTGTCTGAGGCAATGAAAATAGTACAGAGCAGTAAGCAATACTCACATCCATCAAACTGGGCAGGTATGATAATTACTTTGTGTCTGCATTGTACATCATTTTTATTAGATACAGCTGTTATCCGTGTCATTTGTAACTGTGCCTCGCTACTTGACATTACATTTGCAGTATATCTTAAATTGTCATCACCTCTTCCAAGTGCTACAGTGAAAAACTTGGGAGCTTAATATCTCTGACAGAATCTGATTATTATCTGAGAATATGTATGTTCAGAGACAGTACTTGAGTGATTTTCAAAAATACATAAGGGCTTTCCAGTCCCACACTTACACTGCTTTCATTTTTTAAGTAGTCATTTAGTCATCAGCATTCATATCCATCAGAATATTTTTTTAATGCATACATAACTTTTCATGTATATAAAAACATGTAACATTAGTAAGTCATTACTAATCAAGAGAGGTCTAAACCTAATCTAAGAGGAATATATAGACTAACATTCCTTACCTTCCCAGTCCTAGCTGAAATGTTGACCCAACGACTTCAGCCCTTCTTGAGTTACTGATCTAGAACAAGCGTGCAAAGGAAGTCAGAGCTTCAGATTTGTATACTTGTTCTTGAGCCATAACTCAGCAAGTATTTAAGTCACGTTTGAGAATTACAGACAGAAAACCAGCCTTTTCAAAGAAGGAACGCAATCGAAGTCTGCATATTACTCTAGGTACAAGTTTCTTGGAACACTGCAAGGGCCTGTGGCAAAGGCAGCATGTTACCTTAGGCTAAACTGTGTACATATGCTCAACTATAATGGCAGTTTTTTCACTGCCTCATGTAATTTCAGATTTATTGTGATCCTGTTTAAAAAGACATTAGAAAAGGATTTGCATTTTTCCTTGGGAAATGTTTACGGTGGTCATACCTGCTTGATTTCTTACTGATTACAATGGATGGAGAAACATCTGCCCATCCTTGAGCAAGCTGTGCCCCCGGGACCTGAGGGCATCCTCTTCTTAATTTAGCCAGTATGCGTTAGAGAGGCTCACACAGTGATAGCTCTGTTCCTATTAGTCCACAAAACAACTACAATGGCATTTTCCAACAATTTAGAACATTTCTTGTGTGATAACAAGGACTTCTCCGTGAAAGTGTTTAATAAGTGTGCCTCTATGCAATCTAATTGTTGCAAGCTTCAGTGGAGTCATCTGCACCAAAAGGGTCTTTGTCAAAGGATGTATCTACCTGTTTTAGGAAACTTTGAGCTGAAAGAGAAAACTGCAGCTTAATGGTGCAATTCTTTGGCCCATGTTTATATTTTTTAACCCCTTTACCCCAGTGAGAGCCAGTGCTTTAAATTGGAAGTGATGCCCAAGGCAGGCAGGGCTCCCAATCGTGCAGCCCTGTGATTGGCTGCACAGTTCTGATGTCAGCATGAGTCCATCCTACCAACTCCTGATTGGCAATGATAGATCGTCACAGTTCTATGGGTACCAATGGAGCACACCCGAGAACAAGACAGCATCATGAATATTGGGCCTTAAAGCCAATAAAGCCCATATACTGGTATAGCTGTTGTAAAGTGGCTAAATAGGACCTGTGCTGTGGATCATTTGCAAGCAGAGTGCACAGGATTTTTCACCAGTATTGCCTGTAGACTCTCTGCAGCTGGTCTTTTCCCCATTACTGACTTACCATACCTAGCTTCACACTGTGTCTTTCTGTGGCAATGGCATATTTGGTAGAGGAGCAGAGCTTTGCTTTTTCATGTCAGAGCTGCTCCTCTAATGACTGGTAATATCTGGTGGCATAATATCTAAGAATCTGCAGGAAAAGTAGTGGAATCACAGATCCTCCGAATGTATGAAGAAGAAACTGTGAAATCCTTCACCAGCACATCCCCAGGTACAATTTTCTCCCCAGCAATGAGAACAGTGAGCAGTGCAATAGTGACGTCACCGAATTTCAGGCAAGCAGTCAGAGACACAGTGCATGATCTCAACCTGCAGATATACAACTATATGGCTTCAGAACAGGAGTACCTAGGTACACACCAGAAAGTGCACTGCTATTTTTCAAGAGGGGTTGAAAACAAGGGATAAATCTTTTAGGGTACTGCTTAGGCATAATTAAGTTTTGTAGCAAACTTCACTTTTGGAGTTTGTGCCCACTTCAAAGTGTCCATACATGACCTGATTATAGGTAATATTAGAACAATGCCTAACTGGGCAATTCCAGACCAGTCTATTCATACTGATAAAGCCACCCAGAAACATGACAGAATATAGGTAGGAAGATACTAAGTAGGTTCTTTTTTATTGCTTTGACCACGTTATTCTCATAAGGTTTACTATGGCTGGTATGGATAATAAAGACATACATGGTTAACAATATTAAAGTGTTATTTTTTTGTGGGAAGTATTTTTTTTTAATGCACACACATGGAATTAAATATTTTAGGAGTCTAAAAAATAGCCATGGCTTTCAGCTGTCAATAAAACGATGGGCCAATCGTGTTATTACTGTGGTGATTTGCGCATCTTAACCTATTGCTACTACATGTTAGCCCAGTCTAGAGGTGATGTTTTATGAGCATTCTAGAAAGCTGCATTCTTCCTTTTTTATTATATATCAATACTGACACTCAAGGAAAATCCAGTTTCTCTGTCTGACAAGAGACTTTCCAAACATTTCTGTAATTCAGAGCTGACATCAGCCTAAGATGCAGATATTGCTCATCACTCAAACTGGACTCACAGAGAAGTGCTGCTGTGATTTACATGCAACCATTTACGTCATCACGTCTACTGCAAATAGGCTAATAGATGCATAGAAAAGCTATACAGATCTCCTATACTGGAGGAAGTAATAAGCATGTACCCACGTGTTAACATGTTAGGTATGTTGACTTTGTTAGGGTCAGTTTTTTCAGTAACTCCAGTTTTTTTGTTATTCTATATAGACTGGGGAAGTGTTAAAACATTTAATGGGTGTCTTTTCGCTCACACTCAATGGCAGGGTTTCTTCAGACAGGAAATTATGGGAAATCTCTCCAACTGGGACACAGACAACAATAAAACCAGGATAAAAATGCAATCAGAGGCCGGAGCCTGCCAGTCTCGGAGATAACTGTGCCCCCTCATTTATTGTCCTAGTCTTACTGGGGTTTATTTACTAAAGCTGTAGAGTGCAAAATCAGGCTCACTTCTGCATAGAAACCAATCAGCTTCTAACCTCAGCTTGTTTAATTAAGCTTTGTCAATAAAACCTGGAATCTGATTGGTTTATATGCAGAACTGAGCCTAATTTTGCACTCTCCAGCTTAATAAATAAACCCCATTGCAACACTTGATGGACCCAACTTTTTCCTAATTTATCTGTAAACAATAATAGGGCTTGAGATATGATCAGTTATAGAGTATTTGTCAATTATCACCAATTCTTAAAAAATATATATATAACCAGAGAATGACATGATTATGATGTAAATTAGATTGTAATAAAGCCATCCCTTACAGCTGCGTCTGCTGAATGCTGTTAAGCCTACTACGGAATGCTCTAATAATGCGCTAATAATTCCATGCATGCAACCTCTACAATTACATCATTACATCGAGCCAAAATTTAGATATTTCCCTGTGATCAAAGTTCAGGCAGCTGTGCAAACATATGAGGGAACAAGACAAGTGTTGAACACTGTGTACTCAGTCGATATTTTCACAAAGAAATAAATAAAACAAGGTCTCTGCAATATAGAATACACAGAGGAAATATATCACATAGACAATTGGCAAGTATCGAATTGCTGAAGACAAATGAAATGAGAGACCTAAACACAGACTATTCGCAGGAATAACTGCAAAATAATATAGCAAAGCCCATATATTTGGTTGTGAAACTAATGAAAACCTAAGCCAAAAGTGTTCTATGCCGTCTCAAATATAGGGATATTTGGAACTTAGTAGTACCCTTGAGCTGACCATACAATAATTCTACATTCAATGACTGGAGAGAAATGTCGTTTAAAAGAACTTCAAAATTCAGTTTGCTTTTTACATTCAATTTTGAAATTAATGTAATTTCCAGAACAAAAACAACATAGTCTGTTAGAAATAAATTTGTTCAAGAAACATATTCTATCCTGCTCCTTTGAATTTTTTCATCACTGTGGTCGAAAACAATGTAATTTTGACCCCACGAGCGATTAGAAAAATCAAATGAACGTTCTTAAAACTAAAAATTTCTAATGAAATTCTGAAAGTATATGGCCATCTTTAGACATGGCAGATAACAAATGAGTATATGGCCCTACGGTCTAAGTATATGTGACCTTAACACATAAGGCTTACTGTTTAAAATCATGTAGGAGCTGCATCTAAAGGACATCAAGTAGAAGAATCTGCCTGCCAGATATCCCATATTTTCAGAACTTTTTTCAGACACCTTCTGTGATCACAGATTCGTTTCTTATACAGGAGTGCTTTATTAACCTACGTTTTCTATAGTTGTAAGGCAAGCACCCCAAATTTGAACCTTTGATATAGGTGAAATGCCCTAGAAATATTAGCAACTATGTTTGTGTAATTTTATAGAGTAAAGGGTTGACAACTCTAAGAACGCTTAAGCAAAGAATCTGGACTGTAACATAATACAGAAAGTTCAGCAAATTAAATTATTGATCGGAATGCTTTCAAGCTGAGAAATTCTTGCTTATTGCCTCTCATAAGTTAACCGAAACATAATGAGACTGAAAAGGTTCTAATCAATATTTCAGAGTAACCTGTTTATTAACTGGAAAATTAAACGAGTATCACACATGGGGCACTGAAAGAAAGGATATAGCAAATAGACTCTTTATGTTTCTGTGTTTAGAATTACAAATAAACATAATAAAGAGTTATAGAGATCCTCATCGATGTCTATTAGTGAGGTTTTATAGTCTTTGATGTCTAAGGAGATTGACTGCTACAATTTGGCCTAAATTTAATTATTTATACAGTGTACAGTGAATATGTCATATGACCAGTAAATACAGGACCGTCATTTTAGGTTATACAGAGAAAGTGCCTGAAAATAATATAAGGCGCAGAATTTAAAGGGTCAATGGAATGAAACTGATATTTCAGTTATGAGTGCACTGATTGCTCATTGCAACACGGTGCTCATACTCCAGGCTGCACAATATGACTGCTTAGTAAATCTTGGTTTAAAAAAAGAATGTATGTATTGCTCGGTATCCCTTAGCATAAACCGAGCAATTGATAAGTGTTTTTTTTTTTTTTTTCCAAACCAAAGTTTACAGAGCAGTTACATTTTGCAAATTTTTGGTATATTAGTGTGTTTTTGAGAGGTAGATTGTACCTCTTTACACTACTGCTTACACTTTAGTACATAGTATTCATAGCTGACAAAATTTAGATTTCTATATAGCCCATAGATGTCTTGTGGATGCTGGTGGCAAAATCTTGCCTCTTCTGCTGTCATAGGGGTTTGATTTACTAAAACTGGTTTGGTGCAGCTGTGCATGGTAGTTAATCAGCTTCTAACTGCAGCTTGTTCAATTAAGCTTTGAGGATAAAACCTGGAAACTGATTGGTTTCTATGCAGAGTTGGACCAGATATTGCACTCTTCAGTTTTAGCAAATCAACCTCATAGTGTCACAGTAGTAGTTCCACTCCTTTTGCTGCATACAAAAAGCCTACTTTTACAGTTTCCTCACAATGGCCCAATGGCTGGGTGAATTGAGCACCTGAAGTACAGAGATCTTACCACTGGAATCCTTGAGAACTAGACCAAACATGTAGGTGTCTGGGTTTGCTGGGATATAACCACAACTAAAATACCAGTTTTGGTGTACAGATCCTTCAAACATCTTGACTGAACTTAAAAAGATGAAGATTTCCTATCTTATAGGGGACAGTTAATTGCACCTAAGCAGTACCTTGAAAGTTGGTGGGGTTTTTTGGTGTTGGGGCGCTTTAAATCTATAGCAATCACGAAAAATAAAAATATTAAACGATATTAGTAAACACTTTCAAAGGTGGTGTAGGTGCCTCCAATTAAGATGTACGAATCCCTGGTGCAAAGCTCATAAACAGGATGGTGTGAACCTCCTGTTATATCATATAATTAGATAGTGGTTAATCCAAAAAACTTGATATAGTGATGGAAAAAATTCCTATAAGTGCTATTTGGTGTGTATAGCACACACTACAACAGGAAAAAAATATTTTAGTGCTCCCACATATTAAACATTCATCTCTAAATATAGATGTATTCAAACAAAAAAAGAGAAAACACAAAATAAAACAGTGAACCACAGCCAGTGGTAAATGGGAGTCACACCTCAGGGTGACCCCACCTCTCCTTAATAAAGTCCAAAGTCCAACATAAACCTGGACGTGAATAGTAACTTTGTTGATAAAATAATGTCTCTGAAAACCTTATTTTTCAAAACATATATATGTGCAAAAAAAACCACAATAGAACCGCACACAAAAAAATATAAATCAAAAAGTTCATGAGATAGTTCACAACAGTTGAGTGTTGAATTGCATTTTTCCTTATTATCTGTGAATCCCTTCACCGCATAGAGATAACTCTTCTTTCACCCAAGTGATAATAATAGTAAAGCTGGCCTCTTACCAAAAGACGTTGATTGTTTTAACTAAAAAACAATCGCATGCGCTTGTTACAGGGCACAGCCTGTTTAGATACACCAAAAGGCACAAATTTGAGACACCTCGTCCTCCTCCTCTCAGATTGGCTCAGATCAGGTCATGGATAGGCAAATATGTGGAATTAAAAAGACACTTCATAGTGTAATTTTGCTTTTTTATTTTTTAAAACAATAAAACAGAAAGCCAAAAGGCCACTCACTTTTCCCGGTGCCCGCCCGGCACTGGGGCTGCTCGCTCTAAAAAACGGTGGTAGGTTGGATGTAGGAAGCTCTCCCTCTAAAAGGATTCCAGGGGCGATCGGCGTGCGTGTCAACCTCCTCGCGCCGTCAGCCAGCAACACCGGATATCCTGGGAAGCTTACGTTCAAAGGTAGTGATCAGATACCGCCTCCGACGTACGTTTCGTAATTTTTACGTCATCAGGGGGGCGTATCTGATCACTGGGGAATGCCTAGTATTATAGTAACTCCCATTAGCAGGTCGGCCAATGGGAGACCTCATGTATTGCGCAGCCTCAGTGCCAACTGGACTCCTTTTTTGCGGACCTGCCGCTCATGTTCTACAATTTGTGGTCATACATAGTAAAAAACCTTACAGCGACCTTTAAAAACATACATTTAATTCTTGTATCAATCCTACCACTAATTCTTGACTGGATCTAGATTACGCTGCTAGAATCATCTAAATTATACTCTGGGCTGTATTACTATTGTTCGAAGATAATATGCAAGAAAAACTAATTTAACCTTAATTAAATAGGTTTATATTTAAATTTATGCCATCTTAATTCATATTTTAGTTCGTTTAATTTTATATGTCACCTTTTATTACAGTATTTAATAGAATTTTTTAAAAAATGTAATAGAAAAATAAAATGAAAATATATATATAGAAAAATTCTATACTCTTTTAAAAGCTCCACTAGATGGCGCTCATCCCAAACCCATCGTTGATCTCTATGGGAAAACAAAACCAAGCGACCTCTATTGATTGATCATGATATAGATTTTTTAGGTGAAAGAATATGATTTCTATTTTTATTATTATTATTAGTTCTTGGCAGACTCAAAAACAAAGCAAAAAAACCCCCCTCCTCCCCCATATGGTACAGATTAGATATTTTATGAGGAAATATAGTTTATGTTTTAATCATTAGTCAGGAAACAGTTCAGATCTAATTCGATGTTCATACCCAACGGTTGCATTGTGTTGAGTATGTATAGCCACTTTGTCTCATTTTGAGAGACTTCTTTTTTCATGTCTGTTCCCCTCCAGTGTCTTGAGACCTTGTCTATCCCGTAGAAACGACACTGGGTGGGATCGGCATTGTGATATTTTTCGAAGTGTCTCGAAACACTGTGATTGGGGAATTTCTTCTTTATATTCGTTAGGTGTTCATTTATTCTGGTTTTGAGTTGTCTAGTGGTCCGGCCCACATACTGCATTGGGCACGGGCACTCAAGGACATACGTCACATGATCTGAGTGGCAAGTGATCAGGGGTTTGATCTTGTGTGTATTCTTAGTTGTACAAGATTGAAAATGTGAAATCTTTTTTTGGGTTCCTGGTTTCCTAGTCAGCCGACATGCCTTACATCTTGTGCAATAATGAAAACCAGATCCCCCCAGGAAGGTGGTCACCTTCCTGGGGGGGTCTGGCACATTGGGAGCAATTTTATTCCTTAATCCTGGAGCTCTTCTGTAAATAAATTTTGGTTGTTGAGTGATATTTAGGTCTTTGTCTTGTAACAAAATGGGCCAATGCTTTTTAAAAACTGCTTCAATTTGTCTATACTGCCTGTTATACCCTGTAATGAAGGCCAAAGACCCTTTATATTCAGGTTTGGCTTTGGTTGTTAACAGGGTGCTCCTGTCCATCTGTGACACCTGAGATACAGCTTTCCTAAGGGTATTGGGCTTGTAGCCCTTTTCCATAAAACGAGCTGTTAATATTTGTGCTTGCTCTTGAAAGTCACTGGAAGATACACAGTTACGTTTCAAACGCATATATTGTCCTTTGGGTATCGCTCCCAACCACCGTGGGTGGTGGCAACTGTTAATGGGGACATAACCATTCCGGTCCGTACTCTTAAAGAACGTCTTGGTGGTGAAAAGACCTTCCTTAATGGTAATGGTTAGATCTAAAAAATTGACTTCTTTACCCATGTGTTCCATGGTGAACCTTAGGCCATAGGCATTATTGTTCATTCTTAGTAAATAGCTCGTAAAATCGTCTGCATCCCCCTGCCAGAACAGGACAATATCATCTATGTACCTTTTGTAAAACAAAAGGGACTCGTTTGGTTGGTTAAAAATGGTCTCAGATTCCCACTTGTTGAGGACGATATTTGCCACACTTGGGGCATACCGTGCCCCCATAGCAACGCCCCCTACTTGATTATAATAGTCATTGTTCGCCCAAAAGAAATTGTTACTCATTGTTACGTTTAAGCCTTTTACTAAATAGCTAATTTGTGCCTTTTTTAACTTAGATTGCTTGGTTAGAGCCCATTGTACTGCCACCAGTGCATCGCCATGTCTGATGTTAGTATATAAGGATTCTATGTCCACAGTGACCATGACGGTATTGGGTGTGGCTTTCAATTCTTGTATTAAAACTAATAATTCTCGACTGTCTTTTAAATAAGAGGGGCTCAATGAAACAAGGGGTTTGAGGAAACAATCCAAATACTCCCCCAGCCGGGAGAATAGGGAATTGATTCCACTAATAATTGGCCGCCCCGGTGGTTGATCTTTGTTCTTGTGTATCTTCGGTAGTAAATATAGTACCGGAAGTATTGGGACTTCTTTTTAATTCCACATATTTGCCTATCCATGACCTGATCTGAGCCAATCTGAGAGGAGGAGGACGAGGTGTCTCAAATTTGTGCCTTTTGGTGTATCTAAACAGGCTGTGCCCTGTAACAAGCGCATGCGATTGTTTTTTAGTTAAAACAATCAACGTCTTTTGGTAAGAGGCCAGCTTTACTATTATTATCACTTGGGTGAAAGAAGAGTTATCTCTATGCGGTGAAGGGATTCACAGATAATAAGGAAAAATGCAATTCAACACTCAACTGTTGTGAACTATCTCATGAACTTTTTTGATTTATATTTTTTTGTGTGCGGTTCTATTGTGGTTTTTTTGCACATATATATGTTTTGAAAAATAAGGTTTTCAGAGACATTATTTTATCAACAAAGTCACTATTCACGTCCAGGTTTATGTTGGACTTTGGACTTTATTAAGGAGAGGTGGGGTCACCCTGAGGTGTGACTCCCATTTACCATTGGCTGTGGTTCACTGTTTTATTTTGTGTTTTCTTCTTTTTTTGTTTGAATACATCTATATTTAGAGATGAATGTTTAATATGTGGGAGCACTAAAATATTTTTTTTTGGTGTTGGGGCGCTTTAAATCTATAGCAATCACGAAAAATAAAAATATTAAACGATATTAGTAAACACTTTCAAAGGTGGTGTAGGTGCCTCCAATTAAGATGTACGAATCCCTGGTGCAAAGCTCATAAACAGGATGGTGTGAACCTCCTGTTATATCATATAATTAGATAGTGGTTAATCCAAAAAACTTGATATAGTGATGGAAAAAATTCCTATAAGTGCTATTTGGTGTGTATAGCACACACTACAACAGGAAAAAAATATTTTAGTGCTCCCACATATTAAACATTCATCTCTAAATATAGATGTATTCAAACAAAAAAAGAAGAAAACACAAAATAAAACAGTGAACCACAGCCAGTGGTAAATGGGAGTCACACCTCAGGGTGACCCCACCTCTCCTTAATAAAGTCCAAAGTCCAACATAAACCTGGACGTGAATAGTGACTTTGTTGATAAAATAATGTCTCTGAAAACCTTATTTTTCAAAACATATATATGTGCAAAAAAAACCACAATAGAACCGCACACAAAAAAATATAAATCAAAAAAGTTCATGAGATAGTTCACAACAGTTGAGTGTTGAATTGCATTTTTCCTTATTATCTGTGAATCCCTTCACCGCATAGAGATAACTCTTCTTTCACCCAAGTGATAATAATAGTAAAGCTGGCCTCTTACCAAAAGACGTTGATTGTTTTAACTAAAAAACAATCGCATGCGCTTGTTACAGGGCACAGCCTGTTTAGATACACCAAAAGGCACAAATTTGAGACACCTCGTCCTCCTCCTCTCAGATTGGCTCAGATCAGGTCATGGATAGGCAAATATGTGGAATTAAAAAGACACTTCATAGTGTAATTTTGCTTTTTTATTTTTTAAAACAATAAAACAGAAAGCCAAAAGGCCACTCACTTTTCCCGGTGCCCGCCCGGCACTGGGGCTGCTCGCTCTAAAAAACGGTGGTAGGTTGGATGTAGGAAGCTCTCCCTCTAAAAGGATTCCAGGGGCGATCGGCGTGCGTGTCAACCTCCTCGCGCCGTCAGCCAGCAACACCGGATATCCTGGGAAGCTTACGTTCAAAGGTAGTGATCAGATACCGCCTCCGACGTACGTTTCGTAATTTTTACGTCATCAGGGGGGCGTATCTGATCACTGGGGAATGCCTAGTATTATAGTAACTCCCATTAGCAGGTCGGCCAATGGGAGACCTCATGTATTGCGCAGCCTCAGTGCCAACTGGACTCCTTTTTTGCGGACCTGCCGCTCATGTTCTACAATTTGTGGTCATACATAGTAAAAAACCTTACAGCGACCTTTAAAAACATACATTTAATTCTTGTATCAATCCTACCACTAATTCTTGACTGGATCTAGATTACGCTGCTAGAATCATCTAAATTATACTCTGGGCTGTATTACTATTGTTCGAAGATAATATGCAAGAAAAACTAATTTAACCTTAATTAAATAGGTTTATATTTAAATTTATGCCATCTTAATTCATATTTTAGTTCGTTTAATTTTATATGTCACCTTTTATTACAGTATTTAATAGAATTTTTTAAAAAATGTAATAGAAAAATAAAATGAAAATATATATATAGAAAAATTCTATACTCTTTTAAAAGCTCCACTAGATGGCGCTCATCCCAAACCCATCGTTGATCTCTATGGGAAAACAAAACCAAGCGACCTCTATTGATTGATCATGATATAGATTTTTTAGGTGAAAGAATATGATTTCTATTTTTATTATTATTATTAGTTCTTGGCAGACTCAAAAACAAAGCAAAAAAACCCCCCTCCTCCCCCATATGGTACAGATTAGATATTTTATGAGGAAATATAGTTTATGTTTTAATCATTAGTCAGGAAACAGTTCAGATCTAATTCGATGTTCATACCCAACGGTTGCATTGTGTTGAGTATGTATAGCCACTTTGTCTCATTTTGAGAGACTTCTTTTTTCATGTCTGTTCCCCTCCAGTGTCTTGAGACCTTGTCTATCCCGTAGAAACGACACTGGGTGGGATCGGCATTGTGATATTTTTCGAAGTGTCTCGAAACACTGTGATTGGGGAATTTCTTCTTTATATTCGTTAGGTGTTCATTTATTCTGGTTTTGAGTTGTCTAGTGGTCCGGCCCACATACTGCATTGGGCACGGGCACTCAAGGACATACGTCACATGATCTGAGTGGCAAGTGATCAGGGGTTTGATCTTGTGTGTATTCTTAGTTGTACAAGATTGAAAATGTGAAATCTTTTTTTGGGTTCCTGGTTTCCTAGTCAGCCGACATGCCTTACATCTTGTGCAATAATGAAAACCAGATCCCCCCAGGAAGGTGGTCACCTTCCTGGGGGGGTCTGGCACATTGGGAGCAATTTTATTCCTTAATCCTGGAGCTCTTCTGTAAATAAATTTTGGTTGTTGAGTGATATTTAGGTCTTTGTCTTGTAACAAAATGGGCCAATGCTTTTTAAAAACTGCTTCAATTTGTCTATACTGCCTGTTATACCCTGTAATGAAGGCCAAAGACCCTTTATATTCAGGTTTGGCTTTGGTTGTTAACAGGGTGCTCCTGTCCATCTGTGACACCTGAGATACAGCTTTCCTAAGGGTATTGGGCTTGTAGCCCTTTTCCATAAAACGAGCTGTTAATATTTGTGCTTGCTCTTGAAAGTCACTGGAAGATACACAGTTACGTTTCAAACGCATATATTGTCCTTTGGGTATCGCTCCCAACCACCGTGGGTGGTGGCAACTGTTAATGGGGACATAACCATTCCGGTCCGTACTCTTAAAGAACGTCTTGGTGGTGAAAAGACCTTCCTTAATGGTAATGGTTAGATCTAAAAAATTGACTTCTTTACCCATGTGTTCCATGGTGAACCTTAGGCCATAGGCATTATTGTTCATTCTTAGTAAATAGCTCGTAAAATCGTCTGCATCCCCCTGCCAGAACAGGACAATATCATCTATGTACCTTTTGTAAAACAAAAGGGACTCGTTTGGTTGGTTAAAAATGGTCTCAGATTCCCACTTGTTGAGGACGATATTTGCCACACTTGGGGCATACCGTGCCCCCATAGCAACGCCCCCTACTTGATTATAATAGTCATTGTTCGCCCAAAAGAAATTGTTACTCATTGTTACGTTTAAGCCTTTTACTAAATAGCTAATTTGTGCCTTTTTTAACTTAGATTGCTTGGTTAGAGCCCATTGTACTGCCACCAGTGCATCGCCATGTCTGATGTTAGTATATAAGGATTCTATGTCCACAGTGACCATGACGGTATTGGGTGTGGCTTTCAATTCTTGTATTAAAACTAATAATTCTCGACTGTCTTTTAAATAAGAGGGGCTCAATGAAACAAGGGGTTTGAGGAAACAATCCAAATACTCCCCCAGCCGGGAGAATAGGGAATTGATTCCACTAATAATTGGCCGCCCCGGTGGTTGATCTTTGTTCTTGTGTATCTTCGGTAGTAAATATAGTACCGGAAGTATTGGGACTTCTTTTTAATTCCACATATTTGCCTATCCATGACCTGATCTGAGCCAATCTGAGAGGAGGAGGACGAGGTGTCTCAAATTTGTGCCTTTTGGTGTATCTAAACAGGCTGTGCCCTGTAACAAGCGCATGCGATTGTTTTTTAGTTAAAACAATCAACGTCTTTTGGTAAGAGGCCAGCTTTACTATTATTATCACTTGGGTGAAAGAAGAGTTATCTCTATGCGGTGAAGGGATTCACAGATAATAAGGAAAAATGCAATTCAACACTCAACTGTTGTGAACTATCTCATGAACTTTTTTGATTTATATTTTTTTGTGTGCGGTTCTATTGTGGTTTTTTTGCACATATATATGTTTTGAAAAATAAGGTTTTCAGAGACATTATTTTATCAACAAAGTCACTATTCACGTCCAGGTTTATGTTGGACTTTGGACTTTATTAAGGAGAGGTGGGGTCACCCTGAGGTGTGACTCCCATTTACCACTGGCTGTGGTTCACTGTTTTATTTTGTGTTTTCTTCTTTTTTTGTTTGAATACATCTATATTTAGAGATGAATGTTTAATATGTGGGAGCACTAAAATATTTTTTTCCTGTTGTAGTGTGTGCTATACACACCAAATAGCACTTATAGGAATTTTTTCCATCACTATATCAAGTTTTTTGGATTAACCACTATCTAATTATATGATATAACAGGAGGTTCACACCATCCTGTTTATGAGCTTTGCACCAGGGATTCGTACATCTTAATTGGAGGCACCTACACCACCTTTGAAAGTGTTTACTAATATCGTTTAATATTTTTATTTTTCGTGATTGCTATAGATTTAAAGCGCCCCAACACCAAAAAACCCCACCAACTCATCAAATCTAAGGATTTCAAAGGGAGCAGCTGTTTTTAATTAACATTTATCTAAGGCGGGTGACAATACGTAGAGTTTTTTCATCACTCTGTCACCACCGCATATTAACATCATATATTTCATATATTTCATTATATATATTTTTTGATACATTTTTTTCTCCTTTCCAAGCGCGGGGTTGAGATAACCCATTTATAGGGATATCTACATTTACTAGTACCTTGAAAGTGTACATGTTATCTTAAATTCCGCCTGACAAATAACCAATGCACCTCCTGTGCCAAGAACACCAAAGCTGTATATCTGCAGTGTGAGATTACTTAGGGCAATGCTTCCTCTGACTGCTAGTCCTAAAATATTTGGTGTCACCTTTGTACTGCTTTCTGTTCTTCTTGCTGGTACCTGTAAGTGGTTCTTGGTGTTCTAGTTCAAGGATCTACCTGCTCCTGCCTCATCCACTCAGTTAAACTGTACTTACTCCACTTCTGCTAATTCCTAAATAGTATGACCAGTCATCAGATCGCCATTCAATAGGTGGGGCATAGACTATGCTTAGAAACACACATCTGACCTGACTGATATGTGTTGTAGTTATGATTATAATTAATTATGATAATGTTGTACAGGTTATATGCTTATTGGAAGTGATGTAAAGCTGAACAGTCCATCATCACTTATCGGTCAAGCCTTATCTGAGATCCTCCAGAACCCTGACCGTGCAAGAGATGCCCTTAGAGTTTTGTTGCATCTGGTAAGATTTATTCACTTAGAATGGTTTTACATTATGTAATAGTTTTTTTTTTGTTTAGTTTTTTTACTCAAAAGTGTTAAAGTGGACCACTACTTCAAACTATTGTGTTTTAGTCATGCATTACTTCTCCCCTCTTAGATTTTACCTTGCTATTTGTGTTGCCTTAGCAACTTAAGGTGTCCAAAAACTGTAGAGAGTGGTCAAACTTGCAGGCATGATCAGACTGCCCTCAGGCACCGGAATTACTTCAATAACATACATACAGGAAGGCTTAGCTTGACCAAGCTTTTATATTTATAATATTTAAAGTGAAAGAACATATTCTTATCAGGAGGAAACACTGGTGATTAGACAATGTTTCCAAACTATCTCTATTTTCCCCAAGATAGTGGTATCTGTGTGGCAGATATAGGTATACAACTGGGTGTTTTAAAAAGATTGGGCAACGGTAACGACATGCCTATAGGTACATTTAGGCTGTTTAACGATTTTGAACGGATATGCTGCATGAGACCAGAGTTCACAATTCCCAGTCTTTTTTAACTAATGGTGCTGTAGATTGGGCTGTAGCCTTAAGGCTCTATTCTGTAAGCTACAGTACAAGGTCAAACCAGAAAAGCATATTATTTTTTCTTTTTAAACTTATTTTTTTATTTTAAAATAGATTTTTTTATTTTTTTGGAAGACAATAGCACCAAAAGAAAGCCTGTTTGTCCCTTGGGGGCATAAGCATGGACCTTAGTGCAGACCACCTCTACAAAAAGATGGTGGTGCCTTCACCAATCAACAGCCATGTTATGCAGGCATTCTGGGGTCACAACTAGGATTTATATGTTGAAATCAATATAAAGTATTATTACTATTAAATACTGAAAAAGTTAATTTTTTTCTTTTGCATATATGTTTTTATAATTTTATTTAAAGTACAACAAAGTTACAAGTTATAAGTTATGCCATAGATACACGGTTAGTAGTTTACAGTGCTGGGGTGTATGCACCACTGTTCCTGGGACAGGTTTTCTTGAAAAATGGGGTGAAGTTCTTTTTGAACTGTGGTTATACAACCAGCAAGATAGATTTGCCACTGGCTGTTGTGATAATCATTGTGCATCAATTCTTTATTGTTGTGTAGGTGGAGAAGTCCTTGCAGAGGATTCAGAATGGACAGCGAAACTCCATGTACACTTCCCAGCAGAGTGTTGAAAATAAAGTAGGGGGAGTACAAGGCTGGCAGTCACTGTTGACAGCTGTAGGGTTTCGCCTTGACCAACCAGCAAGTGGTCTTCCTGCAGCAGTCTTTTTCCCCACATCTGACCCCGGTGACCGTCTACAACAGTGTAGTACAACCATACAGTCCCTCTTGGGTAAGGATTTTCTTTTGTAATCAATATGGTTTCCAGAACAATACACATGAGATAATATGAATTCATCAAAATAAAGCAGATAGGGGGTTATTTACTAAAACAAGAGAGTGCAAAATCTGGTGCAGCTCTGCATAGAAACCAATCAGCTTCCAGGTTTTGTTTTGTCAAAGCTTAATTAAACAAGCTGAAGTTAGAAGCAGATTGGCTACCATGCACAGCTGCACCAGATTTTGCATGCTCCAGCTTTAGCAAATCAACCCTATAGTGTATTACACTTTAATTAAGTGTTGTAATTACCAGCAAAAGCTAAGAAAGGAGTGATAGTTAAAGCAGCGTAAGCAGTAAAAGCTACCTGAAATGAGTGCCAGGTGAAAACACAATGAGGTTGATTTAATAAAGGCAAATAAGTTGTTTGATTTGCAAGAAAAGTTGCACTTTGCAAAGAAATGCCCCCAGATCTTAGTGAATGCAGTGAGATTTCACTTTGCAAAAAATACCCGATCACATGCAAAGGAAAAAAAAAATGCATTTTTTGTTTGCACGTGATTGGATGGTGGGAGCCAGCAGAGCTTCACCTCATTTACTAAGCTCTAGGGATAATTATCTTTTAAAGTCAACTTCTCTTGCAACGTGAACAGTCCATTTGCCTTTAGTAAATCAACCCCAATATGTTGCTATAAATGACCATGTCTATATAAATAACCTCTATAATGTTGCCTGCTTCCAGGCAATATGTAACCTAAAGTCTATTTCAAATAAAATGACATCTCTACCTAAGGTCGCATCACTGAAAGGGGTCTTGCCATTACATTTTTGCAGAATCTGGTGTCCGAGTATAAGGGTAAAGAGAGAGAGCTCTATGTGAGAAACAGATTATGGCCTTATGAACATTTGCACTAAGATGTTTATCGATCCACATTGCGGATTGCCAGACACATTGAGCGATTGTAGCATTGTATCTACAGTAACTCTCAGAAACCGACTGCAGCTATTGATCTGCAAAATCTCTCCTACTTGTGTTTTATTTTACTGTTTCTTTGTTTTAATTTGTTTAGTTGGGTAATATTATTCGCCATATACTATGTAAAAAGCACATTTGCAGCAAGATGAATAAAGCATTTCCCAGCATTTGTTCTTCTATAGGTAAAGCACTTACTGTAACAATCACCCTTTTTCGAACAGTGCAGAAATTCATTGCACATTTGTCAGACCCTTTTCATTTCTCTTTTTGCCAAGTTACTTTACTAATGAAAACTCACCTTCTCTGGTGACTTGTCCATGGTGCTGAAAATGTGTTTTTATAGTTTCAGCACTTAGAAGGTTAATGTTATTGTTATTATTATTATTATTTGCCCTTTTAGTAATAGAAAAAAAAACAGTATGGCCCCATTCAACCCAGCCAAGCAATACTAGGCCAGGCTGGTATCTCCATGACAAATACAAATAGCTCTTACAATATTAACCCCTTCATGAAAGGTAAAACAAACCCTAATGCCTGAATGTGGTTTTGTAACTTTGGCATGGGTTAGTAAAACTGTACCTATCTTTGCAACTGCTAAGGGCTGGTTCACACCACAAAAACGCACTCCAGATCCGTTCCGGTGCATTTTTGATGCGTTTATGGATGCATTCCAGATGCTTTTTCCTGTTTTTTTTTTTTATTTCACTGTACTGAGGTCTGGCGTTTTTCATGCGTTTTTCATGCGCTCCGGTGCATTTTTGATGTGTTTTACTGCATTCCAGTACAGTCCAGTGCAGGAAAAATGCAGCATGTTCACGCCAGCCCTGGAACTGACTGCATTGGAAACCATATTACCTACTTTCCATGCAATTTTGATGCAGAAAAAAACAAACAAACTGGACTGCATGTGGTGTGAACTGGCCTTTAGTGTATCAAGGTGAATTATACCTCATTTTTTTAGGGTAAATATTGCCTTCATTTGGTGGCACATTTTGATTGATATCTCCCAATCTTTTTTTTTTTTTTTTTGGTCATCAAAGGAATACTAGGCCAAGTAGTAAAAATATATATTTTAAATCTTTAGTATACTTCTTGCCATTACCAAAAAATAAACACTAAAATACATTATCCTACACCTGGCATTTATGGTGATACCACATACTTGTACAGGCATACCCCACTTTTAAGTACACAATGGGGTTTATTTACTAAAGCTGAAAAATGAAAAATCAGGCTCACTTCTGCATACAAACCAATGAGCTTCTAACCTCGGCTTGTTTAATTAAGCTTTGGTCATAAAACCTGGAAGCTCATTGGTTTCTATGCAGAAGTGAGCCGGATTTTGCATTTGCCAGCTTTAGTAAATAAACACCAGTTGCAGTGCTGAAAAATATCATTCCTGCTGTATTTTTTACCACAAGGTGCACTGAAGTAAATTAAGCCCCATTGTTGCAGAAATAATAACTCCTAGCATTGATGTCAGTGGATGCAAAAATAACCCTCTGCATTGGTGTCAGTAGCAGCAAAAAAAAAACCGCACTGGTGCCAATTTCCGCAGTGATACCCCCCTCACATTGATGACAATTTCTGTAGTAATAACTCCCAGCATTAGTGCCAGTTTATGCAATAATAACCCCCAGCACTGGTACCAGCTTCTGCATTAATAACCCCCTATAGTAATGCCAGTTAACACAGTGATAAACCCCAGCATTGGTTCCAGTTTGCGCAAAAACATCCCCCAACATTGGTGCCCATTTATGCTGTAATAACCCCTAATATTGGTGCCAGTTCACGCAGTAATAACCCGCCAAATTGATGCCAGTTTATGCAATAACATCCCCCAGCACTGGTTTCAGTAACCACAATAATAACCCCCAGCACTGGTGCCAGTTTACACAATAATAACATATACATTGCTGGCCGATAGTGTTATGTTATTTAAACCCTCTTCATTGGTCCTGCATTGATGGTGGTATTTAAAACATCATTCCCTATTGGCAATCAGTGGCAGTTTGAATGAACCCCTTCATGGTGCAATATGAGGGAGTTAACCTCCCTGGTGGTATTCCCGAGTGAGGCTCGGGGTGAATTTTCATCACCAAAAGCCGTAACCCCTAGCCAGACTCAGGATTGCATTGCAGGATCCAGGCAAAGTTACTTACCTTGTCCCCAGGATCCTGCGATGTCCCCCCACTATGTTTGCGGGCTGTGTACTCCGCCCGATGTATTACTGTGCCAGGCACCGTTCCCTGTGAGAATCACGACACAAGGGGTAGAACCCTGGCAGCAAATTCAAAATAGTGAAAAAAACATAACACATGCAGTACACTGTAATCTGTAAGATTACATTACTGTATTAAATCATTTCACCTCCCCTTTGTCCCCAGTGCTTTGTCCAGTGCCCTGCATGCAGTTTTATATTATATATACAGTTTTTTCTGCCTGCAACCAAAAAGTGTCCCTTTACGTCAAAAGCAGTTTTAGACCAGCTAGAAAACAGTGATGGTGAATTAGAATCACTTGCAGAATTGAGCGATAGTGATTCGTGTGGAAATTCGTCATCAAACACTGGAAGTAATGACAGTGACAATTCTGCAACTGAGCAAATTTCAGTATTTTTGATTTGATTACATTATTGAATAAAATGTATTATTATTTTTTATAATTATTTATCGTTATTTATTATATTATAAATTATGATTTAGTGTTTTAAACTTTATCATACCCAGGATGTCTACTAGACTCTTGCTTGGACAGATTTAAGTGAATTATTCCTAAGAATTACAGGCCTACAATATAAAACACCAAATTTCTATGCAAAACAATGTACAGCTTTGAGCTTCAAAAATCTGACATAATCATACCGCCACAGAGGTTATTAAGAACTGTCACTAATGGAGCTTTGTACAGGAAAATTGTTAACCCTGTGTGGGAGTGAGGGGGTTAGTTAACATTGCCACTAGCCAGTAATGCAAGAGATAATAACAAAACCAATGGCCATTAATGCAGCTTTGTACAAAGAAAGTATTGACCCTCTTTGGGAAGTGAGGGGGGTTAATCAACATTTCCACTAGCCAGTAATGTAAGGGGTCAATATACACTGCCACTGGCTACTAATGCAACAATGGCCAGTGGCAGTGTTATTTGACCCCTTGCATTACAGGCTAGTGGCAATATTAATTACTGTAACCCCTTAAATTACTGGCTAGTGGCAATGTTAAATTAACTCCCTCACTCAAAGGGTTAAGCATTCATCTGTACAAAGCCGATCCTATCCTCAGCTGATGCACTCATACTTGTGTTTACATAACTCCATCCTGCTCTGCACCGATCGCTTCCAGGCCTGGAAATGACGTCATTTCAGAGCAGCAACAGGCTCTATTTATTTTATTTATTTTTTTAATTTAATTAATTTATGTAATTTTACATGCAGACAGCATAAGGACTGGTTTTCATGATCGTGTTATTGGGAGCTGAGTCTAAAAGCTCCCACTTGATAGTGAAGACCCAGAGCTCTCGTGATATCTTGGTCTCCGTACTAGAATGCTTCCAGCACAAACACAGGAGTGCATATATGTGGTGTCTCGGAAGAAGGCCAACCTCCATGACATCGCACATATGTGACATCATGCTAAATACACAGATGACATAAATACATTAGAGCTATTATATCTGGCAAACAATTTGTATGTCTCTCCATCCACTCCTGAGATTTACACAGCTCTACCACACAGCACAGCCAGATGGATAACACTACTTACAGTGGAAATAAATACAGTGGTGTGTTTATTTGGGGTATTTTGAAATCAATGGGCTACCCATGCACCAAAACATCCCAATCTATGGACATGTCACAGATTGCTTGCCACAAGGCACTGTGGTGTGTCGCCATGCATTGAAGCTTGCATGAGTTGCAGCAGCACATAGATGTAAATCAGCCCTAATGAGTTATTAATAAATATGTAGCTGCAATCCACTTGGAATTAAGCTTTAACCCTTAGCAAACAAAGGATAATTTATATATGCTGCACCTGTAAAAAGGGTCTCCTCATCACAAAAAGTGTTTTGGAAAGGATGCTAAATTCAAACATTAAGGTGAATAACGTGTCATTGCATCCTAGGTTTGCCTCACGCAGCACTTCAGGCTCTTTGTAAACTCATCACAGCTTCCGAAACTGGAGAACAGCTGATTAATCGGGTAAGTTGGATTTGCTTTGGCATCTTATTTAAATTAAATTTGTATGTTCCTCACAAATAGAACCCATTAATCTCTTAGTAAACCACATATATTAGGAAACACTGGAGAATAATGTGTGCTTTTCAGACTAACCAGCTTAAGTATTAATGCCAGTACAATAACACAAAAAAAAAAAAAAGAGAACTTTTTTGGAACTTTCAGCTACTTACTGACTTGCTGTTATGGGTTACTGCACTTTGCATGCTATTATTGTCCTGAGGTCTTATGCTAAAGCTGTGTAGAAAAAGGAGAAGTGATACCCACCACATACATAGGTTGCTATTGGCAAAAATTTACTTTTATTACTTCGGCCCCTTTCTGTGTTATATTTTCTTACTAATATATTTTGGTATAATTTGACTTATTAATCCACTGTAACTCTTGCTAACACCCTTGAAGCCAACACCATTAGTGCATGGGAAATTGCGGGCATGGTTGTGAGCAGTATTATTGCTTTATGTATAATCTATAATTCTGCATCATGTGTCTACAGCTGTCCATCACATTGTATTTAAGCTGATCTGTGTATGTCCTTGCAAGCACAGTCCTAAAGTAAAGCCAGATCTCATTCATGATTGGTGTTCTGTCTAAAACTCTGCAGGCTAGATTTACAACTTGAGCTGCTTGATTTATTTGCATGCTATCTGTGTTGTAGTCTAAAGGGCTGCACTGAGAGCAGGTACAGCATGAGTGGGCAGCATTATACCCTTGTCTGTGTTTCTTCCTTTTGCCTTTCAAAAGCTTTTCAACCACAACACAGCCATATACCGTATATATTTTCCTATATCACCCAATGATGGGGCTTGTTCAAAGCGGAAGTAAACCCATCCATTTAACAGTCTAAAAAAAAAGGCATGCCGTGAATTATAACTGCACATTGGCTGTGCTCTCAACCAAACAGTCAAACCATCCAATGGCAGGTGTCATAACAGATCACATGTGCAGCACTGTGGCAGTTGAAGATTAAACAGAGGCAAAGATGGCAGCTTCCTTGGCTGAAAACGATAGGGGGGTTTACTTCCACTTTAAAAAGTAGCACAATACTGTAGTGCAGTAACTCATTGCACGTTATAACATATTTATAAACTCCAAAGACATGCTAGTATGTTAATTGGCTTCTGTCTAAATTGGCCCTAGTATATGAATGTGAGTTACCCTTAGGTTGTAAGCTCCTTGAGGGTAGGGACCAATGTGACTGTACAATGTATATGTAAAGCGCTGCGTAAATTGACGGCGCTGTATAAGTACCTTAAAATAATAATTTAACTGAAGACTCACAGACAATAATTTATGGAATTAGCTGCAAAGGCTGTATCGTTTGTAACATTCCAGCATTGACGCTCTAGGATATAAATAAATGTTGGGAACTGCAAAGAAATTTGTCCCTACCATGAAAGGGACACTTGGCTGGGTTTGGCCTCCAGGCGAAAGGACCTCCCCAGGTGATGTGCAAAGTTCATTAACAATAGTCACCTATAGGAAAGCACTTTCTATCCATCTGATATTAAGGTTAATTCTGACTGGCTCCTAGGTGTCACTGAAGTTTGCACTTCATATGTGCTCTATGTACTGCCTTACTAAGTAAGCCAATTAATCCTAACACAATTTTAGGGCCTCTAGAGACCTTTATTATGTGACAAGTGGGATTGCCATAAGGTACCTAAGAGGAGTTCAATTGGGGGGAGACCTATTTTATTTGAATGTGGTTGCCCATAAGTCGCTAGACACATTTACCCCAAAATTAGAAGCTGTAGAAAGTTTTAGCACTCAATCAGAATAACTGCTTTCATACTCTTGTCTAGTTTCTTCTTGCTGTGGTATACTGAACGTTTGCATGCTGGCGCTTTGTTGGTTAGATAAAACTTCAGGCTCGTATGGTGACACTTGGTACTGGGGAAGGGGTAGGACAGAAAGAATGGCAGCTTCTGTGACATTAAGTTTGTCAGCTTTCAATGATCTTTCAGGTGGCTGCATGACTGTTTATAGCTAATCTCTCTCAGCATGAACACAAATGAATGAACATGTTGCACTGTAACCTTTGCTTGCATTTTAAGGCTTATATTCTCTTTTCTTTTCCCTGTGCTTAATTTTATTTTTCTGCTTGTAATCTGCTGGCTTCTGAAGGCTGTTAAAAATATGGTTGGAGTGGTAAGTACATGACAAATTTAGATTCACTAATTAATTAGACACTCAGTATAGTCCCAGTTTTTTGTCTATGAACAGTACAACAAATGCAAATACTGGCATTCTAGTGGTACAGCATAACAAAACAGAACAAACCAACTCTTTAAAGCTTAATAGCAGATCTTAGCAATTCTCCCTGACAGGCAGTGTACAACTGCAATTCCAAAAATGTTGGTACACTGTGTAAAATCTACATAAAAACAGAATGCAACGATTTGCAAATCTCATAAACCCATATTTTATACATAATAGAAAACATATTAAATGTTTAAACTGAGAAAACGTACCATTTAAAATAAAAAAAAGTAAGGTAATTTTGAAATTGATGGCAGCAACATGTCTCAAAAAAGTTGGGACGGGGCCATATTTACCATGCTGTAGCATCTCTTCTTCTTTTAGGCTGGATTCACACCTATGCATTTTTAGTGCTTTTTGCATTTTGCGGATTTACTCTACAGAGCATGTTCCATAGGAAACCATGTTAAATGGGCCGTAGTGCAAATCTGCAAAATGGAAAAAGCACTAAAAATGCATAGGTCTGAATCAAGCCTTAACAATGCTCTGTAAATGTCTGAGGAGGCCAGTTGCTGGAGTTTTGGGGGAGGGACGTTGTCCCATTCTTGCTTGATATAGGATTTCAACTGCTCAACAGTTCTGTTTATGCCGATTTTACACAGAATCCCAACTATTTTCGAATTGGGGTTGTATACTTGTACAGTTTGACAGAATACCATGAACTGTACAATATACATTTAGTTCACATTACTCGTTGCCAGATTAAACCAAACTTTGCTTTTGCAGGAAAGTTTATGGGAATGTCAAACATTTGCAGAACAAGTATAGGAATGTCTAAAACTTTTAAAATATACCTGAAGTCCAACTTGTTTTTGGGTAGGTGAGGGTTAAAACCACTTTCAACCAGCTGTGTCACATTAGGTAGATTTCCCTTCACTTTCTGTCCTGTAGACCAAACAGGAAATTAGAGGACATCTTTTTAATGAGTGAAAAATCCTCTGTTAATTGTCACAGGAACAAGTGTCCAATTGGAACATTTCTCTTGTGTTTGTGGCATCTCAAAATGTTGAATTTACAATCACTTTCATTCATTATGACACTGGTGATGAGCACAATTAAATAGAGTACATCTCCCCAATAGATTTTAGCCTCCCTAGCTCTATGCAGACTAAATAAAGATGAACTAAGCAGGAGGATCACCATCAATGTTTCATTTACCTAAAAAATTCTTAGTAGAACTATCTGATCTGAGGAAAACCATACAACAAAGGCATCCAGGCAGCCATGGTTCATACTTTGTATGATTATCCTAATGTATATATTCAGGAGAATGGAGAAAAAAAAATGCACATTTTTAAACCAATATTCTCCTCAATAGCACAAAGTTGATGTTCTTGGGGTGTAGTACACTGCTGCCATAGTTGCAAGCTGCATTGTTTGTCATTTTAGAAAATCTGGCTACAGACTGAAATGAAAAGATAATATTTAATAATAATAAATTGGCTTGTGCAGCAATTATATGCATTTTATATTTACACGTTGTGTACCAAACCTGGAGTTTTCCCTTAGATACATGTATAATTGCTTCTGTCTATATTAGTTTCTATTTACTTTTTAAGAGAATTGCATATCCTTTAGGCCCCTTTCACACTGGGGCGGTTTTCAGGCGGTACAGCGCTAAAAATAGCGCCTGTATACCGCCTGAAAAAACCGGCCCCATTCACTCCAGTGTGAAAGCCGGCGGGCTTTCACACTGGAGCGGTGCGCTAGCAGGACCGCAACAAAAGTCCTGCTAGCAGCATCTTTGGAGCGGTGAAGGAGCGGTGTATTTACCGCTCCATACCGCTCCTTCCCATTGAAATCAATGGGAAACCGCGGGGATACCGCCCGCAAACCGCCGCTGCAGCGGCGCTTTGCGGAGGTTTTTAACCCTTTTGCGGCCGCTAGCGGGGGTTAAAACCACCCCGCTAGCGGCCGCATACCGCGGGTAAAACGATGGTAAAGCAGCGCTAAATATAGCGCTGCTTTACCGTCGCCGCCCCGCACCGCCCCAGTGTGAAGCCAGCCTAAGTAGGTAAAACTGGTCATGTACATGTATTTTCACTGTTCATTTAGATCAGTGGCCTCCAAACTGTGGCCCAGGGGCCGGATATGGCCCGTTGCTTGCCTTTATCTGGCCCTTTGGAAACAATTTCTCCCACTGACACCAAAGATGGGACGTTATTCTTCTCACTGACACAATCAATGGGGCATTAGTCTTTTCACGGATACCATTTTCTACTCCCACAGGCCACAGTCCCCCCCCCCTCCCAATGTCTAAAGGGCAGAAAATTGGCCCTTTGTTTGGAAAGTTTGGAGACCCCTGATTTAGATGTGTGCTTAGGGATTAGTGTTGAAGCTGAACTTTCATCAGTTGAAAAAAAATAATTTTGGTAGCTCTCAACCAACATAACAAGATTGCAATGCTTGTTTGGTCAGGGGGCGTAAAACAGAGAGGAATACTTACTATTTCCTAGCAGCCTGAGGAAGATCTTGTAACCAAGCATTTAGGTTTATGATGGTAACTTGTAAAAATTAAATCATCTGACTGTTGGACTGTGCCTGAAAGTAGTACACAGATTAGGAAAGTCAGGGTAATGTCAGTACTCCTAACCTACATACATGTTATTAGCCAGTGACTTAGAATATGCTTAAGCCATTGCATCAGCATGAGTCAGGGAACTAATATTTTCAGAAGAGGTTAGTGATGTGCTCCATGCTTCTTCACTGTTGGCTTCCTTTATTCTATGAGGTGCCCATGATCACAGTATGATCATTGTTTTGTTCTTTTCTTTTTTTGCTTTAGCTTCATCAGGTCCTGGTTCAGTTGCAGACCGACAAAGATCATGACTTTTCCACAGTCCCAATCCAGGTGTGCATCAGTGTTCAGCTTTGGAGATTACCTGGATGTCATGAGTTTTTAGCAGCACTAGGTATGTTAAATGTTTTGTTTTTATCACAAGAATATAATTTATTTGAAAAAGCCACATATACCCTTAACCAGGAGAAAAATTTCTCCACGGTAGTGTAGAATTTAAGACACTGGGCATTTATATAGATTTTTCTGTGTCGACTTTTGCTTTGTTAGAACACATATTAGCTAATTGAGATAAAATAAAGACATGTGCTTCTTCTATCAATGGATAGGAATCAGCTAAAGATTTAAAGTATTATTCTACTTTTGCAGTCAAATTTTAAAAAACCTCACTATATGTTGGTAAGATGTTTCCATTCATATAGCATACCTAAAAAAAAAAAACACATTTGTACACACATCATTAAAGGTACGGTATATGTTTTTATATATATATATGTCTCTAAATGCATAGGTTTATTGTTGTATGTTGATGATATGTTGATCTTTAACACTAATAATTGAAATCATATTTTGTCCTTCTTTCAGGTTTTGATTTGTGTGAGGTGGGCCAGGAAGAAGTCATTCTGAAAACTGGCAAACAAGCCAACAAAAGAACAATGCAATTTGCTCTGCAATCCCTCCTAGCTCTTTTTGGTAATATTTTAAATATGCAATTTTTTGTGATTTAAACATTAAATAGATGACCAAAACTAGTGAATGCTCAGCCTTTCTATGTCCTAGATCTCCTCACAGTTTCAGCAGTATTTCAGGACTGATTCCATGGACAGTGGTCATTCCTGTACCACATAGCACACTAAAAGATATGATTTATAACAGAGATCAAATACCAAAACATTGCAGTGATTACTGCACCCTCCAATCTGCATCCTACAATTCATTCAGAAAATGCAGAATACAATGTGGAATCTGTAGTGTCCTGCGGAGTGTTCTCGGCATGTTACTGTAAAGAATACTCCACGATAGACACCAAAGTCATGTGACAGGTTTCCTTCTTGTCTTCCCAGAATTCTTTTGTTGTTCTCGTTTTATTAGAATGAATAGGACTTTGCTTGATTGAGAATTCTAAGTCAAGCGAAGTGGAACGTTCAGATACAAAGCACAATACTGTGCTTTATAAATGTTCTAATGTTTTCTTCTTTAAAACGTTTAGGCCATACTGCTGCTTTATAGACCCCTAGTGTAGATATTTAAGATGTTTTTCAATTGCTTTATTGATATTTGCTTAGGCTTCATGCATTCTTTACTTTTTTTGAGAACGTGTTTTGCTGTTTTAAGTACAGTTACAAAAACTTGCATGCACATTGTTTTCATTTAAAAATATTGACAAATTACTTTTCTTTTTCTTTTTTTAGATTCTACTGAACTTCCGAAACGCCTTAGTCTTGACAGCTCTTCTTCACTTGAATCACTGGCATCTTCACAATCTGTGTCTAACCCAATGCCACCAGGGTATCCTGGTCATCCATTCTCTCCAATCTGTCCAGATGGCATGGCTTCAGATGCTATCTCAGTCTACAGTCTTAGTTCCATTGCTTCATCAATGAGTTTTGTCTCTAAACCAGATTGCTTACCTGAAGGAGAACACAAACTACGTCAAGACCATGACAGACCAAAAAATATTAATTCTCTCAGGACCTCAGCTAGAGGCCAGTCTTCCCCACAAACCCAGATGTCATTAGGCAAAGAAGAACAGGAAGAGTATGAGGGATTTTCCATAATAAGCAATGAACCTCTTTTGTCATACACAGAAAGCCTTGATCCAAACCTAAGACAAGGCACCATTCAGGAAACAATACAAGTTTCTGTAAACTCAAAGGGCAGTATAAGCACACCTAACTCACCTGTAAAACTATCTCTGATTCCAAGTCCAAACTCGCCATTCCAAAAAGTTGGAAAACTTGCAAGCTCTGATACTGGGGAATCAGATCAGTCGAGTACAGAAACAGACAGTACAGTTAAATCTCAAGAAGAGAACAATCTTAAACTCAATCCTGAAGAGCTGGCTCAAAAGATTTTAGAAGAGACTCAAAGCCATCTGATTGCTGTTGAACGTCTTCAAAGAAGTGGAAGTTTGAACAAAACAAGTCATTCACCTGATGGTGCTACGACACCTAATGGCAGTTCTTTGTTCAGGTCTTCAGAAACAAGCGCTTTTAGTAGACCTGTCCAGAAAGGGATGCCATCTCCAGTTAATGTGAAACCAAAGCCTCCAACTAGAAGTTCCTCTCTTCAGAAAGTGAGCTCAGGGTATAACAGCCCAGCAAACTCTGAAACCTCTCTAAAAGAAGCATCGAGTCCCCACAGTAACCAGCCTTCCCCAAGTTCAGATTCTCTCCACTTTAAGCTGAAATATCCTAGCTCCCCATACAGTTCCCATATTTCAAGATCTCCTCGAAATATATCCCCAAGCTCAGGTCATCAATCTCCTGCAGGAAGTACCTCATCTCCAGCACTTTCATACTCCTCTGCTGGTTCTGCCCGATCAAGTCCCGCTGATGCCCCAGATTTGGATAAATTAAAACTTGCTGCAATTGACGAGAAGGTGAAGGCTATTCACAATCTGAAGATGTTCTGGACAAGTGGCCCTCAGCAAACATCGGGTCCAATCAAAATACTGCGTGGAACTCCAGGAACAATGACTTCAAAGAAAGATGTTCTTAGCTTGTTAAACCTCTCTCCACGACATAACAAGAAAGAAGAGGCTGTAGATAATCTTGAACTTAAGGAACTATCTGCTCAGAAAAAGCAGGTTGATGCTGCACAACCAAATCCACCAAATGGACACAAACACACAGAAAATATTAATGTAGCAAATATAACTCAATCCACCCCATCTATTAACATGCCTGCTTCTCTACGCAGCTTAAAACTGTCCTCTGGAAATGGGTACAAGTTCCTTTCACCAGGGAGATTTTTTCCTTCTTCAAAATGTTGAACTGTCTTTTATACAACTTTTAAGCCTGTTTTGCCATTTGTATATTGTTTATGTCCAATTGCCTTCATAAGTGACAGACTAAAATATTACATGTGAAGCAGAGGTTATAATGGTTGTCATTAAATCATAGGGTGAGGATTTTTCTAAGGTTTACCAAAAATTACATTCTGATGTACTTGTATATAAAATATCCATTCAGTAGAAACATGGTCCACTTAGGTAATCAGAATAAATTAAAAAAAATACTGGTATTTTTATTTTTTAGTAATGGTTTTCTAGAACAGCAGATCAACACTTTTTTTTACTTTAGATATTGTGGTTTCTTGGGTAAATACTTCATGTTAGACATTGCACGCATTACAAAGTGAATGATATTTATTTTCTTAGGTAGGAAAAGCTCTTATGTGATCTGATCTTAAAGTGTACACCAACCCTAAGCCCCTGTTCAATATGTTTGGCATCATGCTTCACTGTATACAATTTTCTCAATCAAATGTTTTTTTTAACCACCTAAGGATTTCTGACAATTGTCCTACATCCTGCCTTGTAGTGCTGTAGTTGTGAACTTGTTTCTTTTTTCTCTTCATCTGGTTCCTGGCTTTTAAGTAAAAGTGATCTGGCTGGCTATACAGCTGCCTGATCACTTTTACAGGATAAAGAATGTGCTTCCCCTCTGTGGTTCCCAGGCTCTCCTGCTCTTCCTAGGAGCCTGGGACTACAACAGAGACGGTTAGGATGGCAAGCTGGAGGACATCAAAGAACAGCTATTCCCAAGTGTTCTCTGCAGAGTGTAGACCTAAAGCACTCAGCTCTGAGCACTTTTGGAGTCAAAATTCTGACTGCAAATCCAGGTGAACAGCAAATCAAGCACAGTCTCAACGTTGTTTCATGAGTGCACACAGGTTTCAACTCAACCTCATCTTTTATTTTCTACATAACATGGGAGATTATATTGTGTTTGTGTGCATTAAAATGTGTATTTTTTACTGAAACTATAGATTTTATAAACAGTTGCACAAATATTGTGCGATATTAAAAATTGCAGCTACTGACTTTTTATTCTACTGTATAGGGTCTCTGCTTTCAGAAAATATATGTTTTGGGATTTTAAATGATTTTCTAGCCAGAAATGCAAATTGTACTATGTGTGCAAAGTGGTTAAATCTGTTGCAAAGTTTCTTTCCTGGAGATCCTGACAGTAATAACAGCACTGTAGCAGGCTGACAACAGTAAGCCACTGACTCGCAATTAGCAGCAGTGCTCCTTTAGTTGGTCATTGGGCTGCTTATCTGATAGACCTGATAGACAGCCCAACAGCCAACTGAAGAGCACGCATGACAAGCTGACTGCTGCTAATTGAGAGGCAGTGGCTTAGGGAAACTGATTACTGTGAGACTTGATGCCAAACAGAAAAATTGATTTGGGGTTTACATAACCCTATGTGTGCTTACAAAGGCTGTGTACAGAATGGCCAAGGTAATATGCAAAGTGTAGAGCCCATAACCCATTTCAGTTTAGGTCAGGGATGATGAATTGTGATCTGTTGTTGTGGGTAACTTTTAAATTGCATATTATTCTTTGCCTTATTTAAAAAAACTTTATCACAATCCACATGCTTTTTACACTCTCTGAGTATAAGCCACTCCTGAGCAAGGAATCTCATTTGCTGCTTGAGTGGACATACAGTACATGTGGATATGCATATAGTGTACCTGGTAGTTCACAGATAGGCAGTGGCTGTATTTCCACCATGGCACCCCAAGAAGGGAGTTGTACTTTGTGAGTACCCCCAAGAACCCTTCTTAGTAGTCCTGGGCATTTGAGAGAGATCCATACAACTTAAGAGTACTGATTATGTTGACCATTTCTCAATGTATTCCATACTACATCATGGGCAGAACCCAGAATAAGTGGTCCTTAGCATGAGGTCAACTAGCCACTTTCTCTAAATCATCCCTGGAGGAATGTGTTTAGACAGTTCATCCTAAGCTCAATTTGGGCAAAAAAGTCCTGTTTGTTTTAAGCAAAAGTAATGAATTTGTCCTCTAAAACATTAATAATTACTATGAACTCCTATGTATCACCAGGTTCTTCTGATTAAGCCAAGTTTTTGTCGCTGTTTTTCTTTCTACATTTATTTTACTCAAAAGTAAAATGTAGCTTTTCAATTACACAGTTACAGAATTTGTTTTTATACTGTCAAACTTCTTTTATGCAGAATCATTTGTTCAAACATATTTAGTGATGAAGACATCTTAGCATAATTTACCCAAAATCTGTAATTAACTTTTAGACCCATTTTAAGAATAAATAGGATATATTTTGTATGAATCAGGGCTTGAAAACCAAGGCATTCTCTTCTGTTTTATTTATACATGTGTCAAAACACAGTTGATGAATGTTCTATAAAAAATAACATCTGACAATAAAGACAAATTCTGAGTGATGTCGAGATGAATATAACGCTTGCTTCTGTAATCCACCATAGATTGCTAATTGCAGGTATGATAATCAGAGAAGTTTTCTGGCACAATGAAGTAAACATTAATATCTGTATCTTATTGGACAGTAAAGTAAATCCAGGTATTAGGAAATAAGCCTAAGGAGCAATTTTAGTCTCTTGCTAAGGGGCCACATAACCACTTGTTGCACTTTGGTGCAAGTAAGATGATTTACCAACAGGCTACAAATTTGTGAAAATAAAATCACATGTAATTCATTCGTAATTGGACTTGAAATGATTTTGAGACTTTAATGATAAGGTGATCATTGTGTAAGTGCCCTTTTCCCAAGGCATAAATGTTATTTGTCATGCCACCAGATATCATTTAAAGAGTGTATTTATTATTTAAGTGGGTTATATAATCTAGCTGAAGAGTTATCAAGCACCATCTTTAATCATTAAAAAGTTTAAAGGTGCTATGTCCAGCAAGATACAAGCTTTCATGTTATCACTAACTGCAATCGAACTGCATGCTGGTGGGCAGGCGGCCTTATCAAGGTGTTCTGCATTCTTCTCTAATGCCGCGTACACACTGTCGGAATTCTCGTCGGAAAAAGCTCTGATGGTTTTCCCGTCGTAATTCCGACGGAATTTCACTCAAACTGTCTTGCCTACACACGGTCAATAACACCACGGCATACAACACGTTCGACTGCACTATAAAAGGGAAGTTTAATCCTTCTGAGCATGCGTCAAATTGTTTCCGAGCATGCGTCGGAATTTTGCGTGTCGGAATTGCATACACACGATCGGAAAATCCGATAGAAAGGTTTTCCGTCAGAAAAATTAAGAACAGGTTCTCAATCCAAAGTCCGTCGGAAATTCCGACAGAAAAAGAACGATGGGCATACACACGGTCGGAAAATCCGATGAAAAGCTCCCATTGGACTGTTTCCATCGGAAATTCCGACCGTGTGTACGCGGCATTGGAGTGTAAGTGCAGAAACTACCGATCATGAAGTTATCTCCCACACATGCCATTACATTTGTTTCATTAGGAGTGACATACATTTACAATAATTTATGTTGTATAGTAGAGGTGTGCAGAAGAGGTGGGGACTATAATCATAATTGACTTTCAAATAAGCATTACAAAATGGAATCATCCAGAGAACATTTAAGGTAAAATCAGAGCAAGAACTGCTTATTGCAACATGACAACCCATGCAGACAAAACACAAAAACATGAAAAAATGGATACAAGCCTTCAAACTGTTCTTTTATATCTGTGGTGTAAATCACATTAGGTTGACAGATCCAATCATATCCACTGTGATTTTGAAGCAGTGTAGGGCTGGCCATAGATTATGAGATTTTCTCTGGGGTTTCAGGAAAAAAAATCACTCCATTCCTCCATCAACACACTCAGTGTTGATGGGGGAATCCCTCCCGCAGAGCTATTGTGTTGTCCCCGATGCGGTGGGGGGAGCCGTCCCTGATGGGGGGGCACAGAGTAATTATTGCTAGTAGCTCTAGCGGCTGGCAATAATCACATGTCAGAAATCCAACATGCTGGTTGTACCCAAGTCAATTGATGGCTCGACTTGAGTACAATCAGCCTGCCCATACATGGATTGAATTTTGGACAGTTCCTGCTAAACTGGCCTAGATTCAAACCATCTATGGCATGCTTAAGTGAAGCATTGACCTCCAGTACTACTCACTGGGGAAGTTTTACTTAAAGACCACATATTTCACTTGAACTCTTAAACCCTTCTAGTCAAGTGCAAAGCTACTGCCATTTATAAACTCCTTCGAACACAATGGGGTGTTTACAGTAAATACAGCTTGTGGCTAAAGTAAAAAATGTATGCCTTTAATAAAGTACCCCCCGCGATCACCCTGTGACATGGGTCTATTTAAGTCAAAGAACAATGTATGCAACCAATCATGTAGTTAGATTCGAAAAATATTATGTCGGGGGGTTACTGAACTTGGTTTGTCATCATTGCCCTTTTGTAGTCCTTTAGAGAATAAGTCTGTTAATGTTTATTTGGCTGCATGTAAACTAATATCAAGCTAGGAAAAGCCACAGGTTGGCTTAGCAGCATGGTCTTCATGGAGTCTATAGCCACCTTTTCCCCACCACCCTAAGCTGCAGCCACAAATTCCGGTAAAGGTTATGACTTTCACAAAGTTAAAAGGTGCTCGGTGCTATGCACTTCCCATCATCCCTATGTGGCAGTACTTTGGTGTGGTATTAGGCTGCACAAGCACAAGAACCACTGCTGTTCTTCAAAAACAAATAGGTTATTTTTAATTTGTATTATTAAATTCATTAGATCAATGTAGCTTAGAGAAAGTGTCTGGTAGAAGCATTTTGCCTGATGGGAACCAATGTTTTACATACAGAATGGGAAGAACCACTGAACCTTGTGTTGTCCTAGAATTACAATTAAAGCTGAACTCCCTGAACACAGATAAATACACAGATGTTATACACATATGTGTTACCTGACAAAGGGTTTGTATTTCTGTACATCCAGTCCCGAGATTAACCACAGTTCAACCACACAGTACAGTCCTGTCTAGTGGGGGAGGAGATATGATTGATCTCTTCTGAAGTTAGATGACACCCTTTCAAGTCTTGTAATGCCACGTACACACAGTTGGACTTGCCAACGGGATAACCTCCGTTTGCATTTCTGACGGAAAAATTTAGAACATGTTCTCTATCTAAGTCCATCGGAAATTCTAACAGAAAAAGTCAGACGGGGCATACACACGGTCAGAATATCCGACCAAAAGCTCCCATCTGACTTTTTCTGTCGGAAATTTCGACTGTGTGTACGCGGCATTACTCCCACATCCTCTGACTGGACAGTGAAAAGAAAAGCAGAACAATGATAAGATAATTTTTCTGTCGCTCTTTCCTCCTATTAGCATGTTCCTTGTTAGCAGACAAGCACTGCAGTACAACTGGTTTCTTGTACTGCTTCTGCCTTTTATGGCCTCTACTCTGGCTGATACCAGGTCAAATTCAGGTCTTTACACTTCTCACATTAACAAATACATTTAATTATGCATTAATGAACACAGATATACAATTATTTGCATTTTTTTTATATGCCCCAGAGCATGGTCACACTTAACCTGGTTACAACCTGTCAACGAATTAGGCCATACAGGAGTTAAAGCTGAACTCCAGCTTTTGTTACACTTTACAAGCTGACCCAAACAAACTATGTCCCTCACTAACGTGAGGCTGCTGAGGCTTCATACAGCATACTGCACTGTTCCGGGTTCGAGCCGAGACCTTGCTTTTTCATACCCGGAATACAATGGAGTCTATCTGTGTGACGTTCAGCCATTCATAGAAAGCAATGTATTCTGGCAATGAATACAAAGCTTCCTCTGATTGGCAGAGAGGCGGGCTGATGATGTCACAACCTCTGACTCAGCCAGTCAGAGGAAGCTTTGTATTCATTGCTAGATTACATAGTTTTTTTTTTTATGAGTGGCTCAGTGCCACACAGATAGACATTGTTTTCTGGGTATGCTACAGGAAGCCTCGGCTCCAACCCGCAACACAATACGGTATGCTGTATGAAGCCTCAGCTACATACAGTTTATACTGCACATTCAACGGCCAGTTAGTAAGGAATATAGTTAATTTGGGCCAAATGTAAAGTGTAATAAAAGCTGGAGTTCAGATTTAAAGCAGAGTTAAAGCAAAAAAATACTTCCCCCCTTCCAAATGCCTGACACTTGCAAGGTTCCTCACCGGCACTGTCATCTTCTCCCTGGCTTCTTTTGGGTGTTGTTCTTTGGCCATCTTGGCTGGCCCAGCACAGGATGACATCACTCCCACACATGCGCAGGAACCATTCAACGCGGCACGCTGGTACTGTGCCGGAAATGTAAACTGAGCTGCGCATGCACATTCTGCAGCAGATTGCAAACAGGCAGGTTTATTTTATTGCAGAAGAGACATTGCAATATCTGCGGTAAAGTGCATGCCTGTTCACAATCTCTTTAATTTTAACTTTAGTTCCACCTTAACTGAGAGTGGATTTGATGCTATCAGGCATAGTTAGTTTTTAACATTTTTGAAAGTTTTTCCAAAAAATTAGGACACATTCCTATTTCTCCACAGAAAAAAGAAGAGTCTGTTCAATGACACATTAGTTCCATTGTGTATCAATATCGACAAAATCACAAGGATGAGCAGACCTTTCATTTCAATTTATCCGTGACCCAGCCTAACCCAATAGAGCTTTTCATGGTGACAGAGAAAACACGGAACTCTATTACAGAATACAGAATCACTTCTAATATAATCACAATGGGTATCATCATTACTTGGTTTAACGAGTGTTCGTAGAATTATGCACTTTAATCTAGTTGTCTGTATACTGACGGTAACATATGATCTAGAGATTCTGCCACTGGTTGAAAAGACTACGGTGTACATTAATAAATAGAAAATCCTGATTACTTTTCTTCTATGAAATATAGCAGAGGTTGGAAATTGATCCATCTCCAGCGGTTGTTGATCCGACAAGAGTGGTGGGAGTTATGGTTCCACCACAGCAGAGGAAGTCCTAACTCTGCCTTAGGACCACACAACTCTCCATACGAGAACCCTGCTTCCTTGAAATTTTTTAGTCGCTGATCCGTTTACAAAAAAACACTTTTTGTATTTGTATTTTGTAGCTCTGAGCTTGACACTGTTGTATCCACATATCCCTATGCAAAAATTTTGATCCCTTTGAATAATCAGGGGCTTGTTCGATAGTATTATTTGCAGAGACTTCCAGGATCTGAGTGGAATTCAAAATCATGTAAATAGAACTTTGTTTAAAAGCTGCATGCATGTTTTGTGAACTGAGCCCTTGAAATCCATCCGTGTTTGTGTAGCAGTGGGTTTGGCGATAGATGATCTTTACTTTTCTGTAAGGAGAACTTTAACACTCGTATCAAGACTGCGAATTATCCGAACGAGCTGTCGTTTTTTTTTTCAAAGCGTCCTCTGTATCTGTGTGTCTGATCTATTTTGACTTTGTAAATTAAACAATGTTTTTTTTTTTTTTTTTTTTTTTTTTTTTTTTCCTGGGCAGCACTAAACTTTTTTATATAATATAAAATTTACCTTGTACAAAGTATTTCATATTTTTTATTGAAACTGCAAAAGGCATTTGGCCTATCTCTTTGTGATTTGTGTTTATTAAAGCATGAAAACTATATATGATGTGTCATATACCAGATACAATGCTAAAACATTGTTGAAGCCATATTTGTCTTTTTTCTATGGTGCTGCGGTTTTCCCTACCTGGCAGTATGAAGTCATTATCATGATCTGAATAAAGCAATTGGAAAACACACTCTTTTCATGTATAATTCGTCTGTCAATTCTTGAGAGATATTATAGTCATGCATCTCAAAATACGCTCCGTCTTCTTTGTAAGGGAAACAACTAATATCCTTAGTCTTCAAAAATAACATCCTTTATTTGATGGCCCTTAAATCTACTTTTAATTTAAGTGTCACAAAAGTCACATCATAAAAAAACTATCAATAAATGCTGTATTACATGTTGTTCATATGCACTCAGTCACTATGAGATTCATTTTCTGTATTCTGCAAAAAAACTGGTTGATCCTGCTGCTCTCTATCTCCCCCTTCTGTCCATGTCCCCAATTCAGCTAGGGATTTTACAGCTGTGGTGACAACTCTGCACATGCTCAGTTTTCAGTGAATTTCAATACTGAGCATTTCCTCCCTATCACATCTGAACAGCCCATGTGACCATAGAGTCACACAGAAGGGCGTATATACAGTGGTAAATGGCAACCCACTCCCTCCCACCTCCTCCATGCCTTATAACCAGCAAAACACAATGGGGTGGAATATTACCTAGGCTATAGATTGTTGGAAGATTCACCTACCTCTTATTCTAAGATTTAGGCTGGAGGGGCATGACACAGCCTGTGACTAGCAGAAATCCTCCCACACCCTGTCATTTCCACAAAATAATAAAGATTTGATTATATATATATGTGTGTATGCCAATTTAAAATAGTTTATTGATATTTATTTTTACTCTGTAGTTACATAGTAGGTGAGGTTGAAAAAAGACACAAGTCCATCAAGTAGTTCAAAGGCTGTTTTGTTTTTGAACATGTGACCAGTAGCAGAAGCCTAAGCCCCCATACACACGGTTGGACATTCCGACAACAAAATCCATTGGACAAAGTTGTCCGAAAATCCGATCGTTCGGAACGTGATGACGTTCATTCGTTACGATGGGACTACGTTCAAGCTAGTAGCCAATAGCTTTGGTCTTATAATTTGATCTGAGCATGCGATTGGAATTCTCTACAAACGATCGCACAAAGTCCGATCGGATTTTGTTGTCGGAAAATTTGAGATCCTGCTTTCAAATTTTTTCCATCTGAATTTCCGATGGAAAAAGTCTGACAGAGCCCACACACGATCGGATTTTCCGACAATATAATCTGAACAGACTTTTTCCCGTCGGATTTTCCGACCGTGTGTATAGGGCATTATAGCTCCGTCTGCTTGTGTTTCCCTGCAGAAAGAGCTGGGAAAAGGGTAGTTAGATGGTTTGTTTTATTAAAATAATTACAGTGCCATTATCTACACTATATTACCAAAAGTATTGCCTTTACACATACATGATCTGTAATGGCATCCCAGTCTTAGTCCGTAGAGTTCAATATTGAGTTGGCCCACCCTTTTCAGCTATAACAGCTTCAGCTCTTCTGGGAAGGCTGTCCACAAGGTTTAGGAGTGCGTCTATGGGAATGTTTGACCACTCTTCCAAAAGCGCAGTATCCTGCTCCTGATTTGCAAAGAACATTGTACTGAACAGTAAATCAACAGCTCAACAGGCCCAGTGGAGCACTCTCTTCCGGAGCCACTTACAAACATACAGAGAATACCAAAAGTCAGAAGACTTGGGGATGCCGGCAGTGTCTGCCACGAGGAGTGAAGTGTGGTCTGGCCAGTCTGACCAGAATGGGAAGCTTCCTGAAGAGGTAGAAATAGTCCCTGCTCTCTCCCTACTACACTGGAAATTGTCACTATCGCTATCACTGTCCCTGACAGACAATGATCCTGTCCCTAACCAATCCACTCACATATAGTACACCAAACTCAGGTCTCAGGTTCTTAAATATACTCTGCCTGACCAAGATGGCCCCCAAAGTCACATGGGGTGCCAACATCCAATCGGATAGCTGCCTCCCTTTGAATGATGAAATCATGGAGGAACCAAGTTCCTTCCCACTTTCCCCTATCTGCATTGCCTCTGCAGTCGAGCACCACCTGTAGTGGAGAATACAGACTGCACCTGCCTACACGTGGGACCATGGAGAATGAATATGGCCACCCTATACAGGAACTTGTATTACAGCCGCACGAAAATAAGGAGTTTGGAGAAGACTGAGAGAAATAGAATGTACTTTTTGGCTTAAGAATACATACATACTTGAACTGAATTTTTTTTTCTTTAAACAGAGGTTAGTGTCATTTTAATCTATTAATCTATTAAAAGATGGTGATCTGACTTTTCTGGAACCAAACTCTGGAAGCTGTCCTCAAAAAAAGGTAGGCATAGAACAAAGAACTAGTCAGCAGTATTGCCTTTGGTCTCCCTGCAGCTGATCTTCCCCTATTACTGACTTACTATGTCTTGTTTCTCTGGGTGGGGCGGCCATCTTTGTAGAGACAGGGCTTTGCCTCCGATTCGGAAAGTGAAGTGGTAGCAGAATGCTAATAAGTCATCAGTCTGGTCTTCCCTCTTGTAGGCATGTTCCTCATCCATACATGTGCATGTAGCAGAGCCTGATTGGCTCCTAGTGCTGCCCCTTCACCTCCCAGTCTGAGTGCTGCTATACAGGTGGTTAAAAGAGGATGTATTTTCTTGCTGCATTCATAAATCATTTCATGATACATTACAGTATACAACTATTCAGTTGTGTATTTTTACATCTTTCTAGTGTTCAGCTATAAGTGTCAACATGCTAGTTTTCTATCCTCTCATTGGGCCATTTATTTCACATATAGGAATGGTTACAGGGGCACTTAGTACAACAATTTGGATAGTTAGGTTAAACCCATGGCTCTTTTAGTTTAGCAATTTTGTTATGTGTAACACAATTCTACTGGAATTGTATGAGATAAGCACAAACTGGGTCCTAGATTTCAATAGAGTTAAAGCTGCTAAAACTGATAAAACTCTATGCAGATGTAAACATAGCTCCCAGCTGCCCCCCATTCGGAAGAACTGTCCCTCCATACTTTTCATTCACTAGGGCTGCTTAAATATAGATATATATATATATATATATATATATATATATATATATATATATATATATATATATATATATATATATATATATATATATATATATATATATATATATATAATATTTGGTGGTTCTAAGTAGTTTTCTAGCAAATAAAATGATGTTTATTTACATGTAGGAGAGAAATGTTAGAATTGGCCCGGACTTAAAGTGGTTAACCAATAATTTTTGCTTTTATAATGTTTTATGGTCCCCATAAAGGGAGTGTGCCTTATGCCTACCTTGTTTTTGCTAAAAGGTTCCCCTCTTTCTCCTCCCAGAGGTATGGTAGAACACACCAAGAAATGCAGTTATAAATAATTCTTCATTAACATTATTGAACCTTGATATCAGACTCTTGTAATCCCCGGTGCTTCAAACTGAAACAAACACATGAAGATTATTAACATGTTAAATATGTTAGCACTGACCTGAGTTAGAGCCACATTTCAAGGAAAACAATTGTTGAATAAAATAAATATGCTATTATACTATGTTAACACTAGAGGGCAGAATTGTGTAGTCAAGTGAAAATCAGTGCAGTTGAAAACTGAAGGCTAAATTACATAAAGACGCACACTCGCACAGGCTTACTGGTTTAACGCTTATACCACAAACTATTTTACTTAAATGTGTAAATGAGAAATGTAGATAATACTTTTCTTTGTACGGGTTACAAGTAAAATATTTGAATAATGTTGTGACCCATATGGGAAAGAAAAATAGGTAAATAGGTAATCAATACATTATTATTATTATTATTATTATTATTATTATTATACAGGATTTATATAGCGCCAACAGTTTGCGCAGTTCTTAGATTAGCAATACATTATACATGTACAGGCATGTTGCTAAATAACATATACCCAATGCACCAATCATTGCCTGTGTATTAAAAAATAAAAAAATGGGGGGGGGGGGGTATTATCTCACTTTTTAAAGCTGAATTCCAACTTTGAATGCACATAGAATGAATGCAATATTGCTGACATGTCTGCAGGTCCCCTGATATCCTCTCTTTAGGGTGGTTTCCTGTCCTGTATAACAGCATAACTTCCTTCTGAGGGACTCTAACCTTCACACAGCTACTTCCTGCCCAGTCGGTGGACTCCCACTTGTAGGTCTTTTGACTCTGCAAACCATGTAGTCAGCACTGATTCTAGGCGGAATTGAATAGCTCAAACCTACTCAGTTTATTTCTAAGCCACCCACTCAGTCCTAGAATTATAGTTCCGCCCTCCTGAGTCCTGCCCCTGCAAGCCCCACCCCCAAAGATCCCTGCACTCCCAAGTCCAGGTCCCACCCCACAGAGGCCTGCACTTTACTTATGAAGGAAACACCTTCACAAAGACCTTCCTGAGCCCTGCCTATGTATTCTTGCAGTGTGCCAATACTCCTTGGCAGACTGCAAGACAAGTATGGCACACATTATGTATGTGCTAGTCATTTTTGGAAACACACTAGCTTTGCTCTCTGAATAGTGATCTGCCTACAGATCGCTCTTGAGAGAGCATTTGACAGGTGGTGAGGAGGTGTATCACCTCCTTACTGCCTGCTTTAACCCCTTGAACCCTGCACTAGTGTGCTGCAACCATGTGCATTACATGTGGTTGTTGGGCGGTTCCTAGGGTGACCACGTGTCCCGGATTGCCCGGGACAGTCCCGCATTCTGCAGGTCTGTCCCGGGCACCTTCACTCCGGGGACAATACAGTGTCCCGGAATGAAACTGACACAGGTCCCAGCATTAACCCATCAGAGCTTAAGATGTGACACCCCCAACTAGTGAAGAACTACAGATCCCAGCATTAACCAGTGAAATCTATGGGGCCACACCCTTAGATCTCAGGGCTTCATGCCGGAACTGGTAGGCCTTTACTTTTGGGGGATGCAGGGGCGGACTGACCATTTGGCCACTCGGGCTTTGCCTGAGGGCCCCAGGCCACTAGGGGGCCCCATCAGGGTTGCCAGCCTCAGTAAAACCAGGGATGTAAAAATATGTAAAAAAGTATGTAAAAATCTGTGTTTTTTTTTTACATCTGTCTCTGAAACGTCCCTTACTGACATCCTTTTGGTTTAAAAATCAGGAGATTATAGCTGCCCTACCTCTCCAGTACCTTCTCAGCCAATAGAAATATGTCTGTGTACAGTGGCGGTGCGTGCATAGAGGGCGCAGGAGCGCCGCCCCCTCTCTCCTGCACCGCTCTATCACCAATAGATAGATTCATGCATTGCATGAATCTATCTATTGTCACCGCTGCCGCCCGCTATTCAGGTGTCCGGCCCCTTGTCGGGCGCCGGGCATCTGAATTACAGCGAGGGGGGTGTTTTTGGAAGCGCCCTATTAGAGCTGTAAGCTCTAATAGGGGACATGATTAGAGCGGTGGGCTCTAATAGGCTTCCATAAGTGTAAACAGCGGGCGCAATGCTGTGCGTTCGCTGTTTACACAGTATTGTGTTAGAGAAGCGAATACATCGCTTCCCTAACACAGACCCGCCTCTCAGCCAATCAGGTTGCCGGGTCTGTGTTACCAGTCACCTGATTGGCTGAAGTCACAGGCGCTGTGATTGGACGCCTAGGCGTCCAATCATTGCAGAAGACAGGAGGAGCGCGGGAGAAGATGTCGGGTCGATGAGGAGACACTGCTCGCCGCCTGACACCGTCACCAGCTGCACACCGAGACAAGGTAAGTGCCGGTAGATGGCGAGCAGAGGGCACATTGGCACCATTTAATGGGCACAGTGACAGCACTTGGGGCACGGTGGTCGCGTTAGATGGGCACAGTTGCAGCACTTGGGGCACGGTGGCAGTGTTTGGAGCACAGTGGCAGCATTTAATGGGCACAGTGGCAGCATTTGAGGCACAATGGCAGCGTTAGATGGGCACAGTGGCAGCACTTGGGGCACAGTGACAGTGTTTGGAGCACAGTGGAAGCATTTAATGGGCACAGTGGCAGCATTTGAGGCACAATGGCAGCACTTGGGGCACAGTGGCAGCGTTGAATGGGCACAGTGGCAGCATTTAGTGGGCACAGTGGCAGCATTTAATGGGCACAGTGGCAGCATTTAATGTGCACAGTGGCAGCATTTAATGGGCAGAGTGGCAGTGTTTAATGGGCACAGTGGCAGCGTTTGGGGCACAGTGGCAGCGTTTGATGGCACAGTGAGGCTGTTTGTTTGCGCCCCCCCAAAAATTTTTGAGCACCAGCCGCCACTGTCTGTGTATACTGTGTGATTGTATACTGTGTGGCCCCATAATCTCTGATTGCCTGGGGACCCCATAATCTCCTATTGCCCAGGGGCTCCATGAGTTGTTAGTCCACCCCTGGGGGGATTTGACCTCCCCAAATAGTGAAGAACTACAGGTCTCAGCATAAACCTGTGAAATCTATGGGATCACACCCTTAGATATCAGGGGTTCATGCTGGGACTTGCAGTCCTTCATTTTTGGGAGATGTGACCCCCCAAAATTGAAGGACTGCAGGTCCCACCATGAACCCCACAGAGCTGAAGGTGTGACCTCCCCCCAACCAGTGAAGAAATACAGGTCCCAGGATGAACCTGTGAAATCTATGGGGTCACAAAAAAAGGTATCAAAAATCATATTTTTTTTTTTTGGAAGGGGCTGTGTCCCTGAATGGCAGTTTGGAAATGTGGTCACCTTAGCGGTTCCACAGTGGCCCCATTCACTTGAAAGGGGTTGTGTTCGGCAGATGCTACACCTACAGAAAACAGGGGATAGAATTCCTCCTGTAGCTGTGAAGCGAAACACCACTGACATGGCATGTGTACACCCCCGGCCACTGCCTCTTTTGGGGGGGTCGGTAAAAACATGGATCAACAGTGTGGTTTTATCACTCCCAAACTGCTAGCATAAACAAGCTCTTTGACAAACCACTAAATGAAAATGAACCATTAGGCCGCATTCACAAGGGGTGTATCAGTGTGTACGGCTGTGTGAGGGCCTGGTTTACACGTATGAGGATGTACAGGTAGGGCTCCCACCTCATCCCTTTAAACCCAAACACACATGAAGTACACAGGTTCTGAGGCTAATATAGTGCAGATAAGGCACTAAGTAAGTTTAATTAACACCTTAATCAGCCACAGAACCTGTGTAATTAATATGTGTTCGGTTTTAAAGGGATGAGGTGGCAACCCTATATACAGGTCTTCTGTTCATCGCTCTGCAGGCATTTCTATGCATGTGAATTGGGGTGCAATGGCTGCATAAATGCGCCTGCTGTGTCCCAATATGACATCTGTGTGGGGATGAGTCCCTGAATGCACTGTCTGTGTTCTCCTTACACAGATGTCATATTGGGACACAACAGTCCATGAAGCTATTACGTCCCAATTCACATGCAAAGAAACGCCTGCACAGGGAAGGACAAGACGCCTTTAGATCCCCATACGGGTAAACACTGCTCTCTCTTAGGCATCCACACTGATACACCCCTTGTGAATGAGGCCTTACACCCCATTTACACTTACGAATGTGGATCACTCTTCAGAGAGCATTGGACAGACAGTGAAAAGCTGTTGTATCACCCCCTCACTGCCTGCTTTAAACCCCTCGATGCCAGACTACCATGCTGCAAAAATAAATCAAAGTGTGATGGCAGGCGATTTGGTCCCAAGCAGCTAAAAGCTCGTACTGCACCTTATATAAGGAAAACGCATACAAGATTATGTATTTCTGGTACCAGACACCCGACATCCTCCACGCCATTTACCCGTCCTGCTCTGACCGCTGCTGGCGATGCCAGAAAGACAGGGGTACTCTTTTCCACATATACTGGGACTGCCCCAAGATAGTGCCATTCTGGACAGTCACTACTGTCCCGCCTCTTAGGGGTACAGAATCCCATGTCTCCGAAACTATTTCTACTGGGAGTCTCCCAACTACGCATCCCCAAACCGTCCAAGAAACTCCTAAGTCATGTCATCACTGCGGCACGGTGCCTGATAGCCCTGCACTGGAAACGACTGACCCCCCCCTCACAGGAGGATCTATACGCTAGAATTAAAGATGTAGAGATCATGGAAAAAATGACAGCTAGACTATATGACAGACTGGACGCGCACACTAGGGTCTGGGAGGAATGGCATCGCCATGAAGATCCGCCGTGAGCCGGGGCTGGAACCCCGATCTCCACCCTCCACCCCCCTACCCTCTTTATCCCCCTTTTCCATTTCCCCCTTTTCTTTAACCTATAAAACTGGCACTTTCTTACTGCTACTATTGAGTATGGTCTCTCACAGGTCACTGACAATTAGTGTATCTTATATGAGAGCAGGAAAGTTACATAGGAATCAGACCAAGAGTTTCTACTACAAAGAATGTTATCTGTTACCCTTGTCTGTATACTGGCCATACTATGGTCCTATTGCTTCTGATATGACACAATGTACAGACTTTGTTCGACTGTTGTATGTCAATTTTGATTTAATAAAAAGTTATTTGAAAAAAAATAAAATAAATCAAAGTGTGGAGTTCCCCTTTAATATTCATGCCACTTCTGCATTATGGGTGTGATATGAAAATAAATGGTAACTCCACTGCAAAAATGAATTCAAATGTAGGGTTCCCCTTTATTATCCATACCAGACTGTCATCTAGGATTAGGGTCTGATATGAATATAAACAGGAACTCTTCTGCTAAGTAACATTGAAAACAAATGCGTAGTCCCCCCCTAATGGTCATCCCAGATCCTCATAAAGCATTGGGGTCTTATATAAATATTAAAGTCGAAGTAAACCCCCCTATCGTTTTCAGCCAAGGAAGCTGCCATCTTTGCCTCTGTTTAATCTTCAACTGCCACAGTGCTGCACATGTGATCCTTTATGACACCAGCCATTGGATGGTTTGACTGTTTGGTTGAGAGCACAGCCAATGTACAGTTAGCATTCCCGGCATGCTTTTTTTTTTTAAAACTGTTAAATCGATGGGTTTACTTCCGCTTTAAGGAGATTGCCACATCTAGAATAAAAATATAAACGTATTTTCCCCCTTAATAGCCATCCAACATTAGGGTCTGATATGAATATATAGGGGAACTCTGCATCAGAAAATAGCTGTGTGGGGTTCCCCTTTATACCGATTGCCGACCAACCCTCCGCAGCTGTACTGCGGCAGGTTGGCTCGGCTGCGCGAATCGCTGTAGCTGTACTTTGGCTCGTACATAGCGATCTGTGGGCGCGCGTGCCGATTGGCCAGCGGGGGAGCCAATCAGCCGGTCCGGCGGACTAGATGTCTGCCCGCGATCATTCCCGCAGTGACAGAACGGGGATCTTCCATAGTAAACAAGGCAGATCTCTGTTCTGACAGGGGATCACACAGAGATGCAGGAAGACGGATCTGTGTGTTGTGCCAGTGAGCCCATCCCCCTCACACAGTTAGAAACACACTGAGGGAATACAGTTAACCCTTTGATTTGACCTTGATGTTAACCCCTTCCCTGCCAGTGCCATTAGTACAATGTCAGCGCATATTTTTAGCACTGATCACTGTAAGAATGTCACTGGTTCCCAAAAAAGTGTCAAAAATGGCAGTTAGGTGTCCGATCTGTCCGCTGCAATGTCGTAGTCTTGCTAAAAATCGATGATCACCACCATTACTAGTAAAAAAAAAATAAAAAAAATGAAAATGCCATAAATCTATCAACTATTTTGTAGACGCTATAACTCTTGCGCAAACCAATCAATAAACGCTTTTTTGATTTTTTTTTTACCAAAAATATGTAGAAGAATACAAATTGGCTAAACTGATGAAGAAATTAGATTTTTATTTTTTTTATTGCGTAATTTTTATAGCACAAAATAAAAAATATTGTTTTATTTCAAAATTGTCGGTCTTTTTTTGTTTATAGCGCAAAAAATAATAACCACAGAGGTGATCAAATACCACCAAAAGAAAGCTCTATTTGTGGGGAAAAAAAAGGATGTCAATTTTATTTGGGTACAATAATGTTGCACGATCGCGCAATTGTCAGTTAAAGCGACGCAGTGCTGTATCACAAAAAATGGCCTGGTCATTAAGGGGGGAAATCCTTTCCGGGGCTGAAGTGGGTAAAATCCATACCAGACACATGTGGGGTTCCCCTTTAATGTCCTTACCAGACACCAATCCACCATTAGGGTTCTAATATGAATATAAAGGGGAATCCCACAGCTAAAATAAAAAAGAAAGAACTCAGTGTCAAAAATGAAAAACCATGTGGGTTCCCCTTTTTTTATCCATACCAGACCCTCATCAGGCATTAGTGTTATATATGAATATAAATGGGAACCCCACAGCTAAAATAGAAAAGAAAGTATGCCCCCCCTTAATATTCATACCAGACCCTCATCCAGGATTAGGGTCTGCTATGATTATAAAAGGGAACTCAGTGTCAAAAATGAAAAACCATGTGGGTTCCCCGTTCTTATCCATACCAGACCCTCATCAGACATTAGAGTCTTATATGAATATAAAGGGGAACCCTGCAGTAAAAAAAAATGTAAGGTAAAGGTAAGGTAAGCATGGTAAGGGGGGACACTGACCATCAGGAACTGCAGAAAGGAATGGAGTGTGGGTGTTGATAACACAATTCCATTCCTCCCCTTTCACCACCCACATGAAGGCCCAGAAACACCCACAATAACCCTAATGCCTTGTACACACGGTCGGACATTCTGACCACAAAATCCGTTGGATTTTTTCTGACGGATTTTGTCCAAAACTTGTCTTGCATACACACGGTCGTACAAAGTTGTCGGAAAATCTGATCGTTCAGAACGCAGTGATGTAAAAGACGTACAACGGGACTACAAAGAGGCCAGTAGCCAATAGCTTGCGTCCCCAAATTTATTCTGAGCATGCGTGGCACTTTGTGCGTTGGAATTCTATACACACGATCGGAAAAAGTCCGATCAGATTTTGTTGTCGGAAGACTTTAGGTCCTGCTCTCAAACTTTTTCCATTGAAAAATGTCCGCTAGAGCCCACACATGATCGGATTTTCCGACAACATAATCCGATATGACTTTTTCCGTCGGAATTTCCAACCGTGTGTACGGGGCATTAGACTCATCCACATCAACTCCCACAGCTTGTACAAGTGACTCCCATATCTTGCCCTGAAACTACCAAGGATCAAAGGATGATGGGAGATGTAGTATCAGGACTGGCAAAGAAAAGAATCAGGAAGTCAGAGAACTTTGAAATTCACCCAGGAGGAGGAGTGATAGCACAGCTGTATACAGCTAAGGCTCGGTTCACATATGTGGTGCAGCACATTGTATGTGATTCGCATAGAAATCACACTGTGTTACTGTGCAAATCACATGCAATGTCTTTGCATTCATCTGTATGGCTCAAATTGAACCACATCTGCACAAAAAGGGTGCAGGGCCCTACTTGTTTTCCCCACACTGGAATCGGATCACATGGGTGTAACATCCACTGCGGTTCGCATGAACACAGTGCCATTTCAATGCAGTGCGGAAAACGCACAGGATTAGCTGCGTTTCCCACACTGCATATATGTAAACCGAGCCTAAAGGAAGTACACTATATTACAAAAAGTATTGGGACACCTGCCTTTACACGCACATGAACTTTAATGGCACCTCAGTCTTAGCCCGTAAGGTTCAATATTGATTCATCCCAAAGGCGTTCTATCGGTTTGATGTCAGGACTCTGTACAGGCCAGTCAAATTTCTCCACCCCAAACTCTCTCATCCATGTCTTTATGGACCTTGCTTTGTGCATTGGTGCACAGTCATGTTGGAACAGAAGGGGCCATCACCAAACTGTTCCCACAAAGTTGGGAGCATGAAATTGTCCAAAATGTCTTGTTATGCTGACGTCTTAAGAGTTCCCTTCACTGGAACTAAGGGGCCAAGACCAACCCCTGAAAAACACCCCACACCATAATCCCCCCTCCACCAAATTATTTGGACCAGTGCACAAAACAAGGGGCATGACTGTGACACGGCGACATTCTGTACTTCAGAACCAAAAATTTTTCATAAGGGACACTTCAAAAGCCTTTATAGATTATCAGTTTAGAGTTAACCATGAATGATTGCCCTAGAACTAATGTTCTCACTCTCACGTTAGTGGCAATACTTCCTATGCGTGGATAATCACTGTTTTCATATGTAGGCACATCTGTCGCATGCTTTTATGTTTTTGCAGAGTGGGGAGGGGGGTAACTATGTCCAGGGGAGGGGGTTAATATATACAGGGGGGGTAACTATGGCTCTGCTGGAGACACTGATGTAAGGACTGGAGCTCTGCTGGGGACACTGATGTAAGGACTGGGCTCTGCTGGGGACATCAGATGTAAGGAGGGACACCTGGGGACACCAGTAAGGAGGGACTCTGCAGGGAATGTCTGATGTATGGAGGGACTCTGCTGGGGCACCTGATGTAAGGAGGGACTCTGCTGGGGGCGCCTGATGTAAGGAGGGACTCTGCTGGGGGCGCCTGATGTAAGGAGGGACTCTGCTGGGGGCGCCTGATGTAAAGAGGGACTCTGCTGGGGGCGCCAGATGTAAGGAGGGACTCTGATGGGGACACATGATGTAAGGAGGGACTCTGCGGGAGGCACCTGATGTAAGGAGGGACTCTGCTGGGGCTCCTGATGTAAGGGGGGACTCTGCTGGGAATGTCTGATGTAAGGAGGGACTCTGTTGGGGGCACCTGATGTAAGAAGGGACTCTGCTGGGGGCACCTTATATAAGGACGGACTCTGCTGGGGGCACCTGATGTAAGGAGGGACTCTGCTGTGGGCACCTGATGGCATCTGGTGGCAGGCGACGTGGCAGGTGACACGCTCAGGGCTCCCACTGATTCTGCATTATGGTGAGTTGAACGATTTTATTTTATATTACAATGTAATAATAGAAATAATGCACTTCAATCATCTTGACACCATAAAAACCATGGTGCCGTTATGGTTGAAGCGATAACACCAAGTGTTTGGGGTATCTTTATCTGCTGATTGTTAAAGCGAAGTTCCACTTAAAAAAAATAAAAAATTAAAAGTCAGCAGCTACAAATACTGCAGCTGCTAACTTTTAATAGTCGGACACTTACCTGTCCCAGGGTCCAGCGATGCGGGGGAATGTTTCCCCCTCCTCTCTGCGGCGATAGCATTGTCACTGTGGGCGCCCGGCTGTGGCTTCACAGTCGGGTAGCACTGTGCATGCGCAAGCTGAACTGTGACTGGCCGGGCAATCATCTGGGACCTGTGACGTGTCCAAGATGATTGCCGAGAGGGAGGGGGGAGAGGTGAACTTGCTTCCAGTGCCACGGTGCCCCGGGAGGAAGTGGGAGCTGGAATCCTCTAATAAGAGGGTTTCCGACCCCACCAAACAAAAATTACATGCCAAACGTGGCATGTCAGGGGGTCACCTTCCCTTAAAGTGGAAGTTCCATTTTTAGGTGGTACTCCACTTTAAACTTTCTGGAATATACATATTTATATTGATGTGTAGGATCTGGGCCTGCTGTCCCTCCATCCCTCTTTCTTTCCTTCCTTCTCTCTTTCCCTCCCTCCCTATCTCTTTCTTTTTTTCTCTCTCTCTCGTTTATCTCAGACTCTACTAACTACACCCCCTTTGAGCCACGCCCTCTAAGCCACGCCCAATATTTCACTTGAACAATGCCCATTTTTCGCTATTCTTTATTCAATATGCCATGCCTACAAATAAATGCCCCGGCTCTCACATCGTTGGATTTGATTGACAGCAGTGGGAGCCAATGGCTGCGCTGCTATAAATCTATCCAATCAGGACCCAAGACACCGGCTGGAGCTAGTGTGCTCATGCCTGTCGCTGGGGTCAGGAAAGACAGGGGTCAGGTAAGAAAAAGGGGGTCTCTGGGGGGCTGCTGCATCACAAAAGGTTTTTCACCTTAATGCATAGAATGCATTAAGGTGAAAAACCTTGAGGGTTTATGACCCCTTTAATGTTTTTGAGTATTGCATGCTGTACTTTTATGTACCTTTTGAGGTATTTTGTTTTCTTTTTTTAGTTTTTCCATAATGATTACAATTGATATGTACATGTATTGCAGAAATCATCATAGTGAAGCTATTTCCCTGAAGAAGACGTCTATACGCTAGCTGCAAGTCGAAACGTGTTGGGATTCTCCATTTACAGTTGTGTTCATAAGTTTACATACTCTGGCAGAATTTATGATTTCTTGGCCATTTTTCAGAGAATATGAATGATAACACAAAAACATTTCTTTCACACATGGTTAGTATTTGGCTGAAGCCATTTATTATCAATCAACTGTGTTTATGCTTTTTAAATCATAATCACAACAGAAACTACCCAAATGACCCTGATCAAAAGTTTACATACCCTGGTGATTTTGGCCTGATAACATGCAAACAAGTTGACAGGGGTTTGAATTGCTATTAAAGGTAACCATCCTCACCTGTGATCTGTTTGCTTGTAATTAGTGTGTGTGTATAAAAGGTCAATGAGTTTCTGAACTCCTGACAGACCCTTGCATCTTTCATCCAGTGCTACACTGACATTTCTGGATTCTGAGTCATGGGGAAAGCAAAAGAATTGTCAAAGGATCTGCGGGAAAAGGTAATTAAACTGTATAAAACAGGAAAGGGATATAAAAATATATCTAAGGAATTGAATTGAGGGGAAAATGAGGGGTTCTGTTGAAACCAAACCACGGTCAGGTAGACCAACTAAAATTTTAGCCACAACTTACAGGAAAATTGTTCAGGATACAAAGAAAAACCCACAAATAACTTCAGGTGAAATACAGGACTCTCTGAAAACATGAGGTGTGACTGTTTCCAGATGCACAATAAGGAGGCACTTGAAAGATGAGCTGCATGGTCGAGTCGCCAGAAGAAATCCATTACTACGCAAATGCCACTAAGTATTCTGCTTATAATAGGCCAAACAGCACAGAGACAAGCCTCAAACCTTCTGGCACAAAGTAATTTGGAGTGATGAGACCAAAATTTAGCTTTTTGGCCACAACCATAAACACTACATTTGGAGAGGAGTCAACAAGGCCTATGTTGAAAGGTACACCATTCCTACAGTGAAACATGGAGGTGGATTGCTGATGTTTTAGGGATGTGTGAGCTACAAAGGCATAAGAAAATTTGGTCAAAATTGATGGCAAGATGAATGCAGTATGTTATCAAAAAATACTGGAGGAACATTTGCATTCATCAGCCAGGAAGCTGCGCACGGGACGTACTTGGACATTCCAACATGACAATGATCAAAACACAAGGCCAAGCCGGCCTGTCATTGGCTACAGCAGAATAAAGTGAAGGTTCTGAAATGGCCATTTCAGTCTCCTGACCTCAATATCATTGAGCCACTCTGGGGAGATCTCAAACGTGCAGTTCTTGCAAGACAACCCAAGAATTTACAGGAACTGGAGGCTTTTTGCCAAGGAATGGGCAGCTTTACCATCTGAGAAGATAAAGAGCCTAGTCCACAAAAGACTTCAAGTTGTCATTGATGTTGAAGGGAGCAATACACAGTATTAAGAACTGGGGTATGTAAACTTTTGATCAGGGTCATTTGGGTAGTTTCTGTTATGATTATGAATTAAAAAGAGCAAACACACTTGATTGATAATAAATGGCTTCAGCCAAACACTAACCATGAGTGAAAGAAAAGTGTTTGTGTTATCATTCATATATTGGCCAAGAAATCATAAATTCTGCCAGGGTATGTTAACCTTTGAGCACAACTGTATATGTGTGATATTCTCTTTACATGAAACATCAATTATAATCGTTCCAATATTGCATCATATATCTGTTTTATATATGTTTTTTTATGATGGTTTTGTAATGTATGCACAGGCCATATAGCCCCATGGGCTTTTTAATATTTTGATATTGAATAAAATTTGCAACTTTTATCATCTATGTATATATAAATTCATTTTGTTATTAGGAGCCTAAAAGTCCTGTGTTTCCCCCTTTTTTTCCCCTATGTGTATTTGCTCAGTCCTCATCTGTTTGCAAACCCTCTGTGCAGGGTGGGGTAAAAGCCCCCTATATGATAGCACACTATAATAACAGGGATTCATTGGACTCCCTGAAGTCCCCCGTGCCTTCCCTTGCAGCTAGAACAAGCTGAACTAGGAAGTGATGATTTTTCAGGAAACGGAGGGGAATCTGATCTCCCACTTTTGCACTCACGGACACCTGCCATGCCAGTTCTGGGCCCACAGATCGGACTGCAGAGCCTGGATTACATGACAGGAGCAGCTGAGTCGGGGATCAGTGCCTTCACTGGGTGGTGGAAGTGATTGGGTGGCTATGATGCCCACAATATCAAACATTCTCTCAGCTGATATAACAGTGCGTTTAAAATACCTTTTTACCAGCCGCCATTTATAAACAGCACAGGCAGACAAGTGGTTAATATTCTATAAATGATACGACCAGCAAGAACTATTTCTTAATCATGGAAAGGCTAGCAGGGGTGTCCGTAAAACTCAGATTCCTTATAATGAAGAACACTATATATATATATTCCTATATGGAGTTGGCAGACTTTCTCCGAGAAGATTAGCAGCCTCAGCACATTTCGGAATGTAAGTCTGAAGACGTTGCCTTAGTAGATGTGGCGAGCCGCATCATTCAGAAGAAGGTCACTTACTGCTCCAAGGGAGATGGGTTTATTCGGTGGCCAAGAACCTAATACGCATGTGCGCAGACAAGAAGGAAAACATAATAAGCACCACTTTATCTGTCACCCCTGATTACACACAGACTGATGTCTCCTGAAGGAATGGTTCTTGCTGTTGCTGAGGACTTAGAATTTGTAAATAAACATAGCACCATCATTTTCAAATAAGTTTATTACGACACGGGAACATGAAGATGAATTGAAATTGAAAAACGAACGCAGCAACTCTAGCTTCGTTAATTATATAAAAGTGCTATTTAGGCTATTCTGCAATTTAAAGTAATTAAAATTTGTCTTTCCATTCAGTTTTGTAGTCTGGTCAAAACTGTCAAGGAATCAAGTTTTCCAGAATCCTCATGCTCCTATAATTAGGACACTGCCACAAGGTTATACACAGCACGCCCTGCAAAGTCCATAGGTTACTGCACCTCTAGAACAGTCTTTCTCAACCAGGCCGTCATCTGGGTTCATCAGGGGTGCCGACAAACAACGCACAACACAAATATGCACAGCCGCATATTCTGTGGTGCTACACATATGCTACACATACATGTGCTGTGTGTGCTCTCTTCTCCAGGGAAAATAAGCTTAAAGCGGTTCTGCACACAACTATTTTTTTTTTTCTACTGTTAAAATACTTTTTAAGTCAAATGTTAAACTCACTTTTTCTGTGTCTGTCCTTTATCAATGTCCGTTTTGTCACGAAATCTGCACTTTTAAAAAAAACAACACTATTTCCATTTTGCTTGTTGGCATTTGAAGCCCACAAGCAATCACTTCCTTGTTCCCATTCCAGGCCTCGCTGGTTCCCGCGCATGCGCACTGACAACAGCGCCGAGCGGCGTAAAAAACACTATGTTGCCATAACAACGCGTGGCGACCGTGGATGATGATCCCCGCACAAACCCTGCCCACACCCGCAGAGACAGAGGAATGGGTGCATAGACCGGTCCAGCAATTAGAAGGTAAAAAAAAAAAACGGCCATTTAGCACTCTTTGCTAGATTTGCAAGGCAATGAGATCTAGGCAAAAAAGTGTGTGCAGAACTGCTTTAAAGCAAAACTTTACCCAAAAGGAGAAGTTCCACTTCTTTGCATCCTCCTCCCCCCCATCCTTTGCCACATTTGACACTTTTTTTGTGGGGGGGGGCAAGTACCTGGTTTTGACAGGTACCAGCTCCCACTTCAAGTCAGATGTGCCGCGGCGATCTGTGCCAGAAGTTGGGCCCCCCTGCTTCCCTCGCAACCTTCTGGGACACATCACAGTTTCCAGAAGACTGTGGGACCATGCACAAACCAGAACGTGGCTCACACATATGCAGTAGGAAACAGGCTGTGAAGCCGCAAGGCAAAATCTTGGCTCTACCAAAGCATTTTTGATCCCTGTATACAAAGGACCATGTCAGAATATGGATTTGTGGCAAATCCTCCATTTGCAGACTGAATGAAACTACAGTTATGCTTGTAGGCAGCTTGTTCATTGCTGCAGGAGTTAGTGTATGGCCAAGGCTGAAGAGGGCTAAAGTGTGTGTCTTCAGTTGCCAGGCTTTTTGGAGCTGGCCCACTCACCAGTGCTAAAAATATTGGAGAAGGCTGGGTTCAGGGCTCTTGGCCTGATCTTGACAGTATATGCTGTGAAGGAGGACTGCTGCGCCTTGCAGTCTATCGGAGATCAGCCAGCCCCTGAAGAGCGCCAACATGAACTACTACCTTGCAGGGGTATGCCTGAGCAGCCATTCAGTTATAGTTAAAATGAGGAAATGGACTCTGTTCACATTGAACTGTAACATTAAAAGACTTCTCAGTAAAGTTATATCAACTGTTATTAGCCTGGTCTGAAGTTATTCAAAGGGGTGCATGATGGTTCTGGCATATCAAAAGTATCAGGGTCTGTAAAGCACAAAAGGGGTATGAAACTCAGTTACTGCCAAAGGATTAACTCGGCAAAACAAGACGGAGGAATGCAGTTGCTATGAGTAACCAAGCACTAGTTCAAGACTCAAGCAACCAGTCATTAGGCATGATACCTGTTAAGGGTGACAGGTCCCATGGTAGCTACATAGTTAGATAGGTAGTCTGGTTGAAAAAAGACACAAGTCCATCTAGTAACGAGGGGGTCCATCCCTAGCGGTCGGTTTCCGTGAGCAACCAGAATCTGCATTACGGAAATCCATGGCCTGGTCACAAGGTAGAGAAGTGAAAGAGTTAGCGAGCGCCCCCATGAGGTCAGCGCTAGGTGCACAGTGGGACCCCATTCTGTTACTGGGTGGGAGGTAACAGAGGTACAGTATGCTGGACTGGTGGAAAGAGTGTGGGTTCAGCAGTGTCCCATCTAATGCAATCTACATCAAGTTACAGAGTGTAGTGATATGTGACAGCACTTTCCAGATGAATTCTGCATGTTTACTATACACAATATGAAGGCTCATCTCTAAGTCGGGGAGCTGTCTTAATGTTAGACTCTTCACATGACACTCCGCCTTGTCCCAGGCACTGGTGAGCATGCTCCACACGAAAGGTACCCCCACATGCAAGGCGAGTAGGACCAGCCCCCATGGCAATAGAGGTATCTATATCTTTTAGGGATCTTGCCAATTAAAAACTTTCAATTTGTGGCCTGATCTATGCAGACCATCGCTGGATCACTGAACAGTGTTGTCCTCTTTTCTGGTGTCTCAGACAATTAAGAGTGGGCACGCCTGCTATGCCAAAATTTGACAAGAAAATAGTGTATGCTCAGTCCTCTTGACCTGACAGTACAAATGGCTGCACTGAATTCAGGCTCCTTGGTGTCCATACTGCACAGAACCCTCAAACTTATCTTCTGGTCAGCGGACCGAAATCCAAACAGGTCTTGGCAGATCCCCCTCCTTGTAGGTTATGACTGGTATGATGCTGGATGAGACCATCAAGAATCCCACAGGAGGCAAGAACTTTCTTGTCGCAGTCGTGTAAGGGGAGAAAGCCATGGCATAAGGCTGGCCCTTCCTTCATTGGCCATATGCAAACTATTCATTCTCAAAGGAACTCTGACAAAAGTACCAAGAACCCCCCCCCCCCTCTTTACAATTCTCCAAGTGTCTGCTCTAAGCAAGCTAGGTCCACTAAGCCAATGGTGGAGCCCTCAGGTAAATTGGTGGTTAGTGTAGTACCCTAAGGTATTCACAGTTAGCATACTGCCCCTAGTTTATCTGATTACTTTGGCTGTCAGTGTACTGCCCTCAGTTTCATTGACATTAACTCTTTAATTTTGGCAAATGCTTACTATCACTGCAACTGTCCAAGAAATGTACTTTCACTCAGCTGGCATGCTTTTGTACCTGCACTTGTCCTTAAAGTAGAACTATAGACAAAACTTTATTTTTTCATTTTGGATAGAGTAAGGGAGGGTTATAACCCCCGTTGATTTATTTTTTTGCCATCTCTGCTCCATTGGAGATTTCCCTTCACTTCCTGTCCCATAGCCAGAACAGGAAGTGAGAGGAAATCCCTGCAAATTAAGGGAATCCCATGGGGACCCCAGGCCATATGAACTAGTGTGCCCATTTGAAGATTTCCCTTCTATTACTTTTCTGGGGACAACCCAAAATTTGGGATTTTCTTTTTCTTTTCCTTTCCCTTTCAATGATAATAGTAAATGGGACAAATAGAGAAATAGTAAACAGGGACACAGACAGCAATACAAACTGACAGGTGTTCTAATTCCTCTCCACTCTGTCCAAAACTAAAGAAAACCTTTTGCCTACATATATATATATGTGATTCTGCTCCGGGCGCACCAACTGTGATTGGTCACAGCACAAGCCTATCAGTGGGTCCCAGCCAAAGGATGACCACCCACACCCGTTGATTGGCGAGGAAGAAGACAGGACAGAGCTATGTTTATGTAAACATTACAGAGCTCTGTCCTGTCAGCAGGGATGTGCTGTTTTTTGTTTCCTTGCAAAGCAGGGAATAAAACCCAGAACATCCCTTAGTGAATGCACCTTACAGTAAACACATAAACACTGGTTAGGAACACATTTAACCCTTTGATTGCCCTGGATGTTTAACCCCTTCCCAGCCAGTGTCATTAGTACAGTGACAGTGTATATTTTTTAGCACTGATCACTGAGTACAAAAGTATCAGTAAGGTTCCATGCACACTGGGCTTAACCACTTGCCGACCAAGGACGTCATATGACGTGCTTGACTTTGAGTGGTGATATCTGAATGATGCGTGCAGCTATTGGCATCATTCAGATATCATTCTTTCCGGCCGGCGATTCTGTGCACCATAAGAACGATCATAGCGGCAGTTCCGCCGCCTGATCGTTCTTATAGGCAGCGGGAGGGGACGTCCCCCCCCTCCCGCCGCCATCCGGTGCTTCTCCGGGCTCTCCCGTGCCATCGGGGGCCCGGAGAAAGAAGCGCTCACCGCCGGATGACGAGCATAGAGATTTCCGGTGACCAGATGGTCACCAGTCATCTCTATGACCGTCGGAGGCCCGGAAGTAAACAAAGCCGCGATCGCGGCTGTCAGCATGAGATCGGTAAAAAAATTTTTTACCGATCTCATGCTTTCCAGCCTGGAGGAGAGATGTGGGGTCTTATTGACCCCACATGTCTCCAAAAAGAGGACCTGTCACATACATTCCTATTACAAGGGATGTTTACATTCCTTGTAATAGGAATAAAAGTGATCCCAAAAATTTTTTTTTTTCAAAAAAGTGTAAAAATAAAAAAAATTAAGTAAAATTAAAATAAATAAATAAATAAAAAAAAATTAAAACGCCCCTGTCCCCTGTAGCTCGCGATCAGAAGCTAACGCACACGCAAGTCCCGCCCGCATATGTAAACGCCGCTCAAACCACACATGTGAGGTATCGCCGCGTGCGTTAGAGCGCGTGCAACAATTCTAGCACTAGACCTCCTCTGTAACTCTAAACTGGTAACCAGTAAAAAATATTAATGCGTCGCCTATGGAGATTATTAAGTACCGAAGTTTGGCGCCATTCCACGGTTGTGCGCAATTTTAAAGCGTGACATGTTCGGTATCTATTTACTCGGCGTAACATCATCTTTCATATTATATAAAAAAATTGGGCTAACTTTACTGTTTTGTTATTTTTTAATTCATGAAACCGTTTTTTTTTTTTCCAAAAAAAAAGGCTTTGAAAAATTATTGCGCAAATACCGTGTGAGATAAAAAGTTGCAATGACGGCCATTTTATTCCCTAGGGTGTCTGCTAAAAAAAACGTACTCAATGTTTGGGGGTTCTGAGTAATTTTCTAGCAAAAAAATGGGAAAATGGGAAAAATGGGAAAATAGGCCAAAATAGGCCCGGTAAGCAAGTGGTTAAAAAAAATGCCAGTTCCCTTGGCAGAATTTTTTGTTCATGAAGAGCATTTTTGTACAGTTTAGGTGGGTTTAGTCTTTTTTTTTCTGCCAGAAAGCTCCAATCAGAAATGCAAACCAGAAGGTTTTGTTTCCTGCCTCTAAACACTGAGCTCAAAATATGCCTGCAATCGTCCTAATGTGCATGGACACATAGGATAACATTGAGCTGATTCTACAGGCATAACACAAAACTTCTGTAGAAGCAGCGATTTTTAAGCCAGTGTGCATGGAGCCTTAGGGCTCTTTCACACATGCGGACCGTATGTCCGTATTTCATCCATCCGCTTTTGGATGAAATACGGACATACATGCATGCCTATGGGATAGCGGGTGTCAGCGGATCAGCATCCGCTGACACCCGCTATCGTCTGCCTCCGCTATTGTCCGATTCTGCAGACGGAGGAAAACCCTATTTTTCTATCCGTCGGCAGAGCGGATCGGATGAACACGGACAGACGATCCGTGTTCATCCGATCCCCATAGAGGAGAGCGGAGATCTGACAGGGCGTTCCCTGCACAGTGTGCAGGGACCACCCTATCATCCGCCGGCTCAGCGGGGATCATCGGAGCGATCCCCGCTGAGCAGCGGATGTTCACGGGGCGGATCATTACGGATTTGTCCCGTGTGAAAGAGCCCTTAGTATCAGACTGCCCGCCCTACTATAGCAGTCCCATTATAAGTCGCTGGTCACTGCCATTACTAGTATAAACATTAAGTAAATAAATACAAATTCCAGTATACATACCATAGTTTGTAGACGCTATAACGTTTGCGCAAACCAATTAATATATCAGCAATTATCAGCATTTTTTTTTTTTACTAAGAATATGTAGCAGAATACATATCGGCCTAAATTTATGAAGAAATTTGACTTTTTTATTTTTTTATTGGATGTGTTTTATAGCAGAAAGTAAAAAATATAGTTTTATTTTTTTTAAATTGGGTCTTTTTTCGTTTATAGCGCAAAAAAAAGAAAAACATGATCAAATACCACCAAAAGAAAGCTCTATTTGTGTGAAAAAAATTAGATAAATTGTCAGTTAAAATACCGTAGTGCCGTATAGCAAAAAGTGGCCTGGTCATGAATAGGTGGGGCAGGGGGGGCAAATCTTTTGGAGGTCAAGTGGTTAACTAAAAGTTGCAATTACTGTAATGTTATATAAGTTGGTTGCAAACTACCTCTAGTGACCCATTGATATCCCAAGGCAATGCACTGCATTTCATGTGTCTTGCATTTTCCAACCAACGCATGTTGCCGTACACTTTGTTGGGCACACCTTTGAAAATGAATGGGCTCCTCAATGAACAAAATATTATATGTGCTGTTTGCATTTGTTGCAGTGCAATACAATGTATAGAACACAGTACAATAGGATGCCATTCACAATGAACGCCATTGCAGTGCACCAACACAACTAATGTGTGTTAGCGTGCGTTACTATATAAGAGGTGTGACTGGACCCGCAGTGAACTAGGGAATATGTGTTTAGTTTGAGTTGTCAGTTACGAAAGAAAAAGCTGCCAAACAAGGTAATAGCTCATGTCCAAGCCAGTAGAAAACCAACGTCTCTGACAGGATTCAGCTCCTTCCTACAAATCTGCTTATAACTTATTCAGAGTTCCTCATATTTAGGCAGCTGTAACCCCAGATTAGGAGAATCATTTTGCACCCTTCCTAGACCCTCCTTAACCACTTCAATACCGGGCACTTTCACCCCCTTCCTGCCCAGGTCACTTTTCAGCTTTAAATGATGTTGCATTTTGAATGACAATTGCGTGGTCATGCAACACTGTACCCAAATTACGTTTTTGATTCTTTTTCCCATAAATACAGCTTTCTTTTGGTGGTATGTGATCACCACTGGGTTTTTTATTTTTTGATAAAAAAACAAATAAAAAAGGACCGAAAATTTTGAAAAAATAAAAAGTTTTTCTTCATTTCTGTTATAAAATGTTGTTAATAAGTAAGTTTTATCCTTCACTGATGAGCACTGATGAGGTGGCACTGATATGGCAGCACTGATGGGCACTGATACGTGGCACTGATATGCAGCACTGATGGGCACTGGTAGGTGGCACTGATATGCAGCACTGATGGGCACTGATAGGCAGCACTGATGGGCACTCATAGGTGGCACTAATAGGCTGCACTGATGGTCACTTATAGGTGGCACTGGTGGGCAATGATAGGTGGCACTGATGGGCACATAGAGATGGCACTGATAGGCAGCACTTATGAAGAGGCACCGACAGGCATTACTAATGGGCACTGATTGGCATCTCTAATAGGCACTGATTGGCATCCTTTATGGGCACTGATTGGCATCCCTGGTGGGCACGGGTTGGCATCTCTGGTGGGCTCTAGTGGGAATCCTTGATGGGTCTGCACTGATAATCAATGCGCTGATTATGAGCACAGATTATGAGCACAGACCCCCCCCTGTCAGGAGAGCCGCTGATTGGCTCTCCTCTACCCGCGCCTTGTCAGCGTAAATAGAGAAAAAGATGATAAACAACCCTTCTCGGTTACGATGTGACCAGCTGTGATTGGACACAGCTGATCACATAGTAAAGAGCCTACATCATAGACTCTTTACCAAGATCGGAGATGTGCGTGAGCGGCTTATCCTGCTGGACATCATATGACACCCAGTCAGGATAATAGAACCACCCTGTGGCCATCATTCCGCATACAGCGGGTGGGAAGTGGTTAAAGTGGTTCCAAAGTTTAAATGTTTTTACCTTAAAGATGAATTTCAACTTTCTTTTTACTAGAACTGAATGGAATGATGGGCACTAGTGAGGCTGCATCCACAGACACTGGCAGGCTGCATGACGGGCACTAGTGAGGCTGCATCCACAGACATTGGCAGGCTGCATGACGGGCACTAGTGAGGCTGCATTATATATAAAAATATAAATATTTTTTTTAAACAGTCATTTTCGGTATGGATTTTCAGCCTAGTGCATCCTTCATTTTCGGTTTCGGTACCAAAATTTCCATTCGGTACACCCCTATACCCAATGCATCTGTTGTTTTGGGGAGGAAAAGCTGGAGTTCTTCTTTAAGGCTATTTCATCATTTAGGTAAAAAAAAATGCCTTACTACCTGGTCTACCCCAACCCTCTCCCTAAACACTTACCTGTCCTGTCACTGCCCCAGCACTGTCCCAACTGCAGCCCCGCTTTCCCCTTTTCTTGGAGTGTAGCGCAGCCATAGGCTCCTGCTGCTGTCAATTAAACTCCTGTGAGGAGGGAACAGGGGTGTGGCTTGACAATGCTGTGCGTGTCTATGGACGCACACAGCCTGGCTCAGGAGCACAAGCATGGATGTCTCCATAGCACTCAGCTAGCTAAGAAGGCACCTGGAGGTGCAGAGAGAGCCGACGAAGGAAAGACAGAGGAAAAGAGGCATCGCTCTGTGCAATATGGTTGCACAGAACAGATACACTGTAAGTATAAACATCTTTTTTATTTTAGCCCCAAAACAATTATCTTTTGCTATCACTTTAAACCAATCTAAAAACGTCTGGGGCTCTTTCACCCTGCCTCCCTTTTCACTGCCCTTTCATGCAATGTACAAATAATTGAGAACACATTATTTTTAACAGGCCCCATACTCACCCATAGCAGTTCACCAAAATAATGCAGTATGCTTAATTTTTTTACCAGTATTAGCCTTAATAAAATGAAAATGCACATAAATGTATAGAAATGTATATACATACATTCAAAACATGTATATTATGTGTTTTAAATGCATTTTTAATGCTAATGAGGGTAATTTACTAAGACTGGAGCAGATAGAATCTGGCAACCAATCAGCTTCTAGCTTTAATTTTCAGAGCTTAAGGCTGGGTTCACATATGTGCGGCCCTGGTTTACAGCATGGGGTCCGTTGCTTTTAAATGGACTTTAGTGCAAATCTGCAAAATGCAAAAAGCACTAAAAATGCATAGGTGTGAATCCAGCCTTATAGCTGCAAAGGGTGGGCCAGCTCAATATTGAACGCTACGGACAAAGACTGGGATGCTATTAGGGCCAGTTCACACCACATGCAGTGCATTTTTTTCTGCATCAAAAATGCATGGAGAGTAGCTTATATGGTTTCCAATGGCATAGTGCACACCAGTGCAGTCAGTTCCAGGGCTTTCCAGTTCCAGAAAAAAAGGTAGAACATGCTGCATTTTTCCTGCACTGGACTGTATAGAAACGCATTAAAATGTATCAAAAATGCACTGGAACACATCAAAAAACACACAAAAAAATCTGGAAAAAAAGAAGAAAAAAAGCACCTGGAATGCATCAAAAATGCATCCGGATCGAATGTGGAGTGCGTTCTGGTAGGGTGAACCAGCCCCTAAAGTTCATGTGCATGTAAAGGCAAGCGTTCCAATACTTTTGGTAATATAGTGTATGTGAACCCAGCCTCACTGAACAAGCTGAAGCTAGAGGTTGATTGGTTACTGTGCACAGCTGCTCCAGATTCCGTCTGCTCCAGTTTTAGTAAATTACCCCCAATGAGTCCATATCATGAACAAAAATGTGTCAAATTATGTTTGAATCCAATTTCCGTGTTACTGCGCGCATTTTGTGTAGTGTGAATGTGACTGTAACCAGGTAGTATTCATTTGAAAGTGTTTTCAGTAAACTTCCCTGCAATGCTTTATCTAAGTTATCTTTGCTAACAGCTCTTACAATAAAACAGTATTTTAAAAAGAAAAGCATTCAGAACATTTACTTTACGTTCAGTCCAGGGAGCAAGAAATCTTTTACATTTCAGAATTCAAGTGTTTAGATATTTTCTCTGTATTATACTATATGTACAGCGGGTAAAATAAGTATTGAACACGTCACCATTTTTCTAGGTAAATAAAGGTGCTATTGACATGAAATTTTCATTGTCTGTAATTTTTGAACATACTCAATGAAACTTTTTTTTTGGTTTGCAGATTTTACAATGGGTAACCTGCTCCTGAGGAAGTGAGATTATTGTCACGTAACGCGTTGGGATAAAGAATCTACCCATCATTATGTTTTGTCGAAGACTTGGAAGCGTGGAACCTGTATATGTATCATTATATGAATATTATGTTGATTGTATGCAGATACATGGTAGTGTTTTTTTTTTTACAAAGCCTGCTGTTTTAAAAAAAATGTCTTATTCATGTAAAATATTTTCATCTATTGCTTAATAAATCTTTTTATGCAAATGTTGTCCCTCATTTAAAGTCCCATGGAAAATGTTTTTAGTTCTTTGTATATGTAAATAGGGGATGGAGGCATAAAAACTATAAGGCACCAGCACACATTATCATTTATGATGTCATATGATTTGGTACAACCAGCCTACCCATAGATGGATCGAAATTTAGACAGGCTTTAGACCAGTTGCACATGGATGTAAGAATTTACTGATACTTATACTCAGGATCTTGTTGTCAAAATGATCCTGAAAATGTTTCATAAAGACCTTGCGTAAATGTGCATAAAGGAGCGTAAAGGCGTGTAAGTGTATACAAGGGTTAAAATTCTTCATTGCCAGTATGTAACCATACACACAACTGCATAAAGATGAGTAATAGTGTGATGAGTACAGAGCCATGAAGCCTCTTGCACATGGGAGTAAAGAACGTGATGTGATAGAGCGATGAGTACAGCGCCGTAAAACAACAATAGAACGTTTTGTGTATAAGCGCAGTAATTTACGCGCATATACGCATGTTTACACGTGTATATATAAGTGTATATTGCAATACTGGCAATGAAGAATTGTTACTCTTGTATACAATTACACGTACTTGTGCTACTTTACACGCGTTTACGCAAAGTCTTTATGAAACATTTTACTTTGGATCTTTTTGTCAACAAGAGTATAAACATCAGTAAATTCTTATGTCTGTGTACAACTGGCCTAAAGCCCCATACACACGCGCGGATTATCCGAGGACCAGGTCCGTCAGACCATGTCCGTCATACTTTGTCTGATGTTGGTTTTGCGTACACACGGTCGGACAAAGTTGTCGGAAAATCCGATCATTCTGAACGTGGTGACGTTTTTTGCCTACGACGGGACTACGTAGAGGCTAGTAGCCAATAGCTTTGGTCTTATAATGTGATCTGAGCATGCGTAGCACTTTGTCCGGTCGGACTACCATACACACGATCGGATTTGGTGTGATCGGACCGTGTTGTCGGAAAATCTATCCAGCAGGAGATAGGACTTTGTCCGTCGGACAATACGACGTACACTGTCCGATGGTGCATACACACGGTCTGATTTTTCAACAACATTGTCCAATCGGACAGAATCCATGCGAAAATCCGACCGTGTGTATGGGGCTTTACTCTGCAAGTAAATCTAACACTCTGTACCCCCTCCCAAGACTGAAATTGCTGCTGTCCAAAGGTGCCCCTGTTATTGAGAAGAGAGGGAGGTGTTATGTAGTCCTAACAAAGGGTTATATACTGTAGCTACTAGCCACTTGCCGACCGCCTAACTGGAAATGTACATCATGATTGTGATGTAGGCAGTCCCGACTTACGAACACCCGGCTTATGAACGGCCTCAATGCCGGCTGCTTGTGCTCAACGCTGGTCCTGGATACCTCCGAGCAGCTATCTTACCACATTCCACACTGCAGTACTTCATGTACTGCATGGCCAGAAGAGCCCCAGAAGCCCCGAAACATCCCACATCCCTGCACAGGCGGACGCCGGAACATCCCACATCCCTGCACAAGGCAGACGCCGGAACATCCCACATCCCTGCACAGGCGGACGCCGGAACATCCCACATCCCTGCACAGGCGGACGCCGGAACATCCCACATCCCTGCACAGGCAGACGCCGAAACATCCCACATCCTGCACAGGCAGAACATCCCACATCCCTGCACAGGGCGGACACCGGAACATCCCACATCCCTGCACAGGCGGACGCCGGAACATCCCACATCCCTGCACAAGGCAGATGCCGGAACATCCCACATCCCTGCACAGGCGGACGCCGGAACATCCCACATCCCTGCACAGGCTGACTCCGGAACATCCCACATCCCTGCACAGGCAGACGCCGAAACATCCCACATCCTGCACAGGCAGACCCCGGAACATCCCACATCCTGCAAAGGCAGACGCCGGAACATCCCACATCCCTGCACAGGCAGACGCCGGAACATCCCACATCCTGCACAGGCAGACGTCGGAACATCCCACATCCTGCACAGGCAGACGCCGGAACATTCCACATCCCTGCACAGGCAGACGCCGGAACATCCCACATCCCTGCACAGGCAGACGCCGGAACATCCCACATCCTGCACAGGCAGACGCCGGAACATCCCACATCCTGCACAGGCAGACGCCGGAACATCCCACATCCTGCACAGGCAGACGCCGAAACATCCCACATCCCTGCACAGGCGGACCCCGGAACATCCCACATCCCTGCAAAGGCAGACGCCGGAACATCCCACATCCCTGCACAGGCGGACGCCGGAACATCCCACATCCCTGCACAGGCAGACACCGGAACATCCCACATCCCTGCAGAGGCGGACACCGGAACATCCCACATCCCTGCACAGGCGGACGCCGGAACATCCCACATCCCTGCACAGGCAGACGCCGGAACATCCTGCACAGGCAGACGCCGAAACATCCCACATCCCTGCACAGGCGGACGCTGGAACATCCCACATCCCTGCCCAGGCGGACGCCGGAACATCCCACATCCTGCACAGGCGGACGCCGGAACATCCCACATCCCTGCACAGGCAGACGCAGGAACATCCCACATCCTGCACAGGCAGACGCCGGAACATTCCACATCCCAGCACAGGCGGACGCCGGAACATCCCACATCTCGGCACAGGCGGACGCCGGAACTTACCACATCCTGCACAGGCAGACGCCGGAACATCCCACATCCTGCACAGATGGAAGTTACACTTACAAGAAGTGTTCTGACTTACGAACAAATTCCACTTATGAACAAATTCCACTTACGAACAAACCTACAGTCCTTAATGTGTTCGTAACCTGGGGACTGCCTGTAAATGCCGGGGTTATGCCAGCAGCTAGCTTTTCCCTTAGGTGTCCGGCTTTCCAATAAAAGTGATCCCAGCAGCGGATTTGCCGCAAGACCATTTTTTAGGGGGGAGAGGTGACCCCCGACCCCCCCGCTGCTACCCGGTTGTTTCTGAGCTTACCAGAGCTGTCGGTAAGCCCGGAACTGATCCGATGCGACCGATCGCTGAGCAGGAAGTCAAGTGAGGGCAAGATGGCCCCCAACCAGTCTTTGCGATTGGAGGACCAGAGCGGCCCCTGATGTCACTTCCAGTTCTCAAGCATAATTCACATTCTTTTGGCCTTAAAAGTCAAAATGTAAAAAAAAAATAATATATATATATATATATATTTATATTTTTTTTTTTTTTTCCTTTAAAAGTAAGTTGGAGATCTGGGGTCTTTTTGACCCCAGATCTCTCAAAAAAGAGGACCTGTCGTGCTTATTTCTATTACAAAGGATGTTTACATTCCCTTTGAAAGACTGCTGCGCAAATACAATATGACATAAAATATTGCAATGACTGCCATTTTCTTCTATATGGTCTCTGCTAAAAAAAATATATATATATATATATATATATATATATATATATATATATATATATATAATATATATATATATATATAATGTTTGGGGGTTCTAAGTATTTTTCTAGCAAAAAATACAGATTTTTTACTTGTAAACAACAAACGTCAGAAAAAGGCTTGGTCAGCAAGTGGCTAGGGTGACAATGCTGTTCAATGCAGTTGTCACCCTATAAGGCTTGATTTGCGGTTTGTTTTTGTTTACACTGTATATAGCTGGTTGCTAAGCAACCACATTTGTTCCAGGCAGGAAGGGGTTAACAAATTCAAATCTGACTGAGCTAAAAATAACTGTCAAAAAAAAAAAAAAAAAACTGTCACTATGACATCACTAGAATCTGCTTATATGCAGGGGCAGAGCCAGTGCCTGGCACAGTGTGTTAGTGACTTAGCTAGGTGCTACCTGTGTGATATCACTGCCCTGAATTTTGAATTTATGCAAATTTTGCTGGATAATTCTACTATTTTTAATTTCGCACGTGAATTCTATACAAAAGGTAAGATTATATTTATAATTGATGACATTTTTTTCATGATTTGGTAAATAAAAATGTTCAGCTCAATTCTCAAAGCAGCAAACACCTGGAATATAATCCCAATTTTCAAACTGAGTTTTTAGAGGTTTGAAAATAACAGTCAAATGCGTGAAAACAATGACCGTTTGCCTTGAGTGAAGAATTGTTACCGTATATATTCGAGTATAAGCCGACTTTTTCAGCACATTTTTTTGTGCTGAAAATGCCCCCCTCGGCTTATACTGGAGTCAAGCACTTTTTTGCAGCAGAGAATGACATTTTCCGACCCGACTTTGGGGCCCCTTATCTCGGGGTCACTTGGTGCTAGGAACCCCAAATTTGGTATGCAAACCCATTGGAACTAGCAACATATCCAAAGATGGGGTTCCTAGCACCAAGTGACCCTGAGATATGGGGACCCAAATTCGGTCAACTGTGTCCATCTGCAGCAATGTCATTTCGGGACCCCTTGGGTCCAGAGACCCCAAATTTTGGCTGCGGCTAGGGGGCATTTAGGAACCCTTAACTACCAAGTTTGATGTTCGGGGGACCTATGGCATGCAAATGGGCACAGTGAGGCATGCAAATGGGCACAGTGAGGCTGCAAATGGGCATTGTTGACCCTCTTTTCCACTTACAGTAGCTGCACATTTCTCACCCTAGGCTTATACTCGAGTCAATAAGTTTTCCCAGTTTTTTGTGGTAAAATTAGGTGCTTCGGCTTATATTTGGGTCAGCTTATACTCGAGTATATACGGTAACTGAACTTAGTAGGTACATTTAATAGGAAAATGTATGTGTGACCATTAGTGATACATGTAAACCCTGGAAACACAGCCATCATAAGAAGAATATATGGGCTACCATTGCTGACCTCCTTGTGATAACACCCTATTTTTTCTCTGCTGGTTTCCAATAAAAATCCTAGCACAAATTATTGCAAATTATCCTGGCATAAAATCCTTTAAACACAAATTATTCACATCTCATTCCTTCACATTGACCCAAAACTAGGATTTGTAATTTTAGGACAATGGGGGAAGCCATGGAAATCATTTCTTTATGTCCTATTGGCCAGATCCACATCCAGAACCACTTATGTATGATGCAAATCTAGTCTAATATTATACAGCCATTTATTCCAACCTGTATACAGCTGCTTGAGGCTATTTGGTCATCATCAGTGCAGTGTATGGAAACCATGGCTTCTATGGAGTAGGGGTTGGGAACCAACAAGGCAGCATAACCATAGAGATGTTGGTGAGAAGGGACATACATTTCTACATTGTCTATGTGATGTACTTGCGGTACATTCGAAAAAATTTGGTTGTAGACGCCAAAAAAGATTGGATATTAATAGCGCTAGCTGGCTTGGTCATTGGCTGGTTTTAAAAACTAGCACTTATATTCAGATGAGTCTAATGAGACTTTACTATGAAAGTCACATGTCCAAAATAAGGCTGAATATTTGTGAATGAAGACTAAATTTACTACATTTCACACATAACTAGTGCTATAGCCAGTGGGGTTGATTTACTAAAACTGGGGAGTGCAAAATCCGGTGCAGCTGTGCATACAAACCAATCGGCTTCCAGGTTTTTTTGAAAAACTTGCAGTTAGAAGCTGATTGGCTGCCTTGTACAGCTACACCAGATTTGGCACTCTCCAGGTTTAGTAAATGAACCCCAGTGTTTCGCTGAAAAAAAGCTTTGCTGGGGCTACCCGCAGTCTATATTGCCTAATGTAGCCATTTAGAATCTTCCTTTCTTTTTCCCTGACTAAGCCTCTTTCGCACCAATTTGATTTGACAGTTCAAAATCACATGGCAAGTCGCACCCAATTTTCGGCAATGGAACCATTCATATTGTGGCGACTAAAGTCGCAGTGGCTTTTAAAAAGCTTCCTGCACTACTTTCCTGTGATTTCATTGAGACTTGCATAGACTTCTGTTAAATGAAGTCACAAGCCGCAATGAAATTGCCGATCCAAATCACACTGATTCGCTGCTTTCAAGTAGCGCAATTCCAAAACGGCACTGGTGTTAACCAGGGCTAACCCAGGCCCTCCAACATTACCCCATGTCCTACTCCATAGACTCTGGGTCTGTAGAAAGTTAATAAGTGTTAATATTTACTGATGTTCATATTCTAATCATGTTTATTGTCTTTTTTTAGTGTTAGAAATTGCTCGAAGAATGACTCAAAGAATGAAGATTTCTTTCAATGACGTCACCACTGCATTGCAGCAAGTGCCAACCGTTGGAGCTGGTCTCAAAAACCTGGGCAATACTTGCTTTGCCAACTCTGTATTGCAATGCCTTACTCATACTCGTCCGATCGCGGACTACATGCTCTCATGTGAGCATTCTCAGAAATGTAAGTACGCCTCTTCACAACTTTGTACCTCTCATAACTGTTGGGTGATTGTAGCTCTTGTATAGAGACAACTGGCTGCTGTTCAGTTGTTGTTAATGGTCACTTAGGCTGCATTCACACTTTAGCATTTTAAATCATGGGCAGAATATCTGCCATTCTGCCTGCCATTTTAAAACGCTCTGGTAAAATGACAAATCGAATTTCAGATGCCATTCATTTTAATGGCACCTAAAAACGCACTGTGGTTCTTCCATGATTGTTGTGCGATAAAATCATACTGCAAGCGCAGCAATCCTGTGAAGCTTGTCACCCAAGCTTCTTTTGGGGCGAAAGCTTTATGCCCTCTGCTCATTGGCTCATTGCCTGTGATTGACAGAAGCAGGAGCCAATGGCTCCTACTGCTGTGTGAACCAATGAGGAGAGAGAGACCCAGGAAACCTGATGCTCTTGTGCACAGAGCTGGACCAAGATGGGGCTCAGGTAAGTATAAAGAAGGGGGGGTAGCTGCACCCAGAAGGTTTTTTACCTTAATGCATAGAATGCATTAAGGTAAAAAAAAAAAAACTTGAGCCTTTAGAACCACTTTAACTGCCATTGAAGTCCATGCTTTCTTATAGTATGATGAGAATCAAAGATTGATCAGCAGAAGGCCGTCATGGATTGTGCAATCAGATTAAACTTAATGAGGGGATACTTTGCGTTCAGCTTGGTTATGCACACCGCTCTCTGCATTTTATGGTCTGTTCTTAGAGGGCAGCCGAAGTGTAGAGCTGGAAGTGCCCCATTAAGTTTTCTCTGCAGCTCAGCGATTGGAGGGGAGAGCCAGCCATGTGACTTTGACAGGTCACTAATCGGGCTCTCCTCTTGTCTATTTTTATTTAATACACTCAATAAAAAGTGGTAGTAAAATTAAATCCACCCCCCCTGCAAACTAATGGCATAATGTGCTAGCATGCATCACATACTAGGACATTATGAAAGATTTACCTGTAAAACAAACACCTTTAACCGCTCAGGGCTTATATCTTCACCTGGTCTTTCTTCTGGGTTTGCAGGCTCCGGCCGTTTGCATGGCCAAGCCGTGATGATGATGTCACTCTCACGCATGTGCATGGGAGTCACGGCCGCAGCACAGAGTTCTGAATTGAGTGCACATTCACAGTGCCTTCAATTCAGAGCGCAGTGTCCATACGCCGGTGATGTCACCAGCTGCAAAATATGCAAATATCACCTAAACGCTGAATGTTTAGGAGATATTCATTTCACTTAATACCCCTTTCACATTGGGGCGTTTTTCAGACGCTTTAGCGTTAAAAAAATTGCCTGTAAAGCGCCTGAAAGAAGCCTCATCTGCAATCCCAATGTGAAAGCCTGAGTGCTTTCACACTGAGACCCCTTTCACACTATGGCGTTTTTCAGGCGCTTTAGCATTAAAATAAGCGCCTGTAGAGCGTCTGAAAGAAGCCGCAACTGCAATCCCAATGTGAAAGCCCGAGTGCTTTCACACCGAGGCGCTGCGCTAGTGGGCGTCAAAAAAAGTCCTGCAAGCAGCTTCTTTGCAGCGCTTTTAAAGTGGTGACTACACCGCTCCTAAAGCGCCCCTTCCCATTGAAATCAATGGGAAGCGCCTGAAAAACGCCTGAAAAGCACCTGAAAATCGCCTGCAAAGCGATTTTGGCAGCGGTGCTTTGTGGGCACTTTTAACCCTTTATTTGGCCACTAGCAGGGGATAAAAGCGCCCCACTAGCGCTCGAAAAATGCTGGTAAATTGCCGCTAGTTTAAGCGGTGCTTTACAAGTGTTTTTCGGGCGCTGGCAGTGTGAAAGGGCTCTTAAAGCACTTGGGCTTTCACATTGAGATTGCAGATGAGGCTTCCTTCAAGCGCTTTACAGGCACTTTTTTTAACGCTAAAGCACCTGAAAAACGCCTGAAAAACGCCCCAGTGTGAAAGGGGTCTAAAGATAAGCTTTATTATAATCTTACCTGTAGGGAAAGTGACAAAGCAGAGTTTAATACCGCTTTAACTTTTAGACCCCTTTCACACTGAGCCGCCCCGAGCATCAGCGGTAAAGCGGCGCTATTTTTAGTGCCGCTTTACTGTCGTTTAAGCGGCGCTTTTCGGCCGGTAGCGGGGCGGTTATAACCCCCACTAGCGGCTGAAAAGGGGTTAAATCTGCCCGCAAAATGCTGCAGTGGTGCTTTGCTGGAGGTATAGCAGCGCTGCCCCATTGTTTTGAATGGGCAGGAGCGGTGGAGGAGCAGTGTATTCATCGCTTCTCCACCGCGGCAAAGAAGCTGCTGGCAGGACTTTTTGTGACACCCTGCCAGCGCAGCGCCCCAGTGTGAAAGCACTCAGGCCTTCACACTGGGTTTGCAGCTGAGGCTTTTTTCAGGCGGTATGCAGGTGCTATTTTTAGCGATGTAGCGCCTAAAAAAAGCCTCAGTGTGAAAGGGGTCTTATTGTGCTCCACCGGCTTCAAACTGCCAAAGTCTGTTGAGTGCAAAGCACATTTGAGCTTCAATGGGCTTTATGAATGTGCAATGTTTTTTATTTTGTTTGTTTTTAAGCAGTATAGCAGTGGTATGTTCATACCACAGCTTTATAAATGTACCCCCTAATGTTTTAGTTATGTTTAGAACCTGGTGAATTGAAGCACTCAGTAGTGCTAGTAACACAGGTTGCAATGTGACCACACAATCTGCTTGAGGCTGGATTCACATATGAGCCGCATGCGGCTCACAGCAGGGGTCCGGATCTGGTTTTAGCCCAAACTTTGGGCTGAATTCGGGCCTGAAATGGACCAAAAGAAGCACAGCTTTTTTGTGCAAATCGCACCGAACCCGCTGCGGAGATATGTGAACCGGCTCCATAGAGAGCCGGGCAAAATCTCCTGCTATTGCGAATTGGATTCAGGGGAACGCGCATCCAATTCGCAATAGTGTGAACCCAGCCATAGACAATACCAGAGCACAAAGATCCTGAAACTGACTTTCTGAATACCTACAATTCTGTGTTATTTACCTGTCATTAATGTAATTTTAAATCTGTTTGATTCTAGGCCGTTTGGATACGTTCTGCATGACGTGCACAATGGAGATTCACATCAACATGGCTTTCAATAATTCAGACAATGTTCTGATTCCAGATATAGTCATCGATCATCTGAAAAGTAAGTACTCTTTCCTCACTGTACAATGTCACTATAAATGTCTCAGAGTCACACTTTATAACTACCACCATTAGAAGTCGTCTCATGATTTGGCGGCCAGAGAAAAACCCATATCGGTCGATCTCTAATTAGCGCTCTGCAGTGTCATTCATTTTGTAGGGCACCCTGATGCAATAAGGCTATGCAGCTCTGATACACATGTGTTCCATTACAATACATCAGTGGCGGCCGCTCCATTAAGGGTGCATAGGCACTGCCCCCCTAATCCATGCTCCCGGCCCCTAATCTATATGCAGGGCACCTTTCTCATAGATTTCAATTTTTTTTTTTTTTTTAAGCACATAATTAGAGCCTGAGGCACTAATTGGCTTAAAAAAAAGGTTGGTTGGGGGCGCAAAGCACTGCGCCCTGAGCTCACCCAGTTGTGTGACATTAGCAAATTAATATCCGCAAATGTCTTCCTGCTTCTCCTCCCAGCCAATCAGGAAGCGGGTCCTGAGACCCGATTGGCCAGGGAGTCTTAGGACTCCCAGCCAATTGGGTCTTAGGACCCACTTCCCGTTTGGCCGGGAGGAGAAGCAACGGCCCCGGCTCTTCCCTCTGAAAGCTGGAGCGAGAAGAAGCATCGGCCTCCTAAGGTAAGTCAAGTGATCGCCGTCGTCTGTCTCCAGCAGAGGGGGTGGTGGACACTGATCGTCCATCTCTCGTGTGGGGGGGTGGCATTAGTGCGAGTAAGGAGGGTGGGTTTGTTTACCGCCCCCCCCTCCAAAATATTGAGCACCAGCCGCAACTGCATACATAGTGACACGCTTCTGCATACTCAATTTTCCTTGTCCTCTCTGGTGCTTTCAAAATGAATAGGGTGCTTTAACACAACGCACGTGCTTGACACAACTAGTTTTATTGCACATGCACTAATGCGTTGCACAAGAACAACAGATATTTACAATGAAAAAGTGACATCCCCTCTTCAGGTTCCTCTTCCACTCCATTGGACTGGTGGGCCTAGTCCCTGTAAACTTTTCACCAGACAGTGTTGGAGCTTATACAGGCAACCTACTCCTTATCTTGCACATGACGGGCCTGGTAATCGGCTGATCACACCAGAAGTGTGCAGGGGAGAGTAAGCTTTTAAATGAGCCTGTTAACCTGATTCTCTTTACCTACTCCCTTCAACTCATCTATTACTATATTAGTATGTTATAATGTGGTCTTAATATTTATATTGTATGTTCACTGTTCTGTTCTTTTTTCCTTTCAGATATTGCAGAGCATTTTGTACTCGGCCGACAAGAAGATGCTCAAGAATTTTTGCTTTTTGTTATTAATAAAATGCGGGATTCGTGCATCGATGAAGATCCATTTCAGTTAGGGTAAGAATCAATTACTTTAAAGCTCAGTTATAATGCTAACTGGAGGGTGCTTGAACATAAGAAAACTACATAATGAACAAAAGAATCTTCTTTCCCAGCCACACATGTATACTGATAATACAAGCATTTAGGCAGGCCATAGATTATGCGATTTTCTTTAATGCAACCACGAGTTGCAGGAAAGAAAATTGCGAGATTCCCCCATTAGCACAGTGAGTGTCGATGGGGGAATCCATCCCATGGAGCTATTGTGTTCTCCTGGTGGGGGGGAGGGGGGTGGGGAGAAGGGGCATGGGGAGCCATCCCTGCTGGGTGAACACATTTATAGCCACTAGCAAAAATCCAACATGCTTGTTGTGTCCAAGTTGATCGATGGAATAACTTAGGTACAATCAGCCTGCCCTAAGATGAATAGAGTCTCAGCCGGTCCCTGCTGAACTGGCAGAGATTTGATCCATCTATGGCTGGCTTACTCTGTAAAAGATCACAGACTCTGACAAACACTGACTTTATCTCAGTTACACATCAGACTATCAAACAAACATTTTAACATTAGCATCTAGACTTTTCTCACCAAAAAAAACTCCTAATGCCACGTACACACGACCCGTTTTCCCGTCAGAATAAACTCTGACGATCTTTCCTACGGAGTTCCGCTGAAACGGACTTGCCTACACATGATCACACCAAAGTCCGTTCGTTTAGAATGCAATGACGTACAACACGTACGATGGGACTAGAAAAAGGAAGTTCAATAGCCAGTAGCCAATAGCTGCCCTTGTGTCATTTTTGGTCCGTCGGAATAGCATACAGACGAACGGTTTTCCCGACAGATATTGATTCCGTCGGAAAGATTTAAAACATGTTCTAGTTCTAGGTCCGTCAGAATTTTTGAAAAAGAAAGTCTGATGAAGCCTACACACGATTGGAATATCCGATGAAATGATTTTGTCTGACCTTTTCTGCCAGAAAGTCTGGTTGTGTGTACGTGCTTCTGAAGGTTTTTTTACCTTAATGCATCCTTTGCCTTCAGGGTGCTCCTCCCCCCCCAGACCCCCTAAATACCAACTTGAACCCGATCTTGATCGAGTGATGTGCATGAGAGCAGATCTTGGCTATCTCTCTTCTCACTGGCTCATACACTCCCAATCACAGCCAGTGAGGAGGGAGCAGGGGTGGGGCCGAGCCACGCTCCATGTGTCTTATGAACAGAGCACAGTGCGGGAGCGAGCATGTATGAGTGCCCCCCATAACAAGTGGCTTGCTCTAGGGGTGGGCTCGTCAGGGTGAGGGGGAGCCAGGAACGCCAGCACGGAAGAGGACAATCTGGGCTGCTCTGCATAGAAATCAGTTTCCAGGTTTTATTGTCAAAGCTTAATTTAACAAGATGATGTTAGAAGCTGATTGGTTACTATGCACAGCTGCACCAGATTCTTACTACACCAGTTTTAGTAAATCTCCCCCTCTAGAATTTTACCAACATGTGTTTTGTAAAGGTACAGACTAGTTCCAATGGTTGTCACCACAAACTGACACAGAAGATGGAGCTAACATGACCCTTCCAATATATTCCAATCTTCTATTTAGAACACATATCTTTAGGCTTCCTCTTTGAAGCGTATTGTTTTCAACTTAGGGCCAAATCAGACTTTGTATGCTCATACGATCATTATGTGCATTATGGCATCAGCCATCTACTAAAATCCCTTTTTAACATAGAACATTTTCCTGTTTTACTGGTCCTAACCTGGCTTAGAATATAGAAATTTTGTATAACTGTACAGGGGGTGGCCGCCTTTAGGCTTCTGTCAGCATTTGGGCTTTAAGCCCTGGTTCACATTGGTGCGTTTTGACATGCAATTGCATGGCAAATCGGTGGCAATTGTACCGTCCTAATCGGTGAGACGCTGCATTTGCGGTGCTGCACCGATTTCAAAAAGTGGTTTCTGTACTACTTTTTTACGATTTCGGGGTTTGACATCTATGCAGAAACCCGCTGAGATGTCTATGAAATCGCGGCCAAAATCAGGACTGACATGCGGGGAGTGAAATCATGCGAGTTCAGCTGAACCCGCACAGCTTCATTCCCGCAGCTCAGTGTGAACCTAGGCTTAAGGAAGATTTTTTTTTTACCTTTTGAAAAGCCGATTTACAGGTCCAGACCTAAACAGGATCTCATTCACACTTCAAAATAATACCCGCTAAGTTCAGTTCTGTGTATTTTGACTAAGACTACTATGTAAAAGGAGTTACAGAGTTTAATTGACTTTTTATTTTTGTCTTTTAGCTCCGGCCAAAGAAAAACTTCCAATCTGATGGACAGCCTATTCGCAGGCTCCCTGAGAACACAACGTAAGTTGACATATTACCACATCTGATTGCATTTCTTTATTTAGGAGATGCTCTAAACATTTTATATTCTTCTTTGTTCAAATAATATTAACAATGCTAATTAAACTTATTTTCTTTGTTTCTTTTGCAGTGGTTTGCCAGAATTGTCAGTACACATCTGACAGATATGAGGAATTCCTTGACATCGCGCTGGACATTAATGTAAATATAAGACTTGATTTTTGGTTATAATTTAGCATTTTCAGTTTTTCCTATACATTAGAGGTCAAACTATAATTATAGGGCACACCTGTTAGAGTAGTCTATTCATTTTTTATTTTAATATAAAACACACAGGAATCTATTGCAAAGAGAATACTTTCCTGACATTCACTTAAAGTGGAAATAAACCCCCCTATCGTTTTCAGCCAAGGAAGCTGCCATCTTTGCCTCTGTTTAATCTTCAACTGCCACAGTGCTGCACATGTGATCCGTTATGACACCAGCCATTGGATGATTTGACTGTTTGGTTGAGAGCACAGCCAATGTGCAATTAGCATTCCCGGCATGCCTTTTTTTTTTAAACTGTTAAATCGATGGGTTTACTTCCGCTTTAAATAGTGCAGCATTCTTCCAACATTCCATAGTCACATTCACCATATATAGAATAGGACGAATGTGCACCAGACAAATGCAGCATTTGGTAAACCAGTATGGAATTTATCCAATAGCTGTGAAGTATAGCTCTTGCTATACCAGTGTATCTGCCAACAATTGTTCTCCATGGCGCTACACTAGGATTACCTGTCCCTTTTTTAGGCTGTTTTTATTTATTTTTTCTATATATATTGAACACACAGTCATATAATAGACCAGTGATGGCGAACCTTGGCACCCCAGATGTTTTGGAACTACATTTCCCATGATGCTCAGCTACACTGCAGAGTGCATGAACATCATGGTAAATGTAGTTCCAAAACATCTGGGGTGCCAAGGTTCGCCATCACTGTTAAAGGCAATCATTCGATTTTCAGTAGAAAATGAAATGGTTCCATTACTCAAACCGGGTGATTTTTGAAAAAGATAGGTTTCAGACTAACTATATACAGTACAAGCTGTGTGAACCCCGGCATGCTCCTCCTGAAACTGTGAAACATATTTTGGGTAAATTGGCACTTTACAAGAACTCTTACTAGATTTTGGTCCTGTGGTATAATGTAAAATAGAGACCAACTAAAAAGTTACATTGACTTATTTAATCACCAAGTGTTTAAACCTTTCTGTAAGTTTAAATAAAATAAAAAAACTGTAACAGCATAGCAATCAGCATACATTTACATTTTTGATATGCATCTTCAGTACAATTGACCTCTGCTCATTGAAAACGATATTTATGTATTGATATCATCTATTGTACCAATGAATATATTTTTTTCCTTTTTTTTTTCAGTCTTCAAATACTGTTCCAGAAGCTTTAAAGGATTTTGTGAAAGTGGAAACACTGGAGGGAGACAACGCGTACAGTTGCAGACAGTAAGTCTTTTTTTCTGGTTATTCAGTCATATACATTCTATAGATCTGTAGAAGATATTTGGTTAAAGGATAAGTTCACCTTTTAAAAAATAAAAATTAAATAAATGCACATCTTTTTTGATTGCGGGTGCAATCTCAGACATCCTGCAGTTACTGAATGATAGGAAGATTCAACGAACTACCTGGAGCGCTCATCAGCGCCCTTGTAGTACATTGAGAACTACAAGCCGTCATATGCAAATGGTGACGGTAGTTGCAGTTCTCCTGTGGCGGATGGGCAAATCTTTTTTTTTTCTTTTAATTGTGACAGCGGGTGCATGGAGAAGATCCCCAGCCAACTGTCACAACGGGAACTTGGCAGGAGCTGCTTATTTAGTAACATGTTATATGTCACACCCTAAATATGGGTGTAACATGTAACATGTTACTAAAGAGTAACTTATCCTTTAGAGCAGTGGAGGATGCAGTTCTGATGTACATCATCCTGCAACAGGCTTGAAGAAAGTGTCCACACCATTTATGATGGGTTCCCAACTCTATCCAAAACTGAAAAAAATAAAGTTGTTCATTACAAGGTTTTTTTACTTTTTTGGGGCATTCAAGAAAATATTGTTTGTATTTTTTTCAATAAGGACGCATTCACATGCAAACTCAATTTAACCGAATGTGAATTAAAAAAACATGTGTGTTTTTTTCAAGCTTGAGTTCATTAGGTCACTTTTTTGTTTATTGGGCATTGCAGTGTTATGTGCAGGGTGTTATGTGTTATGTGTTATGTGCAGGGTGTTATGTGAAGTTATATCATTGGAAGCAATGCTATTTGTTCTGTCTTTCCACTGGGACTGTGTTGAGCAATGCAGTTCAGCACACAGGGTGTGAATGAGCACTGAGGATTGTTATCTTTAGTTTTAAGTATTAATGTATTAAGATTTGTAGCTATAGTCTCATGTACAATTCTTGCTTTTTTTTAGGTGTAACCAGTTGGTGACAGCCAAAATGAGGAGCGTGATCCATGAGGTTCCGAACATATTACCGTTGTGCCTGAAGAGATTCGATCCATACACTGGATCAAAACTGACAAAGGTAAGCCTAGAGTGAATTATAGACTTTTACTCGTACCTGTTGTGTCAAATTTGGAAGTTTTCATAATTTTTTTTTCTAATCATGTTGACTAATGCTTTTTTTCTTTTTCCAGAAAATCAACTACCCGGCGATTCTTAACGTCAGCCAGTACACCTCAAGTAAGGAGGACATCAACTACAATTTATATGGTGTAATAGTTCACAGGGGCAACAGTTCTCAAAGTGGACACTACTATGCCTTTGTTAAGGTAAGGATTAACTATAATATGGAAACTTTTTTAAGATTTTGTGAATATATCAGATATCATCTTTAATAACTTCCTATGTATATACAGCTGTTGGCCAAAGGGTATAAAAATATGTCAGATAAATGGGAGTACTATTCAATCACATCATCAAAGCCAGCTAATGTAGAAGTTTGTGCCATATCTACTAACTCAACTGGAACTTCAAGAACAGTTCCACCATTTCAATTTTTACCCTAGAAATGTGTAGATTTTTATATCCAACCAACAATACTAAAACATCCCTCTTACATAATTTTAAATATTCGATTTTTAAGGCACTAAAAATTACATTTACAGTTATTATTATTATTATTATACACGATTTATATAGCGCCAACAGTTTACGCAGCGCTTTACAATGTATAGATGGGACAACACAAATTACAGTTACAAAGTTAACTCGGCTGCAATAAGACTGGTGCCAGTTTAATTCTCAGAACTCTAGTTTTGGTAACATAAATCCTTTGGGCAATTGTAATTGATCCAACCACACAAGAAACAGAAACACTCCCTGACCCCACAAGGGTAATTGGATAAATTTTTTCAATCAAATCATTTTCATATTATCATTCTCACAAATATGTTTGTGGACAAATTTACCCCAAATTCACCACAACATAATAAATACGTTGATTAATCAATGTTGTGCAGATGCATTGCCTTTTAATGTGCTTGCTAATCAAGTTTATTATCTTTTTTTTCAGGCCAGAGATGATCAATGGTACAAGATGAACGATGAACAGGTAACCCCATGCGACGTTAATATGGTCCTAAATCAGGAGGATGCCTATTTGCTCTTTTACATAAGGTATGCTTTTTTACAATATGATTTGTCATGCAGCCTACTGTGACTTTTTATTATTTCATGTTACCATTTTTACTGTTTCTTATTATCATAATCATTTATCTGTTTTAGGGCACCTACTGAACAGCACAAAAAGCAACAGACCAGTTGCTCCCAGAGGGCCAACTCTTCTGACTCATCTGATCAGACAACTTTAGGACCACAGAAGAAGGTAAGGAATTTTCATCACAATATTGTATAAACCTTATCATATCTGCAAAAGGAATGACAGCAGGTTCTTGCTGATACTGGCATCACTGATAAATCGATTTCTATCAATTTAATACATTTTTATCACTGATATATCAGTGAAGCTTAGCTAAGAGGGTTGTGCACCAAATAATTGAGTCCCTGTGAATTTTCAATATTTTCCTGTGTAGAATCCAGTACATAGTGGTTATGGAAATGCTGAAGCATGCTTTTGGGTCACATACAACAGTAAACTTTTATAACCCTTTCAACCCTTTTGTTAAATATTTGCCTTCAAACTTAAAGCGGTAGTAAACCGCACTTTGAAGAAAAAAAAACTTCCCCTGCAAGACAATGTCATAATGGGCTAGTATGCATCGCGCTGTCAGGGCTTCCATCTTCCCTTGGTCCTCCCTCAGCTATGGCATGGAGCTCTGAAGGTCCAGCCTGGTGTGCCAGTGATGTCACCGGTTGCAGGCAGTGTGAAAATCTCCTAAACTGTGCAATTGTAGGAGATATTCACTGTAGGCTTACCTGTAGGTACAAGTTAAAAAGTGGCGTTTACCACCACTTTAATTTTAGTGGTGGAACAGGACCATTTTCAGCACATCAAATCACTTAGTTTAGTGACTGATGTATGCTATGATGAAAAATGTACCCCAGAGATTTTAAATATGACCAATAAAAAAAATTGTCAATAACACGCTTAGTCAAATTATCTACAGCATTGCTGAATACACCTACATGGGTTAACAAGCTGTGGTTCATAGTCAAATATGAGTGTTGTTTTGCAGCATAAAAAAAATAATAGAATTTTGAATTATAAAAAATTATAGTGAATTATGTGGATATAAACCCTAAGCTGATATATAGGTGCATTTTAAAATGTTTTTCTTTCTTTTCAGAATGTGACATCTGTAATTGAAGATGGAACACAGATACCTTGCTCCAGAGCAGCATCAGTTAGCACCAGGACTGGTGTGAATAAACGGAAAGCAAGGCAAGATGACAGTCCCATGGAATGCCCTGTTAAAAAGAGGAGGATAGACTCTGTCTCCAACTCTACTTTCCAACAGCAAGAGACAAAGGAAGAGTCTACCAAACCTCGCTACAACACCAGAGCAGCATCAGTTAGTACCAGAACTGGTGTAAATAAGCGAAAAGCAAGGCAAGATGATAGTCCCATGGAACGCTCTGCCAAACAGAGGAAGAAGGACTCTGTCTCCATCTCTACTTTCCAACATCAAGAGACAAAGGAAGAGTCTACCAAACCTTGCTACAACACCAGAGCAGCATCAGTTAGTGCCAGGACTGGTGTAAATAAACGAAAAGCAAGGAAAGATTATAGTCCCATGGAACGCTCTGCCAAACAGAGGAAGAAGGACTCTGTCTCCAACTCTACTTTCCAACATCAAGAGACAAAGGAAGAGTCTACCAAACCTCGCTCCAACACCAGAGCAGCATCAGTTAGTACCAGGACTGGTGTAAATAAACGAAAAGCAAGGCAAGATGATAGTCCCATGGAACGCTTTGCCAAACAGAGGAAGAAGGACTCTGTCTCCAGCTCTACTTTCCAACATCAAGAGACAAAGGAAGAGTCTACCAAACCTTGCTACAACACCAGAGCAGCATCAGTTAGTACCAGGACTGGTGTAAATAAACGAAAAGCAAGGCAAGATGATAGTCCCATGAAACGCTCTGCCAAACAGAGGAAGAAGGACTCTGTCTCCAGCTCTACTTTCCAACATCAAGAGACAAAGGAAGAGTCTACCAAACATCGCTACAACACCAGAACAGCATCAGTTAGGACCAGGACTGGTGTAAATAAACGAAAAGCAAGGAAAGATGATAGTCCCATGGAACGCTCTGCCAAACAGAGGAAGAAGGACTCTGTCTCCAACTCTACTTCCCAACATCAAGAGACAAAGGAAGAGTCTACCAAACCTCGCTACAACACCAGAGCAGCATCAGTTAGGACCAGGACTGGTGTAAATAAACGAAAAGCAAGGAAAGATGATAGTCCCATGGAACGCTCTGCCAAACAGAGGAAGAAGGACTCTGTTTCCAACTCTACTTTCCAACATCAAGAGACAAAGGAAGAGTCTAACAAACCTCGCTACAACACCAGAGCAGCATCAGTTAGTACCAGGACTGGTGTAAATAAACGAAAAGCAAGGAAAGATGATAGTCCCATGGAACGCTCTGCCAAACAGAGGAAGAAGGACTCTGTCTCCAACTCTACTTTCCAACATCAAGAAACAAAGCAAGAGTCTACCAAACCTCGCTACAACACCAGAGCAACAATAATTAGTACCAGGACTGGTGTAAATAGACAGAAAGCAAGGCAAGACCATAGCCCCATGGAACGCTTTGCCAAATAGGGGAAAAAGACTCCAACTCTACGTTCCAACATCCAGAGACAAAGAAAGAGTCTACCAAACTGCTACAACACCAGAGCAGCATCAGTTAGTACTAGGACAGGTTTGAATAAACAAAAAGCAAGGCAAGATGACAGTCTCGGGGGGGGGAGGGAGAGAGAGGGGAGAGAGAGGGGAGGGAGAGAGTGAGAGAGGGGGATAGAGAGAAGGGGGGAGGGAGATAGAGAAAGGGGGGAGGGAGAGAGGGAAAGAGGGAGAGAGAGGGGGAGAGAGAGGGATAGGGGAGGGAGAAAGGGGGGAGGGAGGGAGAGGGGGGGGGAGAGAGAGAAGGAAGAGAGAGGAGGGATAGCGAGAAGGGGAGAGAGAGGGGGGGATAAAGGGAGAGGGGAGAGAAAAGGGAAGAAAAGGGGAGGGAGAGAGAGGGGGTGAGAGTGAGAGGAGGGAGAGAGAGAGGGGGATAGAGAGAAGGGGGAGATAGATAGATATGATAGTCCAATGGAATGCTCTGCCAAACAGAGGAAGAAGGACTCTGTCTCCAACTCTACGTTACAACATCAAGAGACAAAGAAAGAGTCTACCAAACCTCGCTATAACACCAGAACAGCATCAGTTAGTACTAGGACAGGTGTGAATAAACAAAAAGCAAGGCAAGATAACAGTCTGGGGGGGGAGAGGAAGAGGGGGAGGGAGAGAGAGGGGGGATAGGGATAGAGAGAGGGGAGGGAGATAGAGAAAGGGGGAGGGAGAGTGAGGGAGGGAGAGAGAGAGGGAGAGAGAGGGATAGGGAGAAAGGGGGAGGGAGAGAGGGGGAGGGTTAGGGAGAGAAGGAAGGAACCGAGAGGGGGGATAGAGAGAAGGGGGAGAGAGAGGGGGGAGAAAGGGTAATGGAGATAGAGAGAAGGGAGAGAGAGAGGGAGAGAGCAGGGAGAGAGAAGGGGGGGGGGAGGGAGGGAGAGGAGAGAGAAGGGGAGGGAGGGAGAGAGAGAAGGGGGAGAGGGAGAGAGGGGGGGAGAAAGGTCAATGGAGAGAGAGAGGAGGGAAAGAGAGAGGGGGATAGAGAGAAGGGGGAGAGAGAGGGAGGAGATAGAACTAGTGCCACTCTACCTTCTGGTGAACTGGCAAGCACCAGCCTAGTACATCCTGGTCATAGACAAACCAGCACTGCAGTAACACTTGGTGACATAGCGAGTCCCATAAGTGCAGTTCAAGCTGGTTCGGTGGCTAGCACAAGTAATGTCCCGCAGCCACCAAGAATTTAAACAGAGGCCCGTAAAGCCCATAGTGCCCTTCCTGATGCGCTTGCAAATGCTGATTGGCAGCCCACCACTTCTGCAGCGTCCATACTTCCCTTATTTACTGGCCAACCCAGATGCAGTTGGAAACAGCAAATTTAACTGCCCTTGGTTTTTAATGAGCTGTTTTTCACGGAAGAGCTGTACAGATCAATTGTGAACCAAAGCAATTTATATGTTAATCAATTTATCGCCGCAAACCCAAATTTGACCCTTGCCAGACAATTTGCATGGAAACCTATCACTGTTTGTGAATTTAGAACCTTTCTGGGTCTATCCCTTATTATGGGCATTACTAAAAAGAGTTGCGGTCATTTTGGTCCACCGACCCAATTCACCATATGCCCGTGTTCTCTGCTGCCATGGCCAGGACTAAATATGAGCAAATCTTGCGGTGACCCTGGATATTATCTGCTTCACAAAATTCGGCCCCTCGTAAACCACTTCAACCAAAAATTTGCAGCCTTGTCTATCTTCGAACAAGATGTCTGCTTAGATGAGTCCATGGTTAAGTTTTCTGGCTAAACAGAAATAATCTCCTGCGCTTTGGTGTATAGTATCTATTGCGTGGTGCGACCAACTCTTACATTCAAGCAATGCCTATAGTCTTGCATCCCTCCTCAGAATAATGGGTATTCATGTAACTAGAAAGAAAAGAAAGAAGGAGGGCGCACCGACCTTGTGCATTACCAATGGCAAGTTTTTAATTTTAAGCATGAAAACAATGTTTATACTCACAAACAAATGAGCAATTTAGGCTTATCAAATGATAAAACAGTGTCTTTGAACACCGGGAACCTGGACCTGATCTTATGGGAATCAGGCGATAAACTAAACGGCTGACGCGTTTCAAGGGCGTACCCTTTTCCTCAGAGCCTATACGGACACTGACTTGTTCCTTGCAGGTGCCTCTATATATGTCCACACGCACATGCACCAAACAACTCCCACCCAATTAGGACACACCCATCTGCATGGGCCAGCTCCACCCATTGAATCTGTATATATATAGTCTTAGCTTCTAATATGGTGGGGTAGGTTGGAAGTACATAGACCCCCATCTGATGTTTTTATATATGTATATAGGCTCCCATTAGAATCTACCATATGTTGTAGATGGCGGTTGGTGAGGTTCCATTACCCCTACCCCCCATCACACACAGTAGCCAATAGAGTAAATGTGTTGGCCTCATCCTACCTTCACCTCATGATCCTGATATTTTCCTCTCGAGGGATATTAAGAGGAACAGAACTGGTGGTTGATGGTAGATGTCCTGTGCGATACATACTAAGGACATCCGACGCAGACAATGGATAGATCACAACGCCTTTGCGTCTACCAGGAAGTGTGGGTGTATTTGCGTTCCACCCACAGCTTCCGGCAAACCACGGCACTGCTTCCGCTCCTGCGCACCCACACAGCCAATGCCGTGTGCGCAGGGGGCACGGCCAGGAAGTGCGTGTATGTGTGCGTTCCATCCGCCACTTCCGGTGGGCATCAGGCTTTCAGGTTTCTAGCTGGGTGTGCATGCGTAGTATCCTGGCCAACCTGAACTTTGCATCAGGGACTTTCCGTGGTTACCACCAAGTATTAGTTCAGGGTACAGCACGACACAGTCTAGGGCACACTTTCACATAGGGTCACGAAAGATGGGGTGGGGTGGACAGAGGAAGGATTGCCCCTATGCTTTGCCATATATATTTTACTCTTTATTTGGCACAGATTGCAATAAGAAAAAAAGTTGTTTTATTGAATTCATGTTTTATTGATACTGTGTTTTGTTGTTAAAGTTGTAAAGTTGTAAAGGCAGTTGTAAAGGCAGAAAGTTTTTTTATCTTAATGCATTCTATGCATTAAGATAAAAAACTTTCTGTGTGTAGCAGCCTCCTCAGCACCCCCCCCCCCCAATTACTTACCTGAACCCCATCTCTCTCCAGCGATATCCACGAGTGTCTAAACCATCCAAGACGCTCCTCCTGATTGGCTGAGACACAGCAGCAGCACCATTGGCTCCCGCCACTGTCAAAGTCAGTCAGCCAATCAGGGGAGAGGGGGGGCAGGGCCAGGTCAGGGCTCCGTGTCTGAATGGATACACTGAGCTCTGACTCGGGTGCCCCCATAGAGAGCTGCTGGCTGAGGGGGCACTAGATAGGAGAGAGGGGCCAGGAGCAGCAAAGAGGGACCCGAATAGAGGAGGATCCTGGCTGCTCTGTGCAAAACCAACTGCACATAGGAGGTAAGTTTAACATGTTTGTTTTTTTGTTTTTTTAACCGTTGTTTGCTTTGCAGGTATGCCATTCAGCTGCAGTACTGATTTGTTTATTTTGACAGCAACAGGGTTTGGTTTCACCACCGCAGTTAAAAAGAAAAGCATATATGCTGAATCATATGGGCTGGGGTGGACAGAGGGCAGATCCCCTCTATGCTTCGGCATATTTTTTTTTCACTTTTCTTGGCAGAGATTTCTTCATCCACATCGATCGATGTGAATGGAGGAATCTGTTAGGTTCTTTTTTTTCATGCAGCCCACAGGCATGAAAAAAAAGAACATTACAATATATGCCCAACAAGGACCGGCAACGTACTGGTATGTTGCTGGACTTTGAGTGGTTATACCAGAATGATGTCTGCAGGTTTAGGCATCATCTTGGTATTGTTTTTTTGTCATGCAAAAGCAATCCTAGCGGTTAATTAGCCGATAGACTGCTAATGGTTTTCTCAGGCTCTCCTGTCCCACCGGGGTGCCTGAGAATGTAGCCAGTTGTTCCGCCAGCTGACCATAGAGCTGATTGGAGACCAGAATGGCTCCAATCATCTCTATGGCCTAAGAAACCGGAAGCTACGAGCATTTCATCACTTTGGTTTTGCCGGATATAAACAGCGCCATTTTTAAATTGGGAAAGCATCTTACACCGATCTTGTTGTAGTCAGATGCTTTAACCACTTCAATACAGGGCTTTTAAACACCCTTCCTTACCAGAGCACTTTTTGCGATTCGGCACTGCGTCGCTTTAACTGACAATTGCGCGGTTGTGCGACGTTACACCCAAACAAAATTGACGTCCTTTTTTTCCCACAAATAGAGCTTTCTTTTGGTGGTATTTGATCGCCCCTGCGGTTTTTATTTTTTGCGCTATAAACAAAAGAAGAGCGACAATTTTGAAAAAAAAACACAATATTTTTTACTTTTTGCTATAATAAATATCCCATTTTTTTTAAAAAAAATATTTTTTTCCTCAGTTTAGGCCGATACGTATTCTTCTACATATTTTTGGTAAAAAAAATCGCAATAAGCGTATATTGATCGGTTTGCGCAGAAGTTATAGCGTCTACAAAATAGGGGATAGATTTATTGAATTTTTTTTTTTTTTTTTTACTAGTAATGGCGGCGATCTGCGATTTTTTTTTCGTGACTGCGACATTGCGGCGGACACTTCGGACACTTTTGACACATTTTTGGAACCATTCACATTTACACAGCGATCGTTGCTATAAAATTGCAATGATTACTGTGTAAATGTGACTGGCAGGGAAGGGGTTAACACTAGGGGCGCTGTAGGGGTTAATGTGTTCCCTAATAGAAGTGATTCTAACTGTGGGGGGAGGGGACTCAAGTGGAGGAGACCGATCATGTGTTCCTCCGTACTGGGATCACATGATCGGTCTCCTCCTCGCTGACAGGACATGGAGCTGTGTGTTTACACACACAGCTCCACGGTCCCGCCCGGTCCCGTTGTTTTAACGGGCAATCGCGGGTGCCCAGCGGACATCGCGGCCGCCGGGCACTCGCACCAGGTCCCGAGCGATGCCGCGGGCGCGCGCGCGCCCCCCCCCCAGGCGGCCGGGAATGCGAGGACGTCATATGACGCCCACCCAGGATGGTAGATCCACCTTGTGGGCGTCATATGACTATGGAGCAGTATTGAAGTGGTTAAGAACAGAAGAGAGATCTAGAGTCTAATAGACCGCTTTCTATGGGGGAACTTGTGTATGTTCACTCCTAAGCAAGCTCTGTGTGCCACACACAGAATAGAAACTCACTATTCCCAGCGCACACATTCCTGCAAAATGGCTGTGAATGTAGAATGGTGCTGTAGTGGCCACTGGAAACCGAAGACGGTCAAAAAGACCGCATGTCACCAGCACACCACGGAAATCCAGAATGGGTCCAAAGCTTTATTTAGCAATCACATCATAACATCGAAAGCAATGCTTTAGATCCATGCAGGACCCCTTTATACCCCATTAGGCATGTGACAAAGTGCAATACAGAAGGAAAACTATTTGAAGAACCATCTACAAATCAGTGTGTACAGAATTATCTCAGACCCACCCCCTGAAGTCACAGTGATGTCCTAAGCCCCACATAGGCACATCATTTAAAAAATTACTTAACTGTCCAGCATCATAATACTAACTGGCACAAAATAGACATCCATATTACATAAACTATGAAGCAGGGCAAGGATAAACAGTAGTCACATATGCTGGCTGAAAATGCCAGTCGAGGTGCACAAAAAAGGGCTCAAGAAAAAAATCAGCCCCCCCCCCCATTCCCTACCCACTGGTAGAGTTAGGCAAACAGACAAATTTGCCCATTTGGCGAACACCTGAATTTCCAGGGCGCTTGGCGGGTGTTGCCGATTAAATGAATGATTTCCTATGCAAATAGTTTGCATGTTATGAAGATTCACCTTAGAAGAACAATGATCCAGGGATTCATCTGATTGCCTTTAAAAAGCTTTGTAAATGGACCTGCAACTTCCTGGAAGCTGTATCATGTCCCAGGAGGTTGCTTAGGGGGGTCGGGTGTAGGAAATTTCCACTCCGATCACCTAGGGCGGTGGGAGAGGAAGTGGGTACCTGCCAAAAATAGGTGGCCCCCCCACAAAAAAAATTCCTGGCCGATGAGCTCCTTTCCCCATTCCAGCACTCAATACAGCAGGGGCAAAATACTGCAAATTCGCAGGACATTTGAAAACCAATGGTTTTCAATGGGGCACGTTCACACATGTCCGGTGCATGCGCAATGCGAATTGACACAAACACGCAACCGTCCTTGGTGCGTTGCGGGACGGATCAGGTCCATTATCTTCTATGGGCACGCATCTGATTCGCATATGGCTTGCGTCCTGAACAGAAATTCGCGCCACTCAAACACCTCCCCTTCTTCCTGTTCCTCCCCTGTGTCTTTTGAAATCCAGAATGAAACCATCATGTCCAAAAGAGGCCGAAAAGCGTCATCAAAGGAGAAAGAAGCAGTGGATTGTGAGGAGTTGATCAGACTTGTGAGGGAGAAACCCATGATTTATGACACCCGGCATCCTAAATATAAGGACAACGTTGCCAAAAGACGTGCATGGCAGGAAATTGGCAGAGACCTCTTGCCAGAGTGGAACAGGTGCTCTTCCCAAGTTCAGGCTGATAAATGTAAGTTTTTTTATTACCTTTTACTACCTGTATATGCTGTTCTGTATTTTTTAGATGGTGGACATGAAGTTAATTTATTTGATTTTACCCAACAGCATGTGGTCACCCCCAAATCTGTACCAGGCCACATCACATGCTGTAAACATTGTGCACATAACAGGTTTATCTAGGGATGGATGAGTCCCTAAATAAATGCATATTCTTATAATTTCTAAGGTCAGTAATATGACATACACCACAAATGTGAGATAAAAAAGTTTTATTTTTCATAGCCAAAATTACAAACAACACTTTTCATACAGCACACTTAGCATTATATTATCATGCATTTACATCCAGCAAAAAAATATATATTTATTTTTAGTCAATACAATTCATCTGCCAAGGCAACTCCCCAGCTGGTGACAAAAAAAAATTCTTAAATTCTTCTCTAATAAGTGTACCAGTAGTGGTGCCCCTAGGAATATTGCAATATGCTGCCTCCATGTTATGGGTCAGCGAATCTTCAAAAAGAAACCCATCTCTTTCACGCACATAGTTGTGCAGGGCAAAGGCAGCTTTAATCGCACTGATCGCATGATCAATACTGAGGTTAATAGAAGTATGCATGAATCTCCACTTATTGCAAAGAATTCCAAATGTACATTCTACTACTCTGCGTGCCCTAGTCAGCCTATAATTGAACACTCTTTTTTCAGTTGTCAGAGAGCGACTTGAATAAGGCCTGAGCATGTTCTGTGACAATGCGAACGCTTCATCTCCCACAAACACATGTGGGAGGAGAGGCTCTGTAGTCCCTGGCAGGGCAGAATTATTGGGCAAGTCAGGGCAGCATGCGGCCAAATGAGGAATGTGAAAATACACTAGAATCTGAGCTGCTGCCATAAGAACCTACATCAACATAAATAAATTTATAATTTGCGTCTGCCACTGCCATTAATACCAACGAAAAATATTTTTTATAATTAAAAAATTGGCTCCCACTAGCTGGAGGCTTGAGGATGCGTACATGTTTGCCATCAATGGCTCCAAGACAGTTGGGGAAGTTGCATCTCTCCCAGAATAGGTCCGCTACCATCAGCCATTCTTCTGGTTTGGGCTTCTTCATAACAATGTCCTTCAGTTCTTCCCATATGACTAGGCAGGTAGCATGAACAATGCCACTAATCGTTGATTTTCCAACCTTGAATTCATAGTGCAAACTTCCAAACTAATTCCCTGTTGCTAAGTACCTAAAGTGACAAAAAATAAAACAAATCATTATGTTTACTTTATTTTTCAGTGCGCTACTTACAGACAAGATGGCGTAGCATACGTGATGCTTACAGAAAACACATGAGGCACCTCAGAGAAACAAGGAGTGGCTCGGGGGCACCGACTAGGGTACCCTATATGTATGCCAGGGACTTGGGTTTTCTACAATCCATAGTGGAGATGAGGGAGTAAGTTTTCCTTAACATCATCTATGTAACGCAAAATCTGGTAATCATCAATATGCCGAGTTATTTTTTTTAATTTTTACTATATAAAACAGGACAGAATCTAGTTGGGAGGAGCAAGATGTTTTTGATGAAGAAGCAGAACAACAAACAGAGGAGGAAGCACCCATTGATATTCCAGAAGACACAGAGGATTTAGCACTAATCCAAACATCTTCCAGTCTCTGGGAAACGAATCCAGATGAACAATGTTCAGGGGCAGAGGAGGCTGTTCCTGGGCCATCCTCTGCTCCTGCACAAATTGATCAGCCTGGCAGAGTGCCACGGAGGCGTCCAGCACTATCCCAACCAGACCTAAGTGAGCGCTTATTAGACATGTTAAAAAACATGACGGGAAAGGTGGATGCATTTTTATGTCCCGATTAGGGATGAGCCGAACACCCCCGGGTTCGGTTCGAACCAGAACCTTCGAACGGACCGAAAGTTCGCGCGAATTTTCGAACCCTATACGTTATAATGGACGCGAACGTTCGAAATCAAAAGTGCTAATTACAACGGCCAATATGCATGTTAATGTCATAAAACAGGTTTGGGGACCCGGGTCCTGCCCCAGGGGACATATATCAATGCAAAAAGAACTTTTAAAAACTAACGTTTTTTCGGGAGCAGTCATTTTAATGATGCATAAAGTGAAAAAAAAAAGTGAAATTTTCCTTTAAATATGGTACCTGGGGGGTGTCTAAAGTATGCCTGTGAAGTGGCATGTGTTTCCCGTGTTTAGAACTGTCCTTGCACAAAATGACATTTGTAAAGGAAAAAAAGAAGCCATTTAAAACCACTTGCGGCTTTAGGTTTGATCTTAAGTAGAATCTGAACAGGTACATTATGAAGTGTAGCTCCATCCCAAAAAAATCTATTTTTAAGCTTTTTGGAGAACATAGGGAGGGGTTATCACCCCTGTAACATTTGCTGTCTTTGCACATCTGTTCAGAACATGTCACCTCACTTTCCGTCCCAATGACAAATGTTTTTGGAAAAGTGGGGTTTTAATTGAAACAAGGATTGGTGATAAAGTATCAGTAGAGAGGAGATACCTTTTTCCCAAATTAAGTCTAACAGGATAGAATTTTAAGTTAATAGATCAAGATTTGTAATTGCATGCACCTGTTGAACAGGGCAGAAAAATTGTGGGTGGTGGTGGTGGTGGTGGGACGGTTTTGCCACAAGACTGTAAGCTCTCACAGTTACTCTTGGTGGGCGCAGGAATGGGCCCTGCTGTGAGTTATTAGATCAAGATTTGTAATTGCAAGCACCTGATGAACAGGGCAGAAAAATTGGGCCTTTGGCGGTGGTGGTGGACGGTGTTGCCACAAGACTGTAGGCCCTCATAGTTACTCTTGGTGGGCGCAGGAATGGGCCCTGCTGTAAGTTATTAGATCAAGATTTGTAATTGCAAGCACCTGATGAACAGGGCAGAAAAATTGGGCCTTTGGCGGTGGTGGTGGACGGTGTTGCCACAAGACTGCAGGCCCTCATAGTTACTCTTGGTGGGCGCAGGAATGGGCCCTGCTGTGAACTATTAGATCAAGATTTGTAATTACCCGCCCCTGTTAAACAGGGGCTGAAAAATTGTGCCTTAGGCACTGGTGCTGGTGCCACAACACTGCAACCCCTCACAGAGACTGTACTTGGAGCACAGCAGTCACACGTGTTGCGAAGCATTTTTTTAAAAAATTGTAAGTACACGCCCCTGTTAAACAGGGGCTGAAAAATTGTGCCTTAGGCACTGGTGCTGGTGCCACAACACTGCAACCCGGCCCTCACAGATACTGTACTTGGAGCACAGCAGTCACACGTGTTGCGAAGCATTTTTTTAAAAAATTGTAAGTACACGCCCCTGTTAAACAGGGGCTGAAAAATTGTGCCTTAGGCACTGGTGCTGGTGCCACAACACTGCAACCCGGCCCTCACAGAGACTGTACTTGGAGCACAGCAGTCACACGTGTTGCGAAGCATTTTTTTTAAAAATTGTAAGTACACGCCCCTGTTAAACAGGGGCTGAAAAATTGTGCCTTAGGCACTGGTGCTGGTGCCACAACACTGCAACACGGCCCTCACAGAGACTGTACTTGGAGCACAGCAGTCACACGTGTTGCGAAGCATTTTTTTAAAAAAATTGTAAGTACACGCCCCTGTTAAACAGGGGCTGAAAAATTGTGCCTTAGGCACTGGTGTGGTGGCATGGATCATTGAGGAGGAGGAAGAGGATAGTCAGTGAACATAAGAGGACAGTCACTCAGCATCAGCATAGGCAGTCTTGAAGGGATGTGACATTAAAAATTATTCGGTTATATCCGCCTCAGGTGCCTGGTAGCTGGTGGTGATCCAAGACTGATTCATTTTGATGAATGTCAGTCGATCAACCGAGGCGGTGGACAGGCGCACCCTATGATCAGTCACAAATCCTCCAGCAGCACTGAATGTGCGTTCGGAAAGAACGCTGGAGGCAGGACAGGCCAGTAGCTCAATTGCATACTGTGCAAGCTCTGGCCAGTGATCCATCCTCAGGACCCAGTAAGCCAGAGGATTTTCGGTGGGAAAGGTGTCCAAGTCTGACCTTGCCCCAAGGTATTCCTGCACCATGTATATCAGACGCTGGCGATGGTTGCTGGAACCGATCATACCTTGGGGCTGCGGACTAAAAAATTGTCTGAACGCATCGGTCAGACGTCCACCTTCCCCACCGCTCCTTCTGCCACTGACCGAAGCCTCAGCAACTCGTCGCCCAGGACCAGGAGTTTGTAGCCTCCCAGTTTCTGGGAACGCGTTGCACAGACCTTTCTGCAAGGCCTCCCTGAGATGTCTCATCCTCTGCTCCCTCTGCGACGGCAAGATAAGGTCCGCAACCTTACCCTTGTACCGCGGATCAAGGAGAGTGGCCAGCCAGTAATGGTCCCTCTCCTTGATCCGAAGAACACGAGGATCCTTCCGCAGGCTTTGCAGGATCAGGGAGGCCATGCAGCGTAGGTTAGCTGAGGCATTCGGTCCGGAGTCTTCTGGGTCACTGAGGATGACATGATCGCCAGCCACCTCCTCCCAGCCACGTACAAGTCCACTGGCTTGTTGGGACTGTACATCATCCCTAAAAGACTGCTGCTGCTGATGCTGAGTGCCAGGCTCCACCTCCATGCTCACACAATCCTCCTCCTCCTCCTCCTCCTCATCCTCTTCCTGTGTGATGGGTGGGACAGAAGGAACACTGTCCGGATAAAGGGGGCCTTGAGAGGCAAGGAAGTCCTCCTCTTCCTGCCTCTGTTCTGCCTCAAGTGCCCTGTCCATTATCCCACGCAGCGTATGCTCCAACAGGTGGACAAGAGGGACAGTGTCACTGATGCATGCACTGTCACTGCTCACCATCCTCGTGGCCTCCTCAAATGGTGAGAGGACAGTGCATGCATCCCTGATCATGCTCCACTGACGTGGGGAAAAAAAACCAAGCTCCCCTGACCCTGTCCTGGTGCCGTAGTCGCAAAGGTACTCATTGATGGCCCTCTGCTGCGTGTGCAGTCGCTGCAGCATGGCCAACGTTGAGTTCCACCTGGTGGGCATGTCAGATATTAGGCGGTTCTTGGGCAGGTTCAGCTCCTTTTGCAGCTCAGTCAGCCGAGCACTGGCATTATAAGATCGGCGGAAATGCACACAGACTTTCCTGGCCTGCCTCAGGACATCCTGTAAGCCTGGGAACCTGCCCAAGAACCGCTGCACCACCAGGTTGAGGACGTGAGCCATGCAGGGCACATGGGTGAGCTGCCCCTGTCGCAGGGCGGAGAGGAGGTTGGTGCCATTGTCAGAAACGACCATTCCTGGCTTAAGCTGACGTGGCGTCAACCACCTCTCGGCCTGCCCCTGCAGAGCTGCCAGAACCTCTGGCCCAGTGTGGCTCCTGTCCCCCAAACACACCAGCGCAAGCACGGCATGGCATCTTTTTGCCTGCGTACTTGCGTAGCCCCTTGTACGCCTACGGAGCACCGCTGGTTCCAAGGACAGAGCACTGGAGGAAGAAGAAGAGGAGGGGGTGGAGGAGAGAGGTGTGTCACAACCAGTAGCAGTAGTCGCGTTTTGGAGGCGTGGTGGCGGAACAACCTCCAACACTACTGCACCTTGTCCTGCATCCCTCCCAGCTGCCAATAGAGTGACCCAATGGGCCGTGAAAGAAAGGTACCGTCCCTGTCCATGCCTGCTGGACCATGAGTCAGCGGTAATATGCACCTTACCGCTGACCGCCCTGTCCAGCGAGGCATGGACATTGCCCTCCACATGCCGGTAGAGAGACGGAATCGCCTTCCGCGAGAAAAAGTGGCGTTTGGGAACCTGCCACTGAGGAACCGCACATTGAACAAACTCACGGAAGGGGGCCGAGTCTACCAACTGAAAAGGCAGCAGTTGAAGTGCTAGCAATTTAGCAAGGCTAGCATTCAACCGCTGGGCATGTGGATGGCTGGGAGTGTACTTCTTTCTACGGTCCAGCAGCTGGGGCAGGGAAATTTGCCTGCTGCATTCGGACGTCGGTGTACTGCAAGTACTTGGTTGTGACACACCGAATTCTACACCTTCAGTCCTCTCAGAGCAGCTTTCAGAGAGGACTGAAGGTGTAGTGGGGATGGAGATCCCAGCTGAGGAGGAGCAAGGAGAGGTCCGCTTAGTTCTTTGGTGTGGGTCTTTTATGTGTGCCTGCCAACGAGCTGCATGGCAGGTCGCCATATGTCTGGTCATGCTTGTCGTGCCCAAGCGGCTGATGTTTTGGCCACGCGAGATACGCTTGAGACAAATATTGCAAATAGCAGTGGTGCGATCTGCTGCACTCGTCTCAAAAAAGGCCCACACCAAAGAACTTTTCTGATAACGTGCAGAGGCAGCGCCCTGCACAGGCGGAGCTCTGCGGTGTTGTACAGTTGCTGTGCTGGCCTCTACCTGGCCTCCAGGGGGCATCCTGCCTCGTTGGACATGTGACGCCGCATCCTCCTCCTCCTCGTCCTCCTCCTCATCCTCTCTCCCTTGAGGCACCCACGTGGAGTCAGTGACCTCATCATCCCCTCCCTCTTCACCACTAGAGCAAACCTGACAGTAAGCTGCAGCTGGTGGAACTGTACTGCCAGATTCCTCAAGCTGGGTATCGTCATCCGAGCCTTCGAATCGTTGGGCATCCTCCTGGAGCATGTACCCAACACTGTGCTCAAAGAGTTCGGGGGACTCCTCAGGAGGACATGGTGGGTCTAGGGAAGGGGTGGCTGATGATGCTCTGTCAGTACCCTGAGCCTGGGTGAGAGAGGATGAGGAGGATGAGGAGGGCTTGGTCATCCATTCTACCAAGCCTTCAGCATGATGCGGCTCCACATGTCCAGTTGCCGAAAACAAAGACGCGCGTGTCCCATGGCCACGTGCTGATGACGATGCACGACCACGTCCACGTCCACGGCCACGTGCACTAGAAACAGAGCCTGCCTGCCCTGTGTTCTTGGCTCTGCACGCTCTGCCTCCCCTTGGCGGTCTTCCAGCCATTGTAGTCGGTAGTCCTGTGGGTGCTGCTGAGAAGAAAATATAGGAGCTCTGTGTGATGCCACTAACACACTAGAAGTCCTATGGGTGCTTCTGCAAAGAAAATAGAGGAGCTCTGTGTGATGCCACTAACACACTAGAAGTCCTGTGGGTGCTTCTGCAAAGAAAATAGAGGAGCTCTGTGTGATGCCACTAACACACTAGAAGTCCTGTGGGTGCTTCAGCAAAGAAAATAGAGGAGCTCTGTGTGATGCCACTAACACACTAGAAGTCCTGTGGGTGCTGCTGAGAAGAATATATAGGAGCTCTGTGTGATGCCACTAACACACTAGAAGTCCTATGGGTGCTTCTGCAAAGAAAATAGAGGAGCTCTGTGTGATGCCACTAACACACTAGAAGTCCTATGGGTGCTTCTGCAAAGAAAATAGAGGAGCTCTGTGTGATGCCACTAACACACTAGAAGTCCTGTGGGTGCTTATGCAAAGAAAATAGAGGAGCTCTGTGTGATGCCACTAACACACTAGAAGTCCTGTGGGTGCTTATGCAAAGAAAATAGAGGAGCTCTGTGTGATGCCACTAACACACTAGAAGTCCTGTGGGTGCTGCTGAGAAGAATATATAGGAGCTCTGTGTGATGCCACTAACACACTAGAAGTCCTATGGGTGCTTCTGCAAAGAAAATAGAGGAGCTCTGTGTGATGCCACTAACACACTAGAAGTCCTGTGGGTGCTTCTGCAAAAAAAATAGAGGAGCTCTGTGTGATGCCACTAACACACTAGAAGTCCTGTGGGTGCTTATGCAAAGAAAATAGAGGAGCTCTGTGTGATGCCACTAACACACTAGAAGTCCTGTGGGTGCTGCTGAGAAGAATATATAGGAGCTCTGTGTGATGCCACTAACACACTAGAAGTCCTATGGGTGCTTCTGCAAAGAAAATAGAGGAGCTCTGTGTGATGCCACTAACACACTAGAAGTCCTGTGGGTGCTTATGCAAAGAAAATAGAGGAGCTCTGTGTGATGCCACTAACACACTAGAAGTCCTGTGGGTGCTTCTGCAAAGAAAATAGAGGAGCTCTGTGTGATGCCACTAACACACTAGAAGTCCTGTGGGTGCTTCTGCAAAGAAAATAGAGGAGCTCTGTGTGATGCCACTAACACACTAGAAGTCCTGTGGGTGCTTATGCAAAGAAAATAGAGGAGCTCTGTGTGATGCCACTAACACACTAGAAGTCCTGTGGGTGCTGCTGAGAAGAATATATAGGAGCTCTGTGTGATGCCACTAACACACTAGAAGTCCTATGGGTGCTTCTGCAAAGAAAATAGAGGAGCTCTGTGTGATGCCACTAACACACTAGAAGTCCTGTGGGTGCTTCTGCAAAGAAAATAGAGGAGCTCTGTGTGATGCCACTAACACACTAGAAGTCCTGTGGGTGCTTATGCAAAGAAAATAGAGGAGCTCTGTGTGATGCCACTAACACACTAGAAGTCCTGTGGGTGCTGCTGAGAAGAATATATAGGAGCTCTGTGTGATGCCACTAACACACTAGAAGTCCTATGGGTGCTTCTGCAAAGAAAATAGAGGAGCTCTGTGTGATGGGACTAACACACTTCAAGTCCTATAGGTGCTTCTGGGAAGAAAATATAGCTCTGTGTGTGTGATGGGACTAACACACTTCAAGTCCTATAGGTGCTTCTGGGAAGAAAATATAGCTCTGTGTGTGTGATGGGACTAACACACTTCAAGTCCTATAGGTGCTTCTGGGAACAAAATATAGCTCTGTGTGTGTAATGGGACTAACACACTTCAAGTCCTATAGGTGCTTCTGGGAACAAAATATAGCTCTGTGTGTGTGATGGGACTAACACACTTCAAGTCCTATAGGTTCTTCTGGGAAGAAAATATAGCTCTGTGTGTGTAATGGGACTAACACACTTCAAGTCCTATAGGTGCTTCTGGGAACAAAATATAGCTCTGTGTGTGTGATGGGACTAACACACTTCAAGTCCTATAGGTTCTTCTGGGAACAAAATATAGCTCTGTGTGTGTGATGGGACTAACACACTTCAAGTCCTATAGGTGCTTCTGGGAACAAAATATAGCTCTGTGTGTGTAATGGGACTAACACACTTCAAGTCCTATAGGTGCTTCTGGGAAGAAAATATAGCTCTGTGTGTGTAATGGGAATAACACACTTCAAGTCCTATAGGTGCTTCTGGGAAGAAAATATAGCTCTGTGTGTGTAATGGGACTAACACACTTCAAGTCCTATAGGTGCTTCTGGGAACAAAATATAGCTCTGTGTGTGTAATGGGACTAACACACTTCAAGTCCTATAGGTGCTTCTGGGAAGAAAATATAGCTCTGTGTGTGTAATGGGACTAACACACTTCAAGTCCTATAGGTGCTTCTGGGAACAAAATATAGCTCTGTGTGTGTAATGGGACTAACACACTTCAAGTGCCTATAGGTGCTTCTGGGAAGAAAATATAGCTCTGTGTGTGTGATGGGACTAACACACTTCAAGTCCTATAGGTGCTTCTGGGAACAAAATATAGCTCTGTGTGTGTGATGGGACTAACACACTTCAAGTCCTATAGGTGCTTCTGGGAACAAAATATAGCTCTGTGTGTGTGATGGGACTAACACACTTCAAGTCCTATAGGTGCTTCTGGGAACAAAATATAGCTCTGTGTGTGTGATGGGACTAACACACTTCAAGTCCTATAGGTGCTTCTGGGAACAAAATATAGCTCTGTGTGTGTAATGGGACTAACACACTTCAAGTCCTATAGGTGCTTCTGGGAACAAAATATAGCTCTGTGTGTGTGATGGGACTAACACACTTCAAGTCCTATAGGTTCTTCTGGGAAGAAAATATAGCTCTGTGTGTGTAATGGGACTAACACACTTCAAGTCCTATAGGTGCTTCTGGGAACAAAATATAGCTCTGTGTGTGTGATGGGACTAACACACTTCAAGTCCTATAGGTGCTTCTGGGAACAAAATATAGCTCTGTGTGTGTGATGGGACTAACACACTTCAAGTCCTATAGGTGCTTCTGGGAACAAAATATAGCTCTGTGTGTGTGATGGGACTAACACACTTCAAGTCCTATAGGTGCTTCTGGGAACAAAATATAGCTCTGTGTGTGTGATGGGACTAACACACTTCAAGTCCTATAGGTGCTTCTGGGAAGAAAATATAGCTCTGTGTGTGTAATGGGACTAACACACTTCAAGTCCTATAGGTGCTTCTGGGAACAAAATATAGCTCTGTGTGTGTAATGGGACTAACACACTTCAAGTCCTATAGGTGCTTCTGGGAAGAAAATATAGCTCTGTGTGTGTAATGGGAATAACACACTTCAAGTCCTATAGGTGCTTCTGGGAAGAAAATATAGCTCTGTGTGTGTAATGGGACTAACACACTTCAAGTCCTATAGGTGCTTCTGGGAACAAAATATAGCTCTGTGTGTGTGATGGGACTAACACACTTCAAGTCCTATAGGTGCTTCTGGGAACAAAATATAGCTCTGTGTGTGTGATGGGACTAACACACTTCAAGTCCTATAGGTGCTTCTGGGAAGAAAATATAGCTCTGTGTGTGTAATGGGACTAACACACTTCAAGTCCTATAGGTGCTTCTGGGAACAAAATATAGCTCTGTGTGTGTAATGGGACTAACACACTTCAAGTCCTATAGGTGCTTCTGGGAAGAAAATATAGCTCTGTGTGTGTAATGGGAATAACACACTTCAAGTCCTATAGGTGCTTCTGGGAAGAAAATATAGCTCTGTGTGTGTAATGGGACTAACACACTTCAAGTCCTATAGGTGCTTCTGGGAACAAAATATAGCTCTGTGTGTGTGATGGGACTAACACACTTCAAGTCCTATAGGTGCTTCTGGGAACAAAATATAGCTCTGTGTGTGTGATGGGACTAACACACTTCAAGTCCTATAGGTGCTTCTGGGAAGAAAATATAGCTCTGTGTGTGTAATGGGACTAACACACTTCAAGTCCTATAGGTGCTTCTGGGAACAAAATATAGCTCTGTGTGTGTAATGGGACTAACACACTTCAAGTCCTATAGGTGCTTCTGGGAAGAAAATATAGCTCTGTGTGTGTAATGGGACTAACACACTTCAAGTCCTATAGGTGCTTCTGGGAACAAAATATAGCTCTGTGTGTGTAATGGGACTAACACACTTCAAGTCCTATAGGTGCTTCTGGGAACAAAATATAGCTCTGTGTGTGTGATGGGACTAACACACTTCAAGTCCTATAGGTGCTTCTGGGAACAAAATATAGCTCTGTGTGTGTGATGGGACTAACACACTTCAAGTCCTATAGGTGCTTCTGGGAACAAAATATAGCTCTGTGTGTGTGATGCCACTAACACACTTCAAGTCCTATAGGTGCTTCTGGGAACAAAATATAGCTCTGTGTGTGTGATGGGACTAACACACTTCAAGTCCTATAGGTGCTTCTGGGAAGAAAATATAGCTCTGTGTGTGTAATGGGACTAACACACTTCAAGTCCTATAGGTGCTTCTGGGAACAAAATATAGCTCTGTGTGTGTAATGGGACTAACACACTTCAAGTCCTATAGGTGCTTCTGGGAAGAAAATATAGCTCTGTGTGTGTAATGGGACTAACACACTTCAAGTCCTATAGGTGCTTCTGGGAAGAAAATATAGCTCTGTGTGTGTAATGGGACTAACACACTTCAAGTCCTATAGGTGCCTCTGGGAACAAAATGAAGGAGCTCTGCCTGCCTGCCACGAACACACTACAAGTCCTATAGGTGCTTCTGGTAACAAAATATAGGAGCTCTGCCTGCCTGCCACGAACACACTACAAGTCCTATAGGTGCTTCTGGTAACAAAATATAGGAGCTCTGCCTGCCTGCCACGAACACACTACAAGTCCTATAGGTGCTTCTGGTAACAAAATATAGGAGCTCTGCCTGCCTGCCACGAACACACTACAAGTCCTATAGGTGCTTCTGGTAACAAAATATAGGAGCTCTGCCTGCCTGCCACGAGCACACTACAAGCCCCTCTTTCTCAATCAATCTTTGTAACTGAATCTATCTAACTCAATCTCTGTAAGTGAATCTCTCTAACTATCTAAATGCAGCAGAGTGTCACAGAATGTGCCTGCTCAATCTGCGCCGGAACAGCATGTGACCGGCGCAGACGGCGTGGCGGCGTTTTATAGGGGGGGGCGTGTACTACAGCCCCTGAGCTGTAATTGGCTACAGGCGTCCTGCCTGTAGCCAATTATGGCTCTTCGAGTTTCCGGGGCTGTGATTGGCCAAGCATGCGGGGTCACAGTGCATGCTTGGCCAATCATCAGCCAGCAATGCACTGCGTCGGCCGCGCCGGCCGCAATGCATTGCGGGGCCGCTCGCATCACACGAACGTGATGCGAGCGGCCAAAATAGTTCTGGGCTCGCCGAGCGAGCGAACGCCCGGTGCTCGATGCGAACGTGGGTTCGCATCGAGCACCGGGCCCATCCTTAGTCCCGATACAATCCTGGCGCTCAGTTTTGTACCCCTAATTAAAAAGATACCCCCAGAGCGGTACTATGAAATGCGCAAAACTATAGAAAAAATGCTGCACTCCTTCTCCCAGCCACAGGAGGAAGCTGCATTTAAATACCCAAATGTGCCCCAACCAAGACCTCCCCATCACTACCCAAGATACCCGCACTACCCTGAGCAGCAACACCATCCTTACCCCTATAATCCACCATCATATCCCTCAAGTTATGACAGGCCAATCTCCAGATATGAAGGGCCACCCAGTAACCTTCCCTATCCCATCCCATCCCCACTTCCTTCAATTAGGGCCCCCCCCCCAAACTCAGGGTATGTATGGGCAAAGTCAACATGGGGAGGCTAGGCCTGCTCTCCACACTGCCAGTGATGACCCAGCTTCCGCAACTCGATACTCCTATGAGGCCCCTTTCCAAAAAACATATCAGAATCTGTGATGAGGTCTGTTCATGGTTAAGGGCCCACATGACACATTTTGATAGAGCAGGGAAGAGGCCTACTTGACAGGCAAGTTTTTTGATTTTAAGTTATTGCAGAGTTAATTTATGTTTTATACATGGGTAAAGTTTATATTTTTATCATATTTTATGATACGTGAATAAATAATTATTCCTACATTTTTTGTGCGGTCATATTTTAACAAATACCCAGGTTAAAATACATAAAAAATACAAAAAACATGGTCAATCTAACGCATGAGAAATTACATGAGTGATGATAATTACCTTAATGTGATCAATAATCTTTCAGCAGGCTGGATACTTGTTCTGAAGCTCGTGTTCTGACGCTCCAAGCGAGGGGAGATTAAGCCCAACAATTCGTCAAAACTGAGTATAAAAAAATTAAACATCATAAATACATGTGGGAAAAACATTGGGACATACTGTAAAAAAAAGTAAGGTAAGTGTTTATGGACATTATTTAGGGTAACAAGGCAGGCATCCTTAGTTCCATTCTAATTATGGCTAAATAAGTGACTGAAACAAACAAAAAGGCATATGGGTCCTCATTTCAACAAAGAAGAAGCCACTGGCCTTTTAAATTAACAGTAACAATTGTCTCAGCCAAAAATGCTAAACAAAGCTGCGTGGCAGCACCACCACCCACAAAGCAACTTGTGACTAGCAATTTTGGGCCAAGGTATTTGGGGGGTAAAACATCCAAAACAAAAAAAGGGAAATAGGACCTGGCTTACACCTGGAGGGGGGTGCAAGGTGAGCATAATTTAGTGTCCTTAAGGTTGCATGCTGAAATAATGTACAGTTGGTATTTGGGGGGGGGGGGGACAAGGCTTATTAGTTACAATAATCTTAACATAACAGAATCACACACAGGTTAGACTGGATGGACTTGGGTCTTGCAAATATATAAAACACTATACATCTAGGGCTACAAATTAAGTATGGTTTGGCTGAAACAGTACTCACCTACTTATTGACATGTGGGTGAAATTGAAAATTTTCCCTTCATGCCCACGGAGGTGCCCATACAATATCATGAGCTGGCCTCTTTCTTCTCGATTTGCAATGATGGGATGGGATCTTCGTCTTCTCTGCATCCTTCTGCGATTTTCTTCTTCCCGCAAGATTGCTGCTGTGGCAGCAACAACAGTTGGCATGATCATTGGCAGAGCAGCACACATCTTGCAACGAAACACACACAACACAGGTACAGACTGCTGGACAACCAGAAAGTGTAGACTGAGCTACCAGGTTTTATAAGCAGCCGCACAATCAGCCAAAAAGCTTGGTCAGCACAAAATTAGCAACTCAAATTAGGCAGGAAGGGTTACTAATGAATTCGCTGCGGCTTCGCACCGAAAACGCGTACAATCCGCAGAACAGCCGGCGTTTCACTGCGCAGTCACGCAGGGCCTTGAAAACGCAACGCACTAGTCTGAACCCAGGCTAAGGGGTCATGAAATTGATTCTGATTTACAAGGGTTTTTGCCCACCCGAGGGGTAAGCATTCTGAAGCTTTACCCCTCAATGATCCTGGAATTTGTACTTTTATAAAAAATATATCAATAAAGCTTCTTAAAAATATATACTTTTTTTTTGTTTGTGCCCATCATATGCAGCCAACTGTGCCCATCATATGCAGACTCTGTGCCCAGCAAATGCAGCCACCTGTGCCCATAATATGCAGCCAACTGCATATGCGCGGCCGACTTACGAACATTTCCGACTTAAGTACAGGCGGGCAGTCCCTAACGAGTTCGTAACTCGGGGACCCCCTGTATTCACACATAGGTCTTCAATAATCAGTAGTAAACAACCCAATAACAAGAACACAGAAACTGTGGTAACCCATAGAAACCATTGCGTCACATGACATGTCATAGTGTCAATATCAATCACAGTAATAGCGAACTCCGAACACCAATGTGCTCCTCCCTTCCATGGGAGGACTCATTTATATCCTTTTAGGTAAAACTGTGGCCTAGTAGTTAGAATTAACACAAAGGACAAAAAACATCTGATAATAGTGCAGATTTTCCTTATTGAAATGTATAAAATGAATGGAATCAAACTTACATTAAAATGTGTGTAATATGCCCAGCTCCATCTTGTTGCGTCAGATCGCCGCAGCAGAAGCATACTCCGTGACGTCACCAAGCTCTGCAAAATGTGTTTCATTGCTACAGGACTTCTCAGGGACATCTTAAATAATCCAATCCATTCAGAGAGATGTGGGTACATTACTACCCAATGGATCCAGACTGATCCAACAAGGCATCACCATGGCAACCTGATATAAACAATCCCACCTTCTTCCCTATTGTATCCTGCTTTAACCACCGCAGCATTGATCTGTACTATATTAACATTTATAAAATAGTTTACCAAACACTCCTTTTCTTTACAGCTAAGGAAGCTGCCATCTTGGCTTCTGTTTGATTTGCAGTTGCCATGGTGCTGCACATGTGATCGGTTATGACACCAGCCATTTGATGGTTTGACAGTTTGGTTGAGAGCACAAGCAAATGGCACAGTTAGGCCCCTTTCACACTGGGGCGGTGGGTGCGCCAATTTCGCAGCGCTGTTCGGCCGCTAGCGGGGCGCTTTTACCCCCCCGCTGGTGGCCGAGAAAGGGTTAAAAAGGGTTAAAATGCCGGCGGTATAGCCGCACTCACTGATTGATTTCAATGGTCAGGAGTGGTGGAGGAGTGGTGTATACACCGCTCCTTCACTGCTCCAAAGATGCTGCTAGCGGGACTTTTTTTAACTTCTGCTCCAGTGTGAAAGCCCTCGGGGCTTCCACATTGGAGACACGGCTGCAGCTCTTTCAGGGCGCTTTGCAAAGCGCCCCATTGTGAAAGGGGTCTTATCATTCACAGCATGAAAGTAATGTGAAAAACTTGTCCCACAGAAAAGCAATCTATATTTGTAAAGTTAATAAAAACTGGCACAGTGGCTATTTGTATGATGTAAAGACCATCAAGAACCACAGATTTTTTGTGCAGACAGCGCTATCACTACTCTGTTTACAGTGTGACACCAAACCATACAACCGTGCTCATATATTCATAATAATCTTTCTTTTTTTTAAATCTATTATTAGGTCCCACATACTGCAGCCCAAAGGGGCATTCCAAGTTGAACTACAAGAAATTAATTAATGTATTTATTAATATTGGGTCTCGTTCACATGGGCGTACTACAGCATGCGCCCGTACGAGGGCCGTGTTTACCCGCACAAGGATGCACAGGTGTTCTGTGGATCCTCATGCAGGCAGTCCCATTCATGTCAATTAGGCCCCTTTCACACTGGGGCGGTGCGGCCGTCGGCGGTAAAGCAGCGCTCTATTTAGCGCTGCTTTACCGTCGTTTTAGCCGTGGTATTCGGGCGCTAGCGGGGTGGTTATAACCCCCGCTAGCAGCCGAAAAAGGGTTAAAACCCCCCGCAAAGCCAGCGGTATTGCCGCAGTATCTCATTGATTTCAATGGGTAGGAGTGGTATAGGAGTGGTGAATACACCGCTCCCTCACCGCTCCAAAGATGCTGCTAGCAGGACTTTTTTTACCGTCCTGCTAGCGCACCACTCCAGTGTGAAAGCCCGCCGGCTTTCACACTGGAGTTAAAGGACCCGCTTTTTTCAGGCGCTATACAGGTGCTATTTTTAGCGCTGTATCGCCTAAAAAACGCTTAGGTGTGAAAGGGGTCTTAGTATGCAGCAGCTGCACAGATACAGCTGCTGCTCTTAATTTGACATCCGTGCATAAATCTGAATGCACACTGTTTGTCATCTGCAGGGAGGCCGGGAGTATTCGTTTGTGAATTTTCATGGCTGCGCATCCATCTCCCCCTCACCATGGCGTTTTCAGTATTCCTGGAAGGGAGAGGACACAGTCAGTGTAGACTCGCTTACATGCAATGGAGGTTTGTGTGGGTCGGGGGGTTATGAGGTAGAAATGTTACCCACAGGGATGGTCATAGCCTTTCTCCTCAGGGGGTACCTATGCATGTTCCATTTTTCTGTCAGAGCATTCATGGGGGCTCTGTTTTAGGCTGTGATGCCCCCCATAGAGGCTAATCATTTTCCTGCCAGAGCTCAGGGCTCATACATGACATTCTGTTGGGGATGTTAAAGGAAAGCAAAGCTTTAAAATAAAAAAAGACTCTAGTTTTCATTCTTGTAATTTTGGCATAACCTTTCTTATATGAGTTTTAGTCATCAGCACTGCGCTCAGTACAAATAAATAATAAAAAGCCTAGTGGTTTGTTCGCACTATTTTCCCTGAACTGTGTTGATCTATGGCTGCGATACCGACCACTGAGAACTTTCAGGCCTTTGCGATTGACAGTTTTGCAGCTGGAGATATGAAGATGAGTGTCTGGGAGTCTCTAGGGATATCATCTATAGCAGGGGTGCCCTTTTGAAGAGCGAGGGCCACTTAAGCGACTTGGTAACCGGTCGTGGGCCACAATGAGCGGAGCGGGTGGATGACATGTCCGTGTCTGCTTTGCATATGCAGAGTGGACACGGACACAGCCCACTATACTCATTCTTTTTTTTTTATTGGATTGGAGGTAGGACGCAAGTCGGTTTATGTCTGCTACTACTTAGAGGTAAATGGAGGGTCAAATTGGTCGGACTGTCAGACCGACCATGTGAAAGGGGCCCAAGGCTGCTTTCACACTGATGCGCTGCGGTTTACTTGCACCGCGGGTGAAACGCAGTGAACTTTTGGCTTTCCTGCACTTTGCAATAGACTTTCTGCAGGTTTGGTGCACTTTCAGAAAGCTCACCAAACTCTCAGGTAATAACAGAAGTCTATGGCTCAGTGCAGGTAACCCGCAGGTAAACTGCTCTGCACCTGCAGATCAGTTTGAAAGCAGCCCAGTAACCACTGCAGAACAGATATGCCCGTATATACTCTGTGATTTAGTAATAAACTGACCTTTAATAACAGTATTCTATTCCATCCCAAAGCAGGAGGTCACGGGCCACATCAGAGGGCTCCGCGGGCCACCTGTGGCCCCCCGGCCACTGGTTGGGCACCCCTGATCTATAGGCTTGTTTAAAAGAGCAGAGCGTGCATTTTTGGTGTTAATTTCATTATAACTCAGTATATCAGTGCATGAATTCTAATCCAAAAGTGTTTGATTTCCACCAAGTATGGACCATGGCGCCCATATGCCCACATTCTTCAAAGAGAGGTCTCAGGATAAATTCTAGCAAGTCTTATGCTATGTACACACGATCGGACATTCCGACAACAAAACCGTGGATTTTTTTCCAAAGGATGTTGGCTCAAACTTGTCTTGCATACACACGTCACACAAATTTTGCCGGAAATTCCGAACGCCACGAACGCTGTGACGTATAACACATACAACGAGCCGAGAAAAATGAAGTTCAATAGCCGGTGCGGCTCTTATGCTTGATTCCGAATATGCGTGGACTTTTGTGCGTCAGAATTGTATACACACGCTTGGAATTTCCGACAAGTCTTGTTGTCGGAAAATTTGAGAACCTGCTCTCAAACATTTATTGGCGGAAATTCTGACAACAAATGTTCTATGGAGCATACACACGGTCAGACTTTCCGACAAGCTCACGTCCAACATTTGTTGTCGGAAAATCCTATCGCGTGCACGGCCCATTAGACTGCTTTCACACTGAGGCGCTTTACAGGCGATATATCGCTAAAAATAGCACCTGCACATCACCTCTCCTCTCACTCCAGTGTGAAAGCCTGAGTGCTTTCACACAGGAGCGGTGCTGCAAGCAGCATCTTGTTATTTGTTTAATCTTTCAGGCACTGTAGGAGCGGTGTATACACCGCCCCTAAAGCGCCCCTTCCTATTGAAATCAATGGGCAGTGCCGTCGGTGTCCGCAAAGTGCTGCTACAGCGTTTCTTTGCATGCTCTTTCAACCCTTTTTTGGCCGTTAGCAGGGGTTAAAAGCGCACAGCTAGCGGCCGAAACGCACCTCAAAAAAAACCGGTAAAGCGTCTCTAAAAATACAGGGGCTTTACCGCCGACGCCCCCAACGCCCCAGTGTGAAAGTAGCCTTATGGGTACCAGGCTCCAATCAGAGAGGACTGATGGGGCAGCTTGGTAGGGATCGCCAAGAATAACTGGTAAATTGTCAAAATGTTACACCTCTGTATAATACCCTGCTTACAACTTATTGTTCTTATGGCAATGTCGGTTGTTTCTTTTTTGACTCTATGGAGAAAAAAATTTAATTTGTCCCTAAGGCCCCTTTCACACTGGGGCGTTTTTCAGGCGGTACAGCGCTAAAAATAGTGCCTGTTCACTGCCTGAAAAAATCCGGCCCCTTTAACTCCAGTGTGAAAGCCGGCGGGCTTTCACACTGGATCGGTGCTCTAGCAGGACGGCAAAAAAAAGTCCTGCTAGCAGCATCTTTGGAGCGGTATAGGAGCGGTGTGTTCACCGCTCCTATACCGCTCCTTCCCATTGACTTGAATTGGAAACCGCGGTAAAACCGCGACAATACCGCCGCAAAGCGCCGCTACGGCGGCGCTCTGCGGGGGTCTTTAACCCTTTTTCGGCCGCTCGCGGGGGGTAAAACCGCACCGCGAGCGGCCGAATACCGCGGTTAAAACGACGGTAAAGCAGCGCTAAATATAGCGCTGCTTTACCGTCACCGCGGCTCCCCGCCCCAGTGTGAAAGGGGCCTTATGGAACATTTCAGAGGGGTGCATTTTGTGCTGCTGAAGGAAGTGATCTGGGCGTAAAATGCCCCTGTGGTCAATGAAGTGGCCAACTCAAGATAGGCCTTTATCTATCGACCATGGAAATTGCTGGGGTTCTAATGTAATGCCAGGTATCCAAACAATGGGGCTTCTGGAGAGTGTGTGTAGATTTACGAGCTGCTGAGTTGTAAGAGGTGTGACACAGTTGTAACTAATAAGATAACCTGGGGTACAAAATTGCTCTGTGTCCCTTAAAAATATTAGAAGATCTATGGGTTTGGGTCTTCCTGCTTGTGCTTCAAGAGTTAACCAATCTGGTCTATAGGAGTCAGATAAGACCTGAAATTTGGTCAGTTCCTGCTGAACCGGTCGAATTTTGATCCATGTGTGGCCACTTCAACTCATTCAGTGCCACAGGAAATAGGCTGCAGCTCTGATCTGTCTATTCTGATGGCGCGGGGGGGGGGGGGGTCTCCCCATTGTCAGAATACAATGACTCAGTGGGGAGGATTCCCGCATTCACATCAAACATCAAATTCCAGCAGGATTCCCGCATTCACATCAAATAGGGGGGGAATTGGGTTATATTTTTTAATTCTGGTTGAACAAAAAAAAAAACGGACCTGTATATGGTCAGCTTTACAGGAAGGTTTGGGATCCTCAGTCCACCTTTGGCTTTGGGAGCCTAAAGTATCCTACATGCGAATCTACAAGTTCTGGTAATAGTCCATATTCTCATCGCACATGTTCCTTGAGTTCCAAAGTAATCTTTATTGTGGCAATTCTTCCAGTCTACAGGAGGGAATAGACCCTCCATTTCATACAACAATATAACGGAAAGAGGGGTATAATTTGTGTTATATAACAATGTGATGTTTGGTGTGGGTTTAATCCCCAGGTACGTTAAAGCAAGAGGTTTCCAGAAGGGAAACTGGGCCTTAAGATTCTGGACTACAGAATCTGTTAGGTCTATATTTAGCGCCTCTGATTTGTCCAAATTAACTCAGAATTCTGATATGTTGCCAAAAAGTCAGAGAGTTTAGGGTCAGTTGCTAAAAGAGCACACTGTGGTGACTGGCATCTCCACTTGAAATACTTGGTATGCCAGGATTGGTCCTTACAGCTATAGCCAAAGATTTGACTGCTATCAGAAATAATAAAGGTGACAAGGGGTGGTTCCATCTTTTCTGGCACCTGCTCCCTTCCATTGCCCTAGCAGTCTCTCTCTAAACTTCCAGGGATGCTCGGACAGCAATTGTGCAAGAGGCCACCTTCATCATCTTTAGTTCCTCATTCAGGTACGTGGCAAGATCTACATAGTTGCCAACAGTTCCAAAATGCCAGGGACAGTCATGAAAATCTGACAGATGTCCTGCTTAAGCAAACTCTAAACATGCAATTCTTTATAAAATTACTGCTTCAACTAGACATGGAGATCTCTAGTGGATAAACCAAGGACTGCCGCTCGACATGATAAGGTGAGGCTACATCTGGGGTTGCCACCTGTCCAGGATTGACCCGGACACATTATTCAGAATGGACTGCAGTTCCCCAAGTAACTGAGTACCACAACCACCAAGTACATAAGTGTGTGCACGGGCCCCACCCCCATACATGGACAGGAGAGGAGAGAGGGCTCAATCTGCTCCTCCCACCCTTACCCCTCTGTCTGCCCACCCACACTCAAATCTCTGGTGTTCTGTGCCTCAGGGAAGGTATGGGTGATCTAGAAATTTGAAGCACAGCAGCCGGCAGATACATTGTGGATGAAAGGTGTCGATGCCTGAGCCTCCATCCTCGGGTGAGTGAGCTCACCATACAATGTCTGTGACTGAAGTCTCTCCCCACCGTTCCCTCTCTCTCTCCTGCCTCTGAGCGAGTGAGTACACTAATATAAGGGGGACTCAGATATAAGGGGTGCCCTGTGGACTCTGATGTAAGAGGGTCTTTCCAAACCCTGATTTAAGGGGGAATGCTGGGAACTCTAAAGTAAGTGGGAGCCTTGGTGAGCAGAAACCCCCTTTCATCAGAGTTCCCCTTTACACCAGAGTCCACAGCGTTCGCAATTTAAAAAAAAAAAAAAATGCTGTGCACCGCATAAGTGTTCAGGTTTGGCTTGAAGAAAAGGTGGCAACCCTAGCTACATCAGGATCCTACAGACTAGCTATGAGCCCCACTTCAAAGACTCATGTGTTCCATCCCTTTCACTGAGAAGGACCAATTTGTATAAAACATCTTTACGGAAGTGTCTGAAAACCACTGTAACATGAGACAAATGCCCCACTGGATCCAGTCACTGGTCAATAGATGCCTGCAGCCTATTGCATAAGTGTTATATATATATATATAATGTTATTCTGAGATATTTGGATGGTGAGCTGTATTAGATTTCCACCAGACATATTGTTTGGTGTTGAGGCCAAATAATTTTATTGTAGTCTCATCTGACCATAACATCTTTTTCTATGTGGCCTCAGACTCTTCAAGGTGTTTTTAAGGTGGTCAGATGAGATTGTAATTATTTGACTTTAACACCAAACGATATGTCTGGTGGAAATCAAATACAGCTCTCCATCCAAATAACACCATTCCTACAGTAAAGCATGGAGGTGGTAATATCCTGTTATGGGGGAGTTTCCCTGCAGCTGGGACTGGTGCACTTGTCAGGATAGGAGATAAAATGGATGGGGCAAAATACCATCAAATTCTTGAGGAAAATCCAACATGACAATGACCCAAAGCACACAACAAAAAATACCACACAGTGGTTGAAGGAGAAAAGGGTGAATGTCCTTGCATGGCTTAGTCAGTGCCCAGACTTAAACCCCATTGAAAATCTGTGGAATGACTTGAAGACTGCAGTCCACAAATTGCTACCATCAAATTTAACTGAACTTGAGCAGTTTGGTAAAGAACAGTGGGCAAATATTGTAAAGTCTAGATGTGCAAAGTTAGTAGAGACATATTCCAACAGACTAAAGGCTGTAATTAAAGCAAAAGGTGTTTCAACAAAATACTGACCTAAGAGGGGGTGATCCTTTTTCCAATTCAGTCATTCTGTTTATTGAATTTTATTATTTTTTTCTGATGTTGGTGTTATATCTTTCACATGGATGTTATAAGTTGCACTAGTAAATTTGGCTGGATAAAACAAAAACTGTGTCTGTCTTCATTTAAGGTTGCAAAGCAACAAAATGGGATTATTTTAAAGGGGAGGGTGATTATTTTCTATACCCCTATATACAGTATACAGAGTCACACACACTCCTCTAAATAAATATAAATAAATGTTTTTTTGACAGGTGGAAACTTTTCATGGAACAATAACTTTATCATATTCCGAAAATTTCCCTCTTAATGATACCATTCCAATTCATAGAGTAGTACGCAAAGGCTAACCTTTCCAACACTTTCGGCAGATTAAAACTCAAGTAAAAAAACATGCCCTATAAACTAAAACACAGATCTAGGATTATATTTCTTTGAGATTCTCTACCCAAATACTTTTAGTTTATTATTAGTTTCTTTTATTTTTGTTTTTGTAGAATCATACACTTGGTATACTCTGAAATTATAACTAAGTCCCGGTTTGGGAGACATTTCATCAACGCTTAGACCAAGAAAAGTTGTAATATCTCTATTGATTACAATGAATGTTTTCACTTTGCAGCACTAATGTAACCTTGATTATGAAATTTGTGTTATGGGCTGATTATATATACATGACTGGTGTATTGCAGACTTACCGGCTGCCGTGACCAAACTTACTAAATATGAATAAGACACGAACACTTTGAATGGGTTTAAATGGCCATAGCAGCCTTTTATTAACAAGGAAAACATAAACAATACATATTATTCAAAAACGCTAACTGACTCTGTTATAGCAGGTATTTGGAGGCGAGAATGGTCTACCAAATATGCTGTATCAAGCTCCATTTCCATACCACGGCCCCCAGCCGCAAATACACCGACTCACGGACAATTAGTTACCACATTACCACCCGATACAGCCCCAATACCGTTCTCGCCTTACTGACTTCACTTATTCGGGAAGGTACCCATACCAAAGATGAGCCCCTGCCATCATTCTCCACAGAAATTTTTTGACCATGCCCACCTTCAAAACCCAGAGACCCTGCCACAGACGCCTAAGTGCGAAACCTAACATTTGGGCGGCCCGCCACAAACAAAACACCCTCTGGACACCGTCCTGAAGGCCCAAGAACCACATGTCGATGTTGACGACGTTCAAGTGAACCCCGTCCCCTAGCAAATAGAGCCAGTTGTCACCCTCCAACTCCATATGGCGCATAGCAAGGCCGCCATTTCTAACAAAGAATCGTGCCACTTCCTTATTTCATTTAATTTTAGCCTTATTAAGCTTGTCCACAAAGCGAGCCAGATGCCAAAAGGGTCTACCCACAATGTCAGACCACATTAAAATAGTGTCCGGGAAAAAGGATCGTAAACGCAGGAAATCCAACTTTATTTCCCGTATCAACTCCCTGGAGGCCCGGAGCCTGAGATCATTGCCCCAACACGCACTACCAAGATGTCCAACCTGGTATACCGAAGCACTTCCGGCAATACCCGGGACCACAGCATGCCTGGAACTCCGATCCACCGCACTCTGGCCAAGCTCTGTGGGAAGCCTAATTGCCTGCCTTCCGGTCTGACTGCAGCCCTTTTGGTGTCAGTAGAGCAGTGGATGGTGTCAGTAAGTAGGGCAGTGGACTTTGTCTGTAAAGCAGTGGATAGTGTCAGTAGGGCAGTGGATGTCAGTAGAGAAGTAGTTGGTGTCAGTAGGACAGTGGATGGTGTCAGTAAGTAGGGCAGTGGACTGTGTCCGTGGGGCAGTGGATGGTGTCAGTAGGACAGTGGATGGTGTCAGTAGGGCAGGAGTTGGTGTCAGTAGGACAGTGGACGGTGTCTGTAGAGCAGGAGTTGGTGTAGGAGGACAGTGGATGGTGTTAGTAGAGCAGGAGTTGGTGTCAGTAGGACAGTGGATGGTGTTAGTAGAGCAGGAGTTGGTGTCAGTAGGACAGTGGATGGTGTTAGTAGAGCACGAGTTGGTGTCAGTAGGACAGTGGATGGTGTTAGTAGAGCAGGAGTTGGTGTCAGTAGGACAGTGGACGGTGTCTGTAGAGCAGGAGTTGGTGTAGGAGGACAGTGGATGGTGTTAGTAGAGCAGGAGTTGGTGTCAGTAGGACAGTGGATGGTGTTAGTAGAGCAGGAGTTGGTGTCAGTAGGACAGTGGATGGTGTTAGTAGAGCAGGAGTTGGTGTCAGTAGGACAGTGGATGGTGTTAGTAGAGCAGGAGTTGGTTTCAGTAGGACAGTGAATGGTGTTAGTAGAGCAGGAGTTGGTGTCAGTAGGACAGTGGACGGTGTCTGTAGAGCAGGAGTTGGTGTAGGAGGACAGTGGATGGTGTTAGTAGAGCAGGAGTTGGTGTCAGTAGGACAGTGGATGGTGTTAGTAGAGCAGGAGTTGGTGTAGGAGGACAGTGGACAGTGTCTGTAGAGCAGGAGTTGGTGTAGGAGGACAGTGGATGGTGTTAGTAGAGCAGGAGTTGGTGTCAGTAGGACAGTGGATGGTGTTAGTAGAGCAGGAGTTGGTGTCAGTAGGACAGTGGATGGTGTTAGTAGAGCAGGAGTTGGTGTAGGAGGACAGTGGATGGTGTTAGTAGAGCAGGAGTTGGTGTCAGTAGGACAGTGGATGGTGTTAGTAGAGCAGGAGTTGGTGTCAGTAGGACAGTGGATGGTGTTAGTAGAGCAGGAGTTGGTGTCAGTAGGACAGTGGATGGTGTTAGTAGAGCAGGAGTTGGTGTAGGAGGACAGTGGACAGTGTCTGTAGAGCAGGAGTTGGTGTAGGAGGACAGTGGATGGTGTTAGTAGAGCAGGAGTTGGTGTCAGTAGGACAGTGGATGGTGTTAGTAGAGCAGGAGTTGGTGTTAGTAGGACAGTGGATGGTGTTAGTAGAGCAGGAGTTGGTGTAGGAGGACAGTGGACGGTGTCTGTAGAGCAGGTGTTGGTGTAGGACAGTGGATGGTGTTAGTAGAGCAGGAGTTGGTGTCAGTAGGACAGTGGATGGTGTTAGTAGAGCAGGAGTTGGTGTAGGAGGACAGTGGACGGTGTCTGTAGAGCAGGAGTTGGTGTAGGAGGACAGTGGACGGTGTCTGTAGAGCAGGAGTTGGTGTCAGTAGGACAGTGGATGGTGTTAGTAGAGCAGGAGTTGGTGTCAGTAGGACAGTGGATGGTGTTAGTAGAGCAGGAGTTGGTGTAGGAGGACAGTGGACGGTGTCTGTAGAGCAGGAGTTGGTGTAGGAGGACAGTGGATGGTGTTAGTAGAGCAGGAGTTGGTGTCAGTAGGACAGTGGACGGTGTTAGTAGAGCAGGAGTTGGTGTAGGAGGACAGTGGATGGTGTTAGTAGAGCAGGAGTTGGTGTAGGAGGACAGTGGATGGTGTTAGTAGAGCAGGAGTTGGTGTCAGTAGGACAGTGGACGGTGTTAGTAGAGCAGGAGTTGGTGTCAGTAGGACAGTGGACGGTGTTAGTAGAGCAGGAGTTGGTGTCAGTAGGACAGTGGACGGTGTCTGTAGAGCAGGAGTTGGTGTAGGAGGACAGTGGATGGTGTTAGTAGAGCAGGAGTTGGTGTCAGTAGGACAGTGGATGGTGTTAGTAGAGCAGGAGTTGGTGTCAGTAGGACAGTGGATGGTGTTAGTAGAGCACGAGTTGGTGTCAGTAGGACAGTGGATGGTGTTAGTAGAGCAGGAGTTGGTGTCAGTAGGACAGTGGACGGTGTCTGTAGAGCAGGAGTTGGTGTAGGAGGACAGTGGATGGTGTTAGTAGAGCAGGAGTTGGTGTCAGTAGGACAGTGGATGGTGTTAGTAGAGCAGGAGTTGGTGTCAGTAGGACAGTGGATGGTGTTAGTAGAGCAGGAGTTGGTGTCAGTAGGACAGTGGATGGTGTTAGTAGAGCAGGAGTTGGTTTCAGTAGGACAGTGAATGGTGTTAGTAGAGCAGGAGTTGGTGTCAGTAGGACAGTGGACGGTGTCTGTAGAGCAGGAGTTGGTGTAGGAGGACAGTGGATGGTGTTAGTAGAGCAGGAGTTGGTGTCAGTAGGACAGTGGATGGTGTTAGTAGAGCAGGAGTTGGTGTAGGAGGACAGTGGACAGTGTCTGTAGAGCAGGAGTTGGTGTAGGAGGACAGTGGATGGTGTTAGTAGAGCAGGAGTTGGTGTCAGTAGGACAGTGGATGGTGTTAGTAGAGCAGGAGTTGGTGTCAGTAGGACAGTGGATGGTGTAAGTAGAGCAGGAGTTGGTGTAGGAGGACAGTGGATGGTGTTAGTAGAGCAGGAGTTGGTGTCAGTAGGACAGTGGATGGTGTTAGTAGAGCAGGAGTTGGTGTCAGTAGGACAGTGGATGGTGTTAGTAGAGCAGGAGTTGGTGTCAGTAGGACAGTGGATGGTGTTAGTAGAGCAGGAGTTGGTGTAGGAGGACAGTGGACAGTGTCTGTAGAGCAGGAGTTGGTGTAGGAGGACAGTGGATGGTGTTAGTAGAGCAGGAGTTGGTGTCAGTAGGACAGTGGATGGTGTTAGTAGAGCAGGAGTTGGTGTTAGTAGGACAGTGGATGGTGTTAGTAGAGCAGGAGTTGGTGTAGGAGGACAGTGGACGGTGTCTGTAGAGCAGGAGTTGGTGTAGGACAGTGGATGGTGTTAGTAGAGCAGGAGTTGGTGTCAGTAGGACAGTGGATGGTGTTAGTAGAGCAGGAGTTGGTGTAGGAGGACAGTGGACGGTGTCTGTAGAGCAGGAGTTGGTGTAGGAGGACAGTGGACGGTGTCTGTAGAGCAGGAGTTGGTGTCAGTAGGACAGTGGATGGTGTTAGTAGAGCAGGAGTTGGTGTCAGTAGGACAGTGGATGGTGTTAGTAGAGCAGGAGTTGGTGTAGGAGGACAGTGGACGGTGTCTGTAGAGCAGGAGTTGGTGTAGGAGGACAGTGGATGGTGTTAGTAGAGCAGGAGTTGGTGTCAGTAGGACAGTGGACGGTGTTAGTAGAGCAGGAGTTGGTGTAGGAGGACAGTGGATGGTGTTAGTAGAGCAGGAGTTGGTGTAGGAGGACAGTGGATGGTGTTAGTAGAGCAGGAGTTGGTGTCAGTAGGACAGTGGACGGTGTTAGTAGAGCAGGAGTTGGTGTCAGTAGGACAGTGGACGGTGTTAGTAGAGCAGGAGTTGGTGTCAGTAGGACAGTGGACGGTGTCTGTAGAGCAGGAGTTGGTGTAGGAGGACAGTGGATGGTGTTAGTAGAGCAGGAGTTGGTGTCAGTAGGACAGTGGATGGTGTTAGTAGAGCAGGAGTTGGTGTAGGAGGACAGTGGACGGTGTCTGTAGAGCAGGAGTTGGTGTAGGAGGACAGTGGATGGTGTTAGTAGAGCAGGAGTTGGTGTAGGAGGACAGTGGATGGTGTCAGTAGGGCAGGAGTTGGTGTCAGTAGGACAGTGGACGGTGTTAGTAGAGCAGGAGTTGGTGTAGGAGGACAGTGGATGGTGTTAGTAGAGCAGGAGTTGGTGTAGGAGGACAGTGGATGGTGTTAGTAGAGCAGGAGTTGGTGTCAGTAGGACAGTGGACGGTGTTAGTAGAGCAGGAGTTGGTGTCAGTAGGACAGTGGACGGTGTTAGTAGAGCAGGAGTTGGTGTCAGTAGGACAGTGGACGGTGTCTGTAGAGCAGGAGTTGGTGTAGGAGGACAGTGGATGGTGTTAGTAGAGCAGGAGTTGGTGTCAGTAGGACAGTGGACGGTGTTAGTAGAGCAGGAGTTGGTGTCAGTAGGACAGTGGACGGTGTTAGTAGAGCAGGAGTTGGTGTCAGTAGGACAGTGGACGGTGTTAGTAGAGCAGGAGTTGGTGTCAGTAGGACAGTGGATGGTGTTAGTAGAGCAGGAGTTGGTGTCAGTAGGACAGTGGACGGTGTTAGTAGAGCAGGAGTTGGTGTCAGTAGGACAGTGGACGGTGTTAGTAGAGCAGGAGTTGGTGTCAGTAGGACAGTGGACGGTGTCTGTAGAGCAGGAGTTGGTGTAGGAGGACAGTGGATGGTGTTAGTAGAGCACGAGTTGGTGTCAGTAGGACAGTGGATGGTGTTAGTAGAGCAGGAGTTGGTGTCAGTAGGACAGTGGATGGTGTCAGTCAGTAGGGCGTCAATAGTTATTATGGTGTCAATAGTTTTTTTATTATTTTGTTTATAATTTTTAACAGTTTTATTTATTTTTTCATTATTTTAGGAGCACTGTTGGTGGGCTTGGGTGAAATATGTGGGTCTAAACAGACCTGTGATGTGTGACTTTTGAGGGGGATGTGCACTGCATGTGGTGATGAAGGTGTTCCCAGGCACACCCGGTGTCCTTTCGAATACTGCCCCCCGTTGGATAGTGTCCGCCCTGTACAGCGCTTGCGAGTCCAGGTTCAAGCCCTACCATCCAATTGGACATAGAGTTAGAATAAAAATGTGCAGAGTGAAGCGAGGCCGTGCCCAAAGCATGGTGAGCGAAGCGAGCCCACGAGGGGCCCTCTTACTAAGTGCTTTTTTACATCATCTACCATATGTCCACTTGCATGGTGGGTCTTGAACATGGACTCAGGGCAGAAGGTACTATTAAGTGCGCAGGCGCCGTTCATCTTCGGAGACTTTGACAGTACGGGGCGGACACTATCCGATGGGGGGACACTTTTCGTCAGAACACCGGCACACACACCTACGTGCTGCCAGTTGTAGGATTACCAAATAATGCAGCATGCACCTTGCTGTTCTCATGTGTGGCCCCCTCACTGATAAGTACAGAATGTCTCCAGGGACACCTGGCTCCCACTCCAGACCAGGGGGAAAGATCAGCGGTTTCTCTATGACGCTCCAGATCACAATGTGTCATGGCCCTCTGGCTGTATAGTGCCACCCATCTCCATGGCTCAGTGTCCTGGAATAAACCATAGACGCCTCGTCCGTCCCGAGAACGATTGATCTCCGGTAGAGGTCTCTATCAGGTCGGCCCACACTGACACCTCTCACCCTCTCCGCATACAGCTCTGACACATCTCAGCCTTCTAACAAATCAGCGTTGTATGGGCGCGGCTGGAGGAACCAGTAGGCGGAGCTGTGCGCTCAGGCCGTGACCTGTGACCAATGAAGAAAGCGACGGGGCGTGGTTCCGTGTGCTGGGAGGGCGTGTGTCGGCGCAGCGTCCGCTCTCCCGGAAAGCGTCGTGTGACGTCGGTGCCGCACAGGAGCTGCGGCGGTCGCTGCGGAGAATGGTGTTAATCAAGGAATTGTAAGTGCCGGGCCGGGGTTCCGGGGAATGGCTATATGTGTGTGTATGGGAGGAGGAGAAGTGTGGCCGGATACCGGTGTGTGGCTCTCTTCTATCACCGACACTGCACTCTCATTCACCTGACTGGCGTCATCACACTGACAGCACAGACATGGACGCTGCATTATCATGGCCCATGTTGGACACCGTCCATTCACTCTGCTCTACTCTACAGACTCTCACCTAAGGGTTTAGGAAACCCCACACAGCTGTGTACCGGGGGGCAGTATATCTGTGTTCCCATTGGGGAGATTTAATCTCACTTCCTGTCCTGGTGTCACCCCTGATAGGGAAAACACCAAAGCACATTGAGTAGAGTGCTGCAGGGTTTATACCTCTGCCAACTTTGTATTGCTGTGTGTCTTCATGTCTGGGTGACACCTTAGTCCTTGTTGTCATGTCACTGGGGCAGGAAGGGAGGCAGTTCTGATGTTTACACCCTTCTCCAGAAAAAGATCTTGGCAGACAGGGGATCATAAAGTGCCTGACTACATTAAAGTGGAACTCCCGCTCTAATCCTAAAACAGTGCCCCCCCCCCCAACTCCCCTGTATAAGGAAGATGCTTATACTCCCCTATGGTCATGTGATCAGCCCCCCCCCAACTCCCCTATAAAAGGAAGATGCTTATACTCCCCCATGGTCATGTGATCGCCCCCCCCCCCCAACTCCCCTGTAGAAGGACGATGCTTATACTCCCCTATGGTCATGTGATCAGCCCCCCCCCCAACTCCCCTGTAGAAGGAAGATGCTTATACTCCCCTATGGTCATGTGATCAGCTCCCCCCCCCCCCAAATCCCCTGTAGAAGGAAGATGCTTATACTCCCCTATGGTCATGTGATCAGTCCCCCCCCCACAACTCCCCTGTAGAAGGAAGATGCTTATACTCCCCTATGGTCATGTGATCAGCCCCCCCCCCCCCAACTCCCCTGTAGAAGGAAGATGCTTATACTCCCATATGGTCATGTGATCAGCTCCCAGCAGCTGGTTCAGTGTAGAGGAGTGACAACAGATGGCCCATAGTAAGCTGGTTGGTGACATCATTGCCCAGGCATTCCATTCAATGCTGGCAATCTCTCCTCTCCCCTGAAGCAGGGCTGGGGGAGGTCACATACAAGTTACACTTGTCTTTTGGGGAAACCAGCCCCCCCAAAAAAAAAAAAAATCCAGCCACAGTTTAAGAACGAGATCTCCCTGGAAGGCATTGGTGACGTAGCCTTCCCAGGAGTTGTCTGAAGCCCTGGCTACAACACCAGTGCCTCTAAAGACCAAGAAGACGTGGAAGCTACATGCTCCAACCAATTTTACTCTGGGGAGAGGTCTGCGTTTAACATCTTAGGGCTTGCTTACACTAGGAGAAAGGACTGCTGCACCTCTGAAAAGCGATCATGTTTGACAGGCTGTAAGGAGGTGTTATGTTGCCTCCTCGTTGTCCCTTAAGTGTCACAACCCCATGCATTACACACATTCACCTGAATGGGTTGTGTTTGGTGGGTGGTAGTGCCTACTGAGGCTAAGAAGGAAGGTATAACAGTGGTGGCATGTACCCCCATGGCTGCTGCCTTTTGCAGCCTAGAATATAACTGAAGCTAAAACATTTTCTATAGTTTTGGATAGAGGGGAGATGGATTAGAACCTCTGTCTGTTTTTTTTGCTGTTTAATCTTCCTGTTGGGGAGATTCACCCTCTTCATGTGTCCTGTTTACCATTGAATATAAAGGAAAATCCCAAATGTTGGGTTGTCCCCAGGAAAGTAAAAGAGTGGATAATATCTAATGGGGACACTAGTTCTGGTGACATGGGGGTCCCCAAGGAATTCCCTTTTTTAATTTGCAGGAATTTCCTCTCCCTTCCTATTTGGCTATGGGACAGGAAGTGAAGGGAAATCTCCCCAATGGGACACAGATACCGAAAAAAATCTGACAGGATTTATAACCCTCTCTTGCACTATCCAAAAAATAAATAAAAAAAAAGAAAAGTGACCAAACTACATGTTTTTACCACCCTTCAACTACAGGTGCAAACAAGGCCAAAGTGTGAGGGTGGCTGAACTTCTAGAAATGCTGGTTGCTTGGCTGCTTCTTATTTATACCTATGTTTGTCAGAAATCCTTTGTGCAGGTCAGAGAATAGGTTACTGAAGTCATTCAATCGACATGATGGTCAGGGAATGTTTCTAGAGCTAAAATCTTCTCTCTATTTGTTTTGGATTAAGCAAGGAATGGTCAGGTTTTTATTTATTTTTTTTGTTTGGTTGAGGAGATTTCCATTTTTTGGTCCTGGAGACACAGCAGGAAGTCAATGGTCATCTCCCCAAAGTGAGAGGAAAGAACTCTTAAAGCAGAATTGAAGGTGTAAAATCCATTTTGGATAAAGTAAGTGAGGGTTATAAGTATGTATGTGTCCCATTGGGAAGATCTCTGCAGCGGGGAAACGCAGCAATACAAGACTGACAGAGGTTCTAATCTTCTCCAGAACAATTCAGTTGCCTTCAGTTGTACTTTAACCACTTAATGACTGCCCCCTAGCAGATTTACTGCTATAGGGTGGCTCTCCTGTGCGGAATCACGTGTGTGTAATATACATGATTCTGCACTTTCGCCAACAGGGGGCGCACGCATTCTACCGGAGGGTTTCTGCTGTGATTATTTACTGCAGAAGCTGATCTGCGGGTGCCGGGCACTGGATGTCCACTGGCACCCGCCAATCGTCAGGCAGAGACTCAGAATGGAGATCTTTCTATGTAAGCAAGGCAGATATCCGTTCTGATGGATTTTGTGTTTCTGCAAACACAACTAATTCCCCTAGTAAAAACTAGAGGCGTACCAAATGGAAATGTTGTTGCCGAAAATACAGGCTGGCCAAAAATCGGAAATTGCAGATTCAATATTTTTTTTTTTTTTTTAATATATAATGGTAATGTAATATATTTTACTTTTTAATTAATATCATGAATATAAATTTGTTGTTGGCTATTAATGGCACATTTTAGTGCAAGAAAAGCTCAATAAAAATGTATTTATTACTGTGCTCTGTGCCAGGCAGGCTGTGCCCGGATCACAGGCACTGGTGAGGCTACTGGGCACAGGCAGGCTGCATATGACGGGTACTGGTGAGGCTTTTGGGCACAGGCAGGCCTCATATGACGGGAACTGTTGAAGCTACTGGGCACAGGCAGGCTGCATGTAACGGGCACTGATGAGGCTACTGGGCACAGGCAGGCTGCATATGACGGGCACTGGTGAGGCTGTTGGGCACAGGCAGGCTGCATATGACGGGCACTGGCGAGGCTGTTGGACACAGGCAGGCTGCATATGACGGAAACTGGTGAGGCTACTGGGCACAGGCAGGCCGCATGTGACACGCACTGGTGAGGCTGCGTTTTATCTCTTATATCATGTCTGCTAGAGGTGCACCGAATGGAAGTTTTGCTAATACTATTAGCAGTGTGTTTTAAGTAAGAGACGGCAGACATGACGCAGGAGATGGTTGGAGACGGCAGACATGACGCAGGAGATGGTTGGAGACGGCAGACATGACGCAGGAGATGGTTACATAGGTTGAAAAAAGACACCAGTCCATCCAGTTCAACCATAATGAAATAAAAAATATTGTACAATCCAATATACCCCATTCTATACCCACAGTTGATCCAGAGGAAGGCAAAAAACCCCAGCAGAGCATGCTCCAATCTGCTACAGCAGGGGAAAAAATTCCTTCCTCAGCCCCCAAGAGGCAATCAGATTTTCCCCGGATCAACTTTACCTATAAATGTTAGTACCCGTTATATTGTGTACATTTAGGAAAGTATCCAGGCCTTTCTTAAAGCAATCTACTGAGTTAGCCAGAACCACCTCTGCAGGGAGTCTATTCCACATTTTTACAGCTCTTACTGTGAAGAAACCTTTCCGTATTTTGGAGATGAAATCTCTTTTCTTGTAGACGTAAAGAGTGCCCCCTTGTCCTCTGTGTTGACCGTAAAGTGAATAACTCAACACCAAGTTCACTATATGGACCCCTTATATATCATATGAATGGGTAAAGCTGCGCCAATATTAGCTAATTAAATATAAATGAAAAAGGGAACACAAATAACCAAACAATTGTTACAAAAAGAATAATAGTCTAATATTAAAACGTGACCATAAAGGAGCACATAAAATAAATTGGATAATAAAGTCCAGTGGTGACTGCAACAGTCCTATTTGAATATCTTCTTTAGAACACAAAGTCCGGTTTCATGTAGCCGACAGACTTGTAATATTCAGAGAATATACACCACCGTGACAGGTCTAAATTATCACACTGTGACATGCAGAAGTTTTGTTCGATCCCAACCACCTGTTAGATTGAACGCTTACCAGATGGCTGTATATACAGAGCACTGTAAGAAAAGCCTGCAGTTTCCAGAATAAACGATAACTGGTAGGACCGATCAACCCAGGAACGATCACTCAGAAAGAAAGATCTCTGCACCGTCCGCTCCACCCAGAAACATCCAACTAGTTATCTGCAATGCCACAAGGGCCGTACTGCGGGGTACAGAGACGGGAGGTGTCAGGGGGCGCACCTGGGCCTCCTCACCAGAACAACAATCGCCACCTTTACCAAGTGCACCCCACTTCCGGGAACCGTGCGTCACGGAGGACGTCGCCTGCACGTCAAGAAACCCCGCCTTATATATCATGTTGATCATATCCCCCCTTATTCTCCTCTTCTCAAGAGTAAATAAATTCAGTTCCTCTAATCTTTCCTCATAGCTGAGCTCCTCCATGCCTCTTATCAGTTTGGTTGTCCTTCTCTGCACTTTCTCCAGTTCCCCGATATCCTTTTTGAGAACTGGTGCCCAAAACTGAACTGCATATTCCAGATGAGGTCTTACTAATGATTTGAACAGGGGCAAAATTATATTTCTCTCTCTGGAGTCCATACCTCTCTTAATACAAGAAAGAACTTTGCTTGCTTTGGAAACCGCAGCTTGGCATTGCATGCTATTATTGAGCTTATGATCTACCAAAACCCCCAGATCCTTCTCCACTACGGATTCCCCCAGTTGTACTCCCCCTAGCATGTATGATGCATGCATATTCTTAGCCCCCAAGTGCATAACTTTACATTTATCAACATTAAACCTCATGTGCCACATAGTCGCCCAATTAGACAGAGCATTGATGTCGGCTTGTAAATTGGAGACATCCTGTAAGGACGTTATTCCACTGCATAGCTTGGTGTCATCTGCAAAGACAGAAATGTTACTTTTGATCCCAGACCCAATATCATTTATAAAGATATTAAAAAGTAAGGGTCCCAACACTGAACCTTGGGGTACACCACTGATAACCTTAGCCCATTCAGAGTAAGAATCATTAACCACGACTCTCTGAATTCTGTCATTTAGCCAGTTTTCTATCCATTTACAAACTGATATTTCCAAGCCTGTAGACTTTACCTTACACATGAGCCGTGTGTGGGGAACAGTATCAAATGGTGAGAGACTGAGGACATGACGCGGGAGATGGCCCGAGACTGCATTTTTCTTGAGCTTTTCTTGCACTAAAGGTGCCAATAATGGGCACTTGACTAAATTTGTAACGCTTAACAAACGCTCCTATAGCATTAGTATGGGCGTTGGACTGGCACTTTACAAATGTTAATGATTTAAAAATGCTCCTCAAACGCCCTATAGGCAGTTTTGAAGCGTTTGAGTGTTAAGGTGCGTTAAAACTGCTCCATAAATGTCTATTACCTTACCTGCCAGATTGTTTGCGAAACGTTACCATAGATTTGAATGGGAGGCATGGAAAGGCTTCAAATGCCTCCTGACTCGACATGAGGCTTCAATTTTTTTAACGCCTCCTCAAACGCCTGCTTTGAATGCCAGTATGGACTTAGCCTAAAAGAGACCCTGTCACCAACCTAAATTGTCCTTTCCATAAATAATTTTTATTCACTTGCAGTGTGCCTTTGAAAGAGTAAATTTTCTAGTGCAGTTTTCTCCTTGCATGTCATACTTCCTGATTTTTTATTATTTTTTTTTTTTTGCATATTTTTCACACTTAAATGATTCAGATCATCAAACTAATTTTAGTATTAAACAAAGATAACCTTAGTAAATCCAAGATGCAGTTTTTAAATTATTTAATTTATTAAGGGAAAAAAGCTGTTCAGACCTGCCTGGCCCCATGTGGAAAAATAATTGCCCCCTCCCATGCTGGATCATGAATGAACTGTGATTAAGCACAATTTTTTGGAGTGCTGAGTTAACTTTCACCTGCCATTCCCAGGCCTGATTACTGCCAGACCTGTTGAATCAAGAAATTGCATAACTAAAAGCTGTCTGACAAAGTGAAGCACGCCAACAGATCACAAAAAGCCACACATCATGCCACAATCTAAAAGATTAGAACAGATTAGAAACAAAGTAATGTACATGCATCGGTCTAGGAAGGGTTTCAGAGCCATTTCTAAGGCTTTGGAACTCCAGTGAACCATGGGGATGAGCCATTATCCTCAAATGGAGATAACTTGGAACAGTGGTGAACCTTCCCACAAGTAGCCAGCCTACAAAAATCACTCCAAGAGCATGACGACGACTTATCCAGGAGGTCATAAAAGAACAGAGAACAACATCTAAAGAACTACAGGCCTCACTTGCCTCAGGTAAGGTCAGTGTTCCTGATTCAACAACAAGAAAGAAACTGGGCAAAAATGGCATCCATGGGAGAGTTCCAAGGCCAAAACCACTGCTGACCAAAAAGAACACAAAGGCTCATCTCACATTTACCAAAAATAAATCTTGATTATCCCCAAGACTTTTAGGCAATTATTCTGTGGACTGAGGAGACAAAAATTAAACTTTTTGGAAGGTGTGTATCCCGTTACATCTGGCATAAAACTAATACAGCATTTCATAACAAGAACATCGTACCACCAGTCAGACATGGTGGTGGTGGTAGCTGATGGTCTGGGGCTGCTTTGCAGCTTCAGGACCTGGACGACTTACCATAATTGATGGAACTATGAACTCTGAGCTCTACCATGCCAGTTATCGCAAACGCTTGATTGCAGTTGTTGCTGCCAAAGGTGGCACAACCAGTTATTAGGTTTAGGGGCAGTTACTTTTTCACATGAAGACAGGCAGGTTTGGACAGCTTTTTTGCCTTAATAAATGAAACCTTCATTTTAAAACTGCATTTTGTATTTACTCAGGTTATCTTTTTGTGTAATAATATTTGTTTGAGTCATTTAAGTGTGACAAATATGCAAAAAAAAAAAAAAAATCATAAAGGGGGCAAATATTTCTTTTACTGTAGCTATGGATGAGGTCGGGTGTGTTCAGATCCAAGTCTGAAAACAAATGTGCGAGCCTGCCAGGAAGCGGTCACCGTACTGGTCCAAAGATAAGCGGCCAAGGCATGGTGCAGGGTGGGAAGTGCACAACTTGGATGCAGAGACTGAGCCCCCTGTCCTGGCATACCTGTTAAACTCGGCTGTGCAGGGAATCTGTACAGCCAACCAGTGTATACCCATTCATTTTCTGCAGTTTAGTGGTCTTATTACAAAAAGAATAAAAGTAAAAAAAAATGCTCTGGCACATGCGGGGATTCCATCCAGGGCCATGTTTTTCCTGCACAGGTGTTGCGTGTTGGCAGCCCATTGCCTATTGGGACACGTGGCTTCAGGGACACAACTGTTGTGTCCCAATATGACATGGGGGTGCTCGTTCGACGACCAACGTTAAAGTGTTGTGTTGGGATATAGCAGCTGTATTTGTGCAGCTACATATCCCAGTAGTCAACAATGAGACACTGACATGTGGCCTGGTATGGTCCAGGAGGGCACCGTTATTTATTTTTGACGTGGGGGTTCCATACCAGACCGATGGGTCTGGCATCGTCCTGGGGGGGGGACCCCATGCCAATTTTTTTTTCTTTCATTTTGGCAAGGGGGTTCCCCTTCAATCCTTAGCACACAAGTCGGATCATCATGATATGGATCATGCGACTTCTATTCAAATCAATGGGCTCCCATGGGAAACCATTGATTTTTGAATATAGGAAGAGAAACGCCTAGCGAGGATTAACGCTCTGTATACAGCGTTAATCCCTTTTTAACGGCGTCTGTCATTTTTCAGACTGCTATTGAACGTGATTTTAGAGCGTTCAGACAACAGCCCATAAACTCCCCTGCTAATAAACTTCAAAAAACATCCATGTGTGCATGGACACATAGGATAAAATTTTAAAAGTTTAAGACCCCTTTCACACCACACCGCCCATAGCGTCGGCGGTAAAACGCCGCTATTTTTAGCGGCGTTTTACCGCCGGATTTGCGGCGCATTTCGGCCGCTATCGGGGCGCTTTTACCCCCGTTGGCGGGCGAGAGGGTTAAAACCCTGGCAAAATGCCGCAATAGCAGCGTTTTGCCGGCGGTATTGCAGCGCTGCCCCATTGATTTTCAATGGGGAGCAGCGGTGGAGGAGCGGTGAGTTCACCGCTCCAAAGAAGCTGCTGGCAGGACTTTTCCTGACATCCTGCCAGCGCACCGCTGCAGTGTGAAAGCCCTCGGGCTTTCACACTGCAGACAATGGTGCAACTGTTTTAGGGCAGATTGCAGGCGCTATTGCTAACGCTATAGCACCTGCAATACACCCTCGGTGTGAAAGGGGTCTAAGGGCTGTTAAACTGACGTTTTTGGGATTTTTTTTTTTTTTTTTTTTTTTTTTTTTATCAGCTTCAGTGTGCATGAGGTCTAATAGCGATCCTTTCACAGGATCATATCAGGAGGCACATGCAGGTAGTGAAACTTTTGCCTACTTGTATGTGTCACTAACTTGCCAGCTGTCAGTAAATGGTGTCAGAGTTAGGCCTCATGCACACTGGACGTTTTTACAGCAGCTGTTTTTGGCTGTAGACTTTTTTTTTTTTTTTTTTTTTTTACAGTCATTAACCACTTCAGCCCCAAAGGATTTTACCCCCCTCCCTGAGCACTTTTTGCGATTCAGCACTGTGTCGCTTTAACGGACAATTGCACGGTCGTGCGACGTTGTGCACCAAATTGACATCCTTTTTTTTTTTTTTCCCCACAAATGAGCTTTCTTTTGGTGGTATTTGATCGCCTCTGCGGTTTTTATTTTTTGCGCTATAAACAAAAAAAAGCGGCAATTTAGAAAAAAAAAAACGCTATATTTTTTACTTTTTGCTATAATATCCCCCAAAAATCTATAAAAGAAAACATTTTTTTCCTCCGTTTAGGCCGATATGTATTCTTCTACATATTAATGGTAAAAAAAAAATGCAATAAGCGTATATTGATTGGTTTTGTGCAAAATTTATAGCGTCTACAAAATAGGGGATAGTTTTATGGCATTTTTATTTGTTGTGGTTTTTTTTTATTTTTTTTATTCGTAATGGCGGCGATCTGCGATTTTATTTATTTTGGGACTGCGACATTATGGCGGACACATCGACATTTTTTACACTATTTTTGGACCATTGTCATTTATACAGCGATCAATGCTATAAAAATGCATTGATTACTGTATGAATTACACTGGCAGTGAAGAGGTTTAACCACTAGGGGGCAGTGAAGGGGTTAAGTGTGTCCTAGGGAGTGATTCTAACTGTGAGGGGGCTGGACTTCAACACACAGAACAGTGATCACAGCTCTCGATGACAGAGCAGTGATCTCTGTCCTGTCACTAGGCAGAATGGGGAAATGCTTTGTTTAATGCTTTGTGACACAATCGCGGGCACCCGGCGGACATCGAGTCCGCGGGACCCGTGTTCACGCGTCGCTGCTACTTAAAGGGGACGTACCAGCACCATTCTGCAGACGTACATCGGTGTGTGCTGGTCGGCAAGCGGTTAAACTCCCCATGTTATCTTATGTGTCCATGCGCACACAGGCTGTTATCAGCAGTTTTGGGCAGTGGCGTTTTTGAGCAAAAAAACAAAACTAGTGGGTTCTGAGAGACGTTTTTCAGCTGTAAAAACGCTCTAACGCTGAAACGTTGATAAACGCTCAAAAACATCACTCACCGGCGTTTAAAAAAAAAAAAAGGTTTTCTTTAAAAAAATAAATGCTACTGCAAAAACGAAAAACTCACTGCAAAGCTACTGACGTTTTTATAACGTTATCTTAAAGTGGTGTTGCCCCCACAAAAAAAAAATTTGGCTTAAAAATCATAAAAAAAAATTAAAATGTTTTACTCCCCTCTAAATGCCTGTTGCTAGGGGGTCCCTCGTAGTCTGCCACCTTCATGGCCCGGGCAATGACATCACTTCCTGTAGGCGCCGCACAGTCATCTGGGACCTGTCATGTGTCCCAGATGAGTGAGCGTCGAATCACGGCGCAGCTCGCGCATGCGCATTAAGAATGCCGGCGCTGCGAGCGGAGTGTGGAACAGGGGGGGTCTCCTCGCATCGCTGGACCCCGGGACAGGTAAGTGTCCGATTATTAAAAGTCAGCAGCTGCAGTATTTGTAGCTGCTGCCTTTTTAATTTTTTTTTTTTTTTTTTTGTGGGCACTCCACTTTAATATCCAGTGTACAGGAGGCCTAAAAGGTAAGGCCTACATCGGTATCTTCAGAACCATAGTGAATAAGGATTAGCAGTAAGTTGTCCATAGCAGGGAGCTGTGTTTTGTCTTGCTGTTCTCCTTATACTAAATTTGGCGTTTCACTGTAGCAAAATCTGTCTCCCACACATAAATGTCATTATCTTCCTGTTTTCTGCAGAAATGTACTGTACATAGGCAGGTAAATCCAGTCTTTTCTTAGATACTTTAGTTTTGGCTCACGTCCACTTTTTTTCCATTACTGTAAAGAATAATCTGATTTCCAGGAAATGGTTCTCAGTACACAACTTTATCAGGGTGTCAGCTGAGGTTTTCCAAGTGAAATGTCTTTCTTTCTTAGCAGGGTGTTTCATGTCACTACAGTGTTTGCTTAGAGACCTGCTAAAGGCTATTCTCCATGTGAAGAAGAACCCAACCCAGACCTGAGCCCCATGTATCAGACACACAACCCAATCCCTGATGGCTTCCTGCTGTGGAAACCACCAATCCATGCAGAATCCTCGGGGGTCATGTATTTTACAAGTACCCATTGCTGCCTGCCGTCATGCAGGTCTCTAGTGTATGAGTATAGAGTTAACATGTCAGACTTGTAAAATAGGATAAGCACTCTGTCATTTATTTTACTGGATATATAGTAATCCTGAATTGCTTGGGGATGCGGGCTAATACTTGGCAAGCAAATACATTGCTTTACCAGTTACACAAATGAATGCCAGGGTACATAGGCTGTGATTACTGGTGTGTCTTGGGCTTTAGTAATTTGGCCTCCTTCACACGTGTGTGGGTCTGATTTTACCTGCAGAGGATGCACATGTGTCCCATGTATCTGTGTGCAGGCAGTCTTATTCATGACAGTTGGTACAAAGTGGTGTTACTGTGCAGCCGCTGCATGCCAGTTGCCATTAATGGGACTGCCTGCACATAGACTCGCGCAACACTTGTTGCCCTTGCAGGCAAAACACGGCCTTTGCACATGTGAATGAGGCCAAATTACTAATGCCCGAGACACCTAGGCTTTTTCAGGACATCAGCAATCTCTCTGTTTGACAGTTGTGCAGGTGCACACTGTGTTCTGGGACATGCATAAATACATACGGATCTCCCCTGCAGGCAAAACATGGCCCTCACTGTACACTTAAGTATGCCTGTGTGAATATGACCTGGAACAAGCATGCTGCAAGTATGAACACACGGATTCCCAAAAGTTGTTTTCTGTACTGCTTTTGGTGACTTTGGAGTGTGATTTGTATAGACATCTGTGCAGCAACCAGCACAGATGTCTGTGAAATCGCCCCAAAGTCGGACTGACATGCGGCTAGGAACTCGCACAATTTCAATCCTGCTGTCAGTGTGAACCTAGGCTAAAGAGGACTTACCCCTGCATATTTTTAGTGTATTTTCCCAGCATGGTGTGTGTGTTTAAAACTGAAAAAAATAAATAAAAAAAGTGGGGAAAGTGTTAGACCCTCTGGCAAGTACTTATTGTCTGTCTTTCCATTGGGAAAGTTCCCCTCTATAGTTGTGACCATTGTTAATGAGAAATAAAGTGGGTGGAATTCAAACATTTTGGAGTAGTCCACAGAACAAGAAGTGAGAGAATTTTCTAATTGGAACACCTCTTCCAGGGATGACTGTCTGAAGCTGGCCATAGATTTTATATTTTTTTTCTTTTGATCAGCAAGCCAGGTAATTAAAAAAAAAAAAAAAAAAACAGAGCCGAACTTCTCTGCTGCCAGAATACACTGATCAGCCTGCAGTCGGTTGGCTTCAATCGCTAATCAATCAAAAATAAACTGACAGTGCAGAAGGAGTCGATCACAGTTCCTCTCAAATAGGAATGGCCATATATAGCACAATTCGGTCAGTTGCTGCAAAACCAGCCCCATTTCGATCCATGAATGTATGGGCAGCGTGAGAGAAGAATGCCCCACACTTTGGGGAGAGATCTTCTAGCTTTCTCTGGGACAGCAAGTAAAGGAAAGCTTCTCCAATGGTACACACACCTGGCAGGGGTTTTATCCTCTGACTAATTAAACTGCATGTTAATTACAATGGGCGTAGGCAGAAGTTGCATCATCCCAGCAAAACCAGTGAAGGAAGCCAAAAGATGGTGAGCCCAGAAGACCAGGTGATGGAGTGACAAGGGACATTGCGCTGTTGGCAGAGAACACCTGGGGGTTCTGCAGCAGATTTTAGTTGGAACATAAAGCAATCCCAAGAATGTGTACAGTATTATATTGCAGTTTACCAATCATTACATGTGGTGGCTGCATTTGATTTCTTTTCTTTGTTTTTTTTTTCCCCCCTCTGTTTTAACCTGGTGATCTGGCCAGTAACGCACTTCCTGTATTGGTGAGACACAACTCTGGAGGAATGAGCACAGGATACAGCAGCGTTGTTAGTCTGTGGGGAGGGGGGTGTTATATGTATTAGCAGATTTAGATACACTTACAAATTGAAGCCAAACTCCAGCTCACACTTTATAATCAGTTAGTCCCTGTTCACAAAAACGTTCTCCAGATCCGTTTTCGGATGCTTTACTGCATGCACGTATTTACCACATTTTTGAAACCAACTAGTGTTTTTTACTTATTTAATTTTTTATGCATTCCTGATGCTTTTTTTTTTTTTTTTTTTTTCTTCTCCACTGGACTGGGCTTGGGTGCATTTTCAGTACAGTTCTGTAAACATTGTAAGCACCCCTGCCAGTGTTAAATGGTTTGCCTTATCTGTGTGTAGCACTGACCCCCGAAGGAGCTGCTGGTTTTATTTGGGCTTACCGTTACCTCACCTGTTGTAGCTCCGTCTTGGGGATTCCGTGGAAAGTAACCCAGAGAAAAGGTTGAGACTGACACTGAATCCTCTTTCAGGGTTTTTATTCAGAGAAAAAGGAAAAAAGTCTCTTGATGAAGGGTGGAGGGTTAGGGGTGAGTTCAGGTACTTAGATTGCGGGGTGAAGGTATTAGACAAATCCCAGAGACACTAACTGTGTTCACCAACTGGATTCCTGCAGTCCCCCGGATAGGTCTCTCTCTCACTAGGCCTAGCAGCCGGTAGGATACTCGGTAAAGTCTCTGCCACAGACTTGAAAGTTACACCTTAGCGTCACTGATGTATTAGATGAACTTTACAGATATGTCATACGGTACCAGGTTCTCTCAGCCGATCCGGCGATACTATATAAGCGTTGATCCAGGTCGCGTCCTTCAACTAAGCCTCCAGGCTCTTTCCGAGAAGCCAGCCTTGCGCATGGCCTTCTCCTGAAGAGTCCTCCCCTGGGGTTCCTCAGTTACTGGGCCTCTCCATTCCGATGAGATGGCACCGGACCTTCCTTGGATCAGTAGGCTCCGAAAGTCACTCGTACCTACCTCTGCAGTTTCATTGTCTCGGGCCAGCCAGCCCCGAGACACAGGATGCCGTGGTTCCGCACCCCAGGCCAGGAGGGTCATGAAGCTTGGTCAGGAAGACCACCCGAGCCACGCGGACAGGAAAGACTTATTTAGTCACATGGTGTCGGTACCTTTTAATACCCCCCCTCCCCAGAATGCACAGCAGGAGAACACTTCCACTGGGCTGGTTCTGAGAGGTAAGTGGCATTTAATGCATCCAGCTAGACTGCTTCCTACTCTTGCCGGCGGTAACAGCGACACCTACGGTCAAGGAGAACCCAGTGCAACCCAGCTAGACTGGTACTAAAACCAGAAATTTAGAAGAATTATCCTGAAGCCCAACTGTGGCTTCAAGCAACTTAATTTTCAAAAACAATAGCGCCTGCTCGTCAGGAGCCAGCGCTACATGTGAATGATACATTCTGCAGGAGATCTTGTGAAAAACGGACTCACTGGCTGGATCACCAGATGAAAATAGCATAAAAAAGGAAACTAATGCAGCCATCACATCTAAAGTCTGGTACCCATGATGATTGTCCAATTTTTGTTGTATTAGCTAGCCTCATATCGAAAGTGAAGAGGCTACTCAACTTAGGACTAAAACTGTACTAATGAAATGAAAATCAGACGTTGTGTTCATGTATGTTAAGCATGTTATAGCGTGCATCTTTAGGTTTTGCCTTCCTGAAAAGTTGGAATCTGCTGTCAAAAGCACTATAGTTACTAACGATCAGATAATCGGCAGATTGTTCATCGTTCAAAATGTTACTTCCTATTTTTTTCTCTTATCGGGCCCTATCAGTTTTTCACCTTTTTAATGCATTAAGGTGAGAAATCTTTTGTGATACAGCTGCCCCCCACAGCCCCCCTTTTACTTACCTGAACCCAATCGTTCCAGCCGCTGTCTCGGGTTCTCATTGGATAGATTGATGGCAGTTGGAGCCATTGGCTCCCGCTGCTGTCAATGAAATCCAGTGACAGGGGATCCAGGGGGCGGGGCCGAGTGCTGTCTGCGTCAATGGATGCAGCTCTCCCTGGGGCACTTGAGAAGAGGAGGAACAAGGAGTGCCGCGGGGGGACCCCAGAAAAGGAGGATCGGGACCACTCTGTGCAAAATCACTGCACAGAGGAGGTAAGTATAGACATGTTTCTTATTTAACCACTTCCAGCCCAAGGATGTCATATGACGCCATGACTTCTCATTAAACAGGACTGCTGAAAAATTCAGCTTCAGTGAGAGCCTGCAGCCTGCAGCACTGATCAGTGTATTCTGCTGGAAGGAGAGTACTCACTGTTGGAATACAGGGACACAGCAGTGAGGATTCCTCCATCCACCTTGAATGTGCGGATGGGGGAAATCAGTTCAGCTTTTTCCGAAGCCATGTATGACCAGCTTAAGGCTGCATTCACACCTTTCAGGCAGAAAATCGCGCGAATTGCGGCGTTTTTTCGCGGCGTTTTTTACCGCGATTTGCGGCGTTTTTTTACCGCGATTCGCGGCGTTTTTTACCGCGTTTTGCCGCGAATTTTGTGCAGAGCAAAAGGTCACCAATGTAAAAAGAATAAAAACGTCCAAATCTGCCCGATTCGCGCGACAAAAAAGGGTCCGGAACTTGTTTGAGCTTCAGGCGTAGGGCTTCAGGCGTTTTGGAGTGGAGATGTGAACCATCTCCATAGAGAATAATGTATTTTTTTCCCCTCTAGCTTTTGTAGCTTCAGGCTTCAAGCTACAAAACGCCCAGGTGTGAATGCAGCCTTACAGTTCACCATAAAAACTAAAAGTGAAGGGAAATCCCACACTTTTGCATTGTCGCTGCAACAGTAATAGAGATGAAATCTTCCAATGGGGGGCGCTAGTAGGGATAACCGCAAATTCCTTCACTTTGGAGGATTTTTTCTCACTTCCTGTTGTAGTTATGGAAGTGAAGAGAAATCTCCCCAGTGGGACATAGATGGCAAAAAACTTGACGGGTGATAACCTTTCTCTATCCAAAATGGAAAATAATGTTGCTGCTAGTTCTGCTTTAATGGCTAACTGTTATGGAAGTCATACTGGGCTCTCATGGAACAAGGTGGTTGTTTTGGCTGATATCCGATTAACACTTTTACTTTGCAGCTAATTGTATGTGTGACTTCCTAAATACATGGAGCCTATGCCCCCCTTCCCTAAGCTACTTGCTGCTGACTGTAATCACTTAGAGGAGAATTGTTTTACATTGTTGAATTTTTCTGTCTGGTTCAGACCTGCTCAGGCATAGAACAGAAAAGAGAGATTGTTCTTTCAGAATGAGCAGAGAGGGAAATGCAAACCCAACCAAAAACCCAATGGTAAAATCTCATTATATTGAAGTGACCCTGTCATTAAATACCAGACCTCCCAAAAAAAACAGCTTTCCCATTGCTCATGCAGTCAGAACTGCAATTTGTTCACTATATATCCTCTTGTGTACTGGGGAAACAGTGCTTCGGAGCATGTCCATCTCAAGGGACCTTCTGTAGTGTTGAGTGGTTTCCTCCTGCTGACCTTCATGTCTCTACTGTGCCTTGTAATGTGTGCAGAGTTCAGAAAAAAGGTTACACTATACAGTGCTCGTGAGGAGAGCTCTGAGAGCTGATTGGAGGAAAGGGGCACACCCCTCCACACAGTTCACAGGAACAGAGCTGAGGCTGTCAATCAGCAGGAGGGCCCTCCCCCTGTCGCCATTTTTCTCTTGGTGTCATGAAAAATTGTCAGAAGTGATGTCTGGTGATGGCAGAAGAGCAAAGCAGCAGACAGGAATTACGCTTAGTGCTCTTAAAGTGGTTGAAAGGGAAAAATAAAAACCTGCAGGACTAAGGCATAATGAGCTAGTATGCACTGCATACTAGCTCATTATGAAAGGCTTACCTTTGTTGTGCTTTTTTAAGGAAAGTTTTTTTATTAAGTAATTTTTAACGAAGATATTTTTAAGATACAGAATCAGTCTATATGACAGTCTATATATGCGAAATTTGTTCACGGAGACGAGTGATCATACTTGATAGTCACATTTATTGGTTGACAGAAAACAAATATTTACATGAAATTAAAATACAGATTGCATTATTTGAACATTTGACAATTGATGGAAATACCCTCAAAATGGGCGTAGTTGTACCTTGGACACAATATCACCATGATAACTTCTTCAGTAGAATCAATAACCTTATATTTGACAATTTAACAGAATGGCTGTATTTTTCACACACCCAGCCGTTACTATGCTGCAGGTAAGTAACGTTGAACAATGCGAAAATAATTTAGACATTTGTTTGTCAATAAAATTTGGTAACTATGCAAAAATAATATATAATGAAGAAATTGAATATTATAGAAAAATCTAAAAGGCGGTTATTGATTCTGGAGAATGATTATCAATACTAGAATATTCAATACATCAATAATTAAGAGAACATACCAGATAAAATCAACATGTTATATTTACCCATTCCAAAATGGCTATTAGTCTGGATTTAAGATGGCTACCGGGTTCAGGAATCTCCTTGGAGGTTAAAGTATATTTCCAGGCATGGCTGTCAGTCTATCTGGGAAGATGTTTCTCCCATTGTCCCTTCCCCCAGGGTGAGGGTGAGCCTCCTCTCAAGTTCCCCTGAGCTGTCTTCCTCCTCTTTCACTATCTCTCTTGCTTCTTAAATACCCTCTCACACAACAAGATTATAAAACTTGTAATATGTTCAGCCCAAAAGGTATGTGTCTCTTTCCTATTGGCAGGCAGACTTAATCACCTTTCCTAGTAGCCTAAATGTTTTTAATGTAATTGCACCTTCAACCACCAGGTGTCCCACATGTGTTTTGGGGCTGCTCTGTAACATTAATATATTTTATTTTATACTGTATATTGTACCTTAGTGAAAATATCTATATCTTGAGTATTTGGGAATTCTACTAACCACATACTATCAAATGCACTTAGCAAAATTATTGATTAATCACTTGCATAATATGGTGATATATATGCATATCATTGTATATCTGTAAAAATTTAGTTCATTTGAAAAGGACACAGGTTTACATATATCAATCAACATTGCATACAATTTTTATCTATCTGGATACCTGTATAATTTGGGTATCCAATCAATATTTGTTTATCTAGCATAGTTAAATTCTTATATATTCATAGCATAATCATATATTTGTCTTAATACTAATTTGTTCCTAAAACAATTCTATTAATAATCTTTTATATTTTCATATGTATTTTATTTTATAACCGATTTTCATTAACTCATCGGATACTAAAATTATAGTTTTCTTTTGTGACTTACAGATATCACATATACTTTGAATTGACTTGTAACATCATGTTTTGAGATGGACTTTGGGCAGTCCAATACATGTTTTGATAGCTTAGCTATGTACACAATTCCCTAGGACTTCACACAATAGGCTTTGTCGGGCAAGGTGTTGGCTATTGACTTTTTGTCTTGATGGTTGTAAATTGTCCAAACAGTCTTTACTTCAGTACAAAGGATTCTTCCCAGTCACGGACCACCTCCAAGTTATGATACCTAATAAATTTGGCCTTCTCAAACTAATCAACAAAAATAAGTACAGGGGGTCCCCGACTTACAAACATCCGACTTACAAACGACTCCTACTTACAAACGGAGGGAGACAACAGGAAGTGAAAGGAAATCCACCCCTAGGAAGGGAAATTCACTCCTGTAAGAGTTAATATGGGGAAAAAGGTGTCTCCACTGATGCTTTATCACTAGTCCATGCTTCCCTAACAACCCAAAATTTTCAAAATCCAATTGTCATTGGGACAGAAGGTGAGGTGAAATCTTCTGAACAGGGGCACAGACAGCAAAACAAATGTTACACGGGTGATAACCCTTCTCTATGTTATCTAAAAAAACTTAAAAATAGATTTTTTGTCTGGAGCTACACTTAAAAAATGTACCTGTTCCGACTTACAAACAGATTCAACTTAAGAACAAACCTACAGTCCCTATCTTGTTTGTAACCCGGGGACCCCCTGTACACACCTTTTGCTTGGTGACAAAGGCTACCATTGTTCCTGTTTTCTTTCTGGCTCAGTACAGGCTTGTAAAATGTATATATTTGAGACTTGTAAAAGAGGCAATCAGCTTATCTTTTTTTTCCAAGAGCAAAAGTTCGCTTCAAAGTTTTGTTTTTTTAGGCCTACTGAATCTCCCATCTCTGCCAGCGAATATTAGATATATTTCTTCATAAATTCACAACACCTTAGATCGGAGCTGTTGCAGCGCTCCCCGCACACCGCTGTGACCATTGACATGTCTCCCAGAGTTATTTCTCGGTTTGCGGGCTCTGGCGCTGTGATTGGCCGGAACCGCGCTGGCGTCACTCCCGCATGTGCGCGAGAGCCACCGGTCATGGCACAAGCCCTTTTAGAAACAGCACGATCGAGCCGTTTCTTCAGTGCGCATGCCCTGATGTCGGCACAAGTGTATATGGTAAATATCTAATAAACCGTGCAGGGTTAGGAGATATTTTTTAGTGTCTACGGGTAAGCCTTATTATAGGCTTACCTGTAGGTACAAGTGGTGTAACAGGGTTTACAAACACTTTAATTGAGACAAGCACACACTATAGAGGGATATGCTTTGTTCCTATTTCATGTCTAGGTTTAAAACCACTTGAAAGTGTTTGCAAAGTCACTAATCAGAAATCTTGGAACCCCCTCTAGCAGGGGAGGGGCGTGTCGTGGCGGAGAACGAATGCACTCGAGCTGAGAGGGGGAGAGACAGCGGGATGACGGAGGCATGTAAACTGACCACGGTATAATGGATCAGCAGCCATGATTACCGTGGTCAGCACACCTAGAGGGACACAACAGGCAGGATCATCCAAGTATTTTACAGCATGGAAAGGGACAAATGACACAACACAAGCATTATGCTGTATATCCTGCTTTAAAGAAAAGGTTTTTTTTTTATTTATTTTTTTTAGGTTTACAGTTGCTAAGTATTTTTGCATGCTGCTGTCCTATAGTGTAACTGGACCCAAAACAAAAAAAAGGATTACAACATGCCAGTCCCTACATATGATGGTTTCATTTGTTTTAATTTTTTTTATTTTTTATTTTTCTAAGCCTTCTTTCCCTTTTTTTTTTAACCTGATATTTCTGCAGTAAACCCGCTTCCTGTCACCAGGTGGCTACACCCACTTCTTCCACTCTATCTATGGAGGGAGGTTGTCACAAGGCTGCTCCCCTGGTTTGGGTTGCAAACACACCTTTCTCTTCATTACATTGTGTGGAGGGAATATGTCATTTTAGGAAGATCTCTTTGAAGGAAAAGTGTTTGTGCATTCAGTTCAGTGTACCTGAAATTACAAGGAAGATGTAGCCACCACATTACATTTTTGTTCTTGGGTTTAAATATCTTGTTAACCGTTTTATTTTATCTTGCCTTAAAGTGACACTAAATGATATCCTTATTCTCCAAAAATTATTTCTTTATAACACATCCACTACTTAATGGTCATACAGTCTATTGTTCATGAAATAGTTTCTAAGGCCCCTTTCACACTGGGCGAATCTCCGCTGATCCCCGCTGAGCCGGCGGATGCTGTGCAGGGACCGCCCTGTTAGTTCTCCGCTCTCCTCTGTCCGTGTTCATCCGATCCGCTCTGCAGATGGATGGAAAAATAGGGTTTTCCTCCGTTTGCATAATCGGATAATAGTGGAGACGGACGATATCGGGTGTCAGCTGATGCTCATCCGCTGTCCCATAGGCATGCATGTATGTCCGTATTTCATCCGAAAACGGATAGATGAAATGCGGACATACGGTCCGCATGTGTGAAAGGGGCCTTACTGTGTTTTTCTGTTCCTTGTAACATTCTACTGTGAGCTCCCAAACCTCCCCTTTTCCATCTCACTTCTGTTTTTTGGAACAAGTAGCGCACAATCATTGTGGGTATGTGCTAAAAAAAATAAATCCCATAGTCCATCTCCTGAAGGTGGCTACGTTCCTACATAAAGTGGGACCATGGAGAATGAATGTAGCCACCCTCTAACAGGGATCATAGCTCCAAAATAAGGGATTTGGAGAAGGCTGAGAGTAATAGATGGTACTTTTCTGAATTAAGAATACATACTATGGATTAAAAAAAAAAAAAAAAATGTAGAGTACCTTCTTGTCCGTAGGTTTTTCTGCAATATGATCATAATACACCAATAGGCCTCTATCATGTTTTCCAAGGACACCTGTGATGGAGAGGTTTGAGCTTCAGTAAGGAGTCATTGACCCAGAACAAGCATGTAGAAATTCCTGATCTACAAAGCATTGCAGCCAGTGGATCGCATTGCCAGCCAGACATTAACATTATCAGATCATCAATTTTAGTGTAGATTTCTTAAAGTCCATGGTCTGGTTCTAGAAAGAGGAAGGAGTCTCAGTAGTGATGAAGTTTGGTCATAGTTCAGTCAATGGGCAGATGACTTGGAAAGCTATAGGGTAAGCAGGTGTGGGGGTGTGTTTCCTTGTCACACTAAGGCTCCATTCACACTTGTGCGATTTAATTTTTATTTATTTTCTTGCAACGTTGGACCCCATTCTTTTCAATGGCACACGTTCAAAGCGGTGCAACTTAAAGTTACTGCGACTTTAAAAAGGTGCCTGCACTACTTTGGTGCGACTTTTTGATGCAACTTTGATCCATAGAATGTAAAGTCTCACTGAAAATCATGTGACTTTGGAGACGCGCTAATGTGACTTGAGCCTAATGTTCCAAAAAATTTTACCAAAATCTCTTCAAATTGGTTTCCCATGGTATACATTATGTACAACTGCTGCATACCCCCTCCCCCCCCCCCCCCCAAAAAAAAAATTAAAAACCAAGACTGTCCACTTTTAGAGTTACTCCATTGTTGATGCATATTTAATAGACCTGCTTTCTGATACCATTTCTTTTTTTTTTTTCAGTCGAGTAGTTTTGCCATGCTCCGTAGAAGAGGTAAGTTATTTTTCCATCTCTCCTCCTCCTTTTTTTATTTTTATTTTTTTTTTTTTTTATTATAGTGGTATATTTCTTATTTTGTGTGTTTTTTTTTATTTTTTTATTTTTTTTTTTTTTTCCTTGTTTCATGCTCTATGTTCATACTGCAGCTATGAAAACTATTTGGCACTTAGGGCCCATTCACACTACAATGCACATAAAAGCACGACGACAGTTATGCATAGTTCTCCTTTTCTTTTTTTTTTTTGGGGGGATTTTTCACAGCCATTTTTCCACTGACCTAATTATTGTTTGTGAGAGGTGCGGTGCATTTGTACGCGTTTTACACACATTTGTTTATTGGGGTCCGATGATCTGCATAAAATTGCACAGCTATTGAATGAGGAGAAAAACTGAATTCTGGTGTGAACATGAGCCATAGACCATCTTTCCTGTACTCCAGTCCTCAAGGTGCCCCAACAGGTCATGTTTTCCGGATTTCCCTCAGATGAAACAGCTGTGGTAATTGCTAAGGCAGTGAAACTGATTAAATCACCTGTGTAAAATAATGGAAGGCCTGAAAACATGACCTGTTGGGGCGCCTTGAGGACTGGAGTTGAGAAACACTGACATAGAAAACTATGACGTATAGAAAGCCACGAGGAAAAATTCCAGAAATTGAACTGAAATTGAAGATTTTTCTGAGATTCTTAGTGGTGGCCATAGGTCCCTGTGATCGGGAGCTATGATCAGTGATGTGTCAGCTAGCCCATCCCCGTACACTTAGAAACACTCCCCAGGACAAACTTAACCCCTACAGCGCCACCTAGTGTTAACCCCTTCACTGCCAGTCACATTTACACAGTAATCAGTGCAATTTTAATCGCACGGATTGCTGTATTAATGTGGTCCCAAAATCGCACCAAAATTGTCCGACGTGTCCGCCCTAAATGTCGCAGTCACGATAAAAATCGATGATCGCCGCCATTACTAATAATAAAAAAAAATTAATATAAATGGCAGGGGCGTGGCCTAGGAGGACATGTGAGCGGACGTCTTTCTGAGCAGCTCCGACATCTCTCGCATTAATCCTGCTCAATCCTGGGCTGATCTCGCCCGTAACGCTGAACAACGAATACCGCTGGCACTGGAGAACGGCCCTGCATCACCGGATGGTGGAATTAGCGGATGGGCAAGAGGAAAAAACAGCCGCCGGCGCGAATGAGTGTTAACACGCGCTAGGGCCATGATGGTTGCCACTACAACACACCGTGCATCTCCTGCCTCCACGCCGGATCTATTCGGAGATGCCTTGGGTGCCTCACTGCCATCCTCCCCGGGACTGCACGATCCTCCGATCCTGACATCACAAGCCTCGGTGGGAGAGGAAGCGGTGGAGGACGAGGAGGGGCCTACGCTGCAGACCATTAAGGTAAACCACATGGCTTTAATGGGGATGGTGGCAGAAATAAGAAGTGACTTCACATTGCTGAGGCAAGATGTTCACAAATTGCGAGGCCGGGTCACTGAAACGGAAAATCGCATTAGCGATCTGGAGGACACAGTTAACCCCATACTACCCAAGCTCAATGCTGCGGGCGGGAAAATAGCTACCCTAGAAAACAAGGTTGACGACCTCGAGAACCGCCTCAGAAGAAATAACCAGAGGCTGGTTGGTCTCCCTGAGCGGGTGGAGGGGTCTGACCCGGTTGCTTTTCTGGAAAGCTGGCTCGAGCAGGAGTTCGGCCGTGATCTCCTGTCCCCCTGTTTTGTGATTGAACGGGCGCATCGGGTCCTGGGCAGACCTCTCCCCGCAGGAAATCCTCCATGTACGATGGTCATAAGATTGCTGAACTACAGGGACAGAGACTCTATCCTACGGGGGCGGCCAGAATGAAAAGAAGGTTGAAGATTAACAACGCTGCCACTCTATCCTGACTATTCGGTGGCCGTCCGTAATCAAAGAGCGCAATTTCAGTCTGCTAAGCAAAAGTTGCGGGAACATGCTGTTCAGTACTCTGTTATTCCCTGCTACCCTACATGTTGTCTACCAGGAGAAAGTTATTTTCTTTTCAGTCTCCTAAGAATGTCATGGCATGGTGGGAATCTCTGCCACAACCTCCTCGTGCACCTGCCTGAAAGATGCCTGCCCAGATGGATGACGACCCTTTCTTCTTTTGCTCGCATATCTAAGTTTGTGCAGTGAATCTTACACTATTTTATTTGATCATAACGGGATCGACCACATCTACCTTCCTTGCAGGAAACTTTCTTACTCGTCTTCTGATGAGTACTTAGGAGCTGCGCTAGAAGAATGATGTGAAGCCACATATCGGTGGCATTGACTTGTTACAGTTCAACACATGGGTTTCAGGCCATGCGCCCCATGCATGGCTCTAGTTTTGGGTACAGGCCCGCTCCATTTCCGTGGGAGCAGGGCAGGGTTGTTGCTGCTTGCTGGTAGCTTGCTGTTCTATGTACATAGTTCTATGATGGTATGTAAGGTGTGTGGATGGATGAATGTGTCTGTGTGTGTGTGTCACTTTGCCCCACTGGTGCTGCTGTGGCTCTGGCTGGTTTAGGGGGGACTGCCCTGGGGCTCCAGGGCAGGCCATATTCACTTCCTCTCCGTTGTGTGACAAACTCCACTCCCCCATGGCTGAGAACCATTTGCTCGTGAAATGTGCGTGGGCTAAATTCGAAATGTAAACGTGCATTGGTATTTGAACAACTTAAAAAACTGCGCCCTCATGTTCTTTGCTTGCAAGAAACCCACCTTGTGGGCTTGAAAACCCTTGCACTCAAAAAATACTGGGTAGCTCAAAATTTCCACTCCATACACTCCAATTATGCCCGTGGGGTGGCCATATTGATTTGTAAGGGTCTCCTCTTTGAGTGTCACCGGGTGATTTCGGACCCTAAGGGCCAATATCTGATGTTACATGCTACGGTGCAGAGAACGCCTATTATTTTAGTCACGGTGTATGTTCCCCGCCAGTCACAGCCACAGTGTTCTCAGACCTGAGTGTTTTAAATTATCACTTTTACCTGTTTGTCCTACGTTTATTGTGGGGGATTTTAACTCCGTGTTGCAACCCAATATGGATAGATTAAAGCCACAACTGAATGAATCCAAACTATTTAGTAAATGGTGTGAGGCATATGGATATGTAGATATATGGAGTTGGAAGTTTACTAATGGAAAAGTATTCTCCTGTCAATCAGACATATGGTTCTCTCTAGGTTGGATTACGCGCTTGCTAGCAAAGACCTACTACCTGTTATCAGGACAATTTAAATATGTTTCACAGACGGTGTCGGACCACTCCCTTATACAGGTTACCCTCGCCCTAGGACACGAGCCGTCATTTCGGGTGTGGAGACTCAGTCCCTTGTGGATATCCATGCCCGAAATACAAGAGGCTATTCCGGTGGACATGGTAAATGGTCGTCCAACCTTGACACTACATCACCGGGCCCCACGTGGGATGCCTTCAAAGCAGTCCTACGTGGGTCATATATATCTCGTATTAAGCACTACAGGCTAGCTGGGAGGGCCCAACAGACGGCACTTGAACAAACCCTAGAAGAGGTAAGTTCCAGACACACACTAAATCCATCGACTGACTAGAGGGGGAACTAGCTACTGCACTTAAGACATTACAGCTACATCTAGTAGACATGACCAAAAAACAACTATATCTGTCGGCAAAAATATACGAGCATGGGGGGGGGGGAAAATGGGAGACTGCTTATACTGAATATGTAGATAATGCGATCTCCTCCATACAATTAGCTGACGGCTCTAATACAGCGGATCCTTTAGTTATCAACCGGGAATTCGCATCATACTATAGCAAACTGTATTATGATCCAGCGCCCCCCCCCCCCCCGAGACCACCTTTTAGGGGTTTCTTCTCCTCATTGGTTTTCCCTATACTAGATGAAGTTCAGAGAGATCTCTTAGAACAGGAGATTACTATAGAGGAAGTAGAAGCAGCAATAGGTTCCCTACCATCGTCAAAGACCCCGGGCCTAGATGGTATCCTTTCAGCTTGGTATCAGGCATATACTGAGTTGATGGCTCCCAAACTTCTGCGCACTTATAGGGCATCCTTGGACCAGGGAACTCTCCCTGATTCAATGAATGAAGCCCTTATTGTGGTCCTACCTAAACCGGGGAAAAACAAATTGCTATGTGAATCATATCGGCCCATTTCACTCCTGAATAGTGATGCAAAAATTTTGGCCAAAATATTGGCTCTTCGGTTGCAAAAGGTTATTTTATCTCTCTTATTCCACCTGATCAGGCTGGTTTTATGCCTGGGCGTAGCACGTTTGACAATATACGCAGACTATATCTACATATCCATAGGGCAAGTAAAGACAAAAGCAGCGACCTGGTCCTGTCATTAGATGTGTTTAAAGGCTTTTGACATGGTTCGTTGGACATTCCTGTGGGAGACTGTCAAACATGGGGTTTGGTCCTCAATATACAAAATGGGTTTGCCTACTTTATGCAAACCCGAGTGCGAGGGTCCGAACGAATAGGGATGTTTCCTTACCATTTTTTATTAGAGGGGTACTAGGCAGGGATGCCCCCTTTCCCCGCTCCTGTTCGCACTCGCCATTGAGCCTTTGGCGGTGCGGCAGGCCGCAGGGATAGGGGGCATCTGGATTGGAATGCTGGAGGAAAAAATATCTCCTATATGCAGATGATGCACTGATTTTACTTACGGTAAAGAAAGCTCTTTTAAGGGTCTTGTGCAGGTGGTGGAGGAGTTTGGGGAAGTGTCTGGTCTGAGGGTCGGATGGGAGAAGTCTATAGCCTTTCCCATTGGCCCCTCCTGTTCATACGACTATTTGAAAACCTCCAATCTTCAGACAACTCCATCCTTTAAATACTTGGGTATTCAGATCCATAATGAATTCTCAAAATACGAAGAGCTAAACATTACCCCCATCACTAAGCAGATTGTGGACAAGCTCCAGACTTGGTTGACACTCCCTCTTAATTTAATAGGACGTATAAAATATTTTCAAGATGATCTTCCTCACAAAATTTTTATATGGCTTTAGGGCTGCCCCAGTCTTTCTCCCCAAAAAATTATTCCTGAAAATTGAATCCGTTCTATCCTCATTCATATGGCAAAATACCCAACCGCGGATAGCCAAAGCAGCCCTACAGTCCTCTAAACAAAGAGGAGGCCTGGCCCTCCCAAATTTACACAATTTATTGCTTCCCAACTTATGTATATGAATGGCTGCATTCCGATCCTCAGACCCCTTCCTCTACTCTCTGGTCATCTTTTTATGTATCGGGTGCTAAGGCAAATGATGTGCTGCATAGGGCGCTTGCCTCTAAGTGCTCTAGATATTCCCCTGTAGATGTGGGTTTGCTGGCATGGAGGGAGGTGGGGGAAAAAATGCTTTCAAGAACCACTCCCCGGATGGTCACCACAAACCCTATTATGGGATAATCCCAGCCTTCCTGAGCTCCATGTACACCCAGATTCCCAATGGTGGGCTCGATGGCACATTACGCATCTTTCTCATATAAGTCAAGGAAGTGTCTTTGAATCCTTTGAAAACTTAAGGGGTAGTTACACAATTGAGCACAAATTATTTTATAAATACCTGCTCCTCAGGCACGCCATTCAGGCCCAGTTTGGTTCCCTGACCATAGAGCTCCAGGAATCTCCAATGGAGGATTTATTGTCTGACCCAGATATTACTAAACAGGTCACAACGTTTTATAATCACCTCTCCAGGGCAGGGGCGGACCCGTTTCAGAATTCATACACAAAGTGGCAAAGGCTGTTACCCGAACTGACAGAGTAGGGTTGGGAGGAGTAGAGAGTGGAGAGGTAGTGGCGCGCAAGAGGTTAAAGACTAAAACTAAAAACAGAAAAAGGATACAGGTGAATAGATCCAATTAAGGTATAGTGACTTGTTGTGAATGGATAAGTACAAATAAATTCACATAAAAGTGTACCAGTGATTATCAAGATAAAATCACGGTAAAATCATAAATACATAGGATACATCAAAACGTGATTATAACACAAGGTTGACTTGATAAAAGAATAAAGTGAGTGGTGACTGTGATTTAAAATCAGCAAAAAAATATATTAATAAAATTCAAAAAAATATATATGTGGAAACAAACGCAGTGAAAGGCGATAAAATGCAGTAGTTGAATAAAGCTGCAGTGAAAATAGCTGGTAATAACTGGTGGTAGACAAAAATGTCTATAAAGTGACTGAGGTGAGAGATAACAAATAAGTAAAATAACTGAGGTGATGATAAAACAATAAAATAGAGTCGCAGACTAGAAACGCATCAAAATAGGTGTAATCGATAAATAGTTCATAAAACGCATGAGTGCCAGAGCAATTGATTTCCAAGGTGAAGTGAAAAAAGTTCTTGTTGGGTGTACAATATTTTTGGCTGTGGCTATCTCGTGCAGTTATAACGGTGCTCTGTGATCCTGGTGGGGGTAGTAATAGCTGGCCCCTTACCTTACAGCTGTAAGGTTACAGCATTGGTTTGTGGGTCTTTGTGGTCCCTGGTGACCTTCCTCCTTTTGGAGCTCCAACCTGTGTCCTGGTTCCTATTGGTGCTTTTAGTTGCATCCAGTTAGGGGGGGGGGGGGGGCGCTCACATCAGTATATAAAAGAGGAAGGAAGGAGGTAGCCTCATGGTGTAGTATGTTGCAAACAGTAAGAGTTTATTACAAGTAAAAACAATATACAATTAAAAAGAGGGGTACTCACATTCTCACAGTGAGTCAAGGCAATGTACAAACGAGCGGCGAGCTCGGTATTACGTCACTTCCGGTCGGTATGCTATGCTGAGGTCCCGACGCGTGTTCGTCACCGATCACGTGACTTCTTCACCCCTGAATCTTCTCGATTTCTCCATTTGGGTTCAGATATTACCCCCCAGTGTGCGCTGCATTAGAATAGCCTTACTCTTTGTGTAAGCGCGAGATTATTTATCCCACTTTTAGGGTTGGGAGGAGGTTACTGAAATCTGTTTCCAAGATATTATAAGCACAGCAGACCTGCATTATACCCCAACCAGATTGGCACGTATGGGCTTGAGAGATAATGCATCCTGTGCTAGATGCACTTTTGATAATGCTGATCTATTTCACATGTTTTGGAGTTGCCCTGGACTAGAATCATATTGGAAAGACCTATTCAACTTCTTTGAGGACCAACTTGCCCTTCCGATTCCTCGGACTCCTGAGGTGGGATTACTAGGCATTCTAAATGACTTGATTCACATAGTAGCTGCTCGGATTTTACTCCGTACCATCCTATTTTATGCATGAAAAGTTCAATCTTTGTATGGTATTATTAATGGGGAACTTCCCAAATTCAAAACTGTATATAAAAATAGAGCTTGTTTTAAAGAAATAAAGTGTGGCAGCCGTGGCTGGATGTTTCTGGCTCCTTTTGGGGGACGGTCCTACCCTCACAAGAATCCTAATTGAGGAAGGATGGGGACAGGAATAAGACTGAAGGTTGCTAGTATGAGCTATTGGATACTACAGGGAAGAGTAGTCTAAGGACAGCTGGTATAATAGGATACTATGTTAAGGCTGTGTATTTTGGAATTTGCTATGTACAGTGGGACGGTGACTAGTATGAGTGCTTGGTGTGTTTGTCTGTCTTTTTGTTTCCTTTTTGATTCTTGGATCCCTTTTGTTGGAAACCCCACTTTGGTGAAATTGAGTAACATTGCTTGCCATGGCTGCCATGAATATGGTAGCGGGGAAATGTAGTGAATGATAGTGCTCAGGACTGGGGTTACTCACACCAACGGTAAACTGTACCGACTTGTACAATAACTACTATTTAAGCACTAACAGCATTAAGGGTATATAACGCTGTATGTAAGAGTTAGGTTTTATTGTTATATATGTTCTGCAAACTGTTTGACTGTTAGGCCCCTTTCACACGGACGCAGTCAGTTTAGGCACGTCAAAAACGTATCAGTTCTTATCCGTTGTCTCATCCGTTTTCATCCGTCATCCGTTCCGTTAATGTCCGTTTTCATCCGTTTTTTGTCCGCTTACATCCGTAAATGCACACGTTTACGTCCGTTTTTTCATCCGTTTTTTTCATCCGTTTTGTTCCGTTTATATGTGTGCCTGTGCCTTTAAGAGGTTGAGTTCACAGATAAACACAAAACGGATGTTAACGGATCTTAACGGATCGGACATTGACGGACGATGTCCGTCAACGTCAGTTAATATCCGTTTTGACGGATCTGAACGTATCCTTGTACGTTTAAAAAAACGGATAAAAACGGAAGCGGATGTTAACTGATGGTGACGGATGTTCATCCGTCTGCCCATAGGAATGCATTGTCGTCCGTCGACGGATGGAAGAAAAACGGATAGACGGTCCGTCCGTGTGAAAGGGGCCTTAAGTTGTAATGTTGAAAACAAAAATAAACACCTTTTAAAAAATAAATAATAAAAATGGCATAAAACTATCCCCTATTTTGTAGACGCTCTAACTTTTGGGCAAACACTTCTTGCGTGTTTTTTTATTTATTTTTTTGTTTTTTGTATTTTTTTACCAAAAATATGTAGAAAAATGCATATCGGCCTAAACTGAACTTTTTTTTTTATACATTTTTGTGGGGTATTTATTATAGCAAAAAGCAAAAATTTTTTTTTGTTTATAGCGCAAAAAAATGAAACCCGCAGAGGTGATCAAATACCACCAAAAGAAAGCTCTATTTGTGGGGGGGGAAAAAAAGACGTAAATTTTTGTTTGGGAGCCACGGCGCACGACTGCGCAATTGTCAGTTAAAGCGACGCAGTGCCGAATTGCAAAAAGTGCTCTGGTCTTTGGCCAGCAGAATGGTCTGTTGCTTAAGTGGTTAATTATTGCAAACACATCATGCTTCTGCCTATGGTAGTCGTGCTTGTAACTGTCAGCCCTGCAATGTCTCATGGTACTTGTAGTTTCGCAACAGCTGTGGTGCCACCAGTTTGAGACCCTTGCCCTAGAGCAAGTTGCTTGCTCTAGGGGCACTTGTGCATGCTCACTCCCAAGCCGCCTCTGTGTGTCTTTTAGACACGCGCAGCTTGGCCCTGCACCCCACTTCCTCCTCACTGGCTGTGATTAACAGCAGCAGGAGCCAATGGCTTTCGCAGCTTTGTCTCAGCCAATGAGGAGGGAGAGACCCAGGAGAGCTTCTCCTCACATGCACATCTCAGGTGAGTGTAAGGCCGCGTACACACGAAGGGACTATCCCGCGGGATTATCCGCTGGACCGAAGTCGAGCGGATAATCCCCTCGTGTGTGGGCGCCGGCGGACTTTTTTTGGCCAAAGTACGGCGGACTAAAGTTTTATTTTTTGTTTTAAAATTATCCGCTGGACTTGGCAGTCCGGCGGACAATCCGGCCGTGTGTAGTATGGTCCGGCGGACCAAAAAGGACGCATGCTCAGTAGCAAGTATTTTTCGTTTTCTAGTCCCGTCGTACGTGCTGTACGTCATCGCGTGAACCGTCGGACTTTTAGCGTGATCGTGTGTGGTCAAGTCCGTTCGCTTTTTAGTCCAGTGGACCCAGCTGGAAAGTCCAGCGGATTGTCCGCTGGACTTAGGTCCGCCGGCAAAAGTCTGTACGTGTGTACGCGGCATAAGGAATACTGAGGGGGGCGCTGCACGCTGAAGGTTTTTTTTTTTTTTTTACCTTCATGAAGAATGAATGCATGAAGGTAAAAACCCTTTAGCCTTTAGAACCACTTTTAAGTTTTTGTAAATTTTGTAATACATGATGACCCTTTTCACTTCCCATTCTAGGGGGAAATGTTCTGTCCCTGTCACCCAGTTGTAATCCTGGGTTGTCCGCCGCTGAAGACGTCTATGACGAAACGCGTACGACGGAGCCACGCAATCACGTTTATACGTCACTTCCGGGATACGGGCTGTTGGAGGGCAGCTGGAACGCAAACAGCTCGCTCACAGCGCCAGCTTTTACTTTTTGTCTCTTGTTGGCAACATTCCTTTGTTCTTGTTTTTATATTATTCATTTTTATATCCATTTTTTTGTAGCGAAGGGTTCTGCTTACCTTCCTACTGTTTACAGAACTCACTTTTAATAAAGGCAGTTCTGTTTTTAAAGTAATACACTATCGGAGTCCTCCTTTTTTCCTGTCTCCCCCTATATGAGGACTAATACCACAAACATACCAGCATACTTGAAGCCTTTATGCACCACGTCTGTGAACCTGGCAGAGGAGCTAGAGCACCTGGAGCTGTGACCCGGACGGGGTAAAGTGCAAACTAAGTGCAAACTACGTGCCTGTAGCCCCTGCAGGGGTGCAGGGAGCTGGTGAGTGGGATATCACTGGGGGGGAGCACCCAAAAGTCACTTGAATGATCTGCGAGCACAGAGAAGGCACCCGTTTTATGTGGAATAATTATCCTGGAGCTCTTATATTTTAATATTACTTTGGACTTTCCTTTCTTATCGACCAGTACTGTACATAAGACTTTTTGCCTTATATGCTATTTGTAACTGGGTCTGTCCTATATGTTGTTTGTAATTGGGTCTGACATGCAATAGTATCATCTTTTATGCATTAACCTGTAAACCCCAATACCTTATTCCTGCCACGCCATATGATCACACCACTATCTATCAATATCGGCACATTTCCATATTTATGGTTTTTGCAGTGATACCACACAAGTTTATATAAGCACGTACATAGATATATATATCCATGCATGAGTACAACTAATGTGTTTTTTTGAAATCACGAAACACACCCCAGTGAGGGGTTGAGACTGCTAGGGTGTATGGTGACCAGTGTCGCTACTAGGTATTTCAGTATACCCTGAGGAGTCTTTCTATTAACATTGTGCATTTTACATAGCTTGTGAGACTTTCGTTAGCCCACATGGATAAGCTTATGTAAAGCACATACACAAAAAAATTCTTTCATCTATATCACTTTATACCACTTTAGCTATTTTTGGTACACTTCTTTTATATATATATATATATATATAATATATATATATATATTTTTTTTTTTATTTTTTTTTTTTTTTTTTTTTAATTGGGTTCCACAATACACTGGTCTGATTTAACAATATTACCACTCAACGTATCAACTTATGCATCTATCTGATATACTAAAACAGATATAATCTGGACTATTGTCTTCTATACAGCCTAGTACAACAGATTCTTAACAGCTGATCTAGGCACGCACATAGCCTCCTTGTGCTCTGCGTAAGTGAGCACAGTGATTTTTAGATACACAGGAGTACATGTATATACGGATGCACACATCCATACAGGCTGACTATTGACTTGTGATATAGGTAGCGCCTGTACCCAGTATCACTATACATCTCTCTAAAGTACAGGGGCCCCTCAGTGAGGTACCCCCCTCTTCTTTATTTCCTGGGTGGCGGCAACCTTTTGATAATCCACCTAAGCGCGGCACTTAACATACAATTTCTACTAATCCTGGGTTGTCGGTCTGTCACATGAGTCTCAATACAGAAATAACCATGCAGCCGTAGGTTGATTGTATGAATGTATACAGACAGTGGCTGCAGAAAGCCATAGGAGAGCAGCAGTGCTGAGGGAATAAGCTGGAATAAGTCCCCTCTTTTGACCTCTGCGCTCAGACCTGAAACTGTTTGGCAAAATCCTGGCCAATCGGTTACTCCCCCCATGTCCCACATCTCATCCACAGGGACCAGGCGGGCTTTGTGCCTCTCCGTGAACCCAAGGATAACAAGATTCAAGTCCTCAATTTGATCCACGCTGCCAGGACCTCCCGTCATCCCCTTCTCCTACTGTCTATGAATGCGGAGAAGGCTTTTGATAGGGTCAACTGGCAGTTTATGCAAGCCACTCTGGAAAATATCGGCCTGGGGTCCTCCTATGTTGAGCTGGATCCTCTCCCTATATTCTTGTCCCTCGGCTGCAGTTAAAATTTAATGAGACAAGGTCTGATTTCTTTGCAATCACGAATGGTACTCATCAGGGATGCCCGCCCCTGATCTTCATTCTTTCTCTGGAACCCTTTCTTTGTACAGTGAGACTTGATTCCAGCATTGTGGGCCTCCAGAAAGCCTCAGGCTCTCACAAAGTTGCCGCCTTCGTGGACGATTTGATTTTCTTTCTGACAGATCCGCTGATGTCCCTGCCAAATCTACTACACTCCTTCCGTGAGTATGGCACCCTGTCATACTTCCAAATTAATTTATCCAAATCCTCTGCACACAACATTACAGTGGAGTAGGCTGTAATGGGACCTCTCCATCCCTCTTTTCCCTTTCATTGGACGACTGACTCTTTTTTTCGTTATTTGGGAATACATGTCACGCCAGAACCTGCTACTCTTTATTCGTCAAATTTTGAGCCACTTCTTTTGAGCATGAGAGCTGACATTCACTCACGTTGACCTGGTTTGGCCATTGCAATGCCCTCAAGCTGACGTTATTGCCAAAGGTTCTTTATCTTCTCCAAGCTCTCCCCATCAGATTCCCTCCCGTGTTCAAGTGAGTGAACTCCCTTTTCTGGGAATTTGTGTGGTTCCATCGAAAACCCCGTCTCCAACTCTAACTTCTACATCTCCCTAAACGACTGGAGTTGGCCTCCCGAATGTGCAGGCGCACTATAGGGCTACTCGCCTCACCAGGATGGTGGACTGGCATTGCCACGCTGTGGCAAAACACTGGGTGGCTATGGAGCTGGATGACTCCGGTGACACGGCAAAGAGCTTGCCATAGATCACCTCCCAGCTGCCAGAAGACCCCAGTACCCATCCTAGCACTTTGATGGTTGCGAGGCACACTTTTCGAAGCTCTTCACTCTCCCCATTGCCGTCATCCATGATCCCTATTCTAGGGAATCCGGAGTTCCAACCAGGCCTCCACAACCCACAGTTCCAAAGTTTGTTGTCCACTGGTCGTCCCCATCTTTGTGACTTCTTGGGGCCCAATGGCAAGCTTTGCTCCACTGCCCTTACCAACACCTCAGTTCCCCATTAAACTTTTGGGGTAGCTTCTAGCTCGGGTATTTTCTTTGCCAGTGTGCTCATTCTTCGGGTGTTTCCCGTCAACTTGCGGAAATGGAGAGCATCTGCCATAGACAGGAACCGATTCGCCACTGTCTTTCCACTATCTACGCTGCCTTGATCCAACCAAAAGAAGATTTTACCCCAGCTTTCCTCTCCAAGTGGGAATCAGATCTTGCTATGCATTTTACTGATCCACAAAAGGAGAAAATTCTTAATTTTGCTCAGAAATCTTCGATTGCCACTAAGGTCCAAGAAACCAGCTACAAGATTTTGACTAGGTCGTATAGGGTTTCCGTTACTCTACACCGCATTTTTCCACAGGTACCAGATACGTGTTGCAATGCAACTCTGATCGAGACACAATACTCCATATTTTCTGGGACTGCTCGAGAATCAAACAGTTCTGGCAGGAAGTGACCTCTACCATTTAAAGATCTGACCAATGTTGATCTAGCAGGAAACCCTGCGGCGTGTCTGCAGCACCTCACAACATGTCCCATCAAAAAATATAAGGCATCTCTCACGATCCAGTTGAACGCTGCAAAGGCCTTTATTCCTCTGCGATGGAGATCTGTGATTCCGCCCTTGAGGTCTCTTTGGTCCTCCAAAATTAATGAGCTTAGAGACATGGAGGATCTTGCGTTGACCTTATACAATCGGGAGGAGACCTTTCGGGACACCTGGATACCATGGCAACATTTTGTATACACGGATGCCTATTTACGAGAGGTTTCGCAACCTGGGTGAATTCTTGGGTTTTACCTGATTTTGGCCTTGGCTATTTTACTTTGATCATACGCCTCTTCACCCCCTCCACCCTTCCTTTTGTAATTTTTCCTTTTGCCCCCTGTCTTTTGCCTCTAGCTAAGCAAGTAGTTCTGTTGGCTGATAACCTATTTAAAGTTTGATCTCTAAGCTCTGATGGCTGTGATCTGTTCTGCTGTTGTTTTACTGTATTATGCTTATTATAGCTGAGCAGTCTACATTATGCACAATTTATACTGCATGTTGGTTATCTATGTACCCCTTTATGCTCTTCCCTACTTGGTTTGTATTGTACAATTCTGGGTACACAAAATAAAAATTACTATTTCCAACTTTTTTTTTTTTTTGTGTTTTAAAAATACATTTTTCCTTTTTTTTTGATGCACACTTTAAGGTTTACATCTACTTCAAGGGAAGCTTTATGGAGATACTGTATAATTATTTTCCTGTGGACATAAACACAAAACTGAAGCCCCCCTTAAAGCTAAAGCAGATTTTATTTTTTTGACATGCAGTGGGGCTCTGTGTTCACCCCTTAAAAAATAAATACAAATAAAATAAAAACAAGCAAAGCGGGCACAGCCCCCACTGCATAGGGGACAAAAATATTGCTCAGAGTTGGGCTTTAAGTGCTTTGTGACAGATAGTAAAACGGATCTTTACACCTGGACCCAATCTTGCAAGTTTACCATGTTTTAGTAAAACTGTACATATGTGTACAGGAGAAATTGACCTTTTGATTTTTTCAGGACAAATTGTTTTTTTTTTGTCTAAAGAAAATGGCCCTAAATATTGAAGAAAAAAAAAGCCCAAAAAAATTCTCCTACTTCTGAAGTTTGCGGTGACACCACATATGTGTACAATATTTGCAGTTTGTACCTGTAGTAGAGACAAGTAACATTGGTGACTACTTTTACTCCTTTTTTTTGTGTTTTTTTTTTTTTTTTTTTTTAAATCCTGCCTAAACGCACTGAACCTAAAAAAAATATTAAATCGTTTTAATAATCTTACCTAAAATCTGACTGAGATCATTGACCTTGACCCTGTCCTAGATTAAGGCCTTATCTATCCATTTTATCTGTATTTACACGCAATCTTTACCATTCTTTTCCTATGGCTAGTATCTTTTTGTGCTTTCAGAGGAGAAAGAGATTACAGGGTAGGTTTTACTGACTGATCATTTAGAGCAGGCATCACTAAATGGCGGACTGCAGGCCAATTTCGAACTTCGTCAATACTCCGTCCGGCCCCGCCGCGGTCACACCATTTTAGGATCTGCTTTTTTTTTCTTCAGCCAACGCTGCCTGCTGGCTTTGTTATCTTCACAGAGCTGACATCGAAAGAGCAGCATAGCGATGCACGCAGGGTGGGGGATGGCCGAGTTAACTGGTTGCTAGAACCGCCCTGCATTCTAACATCCAATCAGTTAACTGGGGCAGGTCCCGTCCTCTGTCCCTCCCTTTGCTGCACTTCTGATGTTAGCTGCTGTGCCCTGTGTAAGGTAAGACAGGGAAGAGGGCACTGTTATGAAGGACGGAGGAGGAAAGCATCAGAAACACTAAGGAAGGAGGAGGGGGTGATATAAAAGGGAGGCAGGGCAGGAATGTGAAAGAAGTGATATGATGGGGTTCTACAAAGGGGGTGAGGGCAGAAATGTGAAGGGGGGGCTGGGGATTGCGGTGTGAAGGGGGTGCTATAAAGGGGGCAAGGACAGGAATGTGAAGGGGGGGTGCTATAAAGGGGGTGAGGACAGGAATGCAAAGGGGGTGAGGACAGGAATGCAAAGGGGCGTGCTATAAAGGGGGTGAGGACAGGAATGCAAAGGGGCGTGCTATAAAGGGGGTGAGGACAGGAATGCGAAGGCGCGTGCTATAAAGGGGGTGAGAACAGGAATGCGAAGGAGCGTGCTATAAAGGGGGCGAGGACAGGAATGCGAAGGGGGGGGCTATAAAGGGGGCAAGGACAGGAATGTGAAGGGGGCAGGGGACTGCATTAAGGAGGGTGATATGAAGGGGGCTGGGAACTGCAATTTAAAGTAGGGGGTGATATAAAGGGGGACCGCAGACAAGGATGTTAAGGGGGGGGGGGGATGATGTGCAGGGGGACTGAGAACACTGATGTAATAAAAAGGATTGTGATGTGAAGGATCTGAGGCTAGCTTCACATTTATTGCGTACTGTGGACCCTTTATTGCAGCGGGCTGCCTTTTTTATAAGCAGCAATTTTATTACATTTTTTTTAAATTGCGCCTTACCAAGCTGCATGGTACTATGGCACCATGCGGTGTGGCACTCTGTGCCATTGAGATTCAAACATGATTCGGACCTCAGCTGGAAGAAAATTTTTACTGACTGGACCTTCATGAATTTTAATTCAAAACCCCTGATTTATAGAGTCAATCACAGGCTATCAGAGATCTCCTCCATGGCACTGCATATAAGTGTGAGGTCGGCATCAACTAGTTAAAGAAGAACTGATGCCAAAATGTTTGTGGATTCCGTGGGGAAAGTTTACAACACCACACTGGATAATACTGGTAATGAGGTAATGAGGACACATCTCCCCAACAAGTACACACATAGCAGTAAAAGTCTCTTATGCCGCGTACACACGGCCGTTTTTTCCGATGGAATAATTCCGCCGGATATTCTGATCGTGTGTGGGATAATCCGATCATTTTTGTAAAAAAAAATCAGACGGACCTAGAAATAGAACATGTTTCAAATATTTCCGAACTTCCTTTTCTAGTCCCGTCGTATGTCATCACGTTCAAAAGGAACGGACTTATGCCCAGTACACACGGTTGGAAATTCCGACGGAAAATGTCCGATCGGACCATGTTGTCGGAAAATCCGCCCGTGTGTGGGCTCCATCGGACTATTTACGTTGGAAAAATCTGAGATCCTGCTCCCAAATTTTCCGACAACAAAAGCCGATCTGACTTTTTCCGATCGTGTGTAGAGAATTCCGACGGAGAAAGTGCCACGCATGCTCGGATCAAATTAAGAGACCAAAGCTATTGGTTACTAGCCTCTACATAGTTCCGTCGTACGCAACGAATGTCACCACGTTCAGAATGATCGGATTTTCCGACAACTTTGTCCAACCGTGTGTATGCAACACCAGTGTCGGACAAAATCCGACAGATTTTGTGGTCGGAATTTCCGACTGTGTGTACGGGGGCTTAGTCCGTTCCTGTGTGGGCAAGTCAGTTTGTTCGAAAGTTCGTCGGTATGACCGTCGGACCTAGTCTGCCGGAAAGTCCGGTCGTGTGTGCGCGGCATCAGGGAAAGTTACTTGACCACAGTCAGGTGATGGACCGAAGTGTAGCAACAGTGTACTGGTTTTGCTGATATACAGCAAACTGAATAGTCGCATGATATGGGATTGGAATTCAACTGAGCAGGGTGGACACGGTTCCTTGCCAGTTCAGTGAAGATGACGCACAGCAGCAAATGTGTTGCCTCTTGGCAGATCATTGGTTATTTTTCTGTAGTTAATGGGTCTTTAAAGGAATAAAGCGTGGGAAAATGTGCATGAACTACAAAGATGTATTCAGATGTCCCCTTTTTTTAATTTAATTTCTTTATTGTGCCCCGATTTATGCTTTTAATTGTGAACAAGTAATTATTTTTCTATATGCATTCTAATACCCCCTACACTCCCAGATTGCATTTTGTAATCGCAGCATCACAGCTATTTCTTACATTTTTCTTGTCTCTTAATGCTATGTACTATGTTCTTGACATTAACGTGCTCTTTTTTTCAATGTTTCTTTTCTTAGTATCAGGTTGGTCAGCTTTATTCTGTGGCTGAAGCTAGCAAAAATGAAACTGGTGGTGGTGAAGGTATTGAGGTCTTGAAGAATGAGCCATATGAAAAAGATGGAGAAAAGGGTCAATATACACACAAAATCTACCACTTGAAAAGGTGAGAATTTAGATCTTAAAGTTCAAAGGATCTAGGAGCATGGAAGGGGCACCTCTATGCTAACACGACCAGACACAAGCTAGTTTGTGTGCACTGTAGAGCAGGAAAATGTTTCCATTGATAACAGAGAGTTCCAAATAGTGAGCCTTCATATAGTATTTTTTTTTTTTTTTTTTTTTAAGTACAAATGCTACTTTATCTCTGGGATCGAATAGACAGTAGTTTTAGCCACCTGGGGGGTCATTCTGTATTTTGTGCTGCAAATTGTCTGCATGTCCAAATGCATGAAACTTGGGCTGATCACACACAGCATGTCCTTTTGAGAACATTTGACAAATGCCGGTTGTATTCAAGCTACCAAAACTATTTGCTAGCGACTAATAGGAGTAGAAACAACACAGTTATATTCCAAACTGGTAGCAAACCATTATATGTTGAAGGTTGTTGGAATGTGCTATCATAATTCATACACAGTACACAGCTGTTGTATTCCTAATGGGGTCAGCTGTTGAAGATGCAAATTATTGGAGAGAGCCAATTACCTTGAAACAGCCCAAGCCCCCCATCTGCTGGGCTTGCCCAAAATTGTGCAGATTTTGGATACGTGTCTATAATTTTCTGTGTTCTTTGACTGGGACGAGCCTTTAGAAGTCTCCTCTGCAGTCCTTATTAGGCCAACCAGTGAGGGAAGCCCCAAAACTCACAAGACGATTAGTAGCATAAATCTTTATATCAGCCTGGATAGCCATAGCTAGATCTTAAAAATTCCCTATGATTTTCTTTGATTTACTCAAAGCCAAGTTATCCTGGATCATGATTTAATGAGAAACTATCTGCAATCTTGAACAATAAAATTAAAATATTTGAGCAGACTTAGGAGCCCTGGCTCGCATACATTTCTGGGAGGACCCAATGTTCCTACTCATTTCTACTCGCCAGCGGAGAGGATGGAACAGTAGTCTGTTTTCTTATGTAATTCCTGTTTGAGAACGCAGCGGTTAGCTCCTGCGTCCCTACCAACAGAACAAAGTTTTGGGTTTCCTAGGGGAGGTGCAGGCATAGGAAACCTTTCCCCGGAGCGAGGTTGGTTTAACTGGACCTGTGAAAGGCTCTACATTATGCTACGATAGACGAAAGCTATCTTTACAGAGTGGGAGCCTATGTAATGGTGTACCAGGATGGAATGACCTCTTCTAACTAGTATGATATTAGCTTTTTCAGGAGAATGCGTGGGCAATAGGAGACCAATGGGTGCCAGCTTTTATGCCTACCTGGGTTCAATATATTATTTCGTATGGTCTTTAAAGTGGAACTTTAGTCAGAAAATGAAGTACTGCTAGATCACTCGAGGTTGGTCCCTTTTGCAGGTATAGCTATGTAAAACATTTATAAGCAAGTGCCTATACTGTTTAAAATCCAGTAATATTGCCTCACCCTGTTCTGCACATGCTCAGTTGCTCTATTTTTAAGCACATGTGCCAAAAATGTAGAGGCTGATCTGCTGACAGCCTAAAAATGTACTGGTGCTCTGGGTTTCAGCAAAATGGCGGCCTCTAGCAAGAAGAAACAGGAGTAATGCTTGAGGCAATTTACAGCACACGCTACTTTTGGTAGCATAATTATTAATGTGGAATGTATGTTTCTTGCTAAAGAACATTATTTTTTATCAAGTTGTTATGGGTAAAGTTCTGCTTTTTAATATGTGTTTTGTTTGTTTTTTTTGTTTTGTTTTTAGCGTCTTACTGGTTTCCATGCTCAAATCACACAATCTGAAATATTTGTTTGTTACTCATTTTTGTGTACTGCTCAACAGTATTTGCTTGGGCTTGCTTGTTTTTTGTACTTTACCATTGAAATCTAATAAAATTTTTTGGAAATGAAGCACAAGCCCCCCAAAATGTTACTGTTGCTCGCTTGCAATCTTTCTAATCATGTAACGCTATTGAATCTTTGCCAAAAAGATTGTATTGTTGACTAGGGCTTATTTTTCAAAAGTGAAGAGAAAAAGTTTATGAAATTGGAGAACTTGCACATAGTGACCATTTTAGGATTTTTTTTTTTTTTTTTTTTATTGTCCGGTATCTGGTCACTGTGGGGATATTTTGTAACTTGTAGGAAGCTTTATTTTAATCTAATGCTAGAAATCGATTTCTTGTATTTTAATGTCTGGTTCTCCTTTTTCAGTAAAGTCCCTGGTTATGTAAAGATGTTTGCTCCAGATGGATCCCTGGTGTTTCATGAAAAAGCATGGAATGCTTATCCTTACTGTAGAACAAGTAAGCAGCTTATGATGTTTTCAATCCATACATCATAGGAAATTGTGTTCTGCTTTCATTGCCAAGCTCGAAAAAGGTTTGTCATTGAAAGTATCAGCCATTTTACCTCAAACATTCTTCAATGAACTTTAGTAATTGATGCCATTTTCTGTCATGTCAAAATTTATGCAACAAAGTCTGGTTGTTGCTCAAAGCCATAATTCTCTTTTTCCTTTACCTAGAATCTGCTTGTATTTGATGCATAACTATTCACCAGCTTGTATGTGCAAAAATCAGCAAGAATGTATGATCTCCCAGCAAGCCTTCCCTTAGGTTGTATGTTTTTAGAGCCTAACTCCGGCCATTTTTTGTAATGGAATTTAAATTTCCTAATGGTTATGTCTGTATGTGATCCAATAGGGGATTTTTTTTTCTTTATTTTCTGTACAGGAAATGTAGGGTGGGGTTGTTATCCGTACACGAAAGTATACATTCCAATAACACTTTCATGACCCCAACCCTTCCCCCTGCTGTTGAGATTTCACTCCACTTCCAGGAAGTTGGAGGGAAATCGAAATACTTATAATAATACTTAATTTTCAGCAACAATTCCTTTTCTGCACAAGCTTTCGAGATATCTTCAGGTAAATCAATACTAATGCACAGGAAATTAAGGGACATCTATGGTCACAGCATACACTTTCATTGTATAACATTGGCATTGTAATAGCAATGCAAACAATAGTTAGTGTTGACAATCCCATGTTAACTTTCCAAGAACTACATATCCCATGGTACCCTGCTGCCTGAAACTCCTCCTCCTCGGCACCCCTGTAGTTCAGAACACTGGCTCTGTGAAATGTGACACAGCAGTGCCTGCTTACAGGACATAGTGAAGATGTCTACCAGAATTCAAGGAAGTAAGCTTAGGTTCAACCCCCATTGTCATGTGCTTTCCACAGTGTGACTTGCTTGCAACTTTCATTCAACTTTAGAGTCTATGGGACACCAAGTCACATCAAATTAGTGCATGAAGCTTTTTAAAAGTTGCAATTTGAGTCACATTGGTTGTAACGTCCGTCACTGACATAAATGTGTTTTCACTTGCCATGTGACTTTTGTGTCGCAAGTTACTTGACCAATCGCAGCAGATTGAACCAGGACCTAATGTGTGGGGATCTTGACAAAGTAAGTTTTAAAACTTCAAGATGGTTCAGATTTAATAGGAGTAGGTTAGAATTAATTAAAATGCAATGTTACATTTTTACCATAGATAGCATTAGCAAAGGGCCAAAACAAATATTACAGTTAATAACCTATGAGCGCATCATTGTATCTGCCATTGCTGAATTGTTTTTGGAAGTGTCCACCTAATCTACATATTTTTGATGCACAAAGTAGTAAAGGCAGAATGCGTGCCTGCGTAGAGGAGCTTTTGTTTGCTTCAAGCAGGTTTTGCATTGCCATAAAGGTCTATGGGATGCAATTGAGGTCCTATGCACCTGAAAAATGAATTCTGAATGAACTCAGAAGTGTCTGAAATTGATAACTATCAACACAAGCTCAAAGCCTTTCAACACAGGCCCTAAAGATGACCGCCTTTAAAGTGATTGTCTTGTGTTTTTTTCATTTAAAAAAAAAAAAAAAAAACATGTACTTGCACAGAACAGCCTGGATCCTTCTCTTCTCGGGTCCATGGCTATAGCTCCTGACCACTCCCTCCTGTTGCATGCCCCCACAGCAAGCAGCTTGCTATGGGGGCACCTGAGCTGCAGCTCCGTGTATCTATTCAGACGCAGAGCTGCGGTTTGGTCTCACCCCCTCTCTCGCCTAATTGGCTTCCGCTGCTGTCAAACTCAATTAGCCAATGGCGCTGCTGTTAGCCAGTCAGGAGGCGAGTCCCGGAGGGCCCAGGGAATCGTGGACATTGCTGGACAGAGATGGGCTCAGGTAAGTATTAGGGGGGCTGCTACACACAAGGCTTTTTATCTTAATGCATAGAATGCTTTAAAGTGTAAGTCCACCCTAAAACTAAAATCCCTGCATCTACAGACTTCCACATTCTAACACATCCACCTTTTCTGAAGCCAATCTGATCCGGTCTCCAGCGGCAGAAGCTCTGCAGAGGACACAGCTGACAATGGCTGTGAAATTAATGGGGAGTGACTTCACCCATAGAGTTACTATGGGGCTTCTGTTGTGGGCTGTGTCCTATGCACCCGCCTCCACAGCGAAGCCATGGCTGACGGCTCAGCATGGGGTCAGGTCAGAACAGCTGCAGAAAAGTTATATAATACAGATTTTTTTTTTTTTCTTTACAGGGCTAGTGTTAGATCGTGGATGTCTGTAGATGCAGGGATTTTAGTTTTAGGGTGGACTTCTACTTTAAGATAAAGAAACCTTCTGACTTTACAATCACTTTAAGCTTGGATCCTCAATACTTAATCAGAAAGGGCCAATTCTATTATGCTACTGTAAAAGAGTTATTTCAAAGAAAAACCCAGTGTTCTTGAATCTCAGGATACTCTTCTAAAATGGAAAATTGTTAAAGGATGAGGTCACCTTTGGGAACATGTTACATGTTCCACCCGTTTTTAGGATAAAACCTGTAACATGTTCCCACTCCTGCAGCCTCTCCCTGACCCCCCCCCCCCTTTCTAACTTTGATAGCGGTCTGAGGATCTTCTCCCTGCACCCACTGTCACAAAAAAAGCGGTGCTCCGCCCACCTGGACACATTATTCATTCAGAGTTTTGTGAATGGGAGAACTACCCTCAGACGTTGCGACTGACACCTTGTAATTCTCAATGAACTACCTTGTAATTAATGAATTACCAGGGTGCTGGTGAGTGCTCTATGTAGTTCATTGATGATTCCTGTCATTCAGTAACTACCTGCCTGTACGATTAGCGAGCAGACGGCTATACTGACAGTCTGCAGGAGCCTGAGATTGTGCCCGTGATCTGCTGATCACTAGTGCAATGTTTTAAAGGCTCCTTTAAATGTGCATTTTTTATTTTATTTTTTTTATTTAGAAAGGTGAACTTATCCTTTTAAAATCTTGAAATAAAACTCCAATCACTACTTCAGTCTAAACTGGCCACTTAACCTAACCTTGGTTGATTTTTAAAAAACACATCTTTGTACGTGGTGTCCCTAGGCCTATAAAGGTTGGCCCCACCTATTCTCAGTATAGCTGTGAATGATTGGGGTAGGCACAGGCAACAAAAATGCTGCTGGTCTGGTTGAGGTTAGTTTGTGTACTACCACAATGGAATGTTTATTCATACTTCCAGCTTTAGAAGATGAGAGAGAATGAATACTCCTATTTATAGATGTTGAAAACTCTGCCATTTTTAAAAGTATGCAAACCTTCTTTTTTTTTTTTTTTTTTTTTTTTTCAGCCATGTTACCAATTTTCCTAGTGATGTTAGAGTAGCCGATTTTACAGTGTGCTACCATATACAAGGGAAAATGGTGCCTACTCCTTCCACAGCACAGCTTACACAGAGCTACCCATTTAGTAAATGCATGCATGAGAATGTGGCTTTCTTTTTCCTGGTTCAGATGTAAGCAGGTGGGAATGCTCTGCATTGTGATGCCATAAAGCATACTTTTCTCTTACAGGAAGGCTTGCATCATGTCTAATACATTATCTGAACCATGTTACTATTTTACAGATGAGCTTGGCAGAATTTTGCTATCGTTATCTTTAGTACCTGTTAATCTTGTATGTATGGGGGCCCTGGCTAAGGGAGGTAAAAAGCCAAGATTATTTCTATTATGGTTGTTAGATGCATGTCTCAACCATCTGGAGGTATAAGCAGATTATTAGGAGGAAAGCTAAAGCAAAGCTCAGATAAAGTTGCAAGTTACTTAATGTATAGCTAATAAGCAGTACAACCCATGGGTTCAAAAACCCATATATTTTTGCATACCTTGGGCTCTGGGGCTAAGTAGAGTCCAGATCCTTAGTTCTCTCCTGCAGTCATTTTGCTGCAGGCCATGTCGGTAATTAAAAATGCCAGGGCATTTGCAGGGCTTTAAGACCGCTTTCACGCTGAGGCAGTCTTCAGGCGTTTTAATGCTAGAATTAGCACCTGTAAACTGCCTCCCATTCATTACAATGGGTGCTTTTACACCTGGGCGGTGCGCTTGTGGAAAGTTCGGAAATGTCCTGCAAGCAGCATCTTTGGGGCAGTTTGGAAGCTCTGTATACAGCGCTCCCAAAATGCCCCTGCCCATTGCAATGAATGGGCAGCATTTTGGAAGCGCCGCAACACAGGAGTTTTTAACCCCTTCTTTTGGGATAAAAAGCACCCCACTAGCGGCCGAAAAGCATCGCTTAAACTGTGCTAAAGCGCCGGTTAAACGAGCAGCGCTTTCGCGCCAACGCTGCCCCGGCCCCAGTGTGAAAGGGATCTTAAGGCTCTATGTAGGCATGTTAAACACATCTGTGGCCTATACATGCTTATACTTTGGTGCCCAAGTCATTGATTCCTAGAAGCCCAGGCCAACTTTTTAACCTGTTGGATTTAACTAGACAAGAACTCCAACTGATTCGTGTGCAGAAGTCTTAAATTCGCTATATATATATGTCTATGTACCGTGTATCTACGTACCATGTACCTTACATATATATATATATTATACAGTTATTGCCACTGCTTCCAGATCCCAGACTGCTTGCTGAACACAGGAGGGCGCTCACTCGACAAGGGTACCATTCAGAGAACACTTTGCATTTTCTCAATAAATGCCGTGATTAGATGAGCTGGGAATGGTGATGTCACCAACCTGACTCTCCAGTGGGTGGAATCATTAGGCTTCAGTTTATGGGTTTTTAAGGGCGTGGAGGCTTTAGCTCAAGTCCTTAATTTTTGTGGTTATTAGTTGAGGGTTATTTTTGAATGTTCAAATAAAGGTTACTGAAAGACTGGGAGAACTGGGAAGGCTAGGACTAGTAGTTTTACAGGGCCGGAGACATGCAGTTGTAATGTGCTTGGAATGTTATTTCTGCAGAGACAATAGAAATTTGAGTAAATAGTTTAGGGCTTGTATTTCTACAGAGAGGAGAAATGCGGTTGTAGTTTGCGTTAACTAATAATTCTACAGACAGGCAAAAGAGAAGATTGGTGTACAGGGTCTTGTAGCTTTACAAAGACCGTGAGAAAGGAAGGCAGGAGCAGTGTGGTCAGCTGGGCTCTGCTGGTTGAACTGTACAGTGTGTTTTCATGTATGGTAGTACAAGGTGTATGCAGTAGGTGTTCTATTTTCAGTCCCTTCTCCGACACATCCTATAAAATGGAACATCAGAAATTGCAGCACTTTTAAAAATCTGCTGGCTTATACAAGTCCAACAATGCCTCCCCATGAACTTCTCTCCTTTGTTTACATTTATACTAAGTGCAGGCAGTAAGGCTGGCCATACACTATACGAAAAATCGTACGAAGTTTGGTCATTTAGACAGTACGTTTCCTATTTTCAGGCAGTTAATGGGCACAAAATCGTTATCGCTGGGACGTCTTTGAGCCGAAAAAATTAAGGACAAGTTTGGAAATTTTCTGCCGAACGAACAATAAATTGAAATGTTAATATGGTTCCTGTCCGAACTGTCTGCACTAGGTATATGTAAAAAAAAACTAACAAAAGATGCATTCATTTATGTCCACTGAACGATTTATCGATCATTACATGATGGCACTATCATTTGCACTCATGGCCGAATGTTCGTTTTTCGAAAATGGGTTTGGCTGATTTTTCGTATAGTGTATGGCAAGCATAAGGCTATTGCTATGCCTCAGGCACCCTGGAACTAGAACTTCGGGTCTCTGATAAAACAGCTGCAGAGTCGTGTGCAGCCGCTTTGCTCGCCCCATTTTAAAAAGAGTTGTATTATGTAAACCTATTCCTAAAATACAAAGCACTCTGTGAATGGACCATTGAGGGGAGGGGTGGGCAGAGCAGCTTCTGTGTATCAGAGTCAGAACAGCAGAAGTATAGCAATAAATATGTAAATGGTAAATGAGAGCAATCCCACCGGGTGGCATTCACCTCATTGGACTTAACCCATTTTTTAAAGTGCTGCCATTTCTGGAGGCCTACTTTCTTGAATTGTAGGATGGAAAAGAGGTCGAGCTTAGATACTCCTTATTTGAGATTTGCTGCTATCATTGCTGGAAAGACTTGAATGGATGATTCTCGGAGCGTGTCCACAATAGCAGCCCCCCCATATAACTTTTAGGATAGGTTTGCTTATATGCCTAATCCCTAACAAGAATTGATCTTCAAGTGATCTTGTTTACTTTTATTTTTTATTATAAATATTGTCAGCACTAAACTCTGTGTACCTAAAGCCATTGATTTTGGAAACGTCACTTGTTTACACTAAAACTTTATCCATTATGGCCTGAAATAATTTTTTGTCTTCTTTTTCTCCCCCCCCCCCCCCCCCCCCCCTCTTTCCCCTTGAATATTCCAACTGAACAGTTGTAACGGTGAGTACATTTCAAGAAAATGTGTGTTATTTTTTTTTTTTTTTACTTTATTATAAGTTTAAATTTATTAAAAATAAAAAAAATAAAGTTTTTGTTGCCCAATTGAAAATGTGCAAAACTTTAACCTGGGTAAATACTATGAACCTTCTTTTTCTTTCTTTTTTTTTTTTTTATGATGCATTTTAATAACCTTATGCTTTAAAGAGAAGAAAATGTATATCTGTGTATGGCCAAAGTCCTTGTCTCTATTGTATATTTCTATCTAATTAACCTGGATGTTGGCCAACTGATAATTTTTTTTTTTTTTTTTGATACATTTTTTTTTTTTTTTTGGAATGTGACTTGTGCCACTCACAGAAATATCTACAGAATGTTAGAAACATACTTTTTTTTTTATTGGGTATTTGCAAAAGAAGTTAACTAAAATAGCCTAATTTTGTTGGATGGTTGTTCACTGTCTGCTACAAGTAATATTTATTGGAAGGCATTAAGTGTCATTGTACTTGAAAGAACAGTCCCTGTTTGGACATCCTTGATATATTGAACACTCATCTTTACATTAATTCCACAGTAAAGTCTATATGTTGGGATGGTATATTTTGTTAATTATGCATGTTGTAGTTCTAGTCAATTAAAGTGTTTTTTTTTTTTCAGAATGAATATATGAAAGAAGACTTCTTCATTAAAATTGAAACTTGGCATAAACCAGACATGGGGACACAAGAAAACGTAAGTTGATTGATTTTATTCAGGTTTCTTTTCAGGCATTTTGCTTCATACGCATCCAAACAAGATTTTTGTAGGATAATTTTATAAATTGTGACTGCTGCCCCTCTCAGACAATCTCTTCCCTGGTTTTCCCTACCCCATCATATAAAAATGTTAAAATACTAACCACAACATACAAGGCAATCCGCAACATCGCCCCCAGCTACATTACCAACCTTATCTGCAGATATTGCCCAAATTGTATATTATCTCTATCATCTCTATCATCTCTCTCTATATCATCTCTATCATCTCTATCTCTATCTCTATCTATATCTATCTCTATCATCTCTATCTCTATCATCTCTATCTCTATCTCTCTGCTAGTTTAACATATTTTGGTGACCCTGGACTACATATTGTATTTGGCTTTCCTTACCTGGGAAGCAGCCGGTGCTGTATCATTGGTTTTCTCTTCACCTTCAAAAAATGGGTACTTCAGAGCTTTCTAGGTCCACCAAAAAGTACATAATGGGAAGAATTAAAAATGATCCCATGGTAACAGGTTTCCCAATGTAGTTTCTGACTTACCACATTGCATCTCAGGCATACAGTAAATCCAAATGATCAATACATTAGCCTTTTCTCCAGGAAATGTGTGTTTTAATGGTCTGTATGGTACTTGGTACTGTATGGTGAATCCCTTGTTAGAGAAATAATTACATAAAGGTTAAGAAGTTCACCTTTTAGCTAAAAAATTAGCTAACCTAAAATCAAGGTGGATTTGATTTAAATCACTAGTAAAAAGGGTTGATTTAAATCACTAGTAAAAAGGGTTGATTTAAATCACTAGTAAAAAGGGTTGATTTAAATCAACTCGATGTAAATCATAATTTTTAAAGAGCAACTGTCATATGTCCAGCAGCAGCTCCTCCCCTGACCTGCTGTTGACTCTCACCGACAGTCCCAATCACTTTAATGGGATGGCTGGTGATGTGGCAGTGACACAACAAGGTGAGGGATGTGGCAACAGCAGGTGAGTGGATGCCCGCTAACAGGCGCTGCCATGATGGATCTGAAATGACAGGTGCTCTTTAAATGTAAGGACTTATTCTTGCTGGTAGTTGGAATCTTTTTAATACTTGCAAACAAAATTAAGGTTTCCTTTTGAGAATAATAAGCTGTCAGGTTAGTAAAACAGCGATTATCAGAGCCGGTTCAATCATACAGATTGTAGTGTACATAGATTTGCAATACAATGGGATAAAGGAATATTCCTGAACTTTGTTTTATCTCATGGTTACTGTGAAATTGTTCGAGTGCATGTTATCTCAGCTTGCAGAGCTTGGATTCATTGAGTTTACCAAAAATGTAAATATTTCAGAATTGACAGCCTCTTGCTACATAACTAAGCTCCATTTCAATAAACAAAATGATTAATGTATCTTAAATAGAAAACTATCTTTAGATTTTTACTCCAAAAGCATTGTATTTAATTTGAATAAAAAAAAAATCATTGATTTCTTTTTTTTATTTTATCCATTCTGCCTAAAATTATCCTGGCCACCCCTCCGTACCCTGCTGCAGATAGCGAGCACAATGCCCTATGCTGTCCATTTAGTGGTTCGTGTACCATACACCACAAAACTGCACCAAAGTGAGTATCCATCATAATGCTTGCTATGGCACGCTCTCATTGGTGAGCACGACCATGTGATCGTTCTGACCAATCAAAGGGACTTCTTCTGGGACACCTTACCGGAAGAAAAAGCCTCTTCTGATTGGTCAGCACAGCCTTGTGGATGTATTGAACAATGAGTTCTTGCCTATCCAAGCATTATAATGGGTACTCACCCAAGGGCGGTGTACAAACGGCTACACTGGCAACATGGAGCATCAGAGCTGCTATGTGCAGGGGATCCTAAAGGGAGGTCAGGATGTTGGGAGTTCATCTTTTTTTTTATTTTTAATGAAAAATTGAACTTGCTCTTTTAGCACTGAACTGATTCCTTTAATGATTTGGCAATATTTATAATGGGTAACGTGAAACTTTTTTCAGGTCCATGGTCTAGATCCCAATGTGTGGAAAACTGTTGAAGTGGTCCATATTGATATTGCAGACCGAAACCAAGTAGAACATGGAGTAAGTTGCTCTTAATTCTTTCATTCTTGCATAATTTACACAACAAAGCCACGGCTGCAGAAAGTTTACTGTTTACATACATGGGGTGTAAAAAATACTGCAACCAACACACAAAATAGAAAGTCAAGTTTGTCCTTTTTTTAAGTAAGTCACCATACCCAGGATGGCAGCCTGTCTGATAAAGCTTTAGCTTTCTTCCTGCTCCCATATGATCTTCACTGTGTGGGCCTGCCTGGTGCCACACAGCCTTTGCCAAGAAAGTTTTTGCCAGGTCCTGGTTTTACGCCTTTGCCACATTCATCTCTTTGCATGAGCCATACTCCACTACAGTACATGGTTGGAGGCTGCCATAAATACAATTCTTGAGTGGAGGTCTGCTTCGAGCTGGTTACAGTGGAAGTCCACACATGATGATGGGTGGTATGAAGGGTTTCATATAGTGTCACCCTATGTTTGTTTGAAACCGCTAAACAGAGATTATGAACAAACCACAAAAGTGAGATGAATAAGGTCAGTTGCTTTTTAGCAGTATGTGTCAAAATGTGTGTTTAATAGGCACCTTGATAGTTGATGACATTTGTCAACTTAAGACTACAAAGAGAATCGAGTGTCTGAATTACAGGTACATCTGTCAGGATAAGCTACAGTCTTCTTTATTATACCAATTGTAAGCTGCATTGACAAAAAGGACCAATACTTGCAGGCCAAAGCTTTCACAGCACCTCTGCATGAGTCCACAGCAGCTACTTTCATGAGCTTTACAAAGTTTATGTTGGCCCTGGCATTCCTAAACTTCTTGCATCCATTTGCCAATGTGTTAAACTTGGACCCTGAGCAATAAAATTAACATGGCTTGGTAAGTTTACCGTAGTGTGGTTTTCATGTGGAAATTGCCAAAGTATTACTTAAAACCCTCACAGGGGAATTCAATAAAGGATTAACACATTTCCTCAATAACTTCCTGCCTCTAATTCAGGCACGCATTACTGACATGTAGGTAATTTTTACTACTGTCGCTTTAAAACCTGTCACTGAGGCAGTGATAGATTCTTAAAGACTTACAGCCAGTTCTCTAATTAGGAAACGTGGTAATTAAGACCAACTTTGAGCTGGCTGTGCTGGGAAGCTGTCATTATTGCAATGAGCTTTATCCCTGACCCAATTCAGCTGTTGGCCAGGCCAGAAATAAACAAAGGGGTCAGTGATAATTGATTTGTCACTGGGTGGGCAGAGCCTGGTTGGGCACTGAGAACTAGTTTGCATGGCAGTAGGTGGATTTAAAAGCTGTTATTGGACTGAATAGTGTTTTTTGATCTGCTCACTACCATGCATTGGCATTTAGAAGTAAAATGAACCTGAAGGGGAACTAGTCTTTCAGTTCCCAATCAGGCTTTGCCCATCCCTAGTGCAGTACTCCTCAGCCATGTGCCAGTCTGTGTGATGGGTGCAGTGGCTGGGGAGGAAGGGATTGCACTGAGGAAAGGGGGTCCAGTAGGAACACTCTGAGCTCGCTGCAGGATTTATGTACTGGCAACTACAGTGCTAAACTCAGTGGTGATCAGATGGCACCAAAAGAAAGCTCCATTTGTGTGGGGAAAAAAAGTTTTGTTTGGGTACAGCATTGCATGACTGCGCAATTACCAGTTAAAATAGCACAACATGGCCTGGTCACGAAGGGGGTAAAATCTTCCAGAGCTGAAGTGGTTAAATATGTGTCAGCGCACATGGAAAAGGGTTAAAATATGAAACATTCAAAATGTCTTGTACTTTTATCTACTGCAAGGATTCCTCATAGCAGCAATGACTCCTGTACAGGCTCAGGCTGAGATGTGAGGGAATCCATGGGAGCACAAGAAATGGCAAGTTCTAGACCTTTCTTGCTCTATCCAGTCTAAAATAAATTTTAGTTGGGCTTTCTTTAGGCTTGGTTTCTGTAAGCTTTTAAATGCTTTTTATATTAAAGGGGTTGTAAACCCTCATGTTTTCTCACCTTAATGCATCCTTTGCATTAAGGTGAAAAAACCTTCTGTCACTGACCAGCCCCCCCCGTTTTACTCACCTGTGTCCGGCAATTCACACGCCAGAGACGTGCTCTTCCCCTCTGCCCTTTTTCTCGATTAGATTGATGGCAGCACAGCCATTGGCTCCCACTGCTGTTAATCAAATCCAATGACATGGGCGCCAGGGGGCAGGGCCGAGTCTGGCATTCTGCGTCTATGGACGCAAATGCTGGACTCGGGAGCGTGCCCGCAACGTAACCTCCCGGGAGAGCGCTTCTCCTAGGTGGTTATACGATGCGGGGAGGAGCTACCGGCGCCGCCAGGGGACCCCAGAAGTCGAGGATCGGGGCCACTTTGTGCAAAACAAACTGCACAGTGGAGGTAAGTATTACATGTTCTGTAAAAAACAAAGCCTTGCAATCACTTTAACTCGCTTGTAAATTGCATTTACTGGCCCTTTTATGAAGTCCCCAGTTTTATTGTATTTTCCTTTATTTCAAAATGTTTTTTTATACTACATTTATTATCTCTCCTCAGCTACTGAAATACCAGTATGACGTGTGTGTGTGTGTGTGTGTGTGTTTTTTGTTTATCTGATAATGAGTTTTTTTGGCTTAAGCATTAAACAGAGAAGTAGTACTTTCATCTGAAGTGACACATTAGCCCTGTTGCATTTTTAACCTACTTCAGAAGCTCAAACTGTTTGTACAGCACAGTGCTTTGTGGTGGACGCTCTTTTTCATGGGTTGCAGAATTAGCCTCCAGATATCCTCAGAGCCGAAGATTCGAGTGGGTTACAGCTGTCATCCCCCAGAGTATTTTAACCGAACTAATGAGATGAGAAGTGTACAGCTGGTGGCAAACAAAATAAACCACAAGCCAAAGGCTCCCCTACAGTGGCTTTGCTTTCCCTGTGGGATCCTGAAGGAGATTGCATGCTAACAAAGCCAGAAGGCTGTCTCCTTCCACACTATTGCTCATTTGCAGCTGTAATTGGAAGCCAGGCATTGTATTGCTGTGCTGGATTGTGTTTTATTGTAGTCTTTTTTTTTATTTTTAATCAAAGTGCAGAAGTTGTATAAAAAGAAGAAAATTTAAAAGAATTGTATTTAAACACTGGTATTGCATTTTTGTGAATAATATAAAGGGTGAGCTAATTGTAATTGTTACTTAAAAGCAGCATCAAGCGCATTTTATGAAATTATTATTTAACTGCTTCCATACCAGGCCAATTCCGGCATTCCTATCATACGTGTAAAAATCATAAAATTACTCAGAAATCCTGACCCCCCCCCCCCCCCCCTATATATTATAATAAATATGGGGGGGTTGGATTCCCCCTATTTATTATAAATATGTATTACCTTGTCTATTCCTATAATTAGCAAGTCTATCAAAGCTCTGATAATGGTACAATAAGGCCCCTTTCACTGTCAGTTTTTTAGGCGGACCTGAACGGTGACATGTCTGCTGACATCCGACCCGCTCCGATCCGCTAAAGTGTGACGGATGGAAACCCTATTTTTCCATCCGTCGATCGGATGAAAACGGACTCTACTGTCCGTCTTCATCCGATCCCCCATAGAGGAGAGCGGCGCTCTGACAGGTCGGTCCCTGCACAGTGTGCAGAGACAGACCTGTCATCTGCCTGCTCAGCAGGGATCGACGAAGCGATCCCTGCTGAGCAAAGCGGAGCCCGTGCACGGACACGTCCATGTGAAAGGGCCCTAACAAGGTTAGCTATAAAAATAAACACACTGCTTTAACAAAGCAAGGGTCTCATTTATTTCCCAAGAAAGTAGGAATGCTATAATGAAAACACTAAAGGAAAATATTACAGAGCATATAAAACAAAAGAACATAAATTATACTTTACGCAAGATACTCCTCAAGATGCTGTCTCGGCTAAGCTCCATGGAAAAGAGGAAGTAACTCCAGCCGGTCAGTACTTTTAAAGCCCACTCGGACACCACCCACACAACACCCACTGCCAGCCTATCTAGCTATCTGTATCCAATAAGAAGAGATCATCCCTCCTAATCGCCAGGAAGTATATTCTTCTCTTCCGGTCCTCCAGGAAGTATGCTTTAATGTCCATTAGGGGCAGTAATTGTTCATGTATCACTGCTATTTGACCTGGGTCATCCTTCAGTGACAGCTGGTCTTTGATCTTCTGTAACTAAGGATATTTTAATTCGCACCTCCCCAAGGGGTCTTATCTGGTGCATCTCTACCCCTGTACCTCACATCAGGAGGCCTGCAAGAACATCCTGCTAGGATATGAATTCCCATTCATGACTTCTTGTTCAGAACACCCTGCTGGTTCACCTTGCAAATTCCAACTTGGGCCAGATGGCTGTATCAACCAGAAAACTCCAGAAATATGATATTAAACCATGTTGCCTTCCAACAAATGCAGCTTTGTGCCTAAAGGGCATGCATCACCCTTCTTCAGAAACAGCTCCTATGGAACTATCCATGACGGTCTTTAACGTATTGTGCTTCCCAACATATGCCGGTTTGCCCCTGAGTGACACACCACCACCATTTTTGGTGGTGTGTCTTCTCCTTTCCGGTATCTTCATGATGGGGTGCAATACAGGCAAAGTGTGTCCATTTACTCACCATTCACCAACACATACTCAGAGCCAAAAATTAACCAGCTTTCATATACAGAACCTCGAGGAGGGCCTTACTCACCCATATTACCACCTAATACATGTACGTCAAATTATAATAGCACACAAATTAACACATTACCATGATATATATACTTGTATATGAATCCACTAAATTAAGAGTCCCACCTCCAACCAATCCTTGTCAAGCCCTGGTGTTGCCCCTAGTATGTCATCTGGACAGGGGCAAAGACGGCACACCTTGTATCCAAGGGGCGGTAGGGGGCCATTACACAAATATTCTTTTCGATACAGGTGCAGCTGTCAGCTTAACTAATATCGAACTTCAAAAGGATCCAACAAATTTTCCTTAGAGGATTCGGAGGACAGCAGGTACCTTCTGAGGAGTCAATACCTGTGCCTATAGACAGAGAGGGGTTGTGTGTGGAACACAGTTTGTTTCTTTCCCCAACACATGAGGGCACTATTTTGGGCTCTGATGTCATGGGGGCACATGGACTGATTCTTGATCTCTGTAGTTGGGTGCTGTGGAAAGGGTCTAGGTACAAAGGCAAGGTGCACATGGTCATTGACAGCTGTGAGGTTACATCAGTTAAAACCAATGAGATCGGTCATGCGATGCTGTACCCAAACAAAATTGATGTCCTTTTTTTTTTTTTTTACCACAAATGGAGCTTTCTTTTGGTGGTAATTGATCACCCCTGCGGTTTTTATTTTTTGCGCTATAAACAAAAAAAATGAAAAATGAAAATTTTATAATATCCAAAATAAAACACATTTCTTCCTCAGTTTAGGCTGATATGTATTCTTCTGCATATTTTTGGTAAAGTTTTACTAGTAATGGCGGTGATCAGCAAACCATGCCGGGCCTTGTAGGTCAACCTGTTTAAAGGTAGTACTTCAGGCATGTCCAAAGTCTGGGCCATGGGCCAACCCCGAACCGCGTTACGGTTTCGGACGGCTGTCTGGTAATTTGTGCATGTATATCTTTTGTGGCCCCCAACGAATCCCTGAGCGCCGGGGGCCACAAAAGATAAAAATTAAAATGTAATGATTTGTGACCAGAAGGGCCTGACCTTTTCAAATGCCCATATCATTTGCAGCAGATCCCTGTCAATATTTTGTCATTCATGGCAAGTAGGAGTTTCTCCTTTTTTTTTTTTTCCCATGTGAATCCGGCAGATCGCTGTGTAATTTCTATAAAAATATCTTCAAGTGGGTTTTAAACCTTTCCATATACCCAGTAAAGTGACTTGCCTCAGGTGATACATAGAGATTAAACACATCCTCCTACATAAGTTGTATCTATCTGCAGTCTTCTCTTCTCTACAGACATTCAAAGTGCTGAATTTAGAAGCTTGTCTGAAAGTTCAGAAAAAAAGGGGGTGGATAGCTGTAATTACACCCTGCAGAGTTCAGTGAGGAGAGCTCTGAGAGCTGATTGGAGGAAATGGACACACCCCTCCTTTACCTGGCACACGGGAACAAAGCTGAGGCTGTCAATCTGCTGGAGCAGCAGTCACCAATCAGTGGTACATGGGCCATTGATGGTTCCTAGGGGTTCTGCTGCATATCAGCATTGTGGCAAATGTATAGCGCCCAATGTTGTTTCCAGTGTTCTCAATGGGCACTGACAGTCAAAGCTGTCAGCATGCATTGATACCCAATGCCTCTGGCAGAGAGCCAGAGCTGTGTGTGTGTGTATATAAGGCAGCAGTGTGATCTAGGGGGGAGGGGGACCTCGTACACACAACCGAGAACATTGGTTGAATGATCATTCCTTATTTTTATTTTATTTTTCTCATATCGAAAACAAATAGGTTACTAGAGTTACAAAAACTCTTGTAAGACTGAATACAACATCCTATGATGATGTAATGTATTCTTTCGTTTTCGAATATGCGCGGTCTTGGGCATACGATTATTTTCAGACAAATGGTGTACTAATAAAACGAAAATCTTTGGTTCTGTTACAAGAAAAATTTTCGTGCTTGTCCCTTCGAATAATTTAGCATGAACTGTTGCGATCAGCTCTCAAACTGTGTACTAACGATCAGATTATCAGACGATCACTCCAAAAGCATTTTTTTTTTTTCTTCCGATTTTCTCACTGTGTGTACTAGCTGTTAGGGTTAGCTCTGCCAGATATAGACTCACTATCAAGCTAGGAGCTAAAATTCCTGCCAATCTTGGTCATTCATACTAGGCATACCCTTGCCAAATGCCAGGTATTGGAGGCACCTAGTTCTAGCTTTAAGGCTCGGTTTACACTGATTTCACAGTTGCGATTTGTGTTTGCATAGGTGCAAATTTAATGCGATTTTTGAGGGGACTGGGCATAGTTGGAGATTAAATTTGCACCTGCACTAAACTTGCACAGGACCCTTTTTTTTTTTTTTACCAAATCAAAATTGCACCGCATTGATATGAACAGCCTTCATAGAAAACCATGTATTTTTAGATGACATGCAAATCTAATAATTTTGGATCGCATCATTGTGAACCGGCCCTAAAGGAAATTTGAGAATACAATTTAATGTACCTACCCGAGTTTACTGAAAACAATGCCATAGATTGGAAGTATGAAAATTCAGAATGTGCCATGCATTTGCCAAAGGTAATGGGAGTTAGGAGTTATTACCCTTTGCTCAGCGGGGGATCGCCCGCTGATCCCCCCCGCACTGAGCAAGCAGATAACAGGTCCGTCTCTGCTCCCTGTGCAGAGACAGAAGCATCAGAGCCCCACTCTCCTCTATAAGGAGATCAGATGAAAACGGACCGCCTGTCTGTTCTGTTTTCATCCGATCCTCCAGACGAATGGAAAATGGGGCCACCATGTGTCTGGATTTCACGGATGGGATCGGATATCAACGGATGTCAGTGGACATGTCGCCGCTTACATCCGCTGCTCCATAGAGGTTAATGGAGTGTCCAACAGTGTTAATTTAGTCAACGAAAATGTTTTTGTCAAAGTTTTTTCATCAGCAGCATTTTTACTGTGACTGAAACAACTATGACGAAAATGAAATCCTTTTTAATTTAACGAACGAAAACGGGACAAAAATGGCAAGGAGGGAAGTTTACCCTTGTGAACTAACTTCCGTTTTTCACGGAGCTCTGTCTGCTTCCGTTCCCAGCAAGTGACTGTGTATTACAGCCTGCCTACCTCCCCCCCCCCCCCCCCCCCCCAATGTCCCAACGAGACTGTCCCACTCCCGAGTCACAAGTACGACAACTGCCAGCCAGGTGCCCACATCCAGAGCAGACTGAGTGTGTACTGGAGTATATTACAAAAACAGCAGGCCTGAGGCCTCCCTGTCTCCTCAGACCAGAGCACTATGTGTGCATTACACAGGCCTCCACTGACCATCGGCAGTGGTATCCAGTGCACTGTGCATTTCAGACCATCCCTCAGACCAGAGACCACCATACAGCACTGTGCAGCATTACAGGCCTCCTCTGACCAGTGACCACCGCCATGGTGGCATCCAGAGCAGTGTGCATTACAGGCCATCCCTTAGACCACCATCCAGCACTCTGCAGCATTACAGGTCTCTTCAGACCCCCATCCAAAGCACTCTGCAGCCATACAAGCCTCCTCAGACCACCGTCCAGAGCAATGTACAGCATTACGGGCCTCCTCAGACCACCGTCCAGAGCGCACTGCAGCATTACAGGCCTCCTCAGACCATCCAGAGCGCACTGTGCAGCATTATAGGCCTCCTCAGACCACCGTCCAGATCGCACTGTGCAGCATTACAGGCCTCCTCAAACCACCGTCCAGAGAGCACTGTGCAGCATTACAGGCCTCCTCAGACCACTGTCCAGAGCGCACTGTGCGGCATTACAGGCCTCCTCAGACCACCGTCCAGAGCACACTGTGCAGCATTACAGGCCTCCTCAGACCACCGTCCAGAGCGCACTGTGCGGCATTACAGGCCTCTTCAGACCACTGTCCAGAGCGCACTGTGCAGCATTACAGGCCTCCTCAGACCGTCCAGAGCGCACTGTGCAGCATTACAGGCCTCCTCAGACCACCGTCCAGAGCGCACTGTGCAGCATTACAGGCCTCCTCAGACCACCGTCCAGAGCGCACTGTGCAGCATTACAGGCCTCCTCAGACCACCGTCCAGAGCGCACTGTGCAGCATTACAGGCCTCCTCAGACCACCGTCCAGAGCGCACTGTGCAGCATTACAGGCCTCCTCAGACCACCGTCCAGAGCGCACTGTGCGGCATTACAGGCCTCCTCAGACCACCGTCCAGAGCGCACTGTGCGGCATTACAGGCCTCCTCAGACCACCGTCCAGAGCGCACTGTGCGGCATTACAGGCCTCCTCAGACCACCGTCCAGAGCGCACTGTGCGGCATTACAGGCCTCCTCAGACCACCGTCCAGAGCGCACTGTGCGGCATTACAGGCCTCCTCAGACCGTCCAGAGCACACTGTGCAGCGTTACAGGCCTCCTCAGACCACCATCCAGAGCGCACTGTGTGGCATTACAGGCCTCCTCAGACCACCGTCCAGAGCGCACTGTGCGGCATTACAGGCCTCCTCAGACCACCGTCCAGAGCGCACTGTGCGGCATTACAGGCCTCCTCAGACCGTCCAGAGCGCACTGTGCAGCATTACAGGCCTCCTCAGACCGTCCCGGGCATCTAAATCTGTATCTGTGAGTTTGTTCAAACCTTAATACCATAAATAATATACATTTTTTTTTTTTTTTACTCCAGGGGTATATGAGTTTGGAAATTCTAAAGAAATGCTTAAATAATGCATTACAATTTAAACGCATTTGAGGTTTTAGTTGACTAAAATGTACTGGAGATTTTATGTTCATTGATTTTATTGAATCATATTAGATGATACAGAGTGATAAAAGTTTCTGTCATATATTAAAGCGGTTCTGCACCCATTTCATTTAGTAAATCTCTTTGCCTTCCAAATCAGGCAAAGAGTACTAAATGAAATGTTTTTTTTTTTTTTTTTTTCTTACCTTGTAATTGATGACTTCCGGTCTTCTCTCTCTTCGGCGGGGGGCGGGGTCTCTGCGTCGATCGTCGTCACGCCGCACTGTCTCCTGGGATCTGGTGTCATTGATCCCAGGAGTCAGTGCGGGCATCTTCCGAAATCTCACGAGATTTCGGCCACATCTTCCGAAATCTCACGAGATTTCGGCCACATCTTACGAAATCTCGCGAGATGTCGGCAGATGTGCCGTTACTGCGCACGCGCGAGTAACGGCGGTGCATGCTGGGCCATCTAAAGTGCCTGTGGGGTTTCACATGCCCACAGGCAAGATGGACCCCAGCAGACAAGAAGAAGACAAGAAGAAGATGAAGATGAAAACCGGCGGCGATCGAGATGGAAGATGGAACAGGTAAGTCCCCCAATTGAGCTATATGCCCTTGGCATATAGCCCAAAAAAAAAGAGTGCAGAACCGCTTTAACTAATAGAAGAGGCAAAACACTTAGTCAAGTACAAATGACAGAAGATAATAGTATCAAGTAAATGGTAGAAAAATGTTATTGCTACTACTCATCGGGCAGGGGGCTGTTTATCCCCCCCTCAACACCCCACATAGGAACAAGCTGTGTCAAGGGAGGGACATCGCCCCTTTCTGTCGACAAGGTTTTGCTTTAATAAAAAATGAAGTAAAGTAATGCAGAACAACAAAAAGGATAGATTATCTATTGGGAACAACAAGAGACACCTGTTAGAAATGGCAGTAATCAAACCTATAGAACATATGGCTTTTCTTATGTTGTCGGTAAAAGCCTACTAGTATATTTGTGCAGGTACTTATAAGAGTAGATAAGGTGCTCTAAAAAAGGGTCAGAAGGAGGGCAGAGATAGGGTAGTCACCATGAGGTAGGTATGATGATCGTACATGGGCTAAGTCATGATAAGGTCAAATTGTGTGAGTTATCAGACCTTGACTGTACATTTAGGATTGGATAACCAAACATCCCATTTGGTTCTAAATTGGGTGAGCTTAAGATAGATAGTTGCTAGCAATTTCTCCATTCTGCGGATTCCAATAAAGTCCAGGTTTTGTGTTAGGAAGGGGTCCACCAATATTTAATCTGGTCCATTAAGCACGCTTTATAATAAGCTTGGACATTGGGGACTCCCATTCCTCCCTGTCTCCTGTGCTTAAGAGTACTGGAGATTTTAGTCGACTAAGATACAATGACTAAAATGGCGTTTTAATCAAAGACTATGACCAAAACTAAAACGCTTGCAGAAGACTAAAATGGGACTAAAAATAAATTGCCATTTTAGTCCTAAGACTAAATCGAAATTTGCTGCCAAAATGAACACTGGTGACCGATCAGGTCCTTCTGAAAAACTGACAGGCGGACCTGATCAGAAAGCCTGTGTGAAGGCGGCCTTAACCGGGTTCCCGACCGGCTCCTGCACATATACGTCGGCAGAATGGCACGGCTGTGCAAAGTAACGTACCGGTACATAAATTTGAATTTCCCGCCGTGCCCGCGCACCCTGCCACGAGCTCCGTGATCGTGCACAAGGGTCCCGAACGGAGCTCAAGAACGGGGAGATGCTGATGTAAACAGCATCTCCCCGTTCTGCCTAATGAAGGCAAACTGATCGTCTGCTTCCTGTCATCGGGAGCAGCGATCAGTGTGGTGTCACACACAGCCACGCCCCAGACAGTTAAAAACACGCCCCTAGGAACACTTAACCCCTTCACTGCCAGTGACATTTTTACAGTAATCAATGCAATTTTATAGCATCGATCGCTGTATTAATGTCAATGGTCTCAAAAATGTGTCAAAATTGTCCAATGTGTCCGCCATAATGTTGCAGTCATGATAAAAATCGCTGAGCGCCACCATTACTAGTAAAAAAAGATTAATAATGCATAAAACTATGCCCTATTTTGTAAACGCTATTACTTTTGCGCAAACCAATCAATAAACGCTTATTCACATTTTTTTTTTTACCAAGAATATGTAGAAGAATACGTATCGGCCTAAACTGAGGAAAAAAACGTTTTTTTTATATATTTTTGGGGGATATTTAATATAGCAAAAAGTAAAAAAGTTTCAAAATTGACACTTTTTTTTTTTTACACTGCGCATAAAAAAACGCAGAGGTGATCAAATACCACCAAAAGAAAGCTCTATTTGTGAAAAAAAAGGATGTCAATTTTGTTTGGGAGCCACGTCGCATGACCGCAATTGTCAGTTAAAGCGACGCAGTGTCGAATCGCAAAAACGTTCTGGTCCGGTAGGGGGTAAATCCTTCCAGGGCTGAAGTGGTTAAGATTAAGGCTCCGTTCACATCTAGGCATTGCTATTTTACAGGCGTTTCGAAGTTCAAAAGGTCACCAATGCAAAAGCAGTAAAACGTCTGTAATCTGCCAAAAAAGAAGCCCATGTACTTTTTTTGAGCGATGGGCGTTTTGCTTTAGGTGACAGAACAGAACGCTCATATGTGAACAGGGCTCATTGAAATTAATGGGATTTGTCTTGTTGGGCGTTTTTTAGAGCTGAGTCTTAGGGCAGGAAAACGCCCAAAAACGCCTAGGTGTGAACGGAGCAGAGGTGAGAATTCTCACCTCCAATCATACTAACTGGCACACAGCCGTGTAGTGGGGCGTCTTAGGAAAACGCACAAGATCTCCTAGCAGTGTGGGCACACAAATCGCACATTTGGCCTTCCTAGTCACTGAATTGTTAGCATGTCTAAATTAACTTTTCTCTGGCTGAATCATGATTAATTATTAAATGGTTATTCCAGTAAGCAAAACTTGCATATATATTTTTTCAGGCTATATCATGACAGCCAGTTACATCTGATTTTCCCATCCTATCGTACTTGGTGTGTGTGTGTTTTGTACCTATATAACTAAAATAAATGTTGTATGTAAACGTCCTTGCTGCTGTTTTTTCACTGCCTGCTCTGGGCACTCACTCAGTCTTTCAGTTTTCATAAATCATCCCAGAAGTCTCAAAGAAAACATCATGTTTTACTAAGGCAGAGTGGCATGGCTCAAGCCTTTGTCATGTACATAAAAAGCCATTTTGTTTTCCTAAACCTCAGATTCTTTTATATGGGACATGCAATCTAACTTTAGTACTGTACTATGCTTGTTTTGCAGGATTACAAAGCAGATGAAGACCCTGCGCTGTTTCAGTCTATGAAAACAAAAAGGGGACCCCTTGGACCTAATTGGAAGGTAATTGGCCGCATTTCTGTCTTTCTATATAATTTGATAAACTATCAAAGTAGGTGTGTGTATGTGGAGTAGCTATGGAACCATATAGAATACCCCATTTGAACAGTCTATAACAAAACATTTATTGTTAATGTATGTATGTATGTATGTATGTGTGTGTATATATATATATATATATATATATATATATATATATATATATATATATATATATATATATATATATATATATATACACACACTATTGTCAAAAGTATTCGGACGCCTGCCTTTACACGCACATGAACTTTAATGGCATCCCAGTCTTAGTCTGTAGGGTCCAATGTTGACCATTCTTCCAGAAGCGCATTTGTGAGGTCAGGCACTGATGTGGACAAGAAGGCCTGGCTCGCAGTCTCCACTCTAATTCATCCCAAAGGTGTTTTAGCGGGGTGAAGTCAGGACTCTGTGCAGGCCAGTCAAGTTCCTCCACCCCAAACTCGCTCATCCATGTTTTTTTTGGACATTGCTTTGTACACTGGTCCAAATCATTTGGTGGAGGGGGGATTATGGTGTGGAGTTGTTTTTCAGGGGTTGGGCTTGGCCCCTTAATTCCAGTGAAGGGAACTCTTAAGGCGTCAGCGTACCAAGACATTTTGGACAATTTCATGCTCCCAACTTTGTGGGAACAGTTTGGGGATGGCGCTTTACTGATCCAACATGACTGCGCACCAGTGCACAAAGTAGGGTCCATAAAGACATGGATGATTGAGTTTGGTGTGGAGGAACTTGACTGGCCTGCACAGAGTCCTGACCTCAACCTGATAAAACACTTTTTGGATGAATTAGAGCAGAGACTGTGAGCCAGGCCTTCTCATCCAACATCAGTGCCTGATGTATCAGGAGCCATACACATTAGACTGCATCGCATAATCCATGGTGTAAAATACAGACTCCAGAAGGCTGCCCATACATGTTTTGAATCTTGGCTGGTTCCTGCTGAATACTGAGATTCAAACTGTTTATGGCTGGCTTTAGACAATTTTCCTTTGGCTAAACTAAACCTTTTATGTGTTCTCTAATGAGCCACATGATTTGTTTTGATTATATTTATTAGAAGGTTTACCTAACACATTGGCTACTGAATGTTGATCACAAATTAAGTGTATCAGTTTTAATAAGGTTAAAAATCCTCACTAGGAAAATAAGTATATAACAGACTCCAGTAGACCTTGGAGTGTTTGACACAACATTCTGTTCAAGGGAAATGTCCTTCTTTGAATGCAGTCTTAGGCCTGCTTTGCACTAGTGGGATTTCAGATGCTACTTTTAGTCGCACATAATCGCATGCCAAGGGAAAATCCGTTCACATCAATGCAACTCAGCACGGAGCAATTTTGGAAAAGGGTCCTGTACTACTTTGGTGCGATTCCAGTGTGATTTTAGCCCCATAGAATATCCAAGCCTTATCAAAGTTGCATCCAAGTAGCACTACGTAATTGCACTGGAAGTCGAATCAAAATCGTATTGTAGTAGTGTGAACCAAGCCTTACACTAGTTCTACCTGTTATGGATTTCTTTATTCTGCTGCCACCTACTGAAAGTCTGTCTACTTATACAGGCTGTACACATAAAACACAGCTAGTGTCAAAAGACCCTTATTATGGAAGATGCTATTGCTGAATTGTAATTGAGGGTAGAAGCTGTGAAGCTTTCACATTCCTATTTTTAAACACACACGCACACACACTTCCACACCCACACAGGTTGAACTGGATGGACTGGTGTCATTATTCAACCTTACCAACTCTGTAGCTATGTAATTTTCAACTGAACCAGACCAAGTATTGAAATTCTAATTTCACTGGCAGCATCCTTGTTCAGGACTAACAGCTTACTTGTAAAATCCTTTTCTTGGAGTACATCATGGGACACAGAGCACCATAGTAATAACTATATGGGTTATAGGTCACCTTACCGGGAGTATCAATTTTTGTGGCAAAGCAATATATACACATATCCCAATAAAAGGGGAGGGACCTCTGTGTCCCCTGATGTACTCCAAGAAAAGGATTTTACAGGTAAGCTGTTATAAAAAAAATCCTATTTTCTCTATCGTACATCACAGGACACAGAGCACCATAGTAATAACTATATGGGATGTCCCAAAGCAATGCTCCCTGAGGGGAGGGAGACACAAAGCAAATAGCCGCCGCCAGGCGTAAGGACCTATACTGCTGCCTGCAGCACACTGTGCCCAAAGGTGGTGTCCTCCTGCCATCTTGCATCCATTTGATAGAATCTTGTGAATGTATGTACTGACGACCAAGTAGCGGCCTTGCAAACCTGAGCCACATAGGCTTGGTGATGCACTGCCCATGAAGCACTGACTGCCCTGGTAGTGTGCACTTTAAACTTAAAGGGAGGAACCCTTCTTTTCAGGCCATAAGCCTGACTAATCACCTGATGAATCCACTTAGCAACAGTAGATTTCGATGCTGCCTGACCCTTTTCTAGGGCCTTCCGGCAACACAAACAAATTTTCTGTATCTGAGCAGTCGCTTTCAGATAGGCTTCAATTGCTCTCACTACATAGAGAGAATGTAATATGTTTTTTCTTCTGCAGAACGAGGTTCTGTGAAAAAGAAAGGTAAGGAAACCTCTTGATTCAGATGAAAACCAGACACTACCTTTGGCAAAAAGTTTGGTTGCGGACGCAGCACAACCTTATCCTTGTCAATGATTAAGTATGGCTCTTTACAGGCGAAAGCAGCCAATTCTGATACTCTAATTGCAGAGGTTATCACAACTAGGAATACCAATTTCCTTGTCAATATTCTGTATAGGTTCAAAGGGTTGTCTTTGCAACACCGACAAAACCAGATTCAAATCCCATGGGCACATAGGTATTCAAACTGGTTATCAGAGTTACCCCTTGTATGAATGCCCGGACTAAAGAGTGCAAAGCAAGCGGCCTTTGGAAAAACACTGCCAAGGCTGAAATCTGACCCTTGATTGTACTCAAGGCCAGGTTAATTTCTACTCCTAATTGTAGAAAGGCCAGAATTCTTCCTATGACATACTTACGAGGATGTCAACCCTTGGTTTGGCACCAAGTGACGTAGGCCTTCCAGACCCTGTTATAAATGGTCCTGGAGGCCGGCTTTCTGGCATTATTCAGGGTGGTTACTACGGAACCTGAAAGCCCCCGATTTTTTTTTTTTTTTTTTTTTTTTTTTAGAATGTGGGCTTCAATAGCCACACTGTTTGTTAAATTTAGCGTTTTGTAGGGCAGGATGGAATACCGGTCCCTGCAACAGCAGGTCCGGACGAATTGGAAGAGTCAAAGCCTCCCCTACTGCCATTCTCCAGATCCCTGCATACCAGGATCTTCTGTGCCATGCCGGGGCCACTAGAATTACTGGCTTACCTTCTTCCCTGATCCTGTGAAGCAGCCGTGGTAGCAGCTGAACTGGAGGGAATGCATAAATCAGTGAAAACTGATTTCCACAGGATCACAAACACATCTACTCCGAGTGCAAGTGTATCCCTTGTCCTCACCACAAAGTTGTCCAACTTCTTGTTGAACCTGGACGTTAATAGATCTACATCTGGCGTACCATATCTTTGGCATATGACCAAAAAGAAATCGGGATGTAGAGACCATTCTCCCGGCAACAACTGTTGATAGAAAATGCCAATTTTCCACTCCTGGAATGTAAACTGCAGATGGGCAATGAACATGTTTCTCTGCCCAAGACAGAATATGGTCCACCTCCCTTTTGGGCAGTGTGGCTTCTGGTGCCCCTTAGTGATTGCTATAGGCCACTGCTGCGGCATTGTCGGATTGTATCCTGACAGGAGTATTCCGCAACCTGGATGTCCAGGCTATTGGAGCCAGACGTACTGCCCGAATCTCTAGAATATTGATGGGCAAGGTCTTCTTGGACTCTGACCACTTCCCTTGAACCGTGGTCTCTTCTAGAACTGCTCCCCAGCCCCATAGGCTGGCATCTGTTGTTACTACTTTCTAGGAAACTGGAATGAAGGATTTCCCCTTCTGTAAATTCATGGTTCTCAACCACCTGTTGAGACTCTGGCGTACCTTTTTTTTGGAGCCAGATTCATTGGATAATCCAAGGCTTGGATCCATTTTTTCCAAGCAGACAGAATGCTGTGTTACAGCAGTCTTGAATGAAACTGGTCATAGGGAACCGCTTCGAAGGAAGCTACCATCTTCCCTAGTAGTCTCATGCAAAGGTGAATGGAAGGACCCTTCTTTGCCTTGACCACCTGGACCAGCTCTCTTAGAGCATTGACATTTGCCTGAGGCAAGAACACCCTTTACTGGGTTGTCTATGACCAGGTCCAAATACCGCAGCCTTCTTACCGGCTGTAAGGATGATTTCTCTAGATTGAGAATCCAACCCAGGTGTCTCAGGTAACTGACTGTTCTGGACACCCCTTGATTTAACCCTGCTATTGACTGATCTACAAGTAACGGGTCGTCTAGGTATGCTATTACTGCTATACCCTGGCCCCTTAGTCTTGCTAACACTTTTGTAAACAGTCGGGGAGCGGTGGCTAACCCGAAAGGCAAGGCCACAAACTGAAAGTGGCGCTGCTCTACCGCAAACCGCAGAAACTTCTGGTGAGCAGGGAATATTGGCACATGTAGATCATTGATATATAATGGATGCTAGAACCTCTCCTCCCCGTAGTGTGGAAACAACTGACCGAATCGACTCCATTCAAAAGGAGCCGATGTTTAGGAAGTGATTCAGATTCCTGAGATCTAGAATGGGTTTGACATCTCCATTTGGTTTTGGTACCATAAAGAGATTTGAATAAAACCCCATGTCCCTCTTTTCTGAAGGAACCTCTATTATCACTCCCTGACACAGTAATTGGTCCAGTGCCAGAAATTAGGACTTTTTCTTTACTTGGTCCTTGGAAACGTTTTAATTTTGAAAACGTGATGGTGGAAACTTCTGGAACTCTAGTTTGTAGCCTAGGGCTACTACAGAGAGGACCCACTTGTCTTGGATTTACTCTTGCTAAATTTCTGAAAAACCACTGCAGTCTCCCCCCCCACTCGATCGTGCAGGGGGTGCCCCTTCACAAGGAAGCCTAGGGATTCTGTTTTGTGGACTTCTGTCCCCAGGGCTTTTTGTAGCCCTGTGTCTAGTTATGAGGCTTACCCTTTGCCCCTGAAGGTGGAGGCCATCGATACTGCCTGGAGGCTGTTGCCCCAGGCATAGGAGGGGGAAGTCTTGAAAGAAGGTCGTCTATATTCTTTTTCTTAACCGGCAGAAGGGTACTCTTACCCCCAGAAATCTTTTGGATATACTTATCAAAATCTTCCCCAAACAACCTTTCTCCATGAAAGGGAAACCCAGCCAAGAGCTTCTTGCATGGTAACGCTGCTGACCAATTTTTAAGCCACAGAGTCCTGCGCATATGAATCAACATAAGTGCAAGGTGAGACGCCTGATGGATGGAATCCTTGATGGCGTCTAGTGCAAAGTATAGGGCCCTAGGTAACTTTGGGCCTCATCAGCTTGAGCAGGAACTTTTTTAATAACCTGCTTGAGTTCATCCCGTAGGGATTGACAGATGCCTATTGCTGCTACTGCAGGCTGTACCACCGCACCGGCTACAGCAAATGAGGCTTTTAGTAGAGATTCCAACTTTTTATCAGCTGGATCTCTAAATATTGTACATTGTCCACTGGACAAGTTAAACTCCTGTTCACAGAGGAGATAGCAGCATCCACTGCTGGCAAATCCCATCTCTTTGAGAACTTTTTCTCGATAGGCTAAAGATATGAAAATTTCTTAGGGGGAGAAAACTGCTCATCTGGGTGATCCAATCAGCATAAATCAGTTGTTCCAGTAACTGGTGCATAGGGAAAGCATTGGAACCCTGAGGGGGTTTTAGCAAACCCAAGGTGAAGGAAACCTCATCCACCTCTGCAGGAGGCAACTTATATCCAGAGCGGACCAAGTCCGTAAGGGATTTAATTAGCAATTTCTGAGATGGCAAAGTTGAGAGAGGTTCTTCAGATGCTGAATCCTCAGGAGTCACCTGAACCTCCTTACCTCAAAGGTACCCCACTATCATCTGCCCATTGTTCCAAAACAGGAAGGTCCTGCCACGTTTTCTCACCTCCTGGGAGGATGACGCGAACAAATCTGCTATTTTTCCCTCCAAACCAGCCAGAGCCAAAGCTAAATCGTCCTTGGTGACGAATGCAGAAGCTGACATGTTGGCGATAGCCACCATGCCTGTGAGACGAGATGGCTCAGATTCGCCAGTTGCTCCAGGTCCTTTAATGGAGGATGGCTCTGACAGCAGCAACTTTGCATTCCCCCCCAGATGAATTACCCCTCCTATGGGCGCACACAGTCCTGAGGGAAAAAAAAAAAAGACAGAGGTACTAAACAAAATGCATCTACTGCCGAGCTTTAGTCTAGCAATTTACATAATATGTTGCTATAAATGCTCAGTCTCAATGCTGAGTAAATGTGCCCCTTGGAAATGCCTGTATCCACACACCCATACAGCTTACATGCCCTTGTGCGCTCTGTGTCCCTCCGTCAGCCAACCAGACACTCCCAGAGTGTAAAGCTTTTAAGCAGTGAGCCTTGTGCTCCACGTGCACGCCAACGGCATTTAAGCCACCCCCGCAGACTTCTTTTTTTTTTTTTTTTTTTTTTTTTTTTTCTTTTTCTTTGCCCTGTAGTGAGAGGGGGGGGGGGGGGTTCTTCAGCAGGGGGAACCTGACCTCTCTGATGGTCCCCCCCAAACGCCTAATGAAGGCTGACAGACCAGGAGAAATAGCAATGCTGCCGCAGGAAGCCTTTGCTGACACTTGAGCACATCATAGGGGAAGCATGAAATGCTGGAAGCCAGGTATGTAGCTTTTACACCCTCTAGTGGCAAAACACAGGCAAGGCATCCCATACTTACACCAGAAAGATCAAGTAAATATATACATTCCCTGTCTTTCTGACTTACCTGATCCCAGCCGCAGAACTGCTGGAAATTATCACAGACAGATCCAGCCTTCACCCATCACGGCGGGCCGTGTCATGCCAGACCTTCAAGGACCGGGTCCCCTTTCACGGGTCCATTCCCTTGGACATGTACAGCACCACTGCCGAAAAACTCTTTGGCTGCATTAACATGACCAATGTGACGGGTCCCAGGGTCCAACTCGCAGACAAAAACCTTGTTTCTTCTAGTACGAGGCCCGGGTACAATCCATTTTGGCTTTCAAGCACTTTAAATGGATCCGTTTGCACAGCCCCCTGATCCCATCAGGGATTACTTAGCGGAGCTCTCTTAGCACTTCATCAACCGTGACCAACACCTTTAGACACTAACGAAAAAACTGAGGTACTCCCGGTATGGAAGGGGTTATATAGGGATTCCTGTTTTTGGTTATACCAGTGTCCATTCACCTAAAGGGGGCCTGTAACCTATATACAGTGGGGACGGAAAGTATTCAGACCCCTTACATTTTTCACTCTTTGTTATATGGCAGCCATTTGCTAAGATCATTTAAGTTCATTTTTTTTTCCTCAATGTACATACAGCACCCCATATTGACAGAAAAACACAGAATTGTTGACCCTTTTTTTTGCAGATTTATTAAAAAAGAAAAACTGAAATATCACATGGTCCTAAGTATTCAGACCCTTTGCTGTGACACTCATATATTTAACTCAGGTGCTGTCCATTTCTTCTGATCATCCTTGAGATGGTTCTACACCTTCATTTGAGTCCAGCTGTGTTTGATTATACTGATTGGACTTGATTAAGAAAGCCACACACCTGTCTATATAAGACCTTACAGCTCACAGTGCATGTCAGAGCAAATGAGAATCATGAGGTCAAAGGAACTGCCTGAAGAGCTCAGACAGAATTGTGGCAAGGCACAGATCTGGCCAAGGTTACAAAAACAATTCTGCTGCACTTAAGGTTCCAAAGAGCACAGTGGCCTCCATAATCCTTAAATGGAAGATGTTTGGGATGACCAGAACCCTTCCTAGAGCTGGCCGTCCAGCCAAACTGAGCTATCGGGGGAGAAGAGCCTTAGTGAGAGAGGTAAAGAAGAACCCAAAGATCACTGTGGCTGAGCTCCAGAGATGCAGTCGGGAGATGGGAGAAAGTTGTAGAAAGTCAACCATCACTGAAGCCCTTCACCAGTCGGGGGTTTATGGCAGAGCGGCCCGACAGAAGCCTCTCCTTAGTGCAAGACACATAAAAGCCTGCATGGAGTTTGCTAAAAAAAAAACACCTGAAGGACTCTTTGGTCTGATGAGACCAAGATAGAACTTTTTGGCCTTAATTCTAAGCGGTATGTGTGGAGAAAACCAGGCACTGCTCATCACCTGTCCAATACAGTCCCAACAGTGAAGCATGGCGGTGGCAGCATCATGCTGTGGGGGTGTTTTTCAGCTGCAGGGACAAGACTACTGGTTGCAATCGAAGGAAAGATAAATGCGGGCAAGTACAGGGATATGCTGGACGAAAACCTTCTTCAGAGTGCTCAGGACCTCAGACTGGGCCGAAGGTTTACCTTCCAACAAGACAATGACCCTAAGCTTACAGCTAAAATAACGGAGTGGCTTCACAACAACTCTGTGACTGTTCTTGAATGGCCCAGCGAGAGCCCTGACTTAAACCCAATTGAGCATCTCTGGAGAGACCTAACAATGGCTGACCATCCATGTTTACCTTCCAACCTGACAGAACTGGAGAGGATCTGCAAGGAGGAACGGCAGAGGATCCCCAAATCCAGGTGTGAAAAACTTGTTTCATCTTTCCCAAAAATACTCATGGCTGTATTGGATCAAAAGGGTGCTTCTACTAAATACTGAGCAAAGGGTCTGAATACTTAGGACCATGTGATATTTCAGTTTTTCTTTTTTAACAAATCTGCAAAAATGTCAACAATTCTGTGTTTTTTTCTGTCAATATGGGGTGCTGTGTGTACATTGAGGAAAAAAAAAATGAACTTAAATTATTTTAGCAAATGGCTGCAATATAACAGAGTGAAAAATTTAGGGGGGTCTGAATACTTTCTGTCCCCACTGTAGTTATTGCGGTGCTCCGTGTCCCGTGATGTGCGATAAAGAAAGCAAGGATAAGACCCCTTTTACATAGGCTTTCCAATTAGGCCCGCCTGTCAGTCTTTCCCATTCTATTAACACCTACCTCTGAGTCCATCCAGAACCTGGGAAAACTTTCTGTATTTCCTGACTTAAAAAAGATGGATTGGAGGTAGCTTGATATAAATGGACACAACAAGTCCATTTACATCCCGCTGCCCATAGATGCAACACTGGTCTCCCAAAGTCTAAATGTGGACTGATACTGAAGGGGAACACAGCTCACAAAATTAAGCAGGGGATCTGTTCAAATTTCCCACTGAACAGAGCTGGCAAAACCTGATTGGAAGGACCTTGCAGATGACTGCCCTAGAAATTCTGCTTAATTGCACTTTCACACGCGCGGACCATTTATATCCGCCTGTCGTTTTTTCTTTTTTTTTTTTTTAAATGCCTGAACAGTCGTTCTGTACATCTCTATGTAGCGACGGATGTCAGCAGTGATATGCCCGCTGACATCCGATCTGCAAAATCCAGACGAATGGAAACCCTATTTTCCATCCATCTATCGGATCGGATGAAACCGGACAGGTGGTCCGTAATCATCCAATTCCCCCCCATAGAGGAGGGCAGAGATCTGACAGGTCCGTCCCTGCACAGTGTGCAGAGACGTACTTGTCATCCGCCGGCTCAGTGGGGATAAATCAGAGCGATCCCTGCTAAACAAGCAGATGGCTGAATACGGATCCGCACAAGTGAAAGGGGCCTTCAAAAACAACTTGGCATTTACCTCTCCATTGTTCTTCCCTTGCCAGGTTTCTTGCCAGGTTTCTATTTGAGTTTGATGCAAAAGGTATACAAACTTATTACCTATGAAGCATATTTAGACTTGACATAAGGATGCTCCAAAGCACACATCTCATAAGAGAAATGTTCGCTGCTGTTTCTGGCCACTTCCTGGAAATGCTAGTTGCCTGGCTGTCTGGTTTCAGTGCTTCTAAGTCACTGACCCGGAATAAGCATGCAACAAATACCAGAGAGGTCAGAACTTCTTATCTCTATACTTTGTTTCAGGTCAGACACTCGGAATATTGTGATAAAGGGACAAGGAACTGAATTTTTCACAAAGAATTCAGCTGTATCAGCCTACAGATTTCTCTTATGACATGCTTTCTGTAGTTCTTTTTCATGTATGTTCCCCTTATAGACAAATTTATATTGGCCTGTCCTGTAGACTCAGAGGGGGAGATTTACTAAAACTGGAGCACTCAGACATTGATCTCTGGAATACAGAGTATCTGGTAACCACACTAGCAGGGTGATGTATGGGTCCAGGTTAGTGGTCCCTCGGACAGGAGTGGACATCTTGACGTCCCTGCAGGGAAGTCAAGACAGGGCCTGTGGGCCCTGAACTATAATGTTGAATGCAGCTGTATATCAGTGAAGCATGTGGCAGTCCCCCGAGCAGTGTCACTCCTATTTTATTAGCATTTGCAGGCAGTTTTTTTTTATGGCAAGACTGCTGTCTCAAGGAATCATCCCACCTGTGCTTGGAGAGGAGAGGTCTTGCAGCTTCTATTCCAAAGTGTTCACGGTTCCCAAGGCAAATAGAAATGTCTAATGTTGATACTTACCTTCCTCAAGACAGAAAGTTGACCTCCTGAAAGAGCACCATTATACATGGAAGGCTTTTGTCACATGGTGGGACGAAACTTACAAATGTCACCAACAGTATGTTATGAGGCAGATCTCGACTTTGGCAGTGCTATTTCAGAGACCTATCATGTCTTATTTCTTGGTTAAAGCCTTTGTGTAGGGTGTTGCATGAATTGTTGGGAACTTAATTTGGTCTAGTCTGTTTTTTAGTCTTCTACTTTCGAACCTCTCCAAGACACTCCCTATGCGCAGTGATGTCTTTTTGGCAGCCATTCCCTATGCTTGCATGTTCTCAGAGTTATGCTGTGCTTTCCTGCAAGAAACCCATCCTGATTCTTCATCAGGATATGGTGGTGTCAAGGCATCAGTCTTTTTACCTTCCTAAGGCAGTTTCTTAGTTGCACTTGAATCGGGACATTGTGTTGACATATTTTGTCTTAAGGAGAAGGTGCTTCACACTTTGGATGTTTGATCTGCTCGAGTTTATCTGAAATCTACAGCTTTGTTTTGACGGTCGAATTCCCTGTTTGTTCTGCCTGAGGGTCCTCAAGGGTCAGGATGCTTCTTGATCCACTCTTTATAGATAGATTCATCGGCTCATTTCTCAGGCCCAACGGTCCTTCTTTCTTGGTTAAGGCTCATTCCACCATCAGTGTCAGTGCTTCCTGGGCTATTCAGCATCACTCTTTTGTTCTAGTTGGTAAGGCTGCTACCTTCACTGTTCTAATTTATAAGGCTACTACTTTAATTGCTGCCAGTTAGATGTTTATGCCTATGTGAATGCAAACTTTAGGCAAAAGGTTTTGTAGGCAGCTTTGTAGTGGGGTTTTCCCTGTTCTGTTTTCAGATTTTTGGCTGTTTTCACTTAGTTGCTGTGTTGCCCTCCTCTCAAGTTCAAGGCTTTGGAACATCCCAAATAGACATGTATATGAGTTTTCTGTGATGTTCTCCAACTAAAGGATTTTTACAGGTAAACTAAAAATCTTAATTTCTCTGGCTTCACACATGCTGCCTGTTTTTCATACATTCATTGACAGATAAAACACGACAGTGCATCCCTATGGAAAAACGGATGGAAATGGATGATAATCCATTTACAGTATATCAGTTTACATCCGAATCTGTCAACATCCGTTTTTTTGAAACTGATCAAAGATCCATTTTTTTATTTCGTTTTTTTAAAAAATGGATCCGACGGAAAACGGATGTAAACTGACAAACGGTCTGTTTTCCATCCGTTTTTTGCCTTGTAGTGGGTGTAAATAAACTGATGAAAACCTGATGAAACCCTTCTTTGAAAAGATGTGGCTGAACTGATGAAACGAAGGGTGAATTGTCCGTATGTGTGAAAGGGGCCTAAAGGAATAATTTAAATCTGGTGAAATGACAATTCTTAAACTTTTTTGCAGAAAGAATTGGCAAACTCTGAGGACTGTCCACGCATGTGTGCTTATAAACTAGTAACAATAAAGTTTAGATGGTGGGGGCTTCAAAATAAAATAGAAAATTTTATTCAGAAGGTAAGATGCATTTATTACCTCTTTATACATTGTTGGTGATATGGGTTTCTTTTTCACCCTTTTGTATATACCATTTTGTTTTTTTTAGGAGATGTATAGTCAACTGGGGTCATGTAATTTCTGCATTTATGGCATTTAAAATGTAATATGATCTGTACTGCTCAGGATTCAGGGTTTATAAGAATAAGCTTTCAGATACATTGGAGACAATTTCCCAAAAGTGGAGCACACAGGATCTGGTGCAGCTCTGCATAGTAACCAATCGGCTTCTACAGTTGTATGCAAAAGTTTAGGAATCCCTGACAATTTCCATGATTGTCATTTATAAATATTTGGGTGTTTTGGATCAGCAATTTCATTTTGATCTATCAAATAAGTGAAGGACACAGTAATATTTCAGTAGTGAAAAAATTTGGTTTATTGGATTAACAGAAAATGCGCAATATACATCAAAACAAAATTAGACAGGTGCATACATTTGGGCACCCTTGTCATTTTGTTGATTTGAATACCTGTAACTACTTGGCACTGATTAATTGGAACACACAATTGGTTTGGTGAGCTCCATTAAGCCTTGAACTTCATAGACAAGTGCATCCAATCATGAGAAAAGGTATTTAAGGTGGCCAATTGCAAGTTGTTGTTCCCTTTGACTCTCCTCTGAAGAGTGGCAACATGGGGGGCCTCCAAAACAACTCTCAAATAACCTGAAAACAAAGATTGTTCTACATTATGGTTTAGGGGAAGGCTACAAAAAGTTATTGTAGAGATATAAGCTGTCAGTGTCCACTGTGAGGAAATGGAAGACCACAGGCACAGTTCTTGTTAAGGCCGGAAGTGGCAGGCCACATAAAATATTGGATAGGCAAAGGTGGAGGATGGTGAAAACGGTCAAAAACAGCCCACGGACCACCTCCAAAGAGCAACAACATCAACTTGCTGCAAATGGTGTCACTGTGCATCCTTCAACAATTCAGCGCACTTTGCACAGGGAGAAGCTGTATGGGGGAGTGATGCGAAAGAAAGCTTTTCTGCACACACACCACAAACTGTCGCTTGAGGTATGCAAATGCACATTTGGACAAGCCAGCTTCATTTTGGAATAATGTGCTGTGGACTGATGAAACAAAGATTTGAGTTATTTGGTCATGACAAGGGGCGTTATGCATGGCGGCAAAAGAACACAGCATTCCAAGAAAAATACTTGCTACCCACAGTAAAATTTGGTGGAGGTTCCATCATGCTGTGGGGCTGTGTCGCCAGTGCCGGTGCTGGGAATCTGGTTAAAGTTGAGGGTCGCATGGATTCCACTCAATATCAGCAGATTCTTGAGAATAATGTTGAGGAATCGGTCACAAAGTTGAAGTTACGTCGGGGCTGGATATTTCAACAAGACAACGACCCAAAACACTGCTCAAAATCTACTCGGGCATTTATGCAGAGGAGAAAGTACAATGTTCTTGAATGGCCATCCCAGTCCCCAGACCTGAATATCATTGAACATCTGTGGGGTGATTTGAAGCGGGCTGTCCATGCTCGGCAACCATCAAACCTAACTGAACTGGAGATGTTTTGTAAGGAGGAATGGTCCAAAATACATTCATCCAGAATCCAGACACTCATTACAGGCTTTAGGAAGCATCTAGAGGCTGTTATTTCTGCTAAAGGAGGCTCTGCTAAATATTGATGTGATTTTTCTGTTGGGGTGCCCAAATTTAAGCACCTGTCTAATTTAGTTTTGATGTATATTGCGCATTTTCTGTTAATCCAATAAACCTAATTTCACTACTGAAATATTACTGTGTCCTTCAGTCATTTTATAGATCAAAATTAAATTGCTGATCCAAACCCCCAAATATTTATAAATGACAATCTTGGAAATTTGTCAGGGGTTCCTAAACTTTTGCATACAACTGTAACGTCAGCTAGATCAATTAAGCTTTGACAATAAAACCTGGAAGCTGATTGGTTACTAATGCACATTTGTACCAGATTGTGTGCTCCAATGTTAGCAATATCCCCCCTGGTATAGTTATAAAATACAAGAATTTCCTAGACTTTCACCTTCATGTACCAAGGCGCTGTTCAATAAATGTTTTCATTTAATGATATTGAATCTAATATGACAGTTTTCTTAGCCTTTTGACCTGCAAAAGAGCCCAATACAACACCATCTTCTACATGTTAGAGCTTTGGCAATTTTGTAGGAGGTAGTGTCTTATGTTATCTAATAGTGGAATGTCTTAATTTCATTTTTAGAAATACTCTCATGCTTCATCTAAAACTGCTACTTTAGAGAAAAGTGAGTTAAAGTGACCTTTTTTTTTTTTTCCTATCCCATCTAAGGCTACCCTTACACGATTTTTCATTCAGCACTGTGGGCTGAATGAACCCCAAAGCACCTTGTCCCCATGTTGGGGTGGGGGGGCATTCCAGATTCTGATGAGCACCCCCAGACCCCAACAACCACCTGCCAGGGTTGTGGGGAAGAGGGGGGGCAAGGTGCTTTGGGGCGGGGCAGAGCCCTTACCATGCTTGTCACAGCTTATTAGTCCGTTTTAGTGAGTAATGGGAAATTTCCATCAGTATTAAAACTACTTAATTGAACATGGTCTATAGCAGTGGTCTCAACTGCAGCCGGGGAGGCCGGATGCGGCCCTTTGCCTTTATCTGGCCCTTGGGTCACACTTCCCACTGACGTTTACATTGGGACATAATTCCTACCACTGACGTCAATGATGGGACACTTTCTTCCACTGACCCAAATGGTGGGGCAGTATTCCTTCCACTGAATGGAATGATGGGTCACTATTCCTCCCACTGACCCCAACAATGCACTGCTGTTCCTTCCACTGACACCAGTGATGGAACAATATTCCTCCCACTGACCCCAACGATGGAACACTATTTCTCTAATACCAAAAATAGGACATTGTTCACTCCCACTGATGCCAGGACATTTTCTACTCCCACTAGCCACAGTCTGGCCCCTCTAAAGTCTGAAGGACAGTAAACTGGCCCTTTGTTTAGTAAGTTTGGAGGCCCCTGGTCTAAAGAATGGTTTCTTGTTAACTGCCCTTGAACATGAAGAGTATCAGGTATCAAGCATTTTTGTGTCTTCCGTGTGACGCATATTTTTACATTTTGGCAGCCGGCATGTTGTGTGATCATATAGATGACCCCTTCCTGGGGGCAAAGGCCTGTGTTATGAGACCTGGCCCAATTGTTTGCGCAGACATGTCGGTATCTATTCACAGGGTGCCCTGACCTTAATGTCAAAATTGCAAAGCCATTGGCTTTAGGCTTACCAGTGTGATGTACTAGTAATAAAATGATCTTGTATGCTCTTGCTGCACAGATTGATAACCTGTCCTCCTTAATCTTGTGCTTAATCCAAGCATCTTACACAATTAGCAAATGGTTGTTTCAGGCCATTGAAGTGATGTAATATGGAAGGGGGGGACATGCATCTTATGTAAATTACAAGAATACTGCAATTAAGAACGGTTTGATCTTGGAGGGATAACAAACCTAAAATACAAGTCACTTTTCTGTAACTGGGCTATAGCAATACTCTGTATTGTTGAACTGATTCATTTGCCTGTGCTGACTTTTAAATGGTTTTTAATTTTGGTTGTAGGTGTATCTAGTTCTTAAAGCAGTAACTTTTTTTAGTTTAAAGCTAACCTATCTTGGGTCGTAGAAAATGAAGTGACACTGCAAAAATTGCTTAATTATACATCACACTATAGTTAATTTATGCTCCACCACCAGGTTAGTGAACACTGGAAAATGGCAAGGTTTGATTCAGCCCTGCATTAACCTTTCCTATGCTCAGGATTGCCTCCAGATGTGTTCTTTTTTTATTTTTTTTAGTAGTGTCTAAATGTGACATGCACTATATCTTCTAAAAACTGCACCTGGCTGTTGAGCCTCGATGCCCAAACCCCCTTGAAAGAATGAGGAAGCAAGATACTTCTAGTGGATCCTGCTTGTGGTGCTCACCTTAACAGGCGGTTGCATTTTGGGTGAAAGTTGTCCCCTTCCAGTGCTGGTTCCTGCCTTGAGCTAAAAGGTGGCAGTTTTCTCCATAGTCCTAGGCTCCCTTTCTTGGGCCAGTTTGTGCAGTGTTTGAAGCAGGGTATGCACATTGCATCCAGCTTGAGTGTGAGAAGGCCATGGGTGTGGGTGCCTTGCTGGATTTGTCCTTTCCTTTGTGGGACACCAGCCAGGTTTGACGCACCCTATGCAGCTCCACAAACGGCAGCTCCAGGCCTCATTGCAACAGCAGGATCTCTGGCCTCCTGGGACCCAAATGGCCTGCACCATTTTCCCAGTGCAAAGGTCCACAGTGGGGTGGTCTGTAAAAATCTGAAGCTGTCAGTCACAGCCTTTGTCCAGGGGGTGGCTCAAATTGTACCACCAGTAGACTTTCTACTGACTATATGGTCCCTCGTTGGGACCTCCAAGGCCACCATTTGCACCTATTTAGGACTTTTTTTTCCCCTCTCTTTACACTTTTTTGTGGCTTCGATCAGGATGGTGTTAGAAACTTGCGACTTTATCCTGAAAGGAGCCGTTTCCTATTCTCTATAAGGATGAAGTTGTTGTAGGGCCTTGGAACGGCTTTTACCCTAAGGTGGTCTTGGCATTTCATTTAAATCAGGATATAGTGTTGCCTTCCTTTTTGTCTGGGTTCTAAGCATCCTGAGGATATTGCTCTCCACTGCCTGAAAGTAGTGCGTATACTAGCATATTATTACTTTAGCCATTATTAGCCACTTTGACCTGAGGGGGAAGGTTCCTCTCTTTTCAGTGATGGCCCACTCCATTAGAAATATTGGACTTTCCAGCACCAGGTTTCGGTTTCTCAGGTCCCTAAAGCCACCACCTTTTCTTCTGAACACACATTGACTAAATTTTACCAGGCCAGTTCAGGTCTGTGTCCTCCAGTCTGCCCTGTAAGAACCTTCGGTTTATTCCTTTTTTTTTTTTTTTTTTTCATCTGCACCTCACCCCCCCCCCCCCCCTCTCTGTGACAGAAGGAGGGGGATCTTCATCCTGCACCCACTGTCACATGGCTGTGCAGGGCAGAGTTCTGTGAATGAATGAACAAGTACTGTCATCCACCGTGAATGACTGCTTGTAGTTCTCAATGAACTGCAAGGGTGATGGGGAGCAGCATCCTAGTTCAGTGATCCTTCCTACTCTGATTACTTCCTGCAGGCGGAGCTATGGGCATACAGCTATCTGGAGAGTCTACAGGAGCTGATCGCGGGTGCAATGCTCTGCAGGTGCCTTAGAAAAAAAAGTGTTCACCTTTTTTTTTTTTTACCTGCAAATTAATGTTCGTTTTTTTTTTTTTTTTTTCCTAAAGGTGAGTGTAGCCTTTAAGTGCTTTTCTTGATGGGCCGTTTGCTGTTGCCCGTCCCTCATGGGATTGCATTTGGACATCCTAATAGTCTAAAAATTAACTCTCTTGTGATGTACAATTATGGACATTACCTGTAAAATCCCTTTCTTGGAGTACATCACAGGACACAGGTCTCTTTTCAAGGCAATGCTGGGAGTGAGAAGGGTTTTGTAGAGCTGGATCAAGCTTTGCTATTTGCCAGTGTCCACTTACATGGAAGCGACGCATAACCCACAGTGTCTATGAATTAACTCTCCTGTGTCCAGTGATTGTACTCCAAGAAAGCTATTTTACAGGTAAGTCAAAAACCCTTTTATATCTCCTGTATGGTGCTCGGATCTGCTACAGCGAGACCCAGAAGCCCAGGCACTGACATGTGTAGCCTTGAGGGCATGCCTAGCAATACCTAAAAACTCACGTTTAGAAAAGTTATTTGCATAGAAACTTTGGCGCTACAGACCAGGTTACCTTGCAAGAGAACTACAGAAGTAGAGGGTGTCTGCAGGGTTAACTTTTTTATGTTAATGTATTTATGATTTTTTTTAAAAGGTAAAGTGTGGATGTTTTCTTCTACTGTAGCTCAGTGGTATTAAGGGTGTCTTATTTTCTGTCCTCTATGAAATCACAATGTAGAGCTTTTCTCACAGCTATTAAACACCTTGTACATCCCATTGTAATATATCACCACTAGTGTCAAATTTGAATACCGCTTTATCACTTTTTTTTATTTTTATTTTTTTCTTAAGCAAGAAAAACGAATATTCACAAACTTTCACCGTCAGTTGTTCTGTTGGATTGACAAGTGGATTGACCTAACAATGGAAGACATAAGAAGGATGGAGGATGAAACACAAAAGGAATTAGAAGCGGTAAGAATATTATTTGCATGTGTCACTTGCGTTTTCGTATTTTTACAATAAAATGTTATCCATATAGTAAAAAATTTACTCTACAACAATAGCATTATAGGTAGAAGCTTAATTTCATGGGTTGCACTCCATTGGTATAATTTTATTTTGCTTTTTCAAGCTTTAGATTTTTTTTTTTTTTTTTCTAAATTCATTTTGCATGCTCTTAAGATTAGGTGCATTCCTCTAAATTAGGGGTCTTCAAACTATGGCCCTCCAGTTGTTAAGGAACTACAATCCCCATCATGCCTAGTCATGTCTGTGAATGTCAGAGTTTTGCAATGCCTCATGGGATGTGTAGTTCTGCAACAGCTGGAGGGGCGTAGTTTGAGGATCCCTGCTCTAAATGTTTGATGGGGGGGGGGGGGGTTCTCATTGCTCCTGTTTAGTCATTTGACAAGCAGTCTGTGACCCCATTGCTGAGCTCTTCTGAAGTCTGTCTGGCTGTTATGCTGAATTTAGCAAGTTCTGGGTCTGCGACTCAAGTATTGAAAGAAGAGCTAGCCAGATAACTAGCATTCTTGGAAGGTGGTTAGGAATGGCAGCCCATATGTTTGTCATGGTTGACTTGTTTATTTTTTTCTCTCCCAGGAACTTTGATTTGAAACAGGATGTTGCTGAGATTGTTATCCAAGAGTGGTCATGAGTTTTAGGCCCCTTTCACACGATCGGACCGTTCAGATCCGCCTGTCAGTTTTGGCGGCGGATCTGAACGGGCGCTCCATGTTAGTCTATGGAGCGTCGGATGTCAGTGGAGACATGTCCGCTGACATCCGACCCGGTCCGATCCGCCAAAAGCAGACGTACGGCTCTACGTCCAGATCCGTCGCTATCGGATCGGGTGAGATCTGATGAAAACGGACACACCGTTTTCATCCGATCTCTCCATTGTGACCAGCGGCGCTCGCAAGCCCCTCCCCGCTCAGTGAGCAGAGAGGGACTTGTCATCCGCCGGTTCAGCGGAGATCAACGGAGAGATCTCCCGCTGAGCCGGCGGACAGAGGCGGACTCCGTGCAAGCGGAGTCCGCCTCGTGTGAAAGGGGCCTTATTTCCCATATGTTGCCCACACTTTTTTTTTAATTATAATCTTTATTAGTTTTTCCATCTATAAAACATGTTTACACCTCAACACAATATTCCAGGACCAGTATCTTTTTTACATACATACATTTTGTACTTAACACATAGGTATGTCTCTTTATGAAGATAAAAAAAAGAGCACTCTATATTCCCTCCACTAAAAAGGAGGGAGCCGCTTTTTGAGTAATATTGCCTGGATTTACTCCTGTCTCATTATCCCCCCTTTCCCGCCTCCCCTCCCCCCCCCACCCCCCCTCTATTCCAGCTGTATCTGGTGTATTCCCTCTATCCATGGTCTCCACATCCTATCAAATTCTTTCATATTATATCTCTTTATGTACGCGGCTCTCTCCTTCGGGAGGGTTTCATTCATTATATCGATCCAATTCTTTACTGTGGGTGGCATCTGTGATTGCCATCTCATCATTATCATCTTCCTGGCCTGATACATGCCCCTTAATATTGCCACTGTTGTACTTTTTGTTTCACCCTTTTCCTGTCTATACCCCAGGATACAAAGTACCACTTCCCTTTCGACTTCTTTTTTAAATATGCTCTTCAATACTTTTGTCACCCCTTCCCAGTACCGGAAGAGCTTGGGGCATCTCCATACCATATGGACCAGGTCCCCCTGCCCCTGGCACCTCGGACACTTATCATTAGGCCTTCTTCCAAATTTACATAACAGCTTTGGTGTATAATACGCTCTGTTGAGTAGCATCAGATGTGAGAATTTCTGGGCGGGCGAAACCGATATCATCGGGGCTAGTTCTAGTATTCTCTTCCATTGTCCCTGTGGAATGGCACCTAGATCCTGTTCCCATTTTTTTTTTACCTCCAGCAGCTTTACTTCGCCTAGGGTCCCTCTGTTCAGTAGTTTATATATCGCAGATATTAATCCTTTAGTGGATCCTGGCTCCCCAATAACCTGTAGCATTGGTAGTTCCTCCCATACCATAGGTTGGTTTCGAAACTGGGCTTCTAGGGCATGGCTTATTTGAAGATAACTAAACTGTGTATTCTGGGGGATATCAAATTCCCTTTTTAGTACTTCGAATTTTTTTATGGCCTGACCATCGTATATTTGGCTCACTTTTTTAATTCCCCTATTTTCCCACTCCCTGATTTTCCCCATTATACGTAATTCCTGTAGGTTGCTATTGTTCCAGATTGGGGTATATATATTAGTCTCCATATATTTTAACTTTTTTTTGACGACTTTCCAAACTTTACTGACCATTTTTGTTGTTGGGTTCTTAGCCCCAAACGACCCTGCCTCTAAAGTTTCTATTATGGTCTCGTGTAGCGCGCCTGTCAAAAGAATTTTTCCATTAGGGGACCCTCCCTCTTGGGCACAACATCCCACTAATTGTTGTAACTGAGACGCTAGATAGTATATCTCAGGATTGGGCAGTGCAAGACCCCCTTCCCCTGAAGGGAGTTGCAGAGTCCGAAGCCGTATTCTTGCCTGTCCCCCCTTCCACACCAATTCCCTAAATAGACTCTCGATTTTATCAAACCATTTTCTGGGGATCCATATGGGGGCATTATGGAGCACATACAACAGTTGGGGCAGCCAAATCATTTTTATTAATGAACATCTACCGGCACTAGACAGGGGGAGGGATTTCCATGTTTTAATTTTCTCCCTAAACTTCCCCAATATTGGTATCAGATTATTATGCAAGTATTGATTGGGGTCTCTTGTTATCCTGATCCCTAAATATTTAAGGGAATCTACGACTGCTAATTTAGGGCTATTCCATAGCATCCCTTCCCTTATTTCGGCCATCGGAAGGAGCTCTGACTTCGTCCAGTTGATCTCTAGACCCGTGAAACTACCAAACCTCTCCACAGCTTTCATTGCTTCCTCCAATGAGTGTTCTATGTCCCCCAGGAAGAGCAATATATCATCAGCATATAATGCTATACGCTCCTCTCCTGAGATCCTACGGAAACCTACAATATCAGGGCTCCTTCTGATGTACTCCGCAAGGGGCTCCATAGCTAGCGCAAAAAGCAAGGGCGATAAAGGGCACCCCTGCCTGGTTCCCCTTTCCAATTTTATTTGATTTGAAAATCTATTGTTAATTTTTAATCTAGCTACTGGTCTGTCATAGAGCATCTTGATCCACCCGATCAGCGTGGGTCCAAATCCAAACTCTTCCAGTATACGCCAAATGTATTCCCACTCTATAGAGTCGAAGGCTTTGGTCACATCCAATGATAATATCGCCTTCGACCCTGTATTATCTGTTGGCGTTTGAAGATTTAAAAAAGCTCTCCTTATATTTGTACTGGTTGATCGGTTTGCTATGAACCCAGACTGATCAGGGTGGACCAATTTTGAAATAACTTTATCCATTCTAGCTGAGATAACTTTAGCTAGAATTTTTGCATCCGTGCACAGAAGGGAGATTGGCCTATACGAAGCGGCATCTAGGGGATCTTTCCCTTCCTTATGAAGTACGATGATGGTAGCTTCTCTCATTGACTCAGGGAGATAACCCACCTCCATTGCCCCCCCTAAAACCTTCAACAGTTCCGGGAGCAGGATATCCCCATAGTATTTATACGTTTCCGTTGGGAGACCATCCGGACCCGGAGACTTTTGATTTGCCATGTCGGCTACAGCCTGTTGTAATTCGGAGAGCGCTATTGGGGAATCCAGACCAACTCTTTCTTCAAGTGTTATCTTCGGAAGGGCTACCTTCCCCAAAAAACTCTCCATCATTGATCTCCCCGCTCCCCTTACTCGTGCGGAGTATAAGTCCCTATAGAACTCCTCGAAGCTTTCCAGTATACTTTTGGAGTTCGAGGTTACCCCCCCGTCTCTACTTCGAATAGCTGATACATTACTGGGGGCCCTGTTCGCCCTTGCCACCTGGGCCAACATCCTCCCCACCATCTCTCCTTCCATGAAGGCCTCCTGCCTCTGTAACAACTGTTTGGTCTCGACTCTCTGGATTACACATAATTTATATTCCTGTTGTTTTTCCAGCCATTTTTCTTTCCCTTCCATTGTTGGGGCTAGAATATAATTAGCCTCCGCTGCAGCCGCTTCCCTCCTTTTATTTTCTTCCTGTGCCCTTACCCCCTTGTTGTACTTCGCCACCTGCTGAATTAATAATCCCCTCAAGAAAGCCTTAAGGGTATCCCATATTATCCCAGATTCTGCTGTGTTTGCGTTGACTACAATAAATTCTCTCAGTGTTGGTGGGATGGTATCTATACTTCTGAGTATCTCAAACCAGCACGGGTTAATTTTCCACCCCCTCAATATTTCCTCCCTCCCTATCTTTAAACTAAGCATAAGAGGGGAGTGGTCCGAGATCCCCCTTGGCCGATACTCAACTGCTTCTACCAGCTCCAATGCCCTATCGTTTCCCATTACCATATCGATTCTGGAGAGGGTGGAGTGTGTGGCCGACCAGCAAGAAAATTGCTGAGCGTCAGGGTTCCGCACCCTCCAGAAGTCTATCCAGCCCACCTCCTCCATAAACCGACTCAACTGCCCTTTCTTCATATTTTCTGCTACCCTCTGGGCTGGGAATCTGTCCATATTATAATCCAATACCTGGTTAAAGTCACCTATTATTATGATTGGTGTTCCCTGTTTATCCAACAGGAACTCGTTTAATTTAAGCATGATCTCCATTTTAAATGGGGGGGGGACATACACATTTGCTATCACCATACTTTTATCTTCAATTTGACAACAGAGAAAAATATACCGACCCATTTCATCTGAAATGGCTTGCGTGCAGGAAAAATTCACCCCTTTCTTCACCATTATGCTAACCCCTCTACTGTATGAACCATAAACCGAGTGGTACTGAAATTGGTATACCCCATTCTGCCTTTGTAGTTGTTGGGCTGTTTCTTTTGTCAAATGGGTTTCCTGCAGGCAAGCCACGTCAATCCCATAGTTCCTCATCATAGAAAACACTATTGCCCTCTTACCCGCTGTACCTAACCCTCTTATGTTCCATGACCCAATTCTTAGTATTTTAGATTGCATCATTTTTCACCCAATGTATTTTAATCAGTGGTATTTTATCTCTGTAGCAGTGTTTTCACCCATTATCCTAGTGGTTCCCCGTTGAAAAACTCTATGTGTCTCCCTTTTTGCTACCCACTTCTGTGCGTCTACCGTGATTCTTTCTTTTTTATCAGTGGATGTACCCTTTTTCCCTTGGCCCTTTACACACCTTTGATCTGAAATAGTACCCATACCCATCCCTCCCCCCTCCCCCCCTTACCCCCCTCCCCCCCTCCCCACCTCTCTCGGTGAACCCCCCGGGGACTACCAGTGACCTTATCCCATACTCTTAACCCTTTCTTCACATACACCCTTATCAACATCCTCTCGTACCCGCCCATTGTGCCAACCCCCCCCTCCCCCCCCCCCCCCCTCGTGTAATCTATTCTGAGTACCACAGCTTATCACAGTGCCAGTAGCCTTTCCCTGTTCTCCTCCACCCATTTCTCTACCCCTCCTGGATCCTCAAAGTACCGGGTTTCCCCCAGGGCCGTTACCCTTAGTTTGGCCGGGTATAAAAGAGCATACTGAATTTTAAACTTTTGCAACGAACGTTTAACCTGGGTGAATTCTGCTCTACGTTTTTGGAGCTCCTGAGAGAAATCTGAATAGAAAGAAATTTTAATCCCATTAAAAAAGATATTCCCTCTGTCCCTGGATTTTTGCAGCAGTGTCACTTTATCCTTAAAATTAAGGAACTTCATTAACAGGGTTCGTGGATAGCCTCCTGCTGGTGGTGGGCGGAACGGCACCCTATGTGCTCTTTCGATGCTAAATGATCTTGAAAAGGATTCTCTCCCAAAGGTCTCAATTAACCAGCCTTCCAAAAATTCAGTAGGATTGGATCCTTCACTCTTCTCAGGCATTCCCACTATCCTAATATTATCTCTACGACTCCTGTTCTCAATTTCTTCCAATTTGACCGCATGCCGGTGTAACTGCTCCCTCAGGTTCTTCATCTCTTTAACCAGTGGAAGGACATCATCCTCCACCTGGCTGATCCTTCCTTCCAATACCGTGGTTCTCTCAGCTATCCTTTGCATGTCTTGTCTTACCAGTACCAAGTCCTCTTTGACCCCCCTCATCTGTTCGCCCAAGTCTTTGAGCGAGTCATTTGAGATTTTTACTGCTTTAAAAATGTCCATTAATGTGGGTTCTTTCTCCAGAGGTGGGGCGGGTCCTGCCCCGACCCCAATTGCTTCTGTGCTTATTTTTATATTTTGATCTGTGACCACGGTGTTTTTACTTCCCTGTGTCTGTGTCTTTGCCCCCTGGGCCCTTGGTGTTGTCGCATTTGGTTGGCTCTGCCCTTGACTCCTTCTCTCTCCTGTACCTCCTTGTTGGATTTTGGACTGAGTCCCTTTTTTTGGGGGGGACTGCGGCATGGGTTGCCCCAGTGTATGCCCGGTTGTGTGTGCAAATTGCTCTAGTTTTGCTGCAGCAGCCATACCTGCTTGTTGGGCACTTTTATCTTTATCTTTTGCAGAACGTAGCTGCTGCATTTTCCCTTCTCCTCTTATTTCACACAATATTTATATTTAAAAAAAAAGAAAAGAAACCACACAGCCGGCGTAGTAAACAGTTACTAGGGGGTCCTATATCAGCAGCAGTCCTTCTCATATAGGAGCACAAGCCAGGAGCATAAAGCGGGACTTTTTCAGCACCAGCGGCCAAAAAAGGAAAAAAAAAAGAAAAAACAGTTTCTCTCATGCGGGTAATCAAATGGCCACATAAACGGACAATTAATACACAAACAGCTAGGTGTACCAGTTCTTTTCTTTTACACACATCAGGGTACAGGCGGCCAGGCACACAGTGTTCCTTTTTTTTTTTTTTTATAGAGGGACCAACGGCCGAGGTTGCACTCAGCCGTATGTTATGTCAGCCGCAGTTCTTCCATATACTACTTAGCACCACCACCGGGTATAGCAGACAAGAAGAGAAATTTTTCCTCATGGGGGTGTACAAACAGCCAGCTGGGTGGTCAGTTGACATTCATATATCAGCGGTATATCAGCGGTATTTCTTCATGAATAAGAACCTTAACAGCCAGACAAACCAGTGCTTTCCTTTTACTTATATTTGGGTGCAAGCAGCCAGGCACACAGCATTTTTGATATTTTCAAATAATTCATAGGCAGCAGAGTAAACTATTTAACACCAACAGCCGGTACAGCAAGCAGGGAAAGAATTTTTTTCCTCGTAGGGATATGGAAACAGCCAGCTAGGTGGTCGATTGATATACGTATGTCAACGGTATTTCTTCACATATAAGAGCCTATAACAGCCAAACGAGCCAGTACTTTTCTTTTACTCATATAAGGGTGCCGGCAGCCAGGCACACAGTATTTCTGATATAATGGTTTTCATACATGGAGGCACCGGCAGCCAAACATGCACTCAGCAATGTACTATGTCCGCACCCGTTCTTTCTCATATAGTCCTGGCAAGTATATAGCTCTATTTCATATACCTATATATTTCAGTTATTGTTTGTTGTTTCTGTTACTCACGCGACCGACCCTGGTATAGCCAACCCACATGTTGCCCACACTTAGTTTGATAGCGAGGACCAACCACAGCCAGTTGTATTCTATTCCTTGTTACTTATGGCTGCTGCTGTTCATACGATAAATCAAAAGGAATTTTTACACGCTGATTTTTAATACTTCATTCATGAGCTTTGCAGTAATCTCATGCTGAGTAGGAACCTTTGCATGCATGTGGAATATTTGGATTGTTCACAGTAGTAGAACATTTATTTTTTAGAACTTGAGCGAGGGCTCATTATTTTGTCAAGCCTAATCTATTTGGTCCATAGCTTCTGCCAGAAGTGGCTTACAGGCTAACATTATGGACTGGCATGGAGTATTAACAAGTGGAATAGCGCCTTTGGCATAATTGAAATAAACCACATCCCATAGAGGACCTTTAGTTAAGTTTCCTACTAATAAGTATAGCTATAGAAAATCATTTTACTTTCTGTAATAAAAAGCTTGTCAAGTTTCTACTGAGACAACATGGGCGTTTCTATTTGCTGATTGGGGGCATGTAAAAAAATGTTTTCTAATGTGCCCTGTTGAAATCGTACAGTGGTATGGTGGTAATGCAGGAAAACGCAGCTCCGTGTAACATGGTATGAACAAGTTGTTGTCCTCTAATCCCCCTTCCCTCAGCCCTTGAAGTGCAGCCCACCTTGCCTTAATAACTGATCAATTCTGATGTCGTACCCAGTAGCTTCTCTTTGTTATGCTAGTGTACTGTTGCCCCATTCATTCCCATGGGCAGCCGTTCCCATGACAGCCTTGAAGTATGGCTCACCTATAAGGATAAAAGGGGCAACAGCACGTATAAATAATGTGAAGAGGTGCCATCCAGAACATTGATGGAAGAAGGCAAGTATTGATGTCACATTTCATGCCAGAAAGTGGCCATAGAAAAACATTTTACAGGTAGGCATGATAAGAGTGTCATGCATAAATGTGCGTTTCCTTTATTCCTTTTCTGCTTGATACATAAGATTTGAGCAAAAGTTTTGTTCATGGAGTCAATCCTCACCGCATTTGCAGTCTAAATGATTGGAAAGAAACGCAAACCCTCTGGTCAACACTTTTATAGAAGAAAAAAAATCCTGCTTGACCGGACAGTGACAGTTGTATCTATTCCCTGCATCAAACATTTGTTCCATTATCCTTTAAGCAATTATACACATTGTTTAACCATTTGGAAGGCCTTTTTTTTTGTGATGAAGCTTAAATATCTGAGTATTTTTTATTTTTATTTTTTTTAGTAGTTTTTCATTTCATTTCATATTTAGATACGTAAGAAGGGTGCCGTTCGAGGCACATCTGCTGCAGATGCCTAAGAAAGCTTGCTCTTTAGTCTCAGAGGCAGTATTAAGGTGTGTAAGTAGCGGGCTAAAAAATCAGGTGATGGACCTTTTTTCTGCCATACCACTCCAGCCTATGGTGCAGGTTAAATCCTGTTCTATTTTTCACAAACTGCACCATTCTGTGGAACCTTATACCTTTTTTCTTCTGCCTGCCTTACTACATTACTTATCTGTTTTGCTTTCTGTAAAGTTGAAGATCCTTGAGGGTGTTTGAACTTTTGGTGGTGTTCAATATATAAAATTTACAGATTACATTTCAAAATGTGACAGTCATTAAAGTGGTATTAAACCCAAAATCAAAAATGAAATATATTTGTAGCTTGCAAATCATTAGATGTGGTGGCTGCATTCATTTTTTTTTTTTTTTTTTTTTTTTTTAGGCTTTTTCCTCTTTTTTCACCTAGTGATCTGGCCCCTACCACACACCTCCTTTTATTAGAGTGCATACACTCTGGATGAAGTACATAGTCACCTTTTGGACAACAGCATTGTAAGTCTGGGGGGAGAGAAGTGTTAGTGTATCTAAATCTGCTGGTACACCTAACAAATTGAAACCAAACCCCAGATAACACTTTGTAATCAGTTACAACAAACAGCTTTTTTCCTTTTGGGATAAAAGTTTTACATAAAAGCTTAACTTTGTAGACACATCTCGGCGGTAAATGGTTTGTGTCATGTCTAACTGATGCATTCTGCTGGACAGCTTGATCTTTTGAAAAAAAAAAAAAGACTTATAGAAGACTTATAGACTAGAATAAAGCAAGCCTAAATTAAACGAAAGAAAACTAATACAGCCATCACATCTAAGAATTGGTAAGCTGTAATATAATGTTTGCTTTTGGGTTTCATACTGCCTTAAACTGGACCTTAAACCCAAATGCAAGGTTGACCTATTAAAGAGTAACTTCACCCAGGTTTGAAAAAAGTAAAAGCAGCTACACGTGCAAGAAAAATGCACTTACCAGTGCAGGAAGTCCGATGTCTTCCTGATCAGTCACAGCCGGCTCCTTACTGCACAATCACAAGATGTGCTAACTGGAGGAGACTGTCCCGAAGCTGCCTATGATGTGTGACTTGATCCCAGGAGCCCAACATTATCCTTACCTAGACAAGGGATGAAGAATTGAAAACGAATACCTTCTGGAAAAGGCACTTGCTACTCAAATGTGTAAATGGGACAGCCAGGATTATGCAATCTGTAAAGGCCTGCTTTAAGTAGTGGCCTATTTTCCCGTGGCAAAATGCCACAATGCACTTACAGAAAGACTATCATGAATGATGACACAAAAACTTTTCTTTCACTCATGGTTAGTGTTTGGCTGAAGCCATTTATTATCAATCAACTGTGTTTACTCCTTTTTAAATCATGATGACAACAGAAACTACCCAAATGACCCTGATCAAAAGTTTACTCCCCTCCCTAAATCCTTTTTTGGTCTGGTACCACACACCAAGAAACAGTGTGCCCCCCTCCCTTTTATGCCCTGCCACGCAGAAGGGATTTTTTTAATTTATTTTTTGTTTTGTTAGCAATCCCACACCTATCCCCGATCCCTCTGTAACCATACCAGGCCACATGCCCTCAACATAGGGGGCTCACAGCAGAGATTAGTCCCTGTTGTTAAGACGCCTGCAGGCTCTGACTCCTAACAAACCATAAAGTCTATGATCCACAAAATCTCACTGCATCGCACCAAAGAAGCACAGGACCCTCCTCCAAAGTTACATCGCAGCTGCGCTGCATTAATGTGAACGGACAACATTGGAAGCCATGTTATTTCCATTGTCATACGATTCTGTGCGACCCAAGTTGCATCTGGAATTGCATCAGTATGAATCAGGCCTTTACTTTATGCCATACTAGTTTTTCATTTCCTTACTAATCTTTTTTCTTTTTTTTTTTTTTTCTCTCTCTCTTTTTTTTTTTTTTTTTAAATCAAATATCTCAACTTCATCACATTGACTTTTTTGGAGCTTGTTTTCATTAACCTTCCCCTTTTTTTGTCCCTGTACATAGCTACGCAACCAAGGTCAAGTAAGAGGAACAAGTGCTGCCCACGATGACTGAAGATGGACCCGACCAAACCGCATGCAGATTTCTTTTTTCCTTTATACCTGTGTTTATATATCTATAAGTTTGTAGCTATATAAACATATTCTGAACATTAACTTATGTATACTGTACCTGACATGAGCAAAAACAAAATGTAAAGGTGAATGTGTACTGTACATAAAGTTTACAAACCTTTCTGAATGTCACTAAAATTATAAAATTGTGGGCTCCTGACACCCAGATGATATTTTTGTACTATGTTTTGCTTTTAATATTTTGTTTTAGCGTCATAAAAAGATAACCTAATGTTCAATGGTTGTTTTACTATTTAAACATTTTTCCATTTAGTGGAAGGGGTAAGATGAGTGTATTGCCTGACTATCGATTACCGCTGTCGCCTTCTGGTTGCCTTTGATCCACTGATTTGATGCCTCATACAAAGCACTTCCAGGTCCCATCATCTTGCAGATCCCATTCCTGAGTCTCAGGCCCTTGGCATTAAATAGAAAGTCTCCAACGCCTAGGCAAAGGGATTTGCAGGACTTTGGAATCCAGATGTGAAGACCAGTGGATTGGTGGGCAAGGGCGCACTGGTGATTGGCACTGACACTGTACCCTCATCTCACCCCTTGTACTCATGTTCATTCAGTGGACATAAATGCTGCTGCTATGAATGTCATGTAGGGCTTCTTTTGTCCTGTACTGAGTATATATAATGTTTCAGCCTACACTGATGGTGACCGTGTTTTCTAGCAACAACTGGGATGCCATTTTGAGTGCTGACCCATTATTTTTCAAAATGCAGCCTGTTCACATCCATGGACTTCTCTGATGTACCTCATGACCAAACACTTGGTTGCTTCTGGGAATTGCTAAACTGTGGATAAATTGGTTTCAGCATACAAAATGACTGTATTTCTTGTTACTAGGGAAGGGATGTTATTTCATCAGTAATTGTTTTAAATGTCCACTTTGTCTTTGCACAGACATGTAAGGTTTCTTTTTATTGTTTAGTCTCTTTTGATAGCATTAAAATTGTGTCCTAGCAGATGTCCATATATCTGATGAATGTTTAAATCCAAAGCTATCCTTAGATTGTACCTAAGGTCCTCTCCTTGCTGTCAAATTATGTTTTATGGCTAGCCCCAAATGTTCTTCAGGCTGTCCTGTAGGTAGGTAAATCTCTTGATTTCCATGAAAAGTATGCTGTTTGCTTGTGATCTTCCCAACCAATGTTCTCTTTTTGCATTCTTTTTGGAATGAAGAGGGCGAAAGAAACTGTAGACGAGCCCAAAGGATGTATGCGTCTTTGTGTATGGATGCGGCTGTGTGCATGCTAGTATTTTTACCCCGTCTCTTTTCCAATTCAGTTTTGGAAATTTAAAGGATAGGTTCACCTTTAGTAACATGTTACTAAATCACCTGCTGCCACTTTGGCCTGATCCCCCATTGTGACAGCAGGCAGGGGATCCTTTCCTTGCTTTCACAATTTAAAAGCTGTGCTGCCGTGTGGGGGCGAATTAATGAATTACAACTACCATCTGCCATTGTGGCTGACAGCTTGTAGCTCTCAATGAACTACGAGGGCGCTGGTGATCTTCCTGCAATTCAGTAACTGCCTTCCCATACCCATATCTGCTGATATGAGCAGAAAGTTCTACTGACAGTCTGAGGGAACCTGAACTTTGCACCTGTGATCTGCTGATTGAGGTGTAAGACCCCTTTAACACTGAAGGCACTTTGCAGGTGTTTTAGCGCTAATAATAGCGCCTGTAAAGCGCCTCTTCAGTGTGAAAGCCTGAGCGCTTTCACACTGGGGCGGTGCGCTTGCAGAACCGAAAAAAAAGTCCTGAAAGAAGCGTCTTTGGGGCAGTGCGGGAGCGGTGTATATCAATGGGCAGTGCTGCCGAAGAGCCTGAAAATCGATGCGGCAGCGGTGCTTTGCGGGCGCTTTTAACCCCTCGTTAACCCCGCTACCGCTTGAACAATGCCTGTTTTAGCAGCGATTTACTGCTAACGGGCCCCAGTGTGAAAGGGCTCTACGGCTTTACAGGCTCATGTGATCTGCAAAAAAAAAAAAAATGTGCATTTGTTTTTTTGTTTTGTTTTTTAAGGTGAACTTCGCCTTTAAGCAGAAACCTAAAACAGAATATCACATAAAAAAAAATTGCTCTGTGTAATATGTGGAATTCCTGGGCAGAAAAGGGATTTAAGAACTAGGACATAAACTACTCTGTGCTTAGTCTCTACCGGGTGTCCCTGTACACAATAGCTGCAATTGTTTTGTCTGATTGTGTTACTCTGCTTTACATCTCTCTGATTTTCCTGAACACGGAGGTAAAAATGCTTGGAAGCCCACAACCCCGCCCCCACCCCCTTCCCTTCTGTCTCTGGTATGAAAGCTTTGTGACTATGTGAATAATGGAATGACGTTGCTCATTTCAGATGTTGCAGTTTGGAAACTATGCAAACTGTTAATTTTCTGCATTATTTATGCTTTAGAGATTTCTGATCTTTTTATGTTAAAAAAAAATAAAAAAACAAAGATGCACATAAATTGAAAATCATATATATATAAAAAAGAGAGCATTATATATAGTGTAACAAATCCAGGAGAGAATGGATGATAGCATAATGTAATGTTCAGTTATAGATACTGCATACATGTCATCAGAATGGGGATTTTCGTATTTTTTTTTTTTCTTTTTTTTTTTTAATGGAGCATGTTAAATGCCTAATAATTGTTATGCTTATTAAATTTAAATCTAAGGGAAAATATTTTAGGAATGATGGTAAAACTTTTGTACAAGTCCTAAAGATAGTAGTAAAGTTGGAAACCTTGAAAAAAAAATGAATCTCATCTGAAAACACACCTGCCTTTTTATCCTCTCTATCCATTTATATTGAAACTGACATTTGGTCTGGCCACATCTCCATAGTTCCCCTACATCCTGGAAGAGCTGTTGTATTCCTCAAGTCTTCTCCTGTGCTAATTACAAATGTAAAGCATGCTGGATTTATTACAGGGTATCCCTCTCCAATTTTAGTAATACTTGAGCCCAGAATTTACATACAGGAATGTTCTATAAACATTAATATGGTTGAAAGCTGAAGTTAAAGGATAAGTTCAACTTTGGGAACATGTTGCATGTTCTGCTCGTTGATAGTGTGGAACATGTAACATGTTCCCACTGCTGCAGCCGATCGCTGATCCCCCTCTCTCCCTGTGACAGCAGTATGGGGAGAAGTGGAGCTCCGCCCACACGGCCTCGTCATTCATTCACACAGTTCTAAACTAAAAGTACCGACATCCTTTGCAGATGTCGGCTTGTAGTTCTCAATGAACTACCACAGTGCTGTTGAGCACTCTAGAAGTTCATTGAGTCTTCCTGTCAGTGTGAAACTGCCTTGCCCGTATGATGTCCAGGCAGACCGCTTACACTCGGTCTGCAGGATTCCTGCATGGCACCCGTGATCTGCTGATTGCTGGTGCAATGCTTTTTAGGCTTCTACATACATAATAATGCACTTTTTTTTTATTTTTACCTACAAAAAAAAGTGCATTTCTTTTTTTTTTTTTTTTTTTTTTTTAAAGGTGAATTTATCCTTCAACTAAAATTATTGGATAGGTTTCCAATGCCGTTTCATGTAAAGCAAAAGGGAAAGTTCAGTCTGTGGACAGCAAGAAATAAAAAAATTGAGGCCAGTTATGTGCTGGCATTCACCTTGTAAATGCTCAAAAACGCTTAAATTGTATTTAAAAAAAAAAATATATATATGAAATACATTAGCGGCCTCTCTTGTAGATTTTATTGCACCTGGGCTAAATACGGTAGAAATAATCCTCTCCTGTATTACTATGTAGAAGGATCAGAAGCACTGGTCTTTAATTTGGCCGGGGACACCCTTTAAACCCTATACTTGCTACAAGAACGTGTGCTACAATCTGATTATGGCATGTCTGCAGTTGCCATGGTGAATGTCACTCAGGACATCTCTATACTTGTCTCACTATACATCTGTGTCCGGAAATGCAAATCTCACACAAACAGTTTGCACTACCTTCTGCATTTCAAAACACACTATTCTAAAGTAAAACAAGTAGAAGAGAGATTGCAGCTATGTTGTAACAATAACGCTATAAATATGCAAGGTTTCCCCAAATTAGGCAGAGGGGTTGATTTATTACAACTTGGAGAGTGCAAAATCTGGTGCAGCTCTGCATAGGAATTAGTTTCCATTTTTTTTTTTTTTTTTTGTCCAAGCTTAATTGAACAAGCTGAAGTTACATGCTGATTGGCTACCATGCACAGCTGCACCAGAGTTTGCACTCTCCCAGTTTTAGTAAATCAACCCCTAAGTGTACACACATGCAGCCTTCAGTTGGCCTATGCCACTATATTTTTTATCTCTAAGGCCCCTTTCACACGGGACGGATCCGTATTGATCCGCCCCGTGAAGATCCGCAGCTCAGCGGGGATCGCTCAGCTGATCCCCGCCGAGCCGGCTGATGACAGGGTGGCCCCTGCACACTGTGCAGGGAATGCCCTGTCAGATCTCCGCTCTCCCCTATGGGGGATCGGATGAACACATAGGGTTTTCCTCCGTCTGCAGAATCGGACCACAGCGGAAGCGGACGATATCGGGTGTCAGCGGATGCTCATCCGCTGACACCCGCTATCCCATAGGGGTGCATGTATGTCCGTTTTTCATCCAAAAACGGATGGATGAAAAACGGACATACGGTCCGCATGTGTGAAAGGGTCCTTATAGATGGGTTCCTGGCCTTGGTAACAAACAGGGAAAGTCAGGTGAATGTGTTCTACTGTCTCGAGCCTGTTGCTACACTCCTTAAAAGTTTATTGAATCCTATTAGATCCCTGAGTGTAGCTACATTTGACACCAGGCGCTCAAAGCAGCAAGGCACACTTGTAGTAATGCCCATGCTCACTTAGCCTGTCTCTTATCTTGTAAGGCTGTTAAAGGAATTTAGATCATTCTTGAGGTATGTCATTATAATCCAGACTTTTTTTTGTTTAGGATGAGACTAAAAGATTCAGACCTAAAATGTTGCAAAGATTTAATCTGTCAAGATTATCAAATTCAGGGGAACTGCTACTGAATGTAAAATAGCTAGATTTGCAAACTGATGTATGTACATCAATAAATGTAAGTAACCAATAAATTTGATCACCAAATATGATTTTGTTTGAGTTCATTTTTCTTTCTTTTTTTTTTTTTTTTTTATGAGCTTTAAAACCATATCGGTTTTAAAAAATTTAGAGAGTTATGAAAGTTGCCTAAAAGAGAAGTAGTGGTTCCTGTTTTTCTTTTTGGATACTGTCGCCAATCGGTGTCCCTGCTCACAGCCACACCAGTTATGACGCTTGACTGCATGTAAAAAAAAAATTTCATTAATCTTTTGCCAAAAAATCGTGACAAATTACAACTTCAAAAAACTCCTCATACCTCTTACTAAATACATTGGACTGTCTACTTTCCAGAAAGGGGTTATTTGGAGGATATTTGTACTGTCCGAAAATGCCTTTTTTTTTTTTTTTCAAAACTTTTTTGGTCTTTTTTCCCCCTGTTTATTAAAAAATACAAAACCCAACCAAAAAAATACTACCAAAAGAAAGCGTTAAAAAATGTATAAAAATGTCATATGAGTATAGTGGTGTATGACCGTGCAATTGTCATTCAAAATGTGACAGCGTTGAAAGCTGAAAATTGGCCTGGACAGGAAGGGGGTGAATGTGTCTGGTTTTGAAATAGTTAGAAAAAAATGATACTCGCTTAGATGCAGAATTGGTACCCCATTGCTTCTAAGAGAACTGAGTGATCAAAGATGCTAATCACGTTGTTTCCAGTCCCCAGTAAGCACAGAGCCACTAAAGACACCAGCTCTCTGCCCCTACCGTGTTCACTGGAGCGCCGGGCTGTGGAGGGAAGGGAGCGGCTGATTCAGTCTCCCAGCAGCTCGCTGAGTGCCGGAGCCAGCTGCTGGTGTAGGCATCTGGGCAGTTCCCAACTGTACCAGCTGAGTGAAACGGATTACAAGAGGGCAGAACGAACGTCACTGCTGTGATTCATAGGAGAAGTATGGCCAAAAAGCTTTAGCCATACTTCTCCTTTTAACTACTTACAGACCACCCGCCACAGTTGTATGTCGGCTGTTTGAAGTGGAATACAGTTGTTATGGCAGCAGATAGCTGCCATAACCCCGGTATCCTCCAGCAGCGGGCGGTCCGCTTTCAGATAAGTGGTCTCTGCGGCGGTTTTCTGGCAAGATCACTTTTTTGGGGCAGAGAGGCCTCCCACCCCGCCGCACTCTGGTAGTCTCCGCCGCTTACTGGAGCCGTCGATAGTGGTGGAGACGATCAGGTTTTTTCCCCTCACAGGCTGGATGCCGAGTGAGGGAAAGATGGCCCCCACTTGGCTCCACACCATTTGATGGCGGAAGCAACGTCAAACATCCCTTCCGCCCAATAGTCTTAAAGGAGAAAATTGTTTTTTTATAGCATTTTAGTGTAAAGATCTTCTTTTTTTTTTTTTAAAAGCACCCCGTCCTGCCGAATTTGCGCGCAGAAGCGAGCGCACACAAGTCACGCCCACATATGAAAACTGTGTGCAAACCACACGTGAGGTATCGCCGTGATCATTACAGCGAGAGCAAGAATTCTAACACTAGACCTCCTCTGCAACTCAAAACTGGTAACGTGTAGAAATTTTTAGATGTCGCCTATGAAGTTTAAGGGTCAAAGTTTGTCGCCATTCCATGAGCGGGCGCAATTTTGAAGCGTGACATGTTTAACAATTTACTCGGCGTAACATTATCTTTCACAATATAAAAAATTGTGCTAAGTTTGCCGTTGTCTCATTTTTAATTCAAACAAGTGTATTTTTTCCCAAAAAATTGCGATTGTAAGACCGCTGCGCAAATATGGTGTGACAAAGTATTGCAACAACCGCCATTTTATTCTCTAGGGTATCTGAAAAAAAAATATATAATGTTTGGGGGTTCTAAGTAATTTTTGAGCAAAAAAAAATTATTTTTAACTTTTAAACACCAAGTCTGAATAATAGGCTCGGTTTTTAAAGTGTAGTTCCACCCATTTTTAAGAGTTAGCAGCTACAAAAAGTGTATCGGCTGACTTTTAATAAACGGACACTCACCTGTCCCATGGTCCAACGATGCGGCCGCCCGATGCCTCGCTTCTCTCCCCCTCCTCTCTGTGGCTCCAGCATTGCAAGTGCGGGTTCCTGTCTGTGGCTTCACAGCCGGGCGTGCACTTCACGTTATGAATGCCTGGGCAATCTTCTGGGACCTGTGACATGTCCCAGAAGATTGCATGGAGGGGGGAGAGGTGAACTTCCTTACGGCTCCAGTGGAGGAAGTGGGAGCTGGGTACCTGTGAAAACTAGGTACCCCCCCAAATGTGGCATGTCAGGCGGTCATGAGTGCTTAAAGCGGAAGTTCCATTTTTGAGGTTTTTTTCAATTTTTTAGGTAGTTAAAGACCTTCCACTTTGACTTTGAAATGTCGTCCATTTACAGTGGCAAAATTCAAAATCGAGGACCTGATTCTAGAAGACCAGAGGGCTAATAAGTTTGTTTTTGGGTTACATATATTAAGATATATTTACAGTGTGTGTGTATATATAGATAGTATATGAGCATTGTGTACAGCAAGCTTTTGTAACGCATTTCCAAAGCTTTTAACAAGCTTCACGCTTAATTTTTTATTTTTTTTTGAAGCTTTAAAAACATTCCTTAACGTTAGTTTAGGCCTGTTAAAAGCACATCTTAACCAGCGTATTGGTTGTCACTTTAACCACGTTTCCGCTAGCGCCATTCCTAAACCGAGACTAAAGAATAGACTTGGATTTTAAACACTCCTGGCTGCTCTATCAGCCAGGAGTGTGTTTAAATTTGTTTAGCAGGAGATGGGCTTTTAGGTGGAAGTGACCTGGACGGCTATAAAACCACTTTTACAGCTATTTGAATGTACCCCCCCCCCCCCCCCCCCCGGCTGATCCATCTGCAGACCACGAACTGTCATGGTAGGTTGAATAGGAGACCAGCGAAGGTCCTTTTACTGATCTCCCCTGTGGTGAATGAACTCAGAAGTGATTTGTATTATTTCACTCATGGGTATGGTTGTCACTGTCCCTGGCCAGGGAAGAAGTTAAGAGCGCAATCTTGGCATTCACTGAAGCTAATGGAGCAATCACAGAGAGTGGTTATTCCCCCCCCCCCCCCCCCCCCCCCAAATGTGATAGAAATAAAGTTAAAAAATGTCCCCAATGTACACACACATGTGCTTATGGGCAATTTAGGGTACCATAATTGCCATTTCACAGATGTATATAATTGTATTGCTTGATCTGTTGGGTATCTATTTACCACTCATCTTTTGTATTTTGCCAACAACTTGGGTAATTTTGTTGTTTTTGTGCACTAAAATTAAAGGGGGTGTAAACCTGTCATGAAATCTGAACAAAGCGCATATCTGTAGAATTTACTGGTCTATCTCCAAAGCTCTAAATATCCTTTATCTCTGGTGCTTCCTTCCTCTGTTAGCATGAGTTACTTATGAGAAGTTTTCCCGACAAGTTTATCTACTCAGAACACAGCCCTGCACGTTCCATCGTTCCTGTACAGTGTGTGTGTGTGTGTCCTTTTTCCTCCAATCAGCTCTCACACACTGTAACTGCAGCTCTCTGCCCCCTCCTCTGTTATCCTCCGTAGATGCATAAGGATTTTATTACAATTCTGAACTTTTGAAGGGATGTAGAAAAGACTGCAACTAAACATGTAAAATTTAGGAGGATTTGTTTCATCTGTGTATCACCTGAGGCCAGTCACTTCACTGGGTATATGAGAGGTTTTACAACAACTTTAACTTTGTTGTATCTTTTACTGAAAATATGAATTTGCATACATTTCATGTGTGCTACCCTATTTCCCCGAAAATAAGACCTAGCGTGATTGGCGGTGATGGCTGCAATATAAGCCCTACTCTGTTTCCCTGAAAACAAGCCCTACCCTGAAAATAAGACCTACAAGGACTTTAACTAGGGCTTATTGCAGCCATCACCGACAATCACGCTAGGCCTTATGTTCCGGGAAACAGGCATGTGACAAAAATTGCAACTATCACACTCTTATTCTCCAGGGGGTTTGTTTTCAGAAAATATTTACTTTTTGGGGTGGTTATTCTCAGGCCCAAAATGTGTATTTTATTGTCTGCAAAAACTGAAAAAATGGCGATGGTAGTGAAAAGATTAAACAAGTGAATGACAAGCTTCAACAGGCTTTCATGTAGCTTCAGCATTATTAGAAACTTGTTAAAAGCCTGCTAGCAGCTTGTTCAGTGTCAGTCGGCTTCCATTGTGATCCAAACTGGAGCTAGAATGTGCTTTATGGACCTACATTTTTTTTTTTTATGCTTACCAAAAGCTTGCTGTATATACAAACCAAAACCTGGGTGTTCAAGACCAAAAGACATTCTAGCCTAAAAGGAATCAGTAGGTTACCATTACTACGTTTCCAAGAAAAAGTTTTATGGCTGTAATTCCCAAGCAGTAGCCTCACAATGTTCTGATCTGAAACAAGTTTGCAAATGGAGCTCAGTGGTGGCAGCCTTTTTCTTCTCAGTACAGGTTTTCTTTTTCTTTCTTCACTACTACAGCCTGCATTGCCGATACTTCCCATTACTAGCAATTACCTCTTTTTATTGGCCTGTGAGGCCACCCATCATATTGTTTGCCAAGAAGAAAGCATGGGTGGTGGAAGAAAGAGCAATGCCTATTTGGGAACAATAAAGTTGCAATTTCTTGAATGGACTTGCTAAGCCAGGGGTCTTCAAACTCTGGCCCTCCAGTTGTTCAGGAACTACAATTCCCATCATGCCTAGTCATGTCTGTGAATGTCAGAGTTTTACAATGCCTCATGGGATGTGTAGTTCTGCAACCGCTGGAGGGCCGTAGTTTGAGGATCCCTGTGCTAAGCAGACCAGCAGCCAATTGTATCTGTCTTACCAGCACCCTACAGGTATGTTTTGGCTGTAGAAGGAAACTAGACCACCTGGAGGAAATTCAGGCAAACCCTTTTTGGAGACTGTCCCTATTGCTGCAAGGGAAGAGTGCTGTCCTTTACTCTTGAAGATTATTAATGACCATTACAATGTCATGTAGGCAATTGAGCCACACATGTTCTTAGTTAATTGTCTGCATGGAACCAGCATTATTAATTTTGGTTTGGTAAAGTCTAAAAATACACATTACTTGATATTTGTCTGTATTGGCATAATTGTAGCTCTGTGTCACAAAGCGCCTTCTCCTTACGCTTTTTAGCCATTGTAAAAGCAGTGTGGAGGCAAAGCAGATAAACACCCTCGTGGAACTAGACTGTGTGTTGAAGCTCATAGCATTTAAAAGACTGATAACTAGCTAATTGAAAAAAAAAAAAAAAGGCGCGTGTGACAAGTTTGTCAGAGAATGTGCAGTAATGGGCCATGTCCACTAGAGGGTAAAGTTATCTAAGTGTTGAATGCATTTTTCTTCACACCACCCTTGGGTAGTTTTGCAATTGTTACAGAGTGAAAACAGGCCACTTATGGCACAATGCGCCTCTTTACCACATAAAAGACGATTAAGGGAGAATGGTTACGCATGACACAGAGAAGGCAACTGTACTAAATGCTTTCTTTTTCCTCAGTTTTTACACAGGAAAAGGAGGGGTATACTGACCACATCTGTATTGCTAGTAACACGTTGCAGGACATATCCTTGTGGCTAACAGAGGCCAGAGTCAAGAAAAGACTAGGTTGAACTGGATGGACTATTGTCCTTTATGTAACAATATACATTTTTAATATCCACATAAAAAAGGAAAGGTTGACTCTTATATCTCTTCAGGTACTTTTTTTTTTTTTCTTCAGTTAAAATATTGAGCACCTAAAATATACCTGTCATTGGAAAAGTGCAAAAACTCTGCATGTTGCCTACCTTTTGTCTAGTCTCAATACGTGTAAGCCACAGATTTTGTCATACAGCAAATAACAGGGGGGGGGGGGGGGGGACTGTTAGAATTCTTTATACATCCTCCCAGCCAATGACTCAAAGTACTAAAGCCGCTCCCTTTGACCCTAGTCTTCTGCCTAGCCTAATATCACATTGATGAGATCAACCATCATAGTCACAGAAAGGGCATGGTAGCTGGGTGTGAAGAGGCAGAAATAGACACAATGGTCTCTGTGTCGGCACACCTAGAACCAAGTAACTTGAGCAGAGAAAATTGTTGCTCAACTCGTCTAGCATTTCTGTATTATATATACAGTAATCTAAACAAAAAAATCACACTAATCTTAAATGATTTATAGGCTCAATCTTAGATGTGATATAACACACTTACACCCTTTTCACACTGGGGTGGAGCAGGTGTTAGCGGTAAAGTGACGTTTTAGCCGCTAGCGGGGCGCTTTAAAACCCCTGCTATCTAAAGGGTTAATAGCGCCCCGTGTTGCGGGGCTTCAGCCGCGCTGCTCATTCATTCCAATGGGCAGGGGCGGGGGAGGAGCGGTATATGCACCGCTTCAAAGATGCTGCTTGCAGGACTTTTATTTCCCGTCCTGAAAGCGCACTACCCCAGTGTGAAAGCACTCGGGCTTTCACACTGGGGTGGCTTAAGCGGTGCTTTTCAGGCGCTATCTTTAGCGATAAAATGCCTGAAAGGCACCCCGGTGTGAAAGGGGTCTTAGGGTATGAAAAACATCCTAATACTTTTAAGTACTGAGAACAATAAATAAACAATTCAAAGTCTGTGCAAGGAGTGAATCCTTATGGTTGATATATAAAAGTTCAAAAGTAGATTAAACAGATATTCCACCAGCAAACGGTCATGCAGAGCCTTCTGTGGCACCCCACACCCAGTAATAGGTGGTCCCCATCTGGTAAGAGTCCCTTTATCACTAGGCAGAACAACCTCTGCAGGGTATTGGAATCCAGGAAGCCTCTGGGACACTCTGATGGTAAGGTGAATCCCCTGATGTAATCCCTCTCAGAGGGATATCCAAGCCAGCCAAGAACAAGAGGTGGACCATATAAAAGAGAGCTCTAATAGTGTGATACTGTTTATGTAACTTTTATTGGAAAAAAAACACCAAATGGCTACTTACAGTGGATAAAAAACAATCATGCATAGGATAAAAATCGTCTGCTGGCAAACTTCAATCTATCAACTGCACTTCTGGGGTCCCGTGGGGCATGATGTCGTCAGCGTGTAGCTCCGCCCGACATGTTTCGTCACACATGACATCTTTTTGAGGCACGTGCGGCTACAGGCATCATCCTGGTATTTTATTTTTTTCAGCCAGCGATTTCCTTTTTTGTAAAAGCCATCCTTGTGGCTGATTAGCTGATGGGGATTGCTTTTATAGGCAGCGGGAGGGGAGCCCAGTATGTGATCCTTTGCTTCCGCCGGGTTACCATAGAACCGGCCATGGACCAAATAGTCCCCGACCATCTCTAAGGTCCTGGGAGGCCAGAAATTATGTCATTACATCACTTACGGTTTTGGCAGATGTAAACACCAGTGCCATTTTTTTAGTCTGGAAAGCAGAGATCCATGTTGTTCTTTTTTTATTTTTTTTTATTTATTTTTTTAATCTCATGCTTTCCAGGGTAGAGAAGAGATTTGAGGTCTCCATAAAGAGCACCTGTCATGCCTTATTGCTATCACAAGGGATGTTTATATTTCTTGTAATAGGGATAACAGTGATAAAATAAATAAATTAAAGGGACAGTTTTAAAATAAAAATAATTTTTTTTAAAGCACCCCTGTCCCCGCGTGCTCGCGCCCAGAAGCAAATGCATGTGTAGGTCGCACCCCCATATGTAAATGGTGTTTGCACCACACGTGAAGTATCGCCGCAAACGTTATAGTGAGAGCAATAATTCTAGCACTAGAACTCCTCTAAACCGGTAAAAAAATTTAAAGCGTCGCATATGGTGACTTTTAAGTACCGTAATTTGGTGCCATTCCACAACCGTGTGCAATTATAAAAAAAAATTCATTGGGTTATATAGTGTGTTTTTTTGCATTAAAATTCATTAAATAGTATTTCTTCACAAAAAATTGTTTGAAAAATCGCTGCAAAAATACCGCAAAAAAAAAAAATTGCTACACCCACCAATTAATTCTCTAAGGTCTCTGCTTAAAAAAAATATATGTAATCTTTGGGGGTTTCTGAGTAATTTTCTAGCAAAGAAATTAGGATTTTTAGAAATTCCAGAATTGGCCCGATAGGGAAGTAGTTAATGCATTCCTTGCATGAAGGTAAAAAACATTTTATATTTCTCTGTGGGGAGAAGAGATCCAGGGCCGTGCACAGCTGCATCTCTTCTCTCCTTTTCCTTCTCACACATGGACTCGAACAGCTGCAGGAGCCATTGGCTCATGCTGCTGTCAATCAAATGCAGTTAGGCGATAGTGGGAGCTGGGCCTAAGCTCCGCTGTGTGCGTGTCTATAGAGCGTGGCTCCATAGATGCGGGTCTATAGAGCGTGGCTCCATAGATGCGGGTCTATAGAGCGTGGCTCCATAGATGCGGGTCTATAGAGCGTGGCTCCATAGATGCGGGTCTATAGAGCGTGGCTTCATAGATGTGGGTCTATAGAGCGTGGCCCCATAGATGTGTGGCTCCATAGACGCACAGCTCCGGAGCAAGCAGGCACTCGTTTGCTATGGGGACACGGGAAGAAGAGGAGGAGCCAAGAGCGCAGGCGGGGAACCCGTTTGTTATTTTAATTACTAAAAGTTGTTTTTTATTTTTATTTTATTTTTTTAACACCTTAACAAGTATGCAGAGCAGAAATTCTGACTGTGCTAATGCATATTTGTCCTGGATTTATTAATTCAGATAGTACTAGTCAAAGACAGACAGACAACTAGCATCTTCAGAAGGACAGTGACACCCCCTATATTTTTCTCATGACACCTTTCCTTTCTGGTGTTTAAAAACAGTGTATGTATATAAAATTTTGTGTGTATATTTAAAATACATCTAAAGTATGTTAAGGAAAACACTGTTCCTCTTCATTTGCTTATACTGTGCTCAGTTCTCTCAAAGTGTGCCTTGATATAAATCAATGAGTTATCTTTTTTAGATTGCCTAAGGGCTTCTCCGATTTCTCAATAACCAAAGAAGATGTGCACTTCCAATCTTTCCCAGTAGGTGGCAGCAATAGATTCCTAACCCAAGTGTGCTCTACAGTCTCAAAAGGAAATGCAGCAAATTGTCAGCAAATGGCCTAAATGACTACAATATCTACCATACAATGATTTCTAAAATAAAGCTTCTTGTAGTAACATAATTGTATGTATAATGTATTTCATATCATTTTGTAGATTCTTCCCTAAGTGGCAGTCTATATTTCTTGCATTTAGTCACTACCGCTGTTTAATAGCTTCTGTGATTTAAAAAAAAAAAAAACACAGCAATAAATCAACAGAAATTGTATCCGCAATCCGTTTATGAAGACTTTATGGAAAAAAAACAAGCATGAAAAATAGTGCATAGACACAAGACACTGAAGGTTCACATTCATTTGAGTCATGGTATAGATCAGGGATCCTCAAACTATGGCCCTCTAGCTGTTGCAGAACTACACATCCCATGAGGCATTGTAAAACTGACATTCACAGACATGACTAGGCATGATGGGAATTGTAGTTCCTGACCAACTGGAGGGCCGTAGTTTGAAGACCCCTGGTATAGATCAAAGTAATTAGTCCCATTCACCTGGACTTGTTCTGTAAGGTTGAAGATGTTTCACATGACATCCAAGACACCTTTTCTGTTCCAATGTCTATCAAGAAGTTACCCCAGCATCCACACCTGAAGACCCCAACATCTACACATTCCATGGTGATTGGGCTAAGATGTGGATATAAATGCTGGGGGTCTTCTGACACACATTGGAAATAAAGACGAAGCTTAGGCCCCTAAGGCACATCTTCAACATTACAGAACAAGTCCAGTTGAATGTGACTATTGAGAGCTGTATAGGCAATTTTCTTTCTACCCTACCATTTTACAGTTCAACACATAATTTTGAAATGGAGCTAAACCCACAGATTTTATTTTTGTAATTCCTTTTTGTTATCAAAAAATAAATAAAATAGACAGCATACAAGGGAAAGTATCCAGTGTACACAATACTGTCCCAATCAGGAGAGAAATAAAGCCAAATAAAAGCTAAAGACAATGCAAGAATCCAGGAGTGTTTTTTTCGTACAGGAGGGTTGATCAGTAGCTCGCCCCCCCCCCCCCCCAAAAAAAGACAAGCAAGGGTACAATAAAAATAAAAGAACCTCTAGAACAGGGGTGTCCAACTCACTTTCATCGCGGGCCACATCAGCATTATGTTTGCCTCAAAGGGCCGGTTGTATTCGTATATAAACTATATAGGAATGTGCTATATAAATGTAAATAAAACTATATAAATGTATCTACTCTTTATCATATTAAATAACTGCCTCTGCATTCAATAATTACTAGTTTTAGTAATAACTTAAGACTTAAACTGTGAAGGGCAGTTGCAGACCGGCACGCAGCCCACTCACGCTCTTGTAGCAGATGATGCCAGTCTAAAAAGGAGGGTCGCACAGCGCTGGTACCATCCACTAGGAACTTTATTGGAGACTGCTCAGACAGAACACCATAGTAGAACCATGTTGTCTGAGCAGCCTCCAATAATGTTTCTTGCGGATATCAGTGTGCGCCCCTCTTTTTTAACTGGCATAGAATTTGTAAGAAGAGCTGTGTCATCCTCTCTGCTGCCGACTGCTGAGACGGGGGGGGGGGAGCTCCACCTCCCGGAAATTAGTTGTTGCAGGTTGGGATGTCTGCAAACAACTGAACTGATCCGGTACCCCCACCAGTCTTTGGGCACTGCAACTCTAAAGCCGCGTACACACGGCCGGAATTTCCGATGGAAACAGTCCGATGGGAGCTTTTCATCTGATTTTCCGACCGTGTGTATGCCCATCGGTCTTTTTCTGTCGGCATTTCCGACGGACTTTAGATTGAGAGCCTGTTCTTAATTTTTCCGACGGAAAAGCTTTCTATCGTACTTTTCGATCGTGTGTATGCAATTTTGACACGCAAAATTCCAACGCATGCTCAAACAATTTGACGCATGCTCGGAAGCATTAAACTTCCCTTTTATAGTGCCGTTGAACGTGTTGTATGTCGCGGTGTTATTGACCGTCGGAATTTGGTGTGACCGTGTGTAGGCAAGACAGTTTGAGCGAAATTCCATTGGAATTCCGACGGGCAAACCATCAGAGCTTTTTGCGACGAGAATTCCGATCGTGTGTACGCGGCATTAAAGAGAGAAGAGAATCCTCTTCCCCCAATAAACTTCCCAAATTATCATTCTCCTGGTTCCTTCTGCTGGCCCCTATGCCACTTCTCAATAGCTTTTAACACTACATCGGCACTTCTAATTTACTTGTAAACTCTTCCCACTTCCCGGAAGTGCTGGTGTAGTGATGGAGGAAGCTATTGAGAAGTGGCCTAACAAAAGTTACGACTCTGCAACAAAGTTTGTTAAAATCCTTGTAATGTACATTGATCACCCAGGGGGAATGTTTTTTGTTTTTTTTTCTTCAACAAAAGTGGAGTCACTCTTTATCTTAGCAGGAAAAAAAACTGTTACTGTAACTGAGTAATGAGTGTTAGCTGGAGTCTGGCTTTACTTTGTTAGGCCTCTTGCACACTGCAGCTTGAAAAAGCTCAGTAAAGCATTTTTTTTTTTAACTGATCTAAAATGCAGCCCATTGTTCACAATGTGCCTGTACAAGCAGGCGTGTAAATAAGCGATGTGTATTTTTGAGTAAAAAAAAAAGTAAAAATCTGCGTTCCCGTTAAGCATTTTGCGCCAGTATGCACATATGAGCATAAATATTAATGAATTTACCCTAGGAATTTATTGTGCATGTGAATACACGAACACTCATACACGTGCATAAATACGCACAAAACAAACACCTGAAATTACGTCCAAAAAAAGCAGAAGCGCAAGAGTCCTTGGTCACTTATGTAAAGACATCAAACACTAACATCTTCAATGACTGACAATGCTCCTGTGTAAGGGTGTGTCTATGTCGCACCACCTCATATACAGTGCCTTGGTGTATGGACTATGTATGTGTAACATGTATTGAACTGGCCCCTTGCAGGCTTTATCAGAAGTCCAGGTGACCACACAACAGGGTGGCTGGGAGACAGGCATACGTAGAGTGTTGTCCCCTTATAACTTGAAGTACTGAAACAAGGAGTTTATGGCAGGATCACCAGGTATTTTATTAAAAGATTATAAAGGATTGAGAATACTTTTGAAATATTAATGTGAAAAAATATTATATTCCATTTTAATGTTTGGGTTTATATATACTTTAATGATGCTTGTTACTTCATCAAGATGACCTTTCCTTGGGCCTGACAGCCCTGAGTTGCCAATCCTTTTACCAATCTTTAAAAAAATTAAATAAATTATAGGTATTCCCAGATTTTTGCAACTGCTGTAGCTAAATAATGTTAGGTATGTTTGGAAGGCTAAAGATGGATGAAAGGATCCCCTTCAATGCTCTTGTAAAAACAAAAACAAATGAATGAATGAACGAACATTGCATATAGAACCTGTACGTTTTGGGATATAACATTCACACATTTCATTGCATTTTCTATCTAGCTATGAAAAAAGAGCTAACATTAGCTTTGCAGCAGGAGGGCATACAGCTTCAGGCTAGTTAACATTACATGAACTACAAACAGTCTGCCCTCTAGTGGTCAAAAAGCAATTATTCACAGTAACTTTTGTGATCTATAAAATAAAACATGTTTGGCTTTATATACACGTCATAGATGCCCATAAGAACATGTAAACAATTAAATGGTTTTACATTTTTAAAAGTTTTAAAATTAAGTCCTTTTTTTTCATAAATTTCACTCTGTATTACAAATTTCTATTGCAACATAATCTGATACAGAATGGAAAAGCAATTAGATGTTGTATATTAAACATTACATTTAGGGAGATGTTTTGGCCGCATACATTGTTCAGAATCCCCCACAGTTCCCATGTGTGCATGAAAGGTGATTTTTTTTTTCTTTTTTTAATTTTAGAAAATTCTATTAGCTACAGATGGACATCACTTTTTTTGTGAAAAATGTGGTTTTTCTTTTTTGTTTCTGAAAATTCACTGATGCAAAGTGATACTTTTTATTTGCTGGGCAGATTAAGCCTACAACCTTTCCAGATAGATGACTTCTTTTCATAATGTAGTAGAAATGAAACCTAAAATACAGTGGAATTCACATTGACATTGGCTAACAGATACAAATTCAGATAGACATCAAGTCTCACTGCCAGACTTTTTTTTTGGCTAAAATCTTGCAGAAAATGAAGCTCAGCTCTTGAATCCACCTAAATCATAATCTACAAAGAGAAATCATTTTTATTTAGTTATGTACTTGTTGGAGAGAGAACTGGAGTACAGTAATCCACATCAGCAAATCTCTGAGAAATGTTTTCAGTTGCTTAGCTTAAATTAGAAAACGTATTTTTTCTTAGTTTTGGATAAAGTAGGGAAAACTTTAAACCCTTGTCAGTTTTCTTTATTGTCATCTTTGACTTAGATTGTAAGCTCTAACGAGCAGGGCCCCCGATTCCTCCTGTATTAAAATGTATTGTAACTGTACTGTCTGTTGTAAATCTCTGCGCAAACTGGCGCTATATAAACCCTGTATAATAATAATAATATCACAAGCTTTGGTTACACACTGGGGATAGTCATTGGGAAAACAGTATAATAATACAGAAGTGAAAAAAATATGTAGCCTTACTCCACTAATCCAAAAGGGCTTGAATATCTTCATTAACCCAGCAGCACCAAGATCTAAATGACCAAACCCCAGTAGGGGCCAAAACGTATCAGCCAGATTTTCTGGATTAGTGAAGCGCTGCACAAACTGTTGGCGCTTTATAAATCCTGTATAATAATAATAATTTCTCTTCACTTCCAGTCCTGTAGACAAGGTAGGAAGGTGTCACTGGTGTTATCACTAGATGATTTTGCCTCTATTTTTATTTTGTGAATTTAGAATTTTCCCTAACTTTCACTTCCAGTGACAATAGTTACTAGGAGAAATGGAGAGAATGAACCTCCCGAGTAGGGACACAGACAACAATGAAAACCCGACAGAGGTTCTAACCCTTCATTTTCTATCCAAAATGAAAAAAATACTTTGGATGCACTAATTTGTTTCAGATTTCCATACAGTTCGAAAACATTGCCCAAATGTTCATTGAGCTTTAACCACTTCCTGCCTGCCATATAGCAGAATGACGCCCACAAAGCGGGGAGGTTATCCTGACTGGGCGTCAAATGACGGCCAGTAGGATAAGCCGCTTGCGCACGCGCGCGAGGGAACGCAGCGCAGCGATCGGTGGTGTGCTGCTCTGACACACCGAATCTCCGATCTTGGTAAAGAGCCTATGACGTAGGCTCTTTACCATGTTATCAGCTGTGTCCAATCACAGCTGGTCACATCCTAACCAGGAAGTGCCGTTTATCGGCTTTTCCTCTATTCGCAATGACAAGGCATGGGTAGAGGAGAGCTGATCAGCGTCTCTCCTGACAGGGGGGGTCTGCGCTGATAATGCCCACCAGAGATGCCCACCTGTGCCCACCAGATATGTCAACCCATGTCCACACCAGGGATGCAAATCAGTACCCATCAAGGATGCCAATCGGTGCCCATCAGTAATGCCTGTAAGTGCCTCCTCATCAGTACTGCCTATCTGCGCCATCTATCAGTGCTACCTATCAATGCCCATTAGTGCTGCATATTAGTGCCTCATCATCAGTGCCATCTCATCAGTGCCCATCAGTGAAGGAGAAAACATACTTATTTACAGAATTTTATAACAGAAACTAAGAAAAAACGTTTTTTTCAAAATTGTCTGTATTTTTTATTTGTTTGACAAAAAATAAAAAACAGTGGTGATCAAATACCACCAAAAGAAAGCTCTATTTGTGGGGAAAAAATTATAAACATTTTGTTTGGGTAAAGTGTTGCATGACCGTGCAATTGTCATTCAAAATGGGACAGCACTGAAAGCTGAAAATTGGCTTGGGCAGGAAGGGGGTATAAGTGCCCTGTATTGAAGTGGTTAAAATAGGATGTAGCCTTGGGATACGCTCGTATTATTGTATTTGGAAATTAGGGAGATTTAGCCCATATGCAACACACTGCCAAATTATCTTTTTGAGATAACATACATATGTAAGAAAACTGTGAGATAATGTCAAATTATTTCCATGTATGACATGAATATTTTAATATTTTAAGCATAGCAAATACATACACTCTCCGGCCACTTTATTAGGTACACCTGTTCAATTGCTTTGTAACACAAATTGCTAATCAGCCAATCATATGGCAGGAACTCAATGCATTTAGGCATCTAGACGTGGTGAAGACCACTTGCTGAAATTCAAACAGAGCATCAGAACGGGGAAGAAAGGGGATTTAAGTGACTTTGAACGTGGCATGGTTGTTGGTGCCAGACAGGCTGGTCTGAGTATTTCAAAAACTGCTAATCTACTGGGATTTTCACGCACAACCATCTCCAGGGTTTATAGAGAATGGTGTGAAAAAGAGAAACTATCCATGGAGCGGCAGTTGTGTGGACGAAAATGTCTTGTTGATGTCAGAGGAGAATGAACAGGTTTGAGATGATAGAAAGGCAACAGTAGCTCAAATACCATGCGTTACACCCAAGGTATGCAGAATACCATCTCTGAACGCGCAACACATCAAACCTTGAAACAGATGGGCTATAGCAGCAGAAGACCACTCTGGGGGCAGCCCCTGTCAGCTAAGAACAGGAAACTGAGGCTACAATTCGCACAGGCTCACCAAAATTGGACAATAGAAGATTGGACAAATGTTGCCTGGTCTGATGAGTCTCAATTTCAGCTGCGACATTCAGATGGTAAGGTCAGAATTTGGCATAAACAACATGGAAGCATGAGTTCATCCTCCCTGGTATCAACAGTTCAGGCTGGTGGTGTAATGGTGTGAGGAATATTTTCTTGGCACACTTTGGGCTCCTTAGTAACAATTGAGCATCGTTTATATGCCCCAGCTTACCCGAGTATTGTTGCTGATCATGTCCATCCCTTTATGACTACATTGTGCCCATCTTCTGATGGCTCCTTCCAGCAGGATAATGCACCATGTCACAAACTCATCTCACCACTGGTTTCTTGAACATGACAATGAGGTCACTGTACTCCAATGGCCTTTACAGTCACCAGATCTCAATCCAATAGAGCACCTTTTGGATGAGTTGCCAAAAAATCTTCAGCAACTGTGTGTTTCTATAATGTCAATATGGACCAAAATCTCTGAGGAACGTTTCCAACACCTTGTTGAATTTATGCCATGAAGAATTAAGGAAGTTCAGAAGGCAAAAGGGGGTCCAACCTGGTACTAGCAAGGTGTACCTAATAAAGTGTCCGGTGAGTGTATATGACAGGTAAACAGTCACAGAAATGTCAATAGACGTATTCAATGCTAGTGGTAAAAAAAAAAAAAAAAAAATACACATTTACAGAAGACTACAATGGAAGACTTGAAATTATCTTTGTGTTTGTAACCCAAAAAGAAAATATACAGAACCTGGTCTCTTAAAGCAGATTACACAGCACAGTGCTTGTGCTATGTAATCTGCCCCCCTCTAAACTGTAAAAAAAAACTTCCTGAATCTGACACTTCCTGTATCCACTCTCTGTACTGACCAAGAAAATCAGGGCTACTGAGCACTGTGGTCAGAGTACGTCCCTCCGTCATAAGCAGCTGTCCTCTCTCCCCCTCACCCCCTCCTTTCTACCTGTCATCTCCCTCTGTGTCTGTCTCTGCCCCGCCACTATTCTTGAAAAAAAACCTCTATTAGAGGCTGGCATAGCACACTATGTAAGTTGTTTTTACAAAAACGAGCGTTCTAAATACAGAATTTGAGTTGTCTTCAGGCTGGTCACGTGGAGCTTCTGCGGAGGTGACAAATGGCTACGTGATCTCCCCGGCTGATGTCAGAGGGAGATCACGGCTCCTCCCACAGAAGACATCCATCAGCTCTGTAAAGCTGCCGCAAGTCACGTGACCGGCCTGAAGACAGATCAAATTCAGTATTTAGAACGCTTGTTTTTTAAAACTACTTGCATATTACTATTACACTCTAATAGAGGGGCTGGCATAGTCTTACAGTAAATAAATGGGTTAACAAACCCTTTAAAATGTGTCATACTTAAAATATAAAGGTTGGCAATGTTATTTGCATTTATTACTTATCTAAATATTTTAGCTTGGTACCTAAATAGAATTGCTATGGGACGAAAGTATGCAAGGCTAGTGAAACTGCTGACTAAATAAATTGTGATTGCATTGATATAAAGACATTTATAATGATGTGGGCTTTCCTTTTCTAAGGGTGCTTCTTCTAAAAGCAGGGCTCATGCAAGCATACTGGATTCAGTGCCCCAAAAGAACCCTTCTTCCCATTAAGTGCAATCATTTTCACAAATTGGGTGATTTTACTAACAGTGGATGCTCACACTAAGTACAATTTAATGGGGCATGATGCAACACATGGAACACCATCATTAGCTGTGATTAGCTTTGTTACCCCGATCTGTGATCTGCTGTGTCCAAGCACAAAGCGATCACAGACACTTCCCAATGCACTCCCCAGTGGGCGTGCTGGAAGTGCATTCTCAGGAGGACATCCAGGGACGCCTTCCCAGAATTGGACAGCCACGCTGTAGTTGTATATCAGCTATAGCACAGTGTTAAATGTGGTGTCCAGGGTCTAAAAGCTGGAGTTTCAATCTCTGCCTCCACCCTACTTTATGACCTCCAACCTGCTTGTGTCTCTGCACAGACTAGTAGACTTCCATGCTGCTCTGGCAGACCTCATCTATCATTGAGTCATTACCATTGTTTCAGAAGCAGAGAGGTTTCAAGGATTCTACTCAAACCTGTTCACTGTATCTAAAGCCAAAGTGGGCATATACCCAAACTTGGACCGGAAGGCACTCAATCACATAATTTAAGTTTAAATATTTTGCATTGAATCCACTAGGTATGTCATAGCTTCCCTTCATAAGCAAACTTTCTAACCTCTGTGGGCAATAAGGATGTGTCCTTGCATGTCCCCATTTATTCAGCTAGCCTTTCTGTGTTCTCAGGGAATTCCATAGTGGAATACCTAGACAATATCCATTTGAGAAAATAGCACACACACAATCAGACAAAAGTCCAGTGGACTATCGAAATTCTACAAAGGTTTTGTTTAAATCCTGAGCCTTCAGAAGTCAGTTCTGAAAGTGACTTATCGGTTGGATTATCTGGGTCTCATTCGGGATACTTCTCAATTCAAAGTTTCTCTTTCGCAAGAGAAGCTCCAAATACTCCACTCCCAGGTTTGAACCCTTCAGTCCAGTAGCCATCCATATCTGCAATTTTGCATGAGAGTCCTGGGCTTGATAGTAGCCTCATTTGAGGTAGTCCTGTTTGCCTAATTCCACTCAAGACCATTGCAATGTAATATTCTGACTACCGGGGACAAGAAGGTACATCTAATTCTGCAATTTTGCATGAGAGTCCTGGGCTTGATAGTAGCCTCATTTGAGGCAGTCCTGTTTGCCCAATTCCACTCAAGACCACATTCTGACTACCTGGGACAAGAAGGTACAACCAGGAGTGCCACTGTGGAAAGATAAGCAGAAAACATTCTGTCTTGGTCAGAGCTTCACTTTCCAGCCTTGCCCACTGTTAACATTCCAGGTGTATTGTATCACAGTTACGAGATAGTTTACATATTTGGAGTTGTATTCGATATGTGCAAAGAGATTACACAAATAGTTAAGTATAACATTTATTAAAAGTAATGACAGATACATATAATATACTGTAACAAGAATACTTAACTAAAGATGCTGTTTCTGCTACGGAGTCCCCAACTTTCATATGGTGTGGCACAGAGGTGATCACAGACGCATGCTGAATGTTCCAAGCTACAGCTGTATTATATGGGATTTGTGTTTAAAGAGTAACTCCACTTTTGTTGAGAAAAAAAAGCATTTCCCTCTGGGTGATCAATGTACATTGCAAGGATTATAACAAACTTTGTTGCAGATTCCTACCTTTTGTTATTCTGAAGAAATCCATGGATGTTTCTCTGTGCCTCTGTTCTGAGTAGGTCTAATGGAAGTGGTTTCATAATTAACTGTCAAGTGTGGAGCTGAAGGGCACTAATGAGGAAATCTGCTGGGCCTGCATCCCTTTATACGGGTTCCTATTAAAAGTATCTCTTGGAATGCCTGAAATCTGACTTGTATCTTAGGCAGACTTCTGGGAAAATTGGAGAGCCAATCACACAAGCAGGAAATTATGTTTCTGGGGAGTGGTCAGTACACACACTGGGGGTTATTTACTTAAGTGTAGTTACTGTAGATCCGAGGGGGACATGCAAGGAAAATAAAAAACAGCATTTTAGCTTGCACATGATTGGATGATAAAATCAGCAGAGCTTCCACTCATTTCAGATCTACCGCTTAGATTCAGAGCGACTGCACTTCCAAGTGCACTTGCAGTGCAAAGTGGATTTGCCTTACCTAAATAACCCCCACTGTGTACAGAAAACTCCAGGGTGCCATATTTCAATGTATTCTCAGAAAATTACATTGGCTGCAGATGGAAACGGAAAGGTTATTTTTAATAACATTTCATTACAAAATGATTAGTGTCGCAATTATATGCGCTATATTATTTTTTTTCTTTATTTGCTATTTTTTTATTTTCCACAAAAGTAGAGTTACCCTTTAAAGAATGGCCAAGCCCCGGTAAACTCCCTTTGCAAGCAACAATATGACCTTCTAAGGAAAATGACACATCCCTGAAAGGAGATTAGTGGGTTGGCTTGTCCAAATAGTCAGTTTACAGTCACATTTCTGTAGCATGAGGCAGCTAAGGTAACCAGACTGTGTCCTGTATGGCCCCTTAGCCAGGTTTAGAATTCATTATTAGGTAATGTGAGCCAACAATATTAATGAAACTTCCTTAGCTGACTGTGCCTGGACCTGGTACACCGGATTCAACAACAAACTGATTAAGTTTGTATCCAGAAGCAAAGATTCTCTGGTAATTGTCAGTTGATGCTCTGGTGGCTCTGTGGGATCAGTACAACCTTATTTATACCTTTCCTCCTCTAAAACTCCTTCCTCATCTATTCTCGATCAACAGGATCCAGATGGAGGGCATTCTGGGGGTTCTCAGTGCATGAAACTGCTTTCGGGTACACTGTCCTCATCAAACTCCTGGCAGATACTCTGTGGGATCTTCCAGATCGACCAGGTCTTCTGTCCCAGGAACCAGTTTGCCACCCTTTTGATGCCATGGCTGTTGTCCCAAGGGTCCCAAGGGTTAGGGGCCTTTCTGTAATTCCTATGCTCTTAAAGCTAGGAAGTCCACATAATGCAAGGTCTACCAACACTTTGTGTCAGGAATCAGCGGCTAAGGAGACCAGACATGTAGTTACACGAGGAAACTGAGAACAAACAACGTATTTATCCTTAAGGTGATATTTATTTACAGTGAAACACACACCAATAAACATACACAGTAAACAGTAAGCAAAAACAAACCCCAAAGACGAACAAGAACCAAACCCCCAATGCACCAGAACAACTAACAAACCTAACTACTGACAAGGTAACTAAAGAACTAAACTACTGACTAAATACAAACATACAATGTAATGACAAGGAAATACAGGGATGCAAGGAATAGGAGAAACAACACTGGGTACTAGGGCAGGTAGCAGGAGAAGGGGTACAGGATAGATCAGGCAATCGGGAATAAACTAGTAGCAAGGAGGCAATCAGAATCGTGACACACCTGGGAAAAGGAGGCGCCTTAAATAACCACCTGCCCACTGGAAACAGGTGTGGTTGTGCCAGGGATCGCAGAGATGACCCCTGGGTCAGGACAAAGTTCAAATGGAACACTGTCCTTTCCCATATGACCTCTACTACCAGGCTGTAACAGCAGATGTGGCTCTTGAGTTCAGAGTGGAGATCTAAACCTCCTGGCCTTGGCACAACAGGATCCACTGGCTGCAAAAAGAACTCTGGAGGAGCAAAAGTCAGGATCTTAACCCACACAGATATCCCCTTTAGGCCACATAACACTGGAATTTTAGAAGCCTCAGACACATCAGCTGGTGGGAGTTTAACCCAGTCAACAGAGCCCAGCTTAACAGCAAGTAGTAATTTGGCATAGTCCAGCTGGGCGGGAGCCCGGGAATCAGCATAGTCCAGTGGGGCGGCGGTCCCCGGAATCAGCATAGACAGGCTGGGCAGTGAAAACCAGATCAACAGGCTGGGCAGCGTGCACCAGATTAACAGGCTGGGCAACAGGCACATCAGACTGGGTAGCAGCCCAGGAACCAGCATAGTCCAGCAGGGCAGCGGCAGCCCGGGAGCCAACATAGTCCAGCAGGGAAGCGGCAGCCAGGGAATCAGCCGCGGCAAGCTTGGCAACAGATGGCAGGTCACCCACGGCAGGCTTGGTAACAGACGGCCGCATGGAAGAGGGATGGACTCCGTCGGCAGGTGGCAACATGGAGGAAGCATGGACACCATCAGCAGGCGGCAACATGGAGGAGGCATGGACACCATCAGCAGGCGGCAACATGGAGGAGGCATGGACACCATCAGCAGGCGGCAACATGGAGGAGGCATGGACACCATCAGCAGGCGGCAACATGGAGGAGGCATGGACACCATCAGCAGGCGGCAACATGGAGGAGGCATGGACACCATCAGCAGGCGGCAACATGGAGGAGGCATGGACACCATCAGCAGGCGGCAACATGGAGGAGGCATGGACATCATCAGCAGGCGGCAACATGGAGGAGGCATGGACACCATCAGCAGGTGGCAACATGGAGGAGGCATGGACATTGTGCTGACCAGAGTGTACTGCTGATGGAAAGGTAGTAACAGTACTGGGGGAAATAGAGGGAAGAGTAGCAGAAGTACAGGAAGAGGCCTGAGATGTTGCTATGGGTAACAATACTGCAGGGGGAGCTTTCAATGGATTGCATACAGAGGAAGTGTGGTTACTGGTGGCAGGATACTGATCTACAGGAGGTAACAAACACTCAGTAGCAGCTGTGGTTTCGAAGGTTAACAGAGGAAGGGATTCTTGATCTTTAGCAGCGATCTGACTTTATGTGACTCATCTAGCACTGGGGATATGATCTCTGACCAAGCTTGCAGAGGGTGAACCAAAGTCAGTTTGTCTCTCCCTTGCTCACATTGCTCAATTAAAGAATGCACAGCAGCAGTACAATACAACACCTGTTGTGAATAGGCTGAAAACTGCTGGAAAAAAGAACATGCACAATCTTTTAGCAACCATCCCAAAAATCCAGCCTGGTGCATAATAAATGAGGGAGTAAAACATCATGACCCTGAGAGATAACCTGAAATAGTAGCTCAGAACAGACCCGAATCAAAGGTTGTATGTTACTAAGGGAGAATCTGCCCTCAACAGCTAAAGCATGTGCTATCAGAATGCTTCCCAACAGCTCATCCTCAGTGAGATCCTGCCAAAGTGAACAACACAAATCTTTATCCCCTACCACAAGCTGCACACGACAAATAACCTTCACTCTCAGCATTCTGACAAAGGCAAAAAAATAAACTAAAAAGTAAATGGCTCTCAGTTCCCAAGTGTAGCAGACCTGGTCGTTAGTGGGCGTCACGATTATGTCATGAATCAGCGGCTAAGGAGACCAGACACGTAGCTACATGAGGAAACTGAGACCAAACAACGTATTTATCCTTAAGGTGATATTTATTTACAGTGAAACACACACCAATAAACATACATAGTAAACAGTAAGCAAAATCAAACCCCAAAGACAAACAAAAACCAAACCCCCAATGCACAAGGACAACTAACAAACCTAACTACTGACAAGGTAACTAAAGAACTAAACTACTGACTAAATACAAACATACAATGTAATGACAAGGAAATACGGGAATGCAAGGAATAGGAGAAACAACACTGGGTACTAGGGCAGGAGCAGGAGTAAAGCAGGGGTACAGGATGGATCAGGCAATCAGGAATAAACTAGTAGCAAGGAGGCAATCAGAATCGTGACACACCTGGGAAAAGGAGCCACCTTAAATAACCACCTGCCCACTGGAAACAGGTGTGGTTGATCAGGACTTGCTGGCTTCTGGGAGACACCTGCTGGTGGACACAGAAACTGCAGCAAACAGCCCGGAGCAGCACTGTGCCACCAGCAGGTAAACTCAATCCTCAACCACCAATGACCCCATGGTATCTGAAACTGGTTATGTCAGTTCTTCTGCCTTTTTAACTTATCAAGGATATTCCCTTGTCAACTCTTACTCTCAAGTTTGCCTTCCCAATTACCATTACCTCTGCAAGGTATGTTTCTGAGTTAGAGACCCTGTCTTGTAAGAAACCTTTTCTTATTCTACAAAAAGACTAGGTTGTCTTGAGGACCAGATGTTTTTTTTCTCCCTAAGGTGGTTTCTACTTTTCACCATTAACAGGATACTTGTGCTTTTGTCCTTCTGACCGTCCCCAGTGCAAGGGGATTTCTCTTTATTGCTTGGATGTGGTTCGTTATTTTTTTTCTTAAGAAAGGATTGCTCTTTTTTTTTACATTCCTAAAGATCCCCATGAGGGACAACCTACTTCTCATTCCACCACTTCTTGATGGCACCAACACATCATCATAGAAGCCTATAACCTATACTCTATTAGATTAGTAAGTTCTTATTAGACCCTTCAGCATCAGGCATCTGTTTCTCAGATTTACAAAGCTGCCGCCTGATCTTGCATTTATACATTCTCTAAGTTTCACCAGTGGGATGTTCAGACCTGAGCTAATGCAACCTGTAAGCAGCTTTATATACAATTGTTACGTGTGCTTGTTTCGTTTCTAGTTACTGTTGCCAACCCCTCAATTGGACTGCTTTTGGACATCCCAATTGTCTCTTATTTATGTCTGATTCTGTGGCTCTTAATGAACAATAAAAAACTGGATTTTTGTACTTAAAATCTGTTTGTTGGAGTTCATTAGGGACACAGGTTCCACTGCTCTTTGTTTGTGATCTACCCCCAATACTGCTTTTCTACAAAACTGAAATCTGTTGGGAATTGACTGCTTTTCTACAAAATGCACAAGGACAACTAACCAACCTAACTACTGACAAGGTAACTAAAGAACTAAACTACTGACTAAATACAAACATACAATGTAATGACAAGGAAATACGGGAATGCAAGGAATAGGAGAAACAACACTGGGTACTAGGGCAGGAGCAGGAGTAAAGCAGGGGTACAGGATGGATCAGGCAATCAGGAATAAACTAGTAGCAAGGAGGCAATCAGAATCATGACACACCTGGGAAAAGAAGCCGCCTTAAATAACCATCTGCCCACTGGAAACAGGTGTGGTTGATCAGGACTTGCTGGCTTCTGGGAGACACCTGCTGGTGGACACAGAAACTGCAGCAAACAGCCCAGAGCAGCACTGTGCCACCAGCAGGTAAACTCAATCCTCAACCACCAATGACCCCATGGTATCTGAAACTGGTTATGTCAGTTCTTCTGCCTTTTTAACTTATCAAGGATATTCCCTTGTCAACTCTTACTCTCAAGTTTGCCTTCCCAATTACCATTACCTCTGCAAGGTATGTTTCTGAGTTAGAGACCCTGTCTTGTAAGAAACCTTTTCTTATTCTACAAAAAGACTAGGTTGTCTTGAGGACCAGATGTTTTTTTTCTCCCTAAGGTGGTTTCTACTTTTCACCTTAAACAGGATACTTGTGCTTTTGTCCTTCTGACCGTCCCCAGTGCAAGGGGATTTCTCTTTATTGCTTGGATGTGGTTCGTTATTTTTTTTCTTAAGAAAGGATTGCTCTTTTTTTTTACATTCCTAAAGATCCCCATGAGGGACAACCTACTTCTCATTCCACCACTTCTTGATGGCACCAACACATCATCATAGAAGCCTATAACCTATACTCTATTAGATTAGTAAGTTCTTATTAGACCCTTCAGCATCAGGCATCTGTTTCTCAGATTTACAAAGCTGCCGCCTGATCTTGCATTTATACATTCTCTAAGTTTCACCAGTGGGATGTTCAGACCTGAGCTAATGCAACCAGTAAGCAGCTTTATATACAATTGTTACGTGTGCTTGTTTAGTTTTTAGTTACTGTTGCCAACCCCTCAATTGGACTGCTTTTGGACATCCCAATTGTCTCTTGTTTACTTCTGATTCTGTGTCCCTTAATGAACAATAAAAAAACTGGATTTTTGTACTTAAAATCTGTTTGTTGGAGTTCATTAGGGACACAGGTCCCACTGCTCTTTGTTTGTGATCTACCCCCAATACTGCTTTTGGGAATTGACTGCTTTTCTACAAAACTGAAATCTGTTGGGAATTGGAGGCAATATACCTAGCTGAGAAACAGTTCTTCTGTTTGTCAGTGTCCAATTTCTCCTGTGGGCAGCAGTTTAATCCAAATGTCTCTGATTTAGTCATTTAGACAGTCATTGGCTCTTTGCTCTGACCCCCCCCCCCGCGCTCTGCGTTCACTGGAGCGCTGGGCGATGCAGGGGGGTAGAAGCAGCTGGTTTAGGCTCTTTGAGGCTCGTTGATAGGCTGAGACGGGTGCCAGTCCAGGCTCCTGGGTGGATCCCAACCATATGGTCCCGATCTTTCCCCAGCCTGGACCGGCTCGGTGACGTCAGCCGACAGGGGGCTGCAGCTCCTGTGATCCACAGAAGTACAGCCAAACAAGCTTTGGTTGTACTTTTCCTTTAAAGTAAATCTAAATCCAAGAACAACAACTATATATGTTTTCAGGCTAAGTATAATCTTCCCAAGTACAGAAAAATACCTGTTGATCCTGCCCTCCCTGGGCACTGAACTGAAATATCAAACAATGTTATTAGCCTTCCCAGCTCTCTTCTGTGTAGTACAAATCTGAAGAGCAACCTAGGGTGACAACACTGCTCCTTAATAGATAATGTAGAGTTAGCAAGCCTCACCCTAGGACAGGAAGTGTGTTACTAGCTGGTTCACCAGGTAAAAAAAAAGCCTGAAATAAAGAAAACTAATGCAACCACTACATTTAAAGATTGGTAAATTTCATTATATACAATTTTTCTTTTTGGCTTTAGATAAACTTTAACTCAATTATGTTGTGACACATGTTTCTGTTACATCAAAAAGTTTAATACCTTTGATCCCCCATTTTCTGCACACTCTTGAGTTGGACTACAAGCAGCTGTGCCAACGTACAGTGTGCTTGCACACTGGGGTGGATTTACTAAAGGCAAATAGACTGTGCACTTTGCAAGGGAATTTGCGCCAGGGCTTAGTTAACCGCTTCCCGACCGCCTAAGGCCGATATACGTCGGCAAAATGGCACGGGCAGGCAAAATCACGTACCTGTACGTGATCGTGCATGTGCCTGCCTGTCGGGAGCTCCGTGACCCCGGCCGCAGGACCAGCGGACCCGATCGCCGCTGGTATCCCGCGATCGGGTTACGGAGCTGAAGAACGGGGAGAGGTTTGTGTAAACAAACCTCTCCCCACGCTTCCTACACTGCCTGTCATTGATCGGCTGTTCCCTGTCATCGGGAAAGCCGATCAATGACGTCAGACGTACAGCCACGCCCCCCTACTGTAAAAAAAAACACAACACGTCACACTGACTCCTCCCCGCCCCCTAGTGGTTAACCCCTTCACTACAACTGTCATTTACATAGGAATCAGTGCTATTTAAATAGCATTGATTTCTGTATAAATGACAAATGTCCCAAAAATGTGTCAAAAATGTCCGGTGTGTCCGCCATAATGTCGCAGTCACAATAAAAATCGCTGATCGCCGCCATTACTAGTAAAAAAAAAAATATTAATAAAAATGCTATAAAACTATTCCCTATTTTGTAAACGCTATAACTTTTGCGCAAACTGATCAATAATCGCTAATTGCGATTTTTTTTACCAAAAATATGTAGAAGAATACGTATCAGCCTAAACTAAGGAAAAAAAAAAAGTTTTTTTTATATATTTTTTGGGGATATTTATTATAGCAAAAAGTAAAAAATATTGCATTTTTTTCAAAATTGTCGCTCTATTTTTGTTTATAGCGCAAAAAATAAAAACCGCAGGGGCGATCAAATACCACCAAAAGAAAGCTCTATTTGTGGGAAAAAAAGGACGCCAATTTTGTTTGGGAGCCACGTCGCACGACCGCGCAATTGTCAGTTAAAGCGACGCAGTGCCGAATCGCAAAAAGGGGCCTGGTCCTTTGGCTGCCAATTGGTCCGGGGCTGAAGTGGTTAATGAGATGAAGCTTCACTTTGCAAAGAATACCCAATCACATGTAAGGAAGATTTTTTTTAAAACATGTAATTTTTCTGAAACATGATTGGATTAAGGGGAGCCAGCAGAGCGTTCCCCTTATTTACTAAGCTTTAGGGCAACTGCGCTTGCAGAGTGCAACTGTACTTGCACAGTCTGTTTGCCTTTAGTAAATCCACCCCATTCTGTTGTAGTCACTGCAGTGAAACACTGATGTTCATTCCTCCACGGAGCAGGCACACATCGCAAGAAGTTTCACTCTGGATTACTACACAGATCTAAAGGATAGTTAAATACAGTTTAATGTCATTTACTTGCTATTCAAGAATTGTAGTTTTGTATGTTTGGTGGATCCAAGTTCAGTTATAAGCAAAACGATTTATTTTTAATTATATCTAAACCTAAACCAATATTACAGCAAAATAATTCATTTTAAATCTTTTTAAATTTGCCCTTTTAATAAAGCATCCCTGTCACTTAAGTAGAAAGCATATACGAACAATACTAGCAACTTACAAAGCCATCCACAACTCTGCCCCCAGCTACATCACTAGCCTAGTCTCAAAATATCAACCTAATCATCCTCTTCCTTCCTCCCAAGACCTCCTGCTCTCTAGCTCCCTCATCACCTCCTCCCATACTCACCTCCACGACTTCTCCCGAGCCTCTCCCATCCTCTGGAATTCCCTACCCCAATCTATCAGACTATCTATCCACTTTTAGGTGATCCCTGAAAACTTTTCTCTTCAGAGAAGACTATCCTGCCTCCATGTAACAACTGTACTTTCATTTTATTCATTAGATCATCCCCCACAGTTTTTTACCCCTTTGTATCACTAGACCCTCCCTCCTTGATTGTAAGCTCTAATGAGCAGGCCCCTCTGATTCCTCCTGTATTGAATTGTATTGTAATTGTACTGTCTGCCCTAACATTATAAATCCTGTATAATAATAATAATAATAATAATAAAAAAGCATAAACCAAGGACATACCTGTAAAGAAGAGTTTTCATACTTACCTTTTCTGTGTTCCGCATCACTGAATTCTGTTCCATTGCTGTGAAATGGTCGCCAAAGTCGGCTAGGAAACTGACACTTTTCTTAGTGGAGCAGAGAAAGGCCACTTCTTATTATTGTCTGTGACCCTGTAATTGATATTCCCTCATTTCCTGTCTGTTGAATGTTTTCATAGTAAGTAAGAGGGGGAAATCTCTCTAAAGGAGCCCTGGATAGTAGTAACAACTCACCTGGGGTCTAGACTCTGGACATACGCTTAAAATCTGTATTTCTGTCCATTTCAGCTGTAAGATTTACACACCCTTGCCAGACAGCACAGCCAGCCTGATGAACTGACTTGGCTTAAAGTGGTTATAAACCCTCTCATACCCAGTGAAGTGAATATCCTCAGATGATACACAGAGATGAAACACATCTTCCTACATATGTTTTACATGTTCATTTGCAGTCTTCTCTTCTCTACATGCCTCCAAAAGGGCAGAAACGTGTTAAAATATTTCTTCATCTGTCAAGAGAGGAGGGGGCAGAGAGGCTGCAGTAACAGTGTGTGAAAGCTGATTGGAGGAAAGGCACACACCCCCCCTCCACACACACCAGAACTGTGTTCTGAATAGACAAGCTGCTTTCTGAGCTCTCCCCCCTCCTGAGCCAACACAATTTTATCTAATGTGTCGGGAAAACTCATGAAGTGACTCCTGCTGATAACAGAGGAACAAAGCACCAGAGAGAAGCGACATTTAGAGCTTTTGAGAGAGATAAGTAAACACTGCAGATATGTGTGCTTTACTCAGATTCCATTACTGAGGTTTACAACCACTTAAACCTGCATTTAAGCAACACAGCTAGGTTATGTTTCTAGCCTTGGACCTGTAATTGGACAATGAAGAAGCATTAGCAAACTGATTTGGCACAACTCTCTCTGTAAGGAAAACCTCTGTACGTTCCTCAGACTTCTCTCTCTGTCTACCGCTCTGGTCCCAAGTTATTCCTGTGTCCTAGCCCAGCTCAACTCACCTGGTTTCAGCACTGATACAGCCCGGCCTGAAAGTCTTAGCACTCATGCCACTCTGTACCTTTCACTCTCTGTCACCACCTTCAGGAGTGTTGGGCAGGAGGTGCAAGAGGAGCCCCCTTAGCTATCCAGTCTCCATCACGTATGTGATACTCTCCTCCTATCAGCATGTCCTTGATGGTACGTGTACAATACCTGATAGACCCCAATGTTGCCCCTCCCTCTCTCTACACAAGAAGCCTTTTCTGCACTTTTTAACAGGAACAGAATGTACTTTTTGAAATGGTTTCAACCTGAAATGCACAGATTTGTCATCTGGTTATCTGAGTCTGGCAAAATCCAAATTGCTGAACCCCGATGAAGGGGGAATCAGTTTGGCCCCTAAAGCGTGTTGGATTTTTTTCTGCCATGAACCAATTTATTCAGTCAAAACATGGCTCTTGGCGCTGTCCCTGGACTGTATATATTGTATGTGGATCCTTCCTCTTCCTGAGTGTTGAAGTTCAGGTTACAGATTGTGTTGCATACAGGCTGCATTTAAATACGTGAATATTATTTTGAAATAAATACATAATTATTAGGTGTTCTTATTATGTACATTCAGTTCAACTATAACAAGCTAGGACAGCTTTGTGTTACCAATCCTTGTTTGTTACCCCAAATTAAAGAAGATGTGTGGTACAGAATTATGTTTTTAATCACTTCCGGTCCTCCTGCCTGCAAAGTACTGCGGATGGGCGGCTCACACAGGCAAAGCAACGCACCCCTACGTTGCTGCCTTTTTACGGGTTTAGGGCACGCAAATTCGTACCCCCTGGCTAGCACCTGCTCTGATTTTACACAGTGAGAGCCTATCAGCAAGTCCTGGCCTGCTGATTGGCTGTGTACAAACACAGCCCAGAGCTCTGTGTTGACAATCAACACAGAGCTCTGTACAGAATGATCTTTCTGTTTCTCCCAGGGATGAGAAACTTAGAGATTTAGTAGTAAAAACAGCACACTTTACATACATACACACAATACACATAGTTAGGCACACATTTAACCTCATGATCAATCTAGATGTTAACCCCCTCCCTTAGTACAGTGACGGTGACATAATATTATCACTGATCACTGTGTTAATGTCACTGGTGATGTCAGTGGCAGTTAGTCAGTACCCCCAGCTTCAGTTAGTGTCAGATTGCCTGCCACACTATCACAGTCCCATTATAAGTTGCTAATCACCATCATTAGTAGTATTTAAAATTAAAATTACAGTATATATATATAGCATAGTTTGTAGGCACTATAACTCACGCAAACCAATCAATATACACTTATTGAGGTTTTGTTGTATAAAAGACATGTAGCAGAATACATTTTGAATAAATAAAAATTAGATTTTTTAAATGTTGTCATTGGATGTGTTTTGTAGCAGAAAGTACAATATATATATATATATATATATATATATATATATATATATATATATATATATATATATATATATATATATATATATATATATATATATATATATATATATATTTTTTTTTTTTTTTTTTTTTTTTTTTTATGTATTTATTTATGTTTATATCATAAAAATAAAAATAAACAATGGTGATCAAATGCCAACAAAAGAAAGCTCTATTTGTGTATTTGTGTAAAAAAATTATATAAATCGTGTATGGGTAAAGCCTTGCATGTCTGCACAATTACCAGTTAAAATAGTGCAGTGCTAAATAGCAAAAAATGTCCTGTTCATTAAAAAGGTAAAATCTTCTGGAGGTGGTTAAAATAAAAAAATCTACTTTAATTAAACTTTCAACAACTGGTTATCAATTTTAGATGCCTAAGCACAAGGGTGTCTAACCACATTATAGCTATGTGCTGACATTGCCATGAGCCTGTGGGAAAAACACCATACACCAAACAAACCTGATTTATTTTTATGAGGAGATAAGTAAAACCTTGGACAGAGGGGTGGCTGTGGACGTAATGCAAAAGCATTTGACACACGGCTATTGTGTAAGGTAACGTCTACAGGCTTGAAAGATGGATAAGCATAAGCTTAATAGAAAATTGTCTAAAAGACAGAATTCAGAGAGTACTGGATGATTTAAGGTCATCAGTGGTGTACCCCAAGGTTCAGTGTTGGGACCCTTACTTTTTAATATCTTTATAAATGATATTGGGTCAGGGATTAAAAGTATACTTCTAGTCTTTGCAGATGACACCAAGCTATGCAGTGGAATAACGTCCTTACAGGAGGTCTCCAATTTACAAGCTGACCTCAATGCACTGTTTAATTGGGCAACTGGGGCAAATGAGGTTTAATGTTGATAAATGTAAAGTTATGCACTTGGGGGCTAAGAATATGCATGCATCATACATACTAGGGGAGTACAACTGGGGGAATCCATAGTGGTGAAGGATCTGGGGGTTTTGGTAGATCATAAGCTTAATAATAGCATGCAATGCCAAGCTGCGGTTTCCAAAGTGAGCAAAATCCTTTCTTGTATTATGGGAGGTATGGACTCCAGAGAGAGAGAGATATAATTTTGCCCCTGTACAAATCATTAGTAAGACCTCATCTGGAATATGCCGTTCAGTTTTGGGCACCAGTTCTCAAAAAGGATATCGGGGAACTGGAGAAAGTGCAGAGAAGGGCAACCAAACTGATAAGAGGCATGGAGGAGCTCAGCTATGAGGAAAGATTAGAGGATTAGGTTAGATTAGGTATTCTCTCTTGAGAAGAGGAGATTAGGGGGGGATATGATCAACATGTACAAATACATAAGGGGTCAATATAGTGAACTTGGTGTTGCATTATTCACTTTAAGGTCATCACAGAGGACAAGGGGGAACTCTTTACGTCTAGAGGAAAAAAGATTTATTCTCCAAATATGGAAAGGTTTCTTCACAGTAAGAGCTGTGAAAATGTGGAATAGACTCCCTCCAGAGGTGGTTCTGGCCAGCTCAATAGATTGCTTTAAAAAAGGCCTGGATTATTTCCTAAATGTACACAATATAACTGGGCAGTGGGTACTAACATTTATAGATAAAGTTGATCAGGGGAATATCCGATTGTCTCTCGGGGGAACAGGAAGGAATTTTTGTTCCCCTGCTGTAGAAAATTGGATCATGCTTTGCTGGGATTTTTCGCCTTCCCCTGCATCAACTATGGGTATAGGTTTATGATATGGGATTGTATGGTGTTTTTTTTTTTATTTTTTATTGGTTGAAATAGATGGACTTGTGTCTTTTTTCAACCTGAGTATGTAACTTCTGTTGGCATTTATTTACAGCTTTCTGCTGAACACGTTTGTGCAGACAGAAATACGTGTTTCTGATCAGTATTGTATATACTTTGATGCCCATGCCCATCAGTCCTAAATGTTTAAGTCATCAAAAATACTTAAAAAAATATTACCGCCAATATATTTCTTCTTACCATTTGTGTCAACATATAGAGCTCTCCTGACTTCTAAATAATATATCAAATTTCCTGGCGAAATGACGCAAGACCGAAGTATTCGTTTGAATTTTGCTCCGAGGGTGATGTTAAATTCTGCAGATTACTTCCCATTCAGCTAAGTTATACAGATCTAAGCCTATTGGTAACAATTAAGAATATCTCCTTTAAGAGTAGAGGTCATGGTGTGACCTTTTTGTGTTTTTGTAAAGCACTATTTCATTGGAACTTTCAAAGCATGACTAATCCGAGACCACGGATTCCAGCAGAACAGGAATTTCAGACTATCTGGGTTTTTAAAACTAAACTTGTTTTACAGTTTAAGGATCAGGATATTTTCATTCTCAAAATCCACTTCTAAAATGTTTCCAGGTGAAAGAAATGCTTATGGATTTTTTTTTTTACGATTGTGCAATTTCTTTTAAACAGCACGATTGGTTGAAAAAGTACTGCTTGGTCTTTGTTTGTTTTAACAGAGCTTTCCTAAATTTATTGCATTTAGGAAATTTGGTATTTATTTATTCTAAATGATCAATTTATTGTTATTAAAGTTAATTTTACCTGTTGAAAAACCATGTCCATAAATATTATTATTATAATTAATAAAATCTAGATAAATAATCCAGATTTTTCTAACCTCTTTCTTCGCACATCTAGTATATGTTTTTTTTTTTTTTTTTTTACGTAAATTCGATCTAGTATAGGTTTTTTTCTCCGTAAATTCTAAATAAATAACTTAATTGGCTGAGGTAAGCTCATGTTTACTCAACCAGGGAAAATTACTCAGACCACATACACACAGGAATTTGTGCAGTACCCCCTATCTATGTTTTTCTTCTCTTGCTGGAAGATAACCTCAGCCCATGCACTTCTAAGAAAAACATTTGTAAATCCTTAGGTATTTTTCTTTTTTTTTTTTTTTTTCTTTTTTGCAGGCATGATTCTTAAAATCATTTTCTCATTCATAGTAATAAATGAAACAGTTTGATATAATAAACAACATGCAAACCATTTAACATTGCCTTGTTTTTCTGAGCAAATGGTTTATAAAAGCAAGGTCATTGATAGGAAAACCTTCTCGATCTTTGTATACAATAAAGAGTGCAACCCTATTGCCACTAGCCTCAAGCAAATGTTTTCTTTAGCTGCTGATAAGACCTGCCCGCAGGTCCTTAATTTTTTATTATTATTATACAGGATTTATATAGCGCCAACAGTTGGCGCAGTGCTTTACAAAGTGGAGGGAGACGGTACAATTACAATACAATTCAGTACAAGAGGGATCAGAAGGCTTTTTTATACAAAACTGTTTTGGGTCATGTATAGTTTATAGAATCTTGCTTAAAGCGGAATGAGGCCACAGCGTTTCTTTAGGTTTAAGGTCAGCATTTTGACATTCCCATACTTAAATCCCATTTTTTTTTATTTTTATTTATTTGAGCCATTTATTTATTACAGTCATTTACTTATACGGCGCCGTCAATTTACTCAACGCTTTTACATAAATTATACATTCACATCAGTCCCTGCTCTCAAGGAGCTTGCAAACTGAGGTCCCTAACTCACATTTATACATACACATACTAGGGATGAGACATTCTGCCATTCTGTTGTATATGTACATCTTCTTTTTTGAGCATTCTGCTTATGATTATTATGAAGCCCTAGCATGTCTTATTAGATTTTATTTTTTTTGGAAAAACCTTGGTTTCTTTCTTGGTAACTTCTCATGAGCATTCAGTCTCAACTGCAGCCCAAACCGCTGCTGCCCGCAGAGCAATTTGGGCTGCAGAGCAGTGCGGCAGGCGGTGTATTTAGCATTTTATTGCATCGCACAGCTTTTTTTTAAACAAACTTTATTTAAATGTACAATGTGACACTTCGTTCATATGACATGCATAGAAATGCAGTGCGGTGCTTTTTTGTGAAGTTATATGAAGAACTGAGCAGAGCGATTTTATGCACACATGTTGCATACTATAGCACGACTCTGGAACGCAGTGTAACGCTGGGGTTGATTTACTAAAACTGAAGCGTACAAAATCTGGTGCAGATCTGAACAGGAACCAATCAGCTTCCAGATTTTATTGCCAAAGCAAAGTTCACTTTTTGGAACATGTTACATCTGTTTTTTTTTGTTTTTTTTATTATATATTCTTTATTATAGATTTTCATCATTGCAGACCAGAATACATTCTTATTGGAAAATATAGTACTTATGTCATTATTAAACTAATACATAAATTCCTTATTTCTAAAACCTCACATAAGGTCAGTCCAAGTTCTGAAATATTTCTTTCTTTTTCCTTGCATATATAATCTATACAACATAACAAGCATATAAACATCTACAAATAATAACAACATATACACAAACACACAAAAACTAACCACCACAAAAAAAAAAAACACACACACACACATAAATAAATAAATAAAAAAGTAAATAAATCAAGCGACTAAACCAATCCTCGCCTAATGAGCTGTATGTCTATATTTATGAGAAAAGTTACCATTGCTAGGTGTCCTTTTATGAAGCAGTGATCAGCGGAGATCCTGAGGATCACCACTGATCACAGCCCAAAAACAGTTTATAAACCAGAGATAATCGGGGGGAGAAGTGTTTGAACTTGTTCTCCCGCCATTATCTCTGCACATGGAGAATCCACATAGAATGACACAGTAACGGCGGTGTATGAAGCTGCGATCTCAGCGCTTCACTGGCGATCTGTGTCAGAATTCACACTCCCCGATTCACCAACTCAGAGGAGGTGAAGCGGGGAGTGAAGAGAGAAACCAGGGGATCTGAGGAGGAAAGAGGAAGATTATTAACTTCCTTATGCCTCGTTCAGACCCCCCAACACTGTAACCATGTCCCCCTGTCATATATATGTGTATACATATATATATATATAATGTGTATATGTATATATATATATAATGTGTGTATATACATGTATATATGTGTGTGTGTGTGTATATACATGTATATATAATGTGTGTGTGTGTATACATGTATATATAATGTAGGGGGGACTCTTTATTTTATTAACATTAATCACACTGGTGTCTGTCCATGTATTGAGCTGTGATAATTTATCACCGCTTAATAAATGGACATCTCAGTGTTTCAGTGAATTTCTGGTACTGTAATCTCGTAAAGTCTCACGAGATTCCAGTATCAGGGGCCGTTCTCCACTGTTTGAAGTGTTTGTAGATCTCTTCACTCCTCCAAGGGTGAAGCGATCTACTCCGCTTCATGAACTGACACACAGAGGAGAAAGATCGCCTCTGTGAATGCCAGCGAATGAAGCAGTGAATAGATTTCACTGCTTCATAAAAGGACACCCTAGTGTCTTATTTCATTACTTTCTTTTCTGCCCACTGGTATGGCCCTCCAACCCCATTTTCCTTCTGATACTGTACTTACTATCACACACTACAATTTACCACCCTACAAAGGAACAACAAGAGCAAATGAAGATGGGGTCAACCGTGGGGCCGATATCCATGGTTTCCACAGTTTATTTAAGTTATTAGGTATGCCTCTATTACAATAGAGTTGTTGTTCCTTCAGAGGGTTTTCATTTACTTGAAGGAACCATTCCTCAAATGAGGGTACACTCGGAGATATCCACTTTAGGGCAATTAGATTTTGTGCTATAAACATTAATCTACTAACTGATATCAAGATCTCAATGGGCAAAAACTCTTCATCGAGATAGCCCAGTAAACACGTTTTAGGATCCAAATCGATGTGTGTTAAAAGTTTAATTACGGTAATTGTATGTTTCATTAAATCAGTTTTTTTAGGAGGAACATATAACATGATCCCACTGCTGCAGCTGCTCTCTACTGCCTTCTGTTCCTGTGACAGCAGTATGGGGAGAAGTTCCCCGTACAAGCTGTCACGTTTTGAAAACAGTGAAGCATTCATACACAGATTTCTATGAATGAATGAACTACAAGTTCTGACATCCTTTGCGGCTGTAGGCTTGTCCTTTTTTAATGAACTGCCACAGCGCTGTTGGGTGCCGTGGTAGTTCACTGAGTCTTCCTGTCAGTGTGAAACTGCTTGGCCAGATAGCTCACACTGACAGTGTGCAGGAGACCTGCATGTCATCAGAGATCTCCTGATCACTGGTGCAACACATTCCAGGCTCCTAAAAAAAAAGCAGTAATTGCACATTTTTTTTACCTGCAAAAAAATGTGCATTTATTTATTTTTAAAAAGTGAACTTACCCCTTAACTGAACAAGCTGAAGTTAGAAGCTGTTTGGCTACCATGCACAGCTGCACCAGATTTTGCGCTCTCCAGTTGCCCACAGTGTTCTGATATGAACATGACACACTGGAAACTATTTCATGCCTTTTTCCATGTGAAAGTACAGGTTACTGCACCTAGCATGAATGGGCCCTGATACTTCCTCAGTTCCTTTCAGCTTCTTATGATAAATTATTAAAAATATACAACCTGTGAAACTGTGTATTTAATCTGAGGATTGAACTGTGTCCTGTTGTGTGGATTTTATAGGTGTTCATTTCTAGGAAGAACAGCAATGTTGTTGCCTAAATCTTTAATAGCCATACCTGACTCCAGGTAGCCAATCAGTGGGTTCGGCTTTCTCGATGTACACCACCCGCCCGCGATTTTTCCCCGCAGAGACAGAACAGGGGTCTTACAAAAGTAAACAAGGCAGATCTCCGTTCTGACAGGGGATTACACTGAGATCCTGTCTTATTGCTATGCAGGAAGACGGATCTGTGTGTTTTCCCAGGCAGCCCATCCCCCATACAGTTCGTAAACACACCCAGGGAACACAGTTAACCCCTTGATCGCCCCTGATGTTAACCCCTTCCCTGACAGTTTCATTAGTACAATGTCAGTGCATATTTTTAGCACTGTAATAATGTCATATTATTGTAATAATGTCACTGGTTCCCAAAAAAAAAGTGTCAAAAATATTGTTTTTTTTTTTCAAAATTGATGGTCTTTTTTTTGTTTATAGCGCAAAAAATAAAAACCGCAGAGGTGATCAAATACCACCAAAAGAAGGCTCTATTGGTGGGAAATAAAGGACATCAATTTTATTTTGGTAAGATCAGCTCAAGTAACGCAGTGCTGTATTGCAAAAAATGGCCTGGTCATGAAGGGGGTAAAACCTTCCGGGGCTGAAATGGTTAAATCCTACCTTTGGGATACTTTATAAAATGTTTTATTTAGACAAGAATTTTCCTTAATCTGCATATCTGAATAGAATTCTTGGTCTAGAACAGCCTTTCTCAACCCTTTTAACCCAGAGGAACTCTTGACATCATTTTCAGGTATCATTCCTCAGGGGTCAGCGGGAAGAAGGTTGCTTACATTTGTGGTCAGAGGGAAGAATGCAACCCTTAGAGAGGTGGCCAGAAAGTCACCCTTAAAGACTGCTAAACAATCGCATCATTCTCTGGATCTGCCATTGTGTATAGTAGCCAGGATTATGTAAGCATCATAGGATGGGAGGTCAATTAACCACAGCTGAAGGAAACTGTAGCAACTTCAGGAGGAACCCTATGATTCCACGGAACCCTGGTTGAAAATGTTGAGTCTAGAATATCCCTTCTGTGTTTTGTCCAATGTATTGTAATACATTTTATTAAATGTAAATGTCCTTTTACCACATTTGTTACAATGTGATCCACCAACACAGAGGGGTTAATTTATTAAAACTGGAGAGTGCAAAATCTGGTGCAGCTCTGCATAGAAACCAATCAGCTTTTTTGTCAACACTTAAAATAGTTCTAAAGCCTAAACATTTTTTTATTGTAATGTATTCCTTGCATTACGGTAAACATTTTTTAGGTGTTAGCGTCCCCCCTCACCCCAACCCCCCTTTTATCTACCTGAGCCCTCATTCAATCCAGCGCTGTGATATATATATATATATATATATATATATATATAGATATATATAGATATATATAGATATACATATAGCTATATATATATATATATATATATATATATATATATATATATAATAAAATGGCCACAATAGCTACACCTCAATTGTGAGTAAGTGAGGGACCATATACAGGTAATGTGTCCCCACAATTATATAGAATTATATATCACCCCTCAATACTGTGCATGTCTGCAGCTCTTCTCTCCCCTCACTTCTGGGTTTTGCTGGCTTTGTTTGGTCACTGGGAGCTATTGGCTCCCAGTGCTGTCAATCAAAGCCAATGATAAAGGAGAAGTGGGTGGGGCTTAGTCCCACTGTCTGTGTCAATGAACGCAGCAGCAGGGCTTGGGAGCAAGCACGCACAAGTGCCCCCATGGGAAGCGGCTTCCCATGGAGGCACTGGACAGAGGGGGGCCAGGAGCACCGGCGGGGAACCCAAGAAACAGAAGTTCTTGGCCGTTCTGTGCAATTCCATTGCACAGGGCAGGTAAGTATAGACATGTTTGTCATTTTTTATTTATTTTTACCTTTATAATTTCTTTAATTGAACAAGCTAAAGTCACAAGCTAATTGGTGTCTATGCACAGCTGCAACCAATTTTGCAGTTTTAGTAAATCAACCCCATTGTAAGATAACCATGTAGGAAAAGCAGACAATACCTTAGGTAGCACAATGGAAGCTCAGTGGTCCTATCACAAGTAGATCTGGGATCCCCATTACATAAGCACCTCTGAAGATTGCTCTCTTCTGACATCCAGTACTATTACAACACCAGGTGTGCAGTGGAACCCAATTATTTCACACAGTTTCCCTTTCCTCTGACACTCCTTCTATGCAACAGACTACAGGTCGGTTATAGAACAATGGGGGTTATTACTACAAGTGCATTGCAAGTGCACTGAAAGTGCACTTGGAAGTGCAGTCCCTGTATCTCTGAGGGGGACATAAAAAAAGTAAAAAGAGTAGCGCTTAAACCAACAGTGTTGTATTATTGAATGACCATGTGATGGGTTAACCGTACCTCAACAGTGATCATAAGTAAACTAAAGTGAACCTAGAACTTATGTGTATAAACGGCACAGCTAAAGTAAAATAAAAGGACCACGAATAGATCCTATATACAAATGAATGAGTGCATAATAAATGATAAAACCCCACAAATAAGTAAATAATGTAAACAGTGATTTGGATGAAAAATAAAAAATGACATAAACAATGCAGAAATGGCTAGTGAAAGTCCAACAAAAACAAATAATTAAATGTGTCTTCAAAGGTATTCCACCCGTGCAATATATGATGAATGAATCAGTCCATCTATCCAGATAGATCTTCAAAACAGCCACAAGTGATCCACCACCAAGGGAAAAAGTTGAGATTTACTTCTTACCGAATGCATATGACACCCCATTACAGAGTGTCATAATAAGCCTGTATAAAGGCAGCCCTCCTTAAGTCTCCTTAGAGATGCAGCAGATGCCATCAGCCTTGATAAACCACTCCACCATCCAGCTTTCATGGATCAACACTCATAGGTATGGGTCTTGTCTCTAGTGTGCAGCGGGTGGCGGCGGTGAGAGGTGTCCCTGAGGGGGACATGCAAGGAAAATAAAAAAAACATAATTTTAGCTTGCACGTGACTGGATGATAAAATCAGCAGAGCTTCTCCTCCTTTCAGATCTTCCCCTCCGATCTACAGCGACTGCACTTCCAAGTGCACTTGCAGTGCAAAGTGGATTTGCCCAATGTATTTAAATACACATTCAATGATGTTTAATTAGCAGAGATTTTTCGTCTATATTACGTCTATTTTATAGAAATATGTATTTTAGTTGCTTTTAAATACACATTCAATGATGTTTAATTAGCAGAGATCTTTTTCGTCCATTTTACGTCTATTTTATAGAAATCTGTATTTTAGTTGCATTTAAATACACATTCAATGATTTTTAATTAGCAGAGATCTTTTACGACTATTTTCAGAGTTCCATTTTAATAAAAAGTATCAGCGTTGTTATTTTATTGTCAAAGCGCATTTAACTGTAGTAGTCATAATAACAACTGGTAGAAATTACCATGATGCGTATTAACCATAACAACCAGTCATATATCTGCTTTTAGGTTTTAACCATACACTAAAATGACAGCTGGAATGTAATTGATCACTATAGGTAACACAGATACCTTCCTTTTTTTTTTTTTTTTACTAAAGAAGTGTCTGTATTTCTGTTGAAACTCTTGTTTCTTTTTAAACGGTCCTATAGCCGTGCGAAGTATGCAATGCAGATGAGTTTAGAATTCAAAGGTTAGGGGGAAAAAGTGAGACCTGTGTTATGAAAGTTTCATATTGCATTCGAAAATCTCCATCTCCCAACCAGGACACATCGGTGCTTTTCAAGCCACGGTAAGTTACATCACGTCCAGACACTTGCAAAGCAAACAGTCATTTGGCAAGAGTGGCTTCATACAGCTCTTTACTTTTGCAGTAAATACGACTGTTCATTAAGGATTTGTACTAGTCAACAAATTGCCAGTGTGGTGAGTGTAACTCCCGCTGTAGCCGGCTGTGTGTATAGTAGGGGTGCCTTTTAACCAGTTTACTGCCCTGGGACAGATGAACAGACATCTATACAGTTGGTAGCTGTGCTGACATCCAACCTTTTAATACTGCAGACTAAACAATGCTCATAAAATAACAACTCCGGCATGAATGAAGAAGGCAAAGCTATACAAGACATGAAAATGTTACAACACACAAGCTTATTCAATATAGCAGCTTAAAAGGCAATGACAAACTACAGACAGCCCAAAGCAATATTTGACTCTATTGGACCCAGACGGAGGGCTAACCCCTGTATGTGCCTTTGATAAAATGGTCTATAATTTAGGCTGTATAATCCAGCCATTTTGTGTCATATTAAAGAATTAAATTGCTTTGACCACTTTTGGAATTAACCCCCCTTTTTAAAAAAAACAAAAAAATCACAATAGATGTAACATCATAAAAATAAAGTTGAATTTCTGAATGCAATGCTGTGTCTTACAATATTTTGGTGAAGTGCTCATTGGTTCCCTCTGCCCCCTTAACATAACTTGTCTGGGCGGTTATTCTGTCTATCTGGTCTCGGAGCAAAGATGAATTCTGATTGGTTACTGCATTCTGCCATACAGAATATGTCTGTTATTTTATAGCATAATTTAGGAACCAATCACAAGCTAATATGTGTTATGTCTGACTACGATTTTTTTTCTAGTTGCAAAAGAACATAGCACTTTGTTGCTCATTACACCATGAGCTTCATGTATCAATATGCACAGGGGAGGGGGAAGGGAGCAATGTCATAGGAACCACATTTTATGTCCTTGCAGTACAGAATCTAAAAGGGAAAGTCCTTGCAGTACAGAATATAAAAATGGCGCAACACAGACTGTTTGAGACTTATTTCAGGCACTGTTGCTATAAAAAAAAAAAACACATACCTATTGTCCATCTATTATAGAGACCATTGTCCATTTAACATACCGGCACCAGACACCAGATGTTGCAATTATATATATTTTTTTGTATTTCCATTATTCTATGATAAATAAGCCATGAGTATGTAGTATACACACACATATATCTATATATAGATATCTATCTATATGTATCTATCTATATCTGTCTATCTATCTATCTAAATCTATATATATACATATATATATATATATTTATATTATAATTATATATAATATATTATATATATAGATATATCTCTCTATATATATATAGACTGTGTGTGTGTATATATATATATATATATATATATATATATATATATATATATATATGTATATATATACATCTATATATATATATATATTAAACACCTGTCTCTCTCTCTCCCTTACACTCTCTCTATCTATATATATAGACTGTGTATATATATATATATATATATATATATATATATATATATATATATATATATATATATATATATATATATATATATATATATATATATATATATATATATATATATATATCTATCTATATATCTATATATATATCTATATATCTATATATATATATATATCTATATCTATCTATCTATCTATCTATCTATCTATCTATCTATCTATCTATCTATCTATATATATATATATAGATATAGATATAGATATAGATAGATAGATATACACAATATATATATATATTATAAGCATGTTATTATAATAATATATTAATAGAATTATAATATAAATAAATACAATAATAATTATTATATCATTATATCAGAATTATATTAATATAATATATTATAATTATCATCATATAATATTATATATACATTATATTTATTTATAAATAATTATATTATATTTATAATATTTATATTATATTTAATATTAGAGAGAGAGAGAGAGAGAGAGATTTTGTGTGTGTGTGTGTTTATTTATAGCAGTATTTGCTTTGGGCAGCTGATTATGTACATATTTGCTAAAATTCTATAGCCCCAAATTTAGGTGTTTATTATACACATGTGTTTACAGGAACCCCCCCCCCCCCCACACACACACCGAAACAGCAAAGGTAGGTGAACAGCTCTGCTATGAGAGCTGTCACCAGCTGGGTATTTGAGGACACAGTTTGCTGCTCAAGCCAATGTAACAACAGAAGGATGGTAGCAATCAGTTTAAGAGTCACATGGTCATTACACAGTAGGAGAGGTATTCCCCAACAGCATGCCCCCTACCATTCAGAAAAGAGAACCTGTCTAATCTGTTCCTAGTCTCAACAAGTATTAATCGCAAACTGTTGAAACTATATATATATATATATATATATATATATATATATATATATTTGCTGATTAGTAGGTAGGGTACGTATTTTGCAACTTGAAATCCCCCCCCCCCCCCTCCAAAAAAAAAAAAGAAGCACTCATTGCATACATTATGTACATCCTATTTCCTTATCATTAGAGGGGGCATAGTGAGCTATGTCATACTACTCAATTACTAATGCATAGCAGAAGCTGTGTATTTCTTGTGATAAAAAGCTGCAAGTTTTTTTTTTTTTTTTTTTCCTTTTACAGAATAACATAGCTAAGTATAGTCTTGTACTGAATTAATAAATGTATAATTCCTTGCAAGGGGTTATCTTAGCGTGCAACCCATAAAAATAATACACATGAAATGGATTATACATTGTTTTTTGAGTACATAGCCTGCAATATGAATAATCTAATATTAGGTTGAATAATTCAAGACTGATTACTGATTTAGCCTCTCATATATTTTACACGTTAACTTGTGATGTGAGATTTCAGTGTACATGCAATAAAATTAAATTTACATATTGGAATAAATCCAGCACAAGAGAACAATACAGCCTTAGAAAGTGAGTTGAAATTCAGATTTAGTGAAGGATTATATGATGTATATCGTGCTGCCTGGTTATTTTATACCTATGCAAATGGATGTAATATTATGGAAATGCTATTAGATGTGATAGCGAAGGTAATTCCTAGCTACCAGGGCCACAAGGTCTAAACACTGCTGGAATATTCATAAGGACGGTGTTCCCCCAGAATACTGCCAGCGTAGAGGAATATGAAAACCCTCTTCTTTAATATAAATGCCACGCCGTTCAAAGCTTCATCAACCAGAACAACTGTAAATGTAATGAATTTGTTCACGTTGGCTAACGCAGATGACTTTATGTTCTTAAAATTAAGCGTTAAAAGAAAAGTAACTTTAAAATGAACGGTACAAATCGCTGCCTGGTGGATTTTTTTTTTCCCCAGGTCACATTGACATTTTCAGGCACTAGGGGGCAGTGTGGCTGTTTGGAAGGCTCATTCTACTACTAGCTTAGGTACACACAATACAATCTTATTTATATATATATATATATATATATATATATATATATATATATATATATATATATATATATATATATATTTAAAAATCAAAAAATCGCTCCTCTTGAACTGACTTTGAACTAAAAAAAAAAAAAAAAAATCATTGTTTAATATAATGAGATACAACCCTTTTGGATTTGGGCTACTGCTAATTAGTCATAGATCTGCCTTTTTATGTTGCAGAAAAACAAGTTTATTCAAATATAATTTAACAACGCTGCAAAAGGCTTGATACAGATATAACAGACAAAAAAAAAAGACATTGTACCTTTTAGGTAGAAACTTTCAATAAGCAAATCAGCCCTAGTGCAACAGTCAACGAGATGGGTCCAAAAAGGGAATGGTATTAGCAGAACGATCGTGTTTTTATTCCATCAGCTGAGCTCCTTTCAGTTATCGCACTGCATTGTACTTTAATGCTCCCATTTTATCCATCCCATAAACTATGGCATGGCAAGTCATCGCAGGTCCCCATTCCCCCGTCACTTTGCAAAGTAATAATTTCCATGTCCAAATCCATTTCTTTTCTACTTCTGAAATCTCTTAGCCATCAGCAAGGAGGATAGTTCACATGAAAACTAATTACACAAAATCAATATTTAATCACAGCACAGCATCCAGATCCTGCAGAAAAAAAAAAAAAAAAAAAAAAAAATCCTTTTAAAATCTACTGCAATATACAAATTGGCTTCCTCCTCCTTTCATTTACACATGCCAAGGTTGAAAATATTTCTATTTATTTGTGCTTTCCTAGCAGCAGTGGGTGGATGGCAGAGCCGTCACTGCACCCTACAGCCTTTGACAACTTCTCCTCGCCATCTCTGCACTTCACAATAGCACCATCTAAATAAAAAAAAAAACACAAATTTCCTGCAGGACTTCAATATAACAAACAAATATAACAAATATTTACTAACGTTGGTGACTTGATGTAATAAAAAATAAACACAATCCAAAATAAAATAAAAAAATTTCTGCTTGGTATTTTTTAATTACCAATCAGACTTTTGGTACAGTTTAATTTCTTCTTTTTTTTCGATCAAAGCCTGATCTATTGGAATGGAACGTCTTGCCACTTGCCAGCGTGCCAGGGGACGGATGCTTTAATTAAGATTACTGGGATAAATATTTCATAAAGTACAGGGCCAGTTGATGCATTACAACCATCGCTTTTTATCTGCAAACAAGTCCACCCTTTAGGCTAGGACAATTCGTGGTAGTGCGTCGAAAATCGCCTGTGATCGATACACATTGTCGCAATTCATTGCGCGCATTTTGCAGGACTGTGGGGTTGATTTACTAAAACTGGATAGTGCAAAATCTGGTGCAGCTGTGCATGGTAGCCATTCAGCTTCTAACCTCAGCTTGTCCAATTTGGCAATAAGTGCCGGCTCACATCAGTGCGCTGTGAGAGATCGCATGTGATTCGCACCGCTCTGCAAATCCCATTCAATGTCTGTGCAACGCGATTTCAGCCATACAGATAGTATGGTTGAATTTGATTGCATTCGGACCAAACTCGCACACCAGAATCGAATTGCATGGGTGTTCACACCCATGCCATCCGATTCCTGTCCGAACTGACAGTTCGCACTGCTATATGCAAACTGAAATGGGGGTGTCATTAACATTGCATTGACACTCCCAGCAGTTTGCATATGACAGTGTGAACTGCTGTGCGTGTCAGGTGCGATGCGGGAACCCGCAGTGTATTTACAGTGTTCTCGCATCACACCTATGTGACCCGAGCCTAAAACATGGAAGCTGATTGGCTACCATGCACAGCTGCATCTGATTTTTCACCGTCCAGTTTTAGTAAATCAGCCCCTGTGCGACTTTTAGCGATGAGTCACACATTCCACAAGAGTAGCGACTATGATTTTAATAGCACGACCCTACTAACAAAAATCACCTAGCCTTGTTTCAGTGGTGTATATATTGAATAAAGCTCAATACACACCTTACAATCTGATTGTACAATCTCCTTTACATCTAGTGCAAGTGCCTGCCAGATTGGATACAAATTGGGTAGATTAGATATGTCTTCATGTTACAAAGTTTTGGTAAATCTAAATTATATTGAGTATATATGGCGACCCTTTAGAAGTCAATAGCAGAAGGTACAATCTAACTACCTCTAGGTCAGTGATAGTGAACCTTGGCACCCCAGATGTTTTGGAACTACATTTCCCATGATGCTCACCTACACTGCAGAGTGCATGAGCATCATGGGAAATGTAGGTCCAAAACATTTGGGGTGCCAAGGTTCACCATCACTGCCCTAGGTGAGCACAGAAGGGCACAAGGCAACTCACACTACATCAGATCAGCACATGAAAAGCTTATGTAATAGCAGCCACACACGCTTCAATTGTATTATCCAGCCCATAGTGTCTAGTCTATTTGCTAAAGGCAAATAGACTAGACACTTTGCTATGCAGTTGCACTCATTCCCCCCATAGCTTAAGGAATGTGTTGAAGCTTTACTTTGTAAAGAATACCCAATCAGGTGCAAGTAAAGTAGAAAAAAAAGAAAAAAATGTTTTGCTTGCACATGATTGGATGATGGAAATCAGCACCTTCACTAAGGCCTGATTCACACCAATGCATTTTTTTTAGTGCATTTTGCAGAAATGCACTACGGTCCATTTAACATGGTTTCCTTTGGGAAACAATCACATCTATACATTATTCAGCCTTTTTGGAAAGGGTCAGGGACTTTTTTAAACGCAACGCGGTGCGTTTTTGGTTTAATAGACTTCAATGGACACTCTGCAGAAATGCATGTAGTGCGTTTTTTGATGCGTTTTACATTTGTTAATCTGCCTAACAGAAAACATCTCTCCTTAAAAAAAAAAGAATAAAACATGCAAAATGCGTGTGCAAAAACGCACTGTAAAATGCACTGCAGAAACAGATCAAAAGCAAACTGCATAGGTGTGAGCCAGGCCTAAGATCTGGGGAAAATGAGTGCAACCGCACTTGCAAATAGCCCAGCCTACTTGCCTTTAGTAAATCCACCCCCATGTGGGATCTGATCAAAACGATTGCATCAGCAAACAATGGAATAATCATACCCTCTTCCCCTTCTGATTTAGATTTGATCAAACTGATTTGTGGGAAATTAATTGATTGTCTTGCATCGCTCAGGATGCTTTGTTTACGAATTTGACCGTAGTTCGATTGATCCTACTATAAAGTGAGAACAGGGGTAATTTATGATCATACTATCAATCAAAATCCACAAATGGGTTGACGACTTTATATATACATCTATATATAATCTATATATACTATATATACTATAGATTAATTATTCTTATTGGGAAAGATGGATCGGAAAACAAATCAATTGTTTCTAGAAGCATGTATGGCCACCTTAACAGCTCCATCCAATGGGCCAATGACATCTTCACTGACTGTTATTATAGGGTTGATTTACTAAAACTGGAGAGTGCAAAATCCGGTGCAGCTCCAATCAGCTTGAAGGTTATTTGTCAAAATTTAACTGAAAAAGCTGAAGTTAGAAGCTGATTGGCTACCATGCACAGCAGGGGTTGGTTTACTAAAACTGGAGAGTGCCAAATCTGGTGCAGCTGGGCATGGTAGCCAATCAGTTGCAGCCTATTGTCGGCAATGGCACTCTTCCAATTTTGCGGTGCCGCACTGATTTGTAAAAGTAGTTCCTGCACCACTTTTGGCAATTTCAGGTGTAACTACAATAAACATCTGTGCATGAAGCCGTACAGATGTCTTTCAAGTCGCACCTGAATTCGCACTGAAATGTGGCTTTGAAAGCATGCAATTTCAGATGAAGTTGCACGATTTCAAAGCGACGTTCAATGTGAACGAGGACTTAGGCCCCATTCACACTGATGCGACAATCACTCCGACTGGAGCACTTGTCTCATTAGAAGTTGGACCCCATTCAGTTCCATGGAATCGTTCTAATTGACTTGAGTCAATCTGACTTAGAAAAAGGTTCCTGCACTACAGTGAGGGAAAAAGTATTTGATCCCCTGCTGATTTTGTACATTTGCCCACTGACAAAGAAATGATCAGTCTATAATTTTAATGGTGGGTTTATTTTAACAGTGAGAGACAGAATAACAACAAACATATCTAGAAAACCGCATTTCAAAAAAGTTATAAATTGATTCGCATTTTAATGAGTGAAATAAGTATTTGACCCCTTCACAAAACATGACTTAGTACTTGGTGGCAAAACCTTTGTTGGCAATCACAGAGGTCAGACATTTCTTATAGTTGGCCACCAGGTTTGCACACATCTTGGGAGGGATTTTGTTCCCCTTCTCTTTGCAGATCCTCTCCAAGTAATTAAAATTTTGAGACCTATGTTTGGTAACTCGAACCTTCAGCTCCCTCCACATATTTTATATGAGAATAAGGTCTGGAGACTGGCTAGGCCACTCCAGGACCTTAATGTACTTCTTCTTGAGCCACTCCTTTGTTGCCTTGGCCGTATGTTTTGGGTCATTGTCATGCTGGAATACCCATCCATCACCCATTTTCAATGCCCTGGCTGACGGAAGGATGCTGTTCTTGGGGTCATAAGCAGCATTCCTTCTCCTTCAAACATGGCGAGTTGAGTTGATGCCAAAGAGCTAAATTTTGGACTCATCTGACCATAACACTTTCACCCAGTTCTCCTCTGAATCATTCAGATGTTCATTAGCAAACTTCAGATTTGCCTGTACATTTGCTTTCTTAAGCAGGGGGACCTTGCGGGCGCTCCAGGATTTCAGTCCTTCATGGCATAGTGTGTTACTAATTGTTTTCTTGGTGACTATGGAGCCAGCTGCCTTGAGGTCATTGACAAGATTCTCCCATGTAGTTCTGGGCTGATTCCTCACCGTTCCCAAAATCATTGAAGCTCCACATGGTGAGATCTTGCATGGAGTCCCGGACTGAGGGAGATTGACGGTTATTTTGTGTTTCTTCCATTTGCAAATAATCACACTAACTGTTGTCACCCTCGCACCAAGCTGCTTGGTGATGGTCTTGTAGACTATTCCGGCCTTGTGTATGTCTACAATCTTGTCCGTGACAGCTCTTTGGTATTGGCCATTGTGGAGAGATTGGAATCTAATTGATTGCTTCTGTGGACCTGCTTCTTTATACAGGTAATAAGCTGAGATTAGGAGCACTCCCTTTAAGAGAGTGCTCCTAATCTCAGCTCATTACCTGTAGAGAAGATACCTGGGAGACAGAAATCTTGATAATTGATAGGGGATCAAATACTTATTTCGCTCATTAAAATGCAAATCAATTTATAACTTTTTTTAAATGCGTTTTTTCTGGATATTTTTGTTGTTATTCTGTCTTTCACTGTTAAAATAAATCTACCATTAAAATTATAGACTGATCATTTCTTTGTCAGTGGGCAAACGTACAAAATCAGCAGGGAATCAAATACTTTTTTCCCCTCACTGTACTTTTGGTCCGACTTGGTTCTGTTAAAGAAGTCGCATGCAAGTCGCACCTAAGTTGCGATGTGTTCCGACTTCAAAGGTGTGCGACTTTAAAGTCACGGGCAGTATTAACCCAGGCTAAGCCTTGGTACACATCGAATTAGCATCAAAATCGCAACCCGTTGATGCACACCGATTGTGGAGTATATGTTAAAACGGAGTTCCAGCTGTTTCTGTGTTTGTTAAAAATCGGCAGCTACAAAAAGTGTAGTTGCTGACTTTTAATAAACAGACACTCACCTGTCCCACGGTCCAGCGTTGCGGCCGCCCGAAGCTTCGCTTCTCACCCCCTCCTCTCTGCGGTGCCGGCATTGTAAGTGTGGGTACTCGGCTGTGACAGCTTGCGGCTTCACAGCAGGGTGTGCACTGCGCATGCGCGAGTCACGCTGCGCTGTCCTGAATGGCCGGGCAGTCCCAGAAGATTGCAGGGAGGAGGAGGAGAGGAGGAGTCCCATAGATGGCAAGACCAGTAGTGGGAGCTAGGTACCTGTCAAAACTAGGTACCCCCCCCCACAAAAATGACATGTCAAATGTGGCATGTCCAGGGGTCACGAGTCCTTAAAGCGGAAGATCCACTTTTGGGTGGAACTCCACTTTAACGATGCAGTGTGATTTGCAGAATCGGAGTGCATGGGTATTCTGATTCTGGTGCGGAAAAAAAAGCATCCTGCACGAGTTTGGTGCGATTTCATGGCTCAAATCGCACCCTAGAGACACCACATGTAATTGGCACTGTACGGTGTCCCGCATTGCACCAGTGTGAACCTGGGCTAAACCCTGGAAGCTGATTTGTATGCAGAGCTGAGTGAGTGCAAAGTCCAGGGTGAGACTAGAGAGAAGCAATGTGATTGGGGTGATGGAGGTGAATATTGGGGGTGATCTCCAGGCATGTGATGGAGGTGAATATTGGGGGTGATCTTCAGGCTGTGATTGGGGTGATGAAGGTGAATATTGGGAGTGATCTCCAGGTATGTGATTGGGGTGATGGAGGTGAATATTGGGGGGTGATCCCCAGGCATGTTATTGGGGTGATGGAGGTGAATATTGGGGGTGATATCCAGGCTGTGATTGAGGTGAATATTGGGGGTGATCTCCAGGGTTTGATGGAGGTAAATATTGGGGTGATCTCCAGGCTGTGATTGGGGCGATGGAAATGAATATTGGGGGTGATCTCCAGGCTGCGATGGAGGTAAATATTGGGGGTGATCTTCAGGGTTTGGAGGTAAATATTGGAGGTGATCTCCAGGCATGTAACTGGGGTGATGGAGGTTAATATTGGGGGTGATCCCCAGGCTGTGATGGAGGTAAATATTGGGGTGATCTCCAGGCTGTGATGGAGGTAAATATTGGGGTGATCTCCAGGCTGTGATGGAGGTAAATATTGGGATGATCTCCAGGCTATGATGGAGGTAAATATTGGGGTGATCCTCAGGCTGTGATGGAGGTTAATATTGGGGTGATCTCCAGGCTGTGATGGAGGTAAATATTGGGGTGATCCCCAGGCTGTGATGGAGGTAAATATTGGGGTGATCTCCAGGCTGTTATTGGGGTGGAGGTAAATATTGGGGTGATCCCCAGGCTGTGATGGAGGTAAATTTTGGGGTGATCCCCAGGCTGTGATGGAGGTAAATATTGGGGTGATCTCCAGGGTTTGATAGAGGTAAATATTGGGGTGATCTCCGGGCTGTGATGGAGGTAAATATTGGGGTGATCTCCGGGCTGTGACAGAGGTAAATATTGGGGTGATCTCCGGGCTGTGATGGAGGTAAATATTGGGGTGATCTCCAAGCTGTGATGGAGGTAAATATTGGGGTGATCTCCAGGATGTGATGGAGGTAAATATTGGGGTGATCTCCGGGCTGTGACAGAGGTAAATATTGGGGTGATCTCCGGGCTGTGATGGAGGTAAATATTGGGGTGATCTCCAAGCTGTGATGGAGGTAAATATTGGGGTGATCTCCAGGATGTGACAGAGGTAAATATTGCGGTGATCTCCGGGCTGTGATGGAGGTAAATATTGGGGTGATCTCCGGGCTGTGATGGAGGTAAATATTGGTGATCTCCGGGATTTGATGGAGGTAAATATTGGGGTGATCTCCAGGCTGTGATTGGGGTGATGGAGGTGAATATTGGGGTGATCTCCAGGCTGTGATTGGGGTGATGGAGGTAAATATTGGGGTGATCTCCGGGCTGTGATGGAGGTAAATATTGGGGTGATCTCCGGGCTGTGACGGAGGTAAATATTGGGGTGATCTCCAGGCTGTGATGGAGGTAAATATTGGGGTGATCTCCGGGCTGTGATTGGGGCGATGGAAATGAATATTGGGGGTGATCTCCAGGCTGCGATGGTGGTAAATATTGAGGGTGATCTTCAGGGTTTGGAGGTAAATATTTGAGGTGATCTCCAGGCATGTAATTGGGGTGATGGAGGTTAATATTGGGGGTGATCCCCAGGCTGTGATGGAGGTAAATATTGGGGTGATCTCCAGGCTGTGATGGAGGTAAATATTGGGGTGATCTCCAGGCTGTGATGGGGGTAAATATTGGGGTGATCTCCAGGCTGTGATGGAGGTAAATATTGGGGTGATTTCCAGGTTGTTATTGGGTGATGGAGGTAAATATTGGGGTGATCCCCAGGCTGTGATGGAGGTAAATATTGGGGTGATCTCCGGGCTGTGACTGAGGTAAATATTGGGGTGATCTCCGGGCTGTGATGGAGGTAAATATTGGGGTGATCTCCAAGCTGTGATGGAGGTAAATATTGGGGTGATCTCCAGGATGTGATGGAGGTAAATATTGGGGTGATCTCCGGGCTGTGACAGAGGTAAATATTGGGGTGATCTCCGGGCTGTGATGGAGGTAAATATTGGGGTGATCTCCAAGCTGTGATGGAGGTAAATATTGGGGTGATCTTCAGGATGTGACAGAGGTAAATATTGGGGTGATCTCCGGGCTGTGATGGAGGTAAATATTGGGGTGATCTCCAAGCTGTGATGGAGGTAAATATTGGGGTGATCTCCAGGATGTGATGGAGGTAAATATTGGGGTGATCTCCGGGCTGTGATGGAGGTAAATATTGGGGTGATCTCCGGGCTGTGATGGAGGTAAATATTGGGGTGATCTCCGGGCTGTGACGGAGGTAAATATTGGGGTGATCTCCGGGCTGTGACGGAGGTAAATATTGGGGTGATCTCCGGGCTGTGACGGAGGTAAATATTGGGGTGATCTCCGGGCTGTGACGGAGGTAAATATTGGGGTGATCTCCGGGCTGTGATTGGGGTGAATTTGGGAGTGACAGCTGACAACACTGGGGATCACCAACTCCAGGCAGTGAATGAAGGAGAGCCCCCATTCCTCCGGCTCCCTCGTGGCAGACAAAAGGATACCGCTGGTGCTGGCCGTGCCCTGGTAGGAGCTGAGAAGTCAGTGGCAGTGTCTGGGCTAGGATGGCACTCAATGGCAGCCCGGCGTGCTCGGTGTTGTAATAGATCAGGACCACCTTAAGCGCAGGCCCCGCCCCCTGCGCGCTGACATTGGCTGGCCGCTAGTGCGAGGAATGGATTGCTGAAATGCTAAACTTGTTGCTCGCTGATCGGAGGGGAGAGGAGACACACAGTCACACATCGGCACAGCCAGCCTTCTTCTTCTACCATGAGACTTGTCACCGAGCCCGCTCCGGACATCCAGGAGGAGCGCTGATCACCCCCATCCTCCTCCTCCTCCTGCTCTTCATCATCCTCATCCTCCTCCCCGGTCCCCCCAGCGCACCATGTGAGCTCCTCCGTGTCCCCGATCGCTGCATGCTCCCCCCCCCCCGGGAATGATGTTCGGGCTGGAGCAGTTTGAGCCGCAGATCAATAGCAGAAGCAGCAGCACTAGCAGCAGCTCCGCCGCCGGCCAAGGAGAGAGGAACTTCGCCATGAGCGCCCACTTCAAGAGCGCTGCCTTCCACCCCGGGGGCACGTCCGGGGCTGTGGATCCTGCCATGGGAGCCCTGGGCGAGCCTGCCATGCTGGGCATTAACCTCAACCTCAACGGAGGAGAGCCTTATGGATACCATACCAGGGGACACTCAGATCTCCACCCTGCTGGGATGCAGCCTGTCCATGGCTTCTTCAACAACCAACCTCCTCATCACCATCACAGTCACCCCAACCCTCACCAGCATCACCCCCACTTCCCTGCCAACTTTGCTGGGCCTGAGCCCACCGCCTCCTGTCTGCACGGTGGCCGGCTCATGGCTTACAACAACAACCTTGGCAACCAGCAAGGCTTCGGAGAAGGCTACGAACAGATGCCCGAGGGCCAGCAATCGGGTGAGGGCTTCGGACAGCAGCGATCGGGCAACCTACCCGATTTCCAGCACGCCAACTCCACCGCCTCCAACCACGCTGTCCCGGCCCCTTGCCTTCCCCTAGACCAGTCTCCCAACCGCGCTGCCTCTTTCCATGGGCTTCCTGCGTCCACTTCTTCGGATTCTCACAACCTGGAACAAAGAAGGATCCACAACCAAGCAGGCGTCGATGCTCTGGAATACAATTATCCCAGCGACGGCCCGTCCGGACACTTTGAGGTACCCGTGTTTTCTCCTTCCGAGTCCGAGGGTCATTACGGTGCTGGTCGGCAGGTTCCCAACAGCGCCTTCCCCGGTGCTTCTGTTTTGCCTAGACCTCCCGGCATGGTGGGCATGTCCAAAGTTCACCCACAACAGCAGCAGCAGCAACAGCAGCAGCATGGGGTGTTCTTTGAGAGGTTTGGAGGTGCTCGTAAGATACCTGTGGGCATGGAGCCTGCAGTCAATGCCAGACACCCCCTCCTCCAACAGCAGCAGCAGCAGCAACAGACAGGTTTGATTGCCAGACAAAACTCATGCCCGCCAGCGATTGCCAGGCAGCAGCAAACTGAAGGCAATACCTCTAACCCAAACTTGCCGGACAATGGACCAGTAATGCAGAACCAGCATACGCAGTTTGAGTACCCCATTCAAAGACTAGAGAATAGAAATATGCATCCCTATTCTGAGTCCATGTTCAATATGCAGCAGGGACCTCCGCAGCAACCTCCAAATCAAAGATTGCAACACTTTGATGCCCCATATATGAATGTCACCAAAAGGCCCAGGTTTGACTTTTCAAATAATCACGGGGTTGAGAACTGTGCTGCCTGGAATAACAACAGCATTCACAATGCCGGCATTGACAGTCACCTTTCTCCCTCCACCTACCCTGGCCTCCCAGGGGAATACCCTCCTCAAGTGCCAGACAGCTTCCCCCCTGGCCCAGCTCTACAGCACCCAGGCTCGGATCACCAGTCATTGCAACAGAGACAGAACGCTGCAATGATGATTAAACAAATGGCTTCCAGAAACCAACAGCAAAGAATGAGACAAGCTAATTTGCAGCAATTGGGCCATCATGGCGATGTTAATCAAAGCGGCATTGTCCATGGAGGTCAAGTGGGGAGTATTCCGCCGCCTAACTTTGATCGTGAAGGAGGGAGGATTGGTAGCTTTGATCCTCAGAATCCACATGTAGGCCAGGAAAATGCTTGGTTTCCTGGACCTCACCCACCAGGTGACATTTTGCAAAGGAGAATGGCTGGGTCAAATCTCCCTACAGATCCTACATCCCATGATATTAATTTGCAGCAAAATGGATCAAACATGCTTTTTAGGCCGGGTGTCAACAGAATGGGTATGCAGGAGCCTCTGGGGCTACCAGGAGAAGGACATGTTCCCGCCTTACATTCTCCGGGTATGCACTCACAGTATGGAAACAACATGGCTAACCTTTCCCAAATGCAATCACCGGGAGGTGGTGTGGGCATGAACAGTACCCCAGCTGACAGAAGGGGCGCTCCAGACTTTGCAGCACCAGCTATAGGCCAACAGCCAGGATTCCCATTTGTTGGATCAAATAGACAGACGACACCTCATAACCCACCTGGTGTAAATTCATCCCCGAGTTCATACCCACCACAGTCCGATTTTCAAGCTAGCCAGCGCTCAACAGCCAGCAAATTAGGGGCACTTTCACTTGGTTCATTCAGTAAGGCTAATGCAAAGGAAAACATGTTTGGACAAAGTTGCTTAGCTGCCCTTTCTACAGCTTGTCAGAATATGATTGCTAGCTTAGGTGCACCAAACCTCAATGTGACATTTAATAAAAAAAGCCAAGCAGAGGGAAAGAGAAAATTGAGCCAAACAGAGACTGAGCTGAATGGCAACAGTGGGAATAGCTCTACTTCTGATTATTTCTCTGGGGGCTCTTCTCAAGGCAATCAGGGTCCTGGTGCTACAACTAATAACAGTAAATCTACAGGGCAGAGTGGGACATCGCAACCCACACAGGGAGAAACTAGTCTTTCCCCAAACTACAACATTGAAGTCACTCCTGGCAATGATGGCAAACCAGTGACTGGAGGTGGACGAGGGAGGGGTCGGAGAAAAAGAGACAGCGGACATGTAAGCCCAGGTAACTACTTTGATAAGTATTCTGCAGACAGTGGGGGCGCAGTTGTGAGCCCAGGGCAGCAGGGCCAAACTGCCAATCAAGTAGAACCTGGTGGCACTCCTCATGATAAGCCCCTGACCTCTCCATCTTGGGGGAAAAGTAATGAGCTACTTCTGAGTGACCAACCTGACCTCATGTCATCTTTGGACAGTGGAATTCAAAGTGTGACTAAATCAGATAGTAGCTCACCTCATGTTGACTTCTCCGAAGATGTCAACACCACTTATGGCAATGAAGATGAAGTTTCTTCTAGTTCAGATAATAACATATCAAAACCCAATAACTGTCCTTTGGTAACAGGGTCTCCAAAAATTCAGCGGAGTGAACACGGACTTCTTAATGGACAAAAACCCATGGGTCTAAATTTACTAAATAACACTACCTCTCTCCCGGACAGTTATGGGTTGAGCAGTACTGGGGCTGGCCACCCTGGCACCCCAGGGATGGAACAGGTCCGCACTCCTACTAGCACATCGACCCAGGATGAGATTCACCCTTTAGAGATACTCCAAGCACAGATCCAGCTTCAGAGACAGCAGTTCAGCATTTCTGAAGACCAGCCCTTGGGGATGAAAAATAAAAAAAGTGACTGTACTGCTCAAAATGTGGACAGTGAATTGAACAGTTGTTGCTCTGACAATGTCAAAAATTCTATGAGTACGATAGACCTTGACTCTCTCATGGCAGAGCATAATTCTACCTGGTACCTGCCTAATGAGAAATCATTGATGGAGGGAGAGGAAGACGACAAGTCTATCACACCTTGGGAAAAATCAAAGAGCCAACAAACCAACAAAGAAGGTATATACATTTAATTATACACTTTGTGCATACTCTGTTTCCTCCTGTAGGGATGTTACCTGTTAAAAATGCCTTTTCTGTTAAAAAATTTTTTTTTATATATATATATCTATTCTCGTCAAAGGAATAGCTTCAGTACTTGACCAGCACATAATAAAAATCAAGCCACATATTCTTAAAACCTCATTTTAATAAATGTTCTATTTGCTAAGGCTAGCCAGTACAAAGAAGCATTGCTGGAACCATTCTTTTTTTTTGCAGCCTGATTAAGCAATACTTAAATTGATCTTTAAACCCAGAAACCGTTTTTCTTTTTTTTTTTTTTTTATCTAACAAATATCACTTCTTGGACGTTCAATTGCAAAGTGTGCATACAAATTTACAATCCTTTTATTTTTACCCATACAAAAGAGGAAGTATTCGTTCCCATTATAGTCCTGATAAAATGCTATCAGTTAATTAATAGGAGCTGCCTGCAGGGCAAGGACAGAGGGTAATCAATGTTTACTGTTCAATTTACCCTAGAAGAGATATATAACCCTTTACCTTATTATCATTAGGGCTTACCACGTTTCACAAGTGTATAGTAGCATACTGTGCATCTGTGCTGTGTATATTTACACACTTCCATACACATAAAGAATGCTTGAAATTTCAGGTTGTACATGGGATCACGATTTTAGTTTTAGGTTCATTTAACTGAGATGCCATGTGGTTTATTTTCTCTGTTAATTCTGCAATAATCTATTGTAAATTGTACAGCTTTATTGTGTGTGTGTGTGTTTGTGTATTTTTATATTTATATATATATATATATATATATATATATATATATATATATATATATATATATATTTACATTTATTTATATATATATATATATATATATATATATATATATATATATATATATATATATATATATATATATATATATATATAATATAGATTTATATATTAGTACACACACACACACACATGCAATCATACTTATTTGGATTCTATGGGATGTTTTATTGAATGTTTTATTCATGTTGAATAGCTTTGTTATTCTAAAATCATTCAAGGTTTCTGAAAACAACAACAAAAGAAAAAAAAAAAAAACTTTTCTGTAATGTATTTATTTCTTGCATGAATCTATTTTGTATGTTTTTGAAAATGTGAAATGCAATCTAATATAACTTTATTTTCACAAATCCCTCAGTTTATTGTCTTTGCTTTATTTGTTTTATTTTATCTTTATTTTAAATTCCTCCACATTTTCAGATGCAGGTTAGGGTTGTGTGTGGATTGATGCTTGGTCATTTTAGATTGATTCCCCCTGTTACAAGCGCAAGGTGAAAAAAAGAAAAGCATCACATTTAATCCAATCTTTTGCTCTTTCTTATTTTTAATAGGCAGCACTCCATTCAATATTGTAATACTATGGGAATCACAGTTTGGTTTCTAAATAGCTGGTTTTTTTTTTTGTTTTGTTTTTTTTTTTTGTTTTTTTTTTTTTTTTTAATACTGATGTGCTCTAGTCTGACATTTGCTGGAGTAGACCACTGCAGGATCAAAAGACTTAAGATATTAGGGAATAGGTTAAAGAGAAATAAAAAGAGAGTTTGGATGGTTTAAACGTGCATCATTTAATGGCCATGGTTTTGGCTGGCTTTACAGCTTTGAGTTTTGAAGCATGAATAGAAGCCCCCGCTGTTTGCCTCTTTGTCCCTGTTTAATGCTCAGCTCAGGAGGGCCACTATTTGAGGAATGAATCTTTAGCATGCACAGCAGACTCCAGAGCACATCAGCATTCCCCATGCTATGCTCAAGCCACAGCAGAAATTGCTGTGTTTGGGGCCCTTCCTCTTGAATTGGAGATGGGATTATTTGTGTTCTATGGTGCTCTCTAAATTAAAAGAAAACAAAAAAAAAATATATATATATATATATATATATATATATTTTTTTTTTTTTTTTTCCCCACATCATTACTTATCTTATACTTTTTTACGTGAGCAGTAAATTCAGTCATGTCTTTTATTTTTTAGCTTATTTTGTTGATAGTCTGTTTATAACTATTTATCATGGGTTTATTTAATTTAGCTTTAGGAAAAGGCACTTTTAAAGTTTATTTTTCATAAAAATCTAATCAAAAAAAGAAAATACATTTATATATATATATATACATATATATATATATATATATATATATATATATATATATATATATACATACATACATAGATTGAAATGTATATATATATATACATATATATATATATATATGTATATATATATATTTATAAATTTCAATCTATGTGTAAAATATATCCATATATAGATATATCTATATCCTATATAGATAGATTTATATCGATCTATATAGATATATATCTATATAGATAGACAAATCTCTCTCTCTCTCTCATATATATATATACATAAATATATGTATATATATATATATATATATATATATATAGAGAGAGAGAGAGAGAGAGAGATATCTATAAATATATACATATACACACATTGTTTTCATCTTGTATGTATATATTATTGTGTTTGTGTGTATGTGTATGAAATACATATAAAACTGTATGTGTATATCACACATATCTGAATGAAGTGTTTATAAATATTCCATTGACCCCCCATGGGTAAACACAGCCTCGGAGTTACCTATTGTTTTAATTTGTGGGACATTTAGGCGCCTTTAATATTGGAATATTTTTTTTTTTTTTTTTTGCTGCTTAGTTCTTATTAACAATAGGTTTCTTATAGTTTGGCTATACAGTGTGTAAAGTGAATCAATATACAACAATTGCTCCCTGTTCTTTCTCAAAGCCATTTTCTGTTTATTATAAGTGGCCACAAGCATTTAACCTCACTGCATAACCTTTGCTCTCCAGTGACACGTTTTAATTTAAGGGAAATAATTTAGACCATTGAAACAAAAGTGAATTAGGAGATGGAAACAGAAGGGGGGAAAAAAACATGTGAAATATGTTTTGTTTTTTTAATTATTTTTAAAATTGCATTTAGATAAAAATCCAACAGTCTTCATTAGACTAAAGCTTGAAAAATGTCCAACTGATGCCAACATCTTACCTACTGTAAAAAAAAAAAATTTCAAATTTTTTTTTTTTTAAATATAATAGTCAAAGTCGGTTTAACTATACGTCATAGCGATATTTTTTCTGAATCTGAGTAATATGTGTACGGGGGAAGGATGAGCTTTCGGGGAAGGATAAGCTTTGGTGATGAAGTGGTTAAGTCCATTATGTTTTTTTTTTTTTTCTTCCTTTTCTTAAAATTCCTAAGGTCTCTGCAAATGCCTTCATTTGACATTTGCTCTGCAGGAACATGTAACCTAAAACCACACAGGTGTTAATCGAGCTGGATGTAAATGGATACAAGTTGCCCTGGATGTGTACTATCACATTTTTTCCCCCTTTATTTTTAAATTTAAAAAAAGAATTTTTTTTTTTTTACATCTTGATTGACTACTTATTTGGCTAAAACCTGTGATACATTTAATTAATGATCATTATTACACACTTAGTGTTTTTTTTGTTTTTTTTATATATAGACTATTTCTTTCCAGCTGACTTGGCTTTACCCATTATAAACTTCAAAAATGTTTAAAGTGCTGTTTTTTGAGACTAAAGTATTAATTACCTTTCTTATATGCCTCCAAAATAATCTGTGCAAATACATGAAAAAGAAGGGAATATTGTTCTTTGTATTAGCTAGGTAATAGCTGGTGCTATAGTTCTTTTTACATGTAAAATAGTCATCTATGAAGGATTTGTATACAATAGACTTCATGTCTTTTAATAAATGATTTAGATGAGCTGATTGCACTGATAAAAGAGCAGGCACAGATAATTCTCCCAGTGAACATTTGAAAGAGCCTGCGCTGATCCTTATGTCATACTGTATGGTGAAGGCTAAACTTTTTGTCGTAATTAGCCATCTTACCCCATGGGCAATTAAAGTATGTCTAAATTTCAATAGTGGCAGGGCATACTCTGTGACAAATTATAGCCATTAGCCAAAATGCTGTTAAATGTAATTTAAATTGCTTTTTATTTATTGACTTTCAAGGCTAGAGTAGCTGAACCTTTTTACATATTGTTTCATTTGAAAAGATTAAAAAAATACAAAAAAAAAAAAAAAAAGACTGCAGTGTCTTTTAAAGAACACCTACAAATGTTAGTAAATATCTTGTATATAATTCCATTTGTTAGATTTTTTATTTTTTTTATTTTTTTTTAACGCAACTCTTTAATATATGATGTGCATAATGTTTATAATAAATAAAAAGCTGAAAAAAATGTTTTTTTTTTCTCTGCAGTAAAAATAATAAAATGCATATGTATATGCCATGAAAATACAAATAGTTATTGTAAAAATCAGGTTATAGTAAAATTATGTTTATGGACTTTTATTTATAGGCTTATACAGTTGAGCCAGAGTACGGCCTTTACGTAGCAAAATTCCAATATGCAGGATTTCTTTAAAAAGTGAATTTATAGGTAGGATCCCCCCTCCCCACAGTCATTATACTGCAAAAACTTTAACGCTAAACGCCCAACTCTTGCTATCTCTCTGGTACATATTTTTTAATACACCTTTGCATTCTCAATGAATACATTGTACGTATGGGAGCATGGAATTTTGTAGTTTAGCTTGTTAAACTATTTGTTATTGCACATTAAGCCTGGTAATACCGCTGGACTATGCGATAATCATTATTTCACGCATCGACTCAAGAGTCCCCTACCAGATGGATGGGAAGTTGTCATAAATTTGATATCATTTAGACATGGCTTTTGATCTGTTAGTTTTTCTGCATGAGTAAGAAAAAACAGTTTTGCCTTGATATTTTGCTGCACTCTACAATTGGATTTAAGTGAAGTGTGCCAAAACTTCAAATATTTGGCGTATTGTTGCTGTTGGTAGTATCAATATACTGCAAACTTATGATGTTTGCAGCTAAAACAACACTGTTATCGCAATAATGATAAATACAGTTTTAGATGATTATACTGCAGGTTTTTGAATGTTTTTTATTATTATTTTTTTTATTTATTTTGGTTGATATAGTAGGAAAACATGCTCGTTATCACTAATCTTTGATAGGCATCTGAAGATAAACAGTAGTAATGTTACAATTTTGGCAAAGAACAGATCTTGTAAATGTCAAAAGTTCCTACGTGGCACATATTATATGATGGGAGATCAGCTAATAGTCATAGGAATTGATGTTCTCGCCTTCTTTCAGATCTCCACCCACTAATACGTCATTTAAAGCAGGGTTCAAAATTCAATATTCTGATCCTATGCTTGCTGTATAATGCTGTATAATGAGCTGTCAAGGAGGGGTGGGGAGCAGTCAAAAATGTCCTGTTAAATGACAGTAGGTTTTTTTTTTTTTTCCTTATAGCCACTAACCTCCTAAGATGTAGCCGTGATGTCATAGTTTTAAAGAAATAAACCAGATAAACACGCAGGGGCTGATTTGCTAATGGAGAAAATTTCCCTCAAATTGGTTGCATGTTTCCAGTGAACACAGACTGGAATGAAAATTGCTCCTCTCCTAAATTAGCCCTCTAATCGGAATTAAGAAGACAACTAAATTGGACATATCTCTATTACTAGTATTTTTTTTAAATTTCCTGACTACTTTTATTTTTTTAGTCATATTTTTAGTTATACATTAATTAAAGTTTACAAATAGCTTGTTGGTGTATTTTTACAAAAAATATAAAAAAATATTTGGCTGCACTATATTGCGCAGTTCAATGTTTGAACAAGGCTGAGGGGCCTTGCATATATACGAGCCATCAAATATGCGCAAACTGAGAATTTTATATTAGGAATAGTACATATTGTTTATTATGGACGTAGTCTGTTTTGATATTTAGATAGCTTAGATTTATTTTCACACGTTCTATCGATCTATCGCTCTTATCTATTTCTCCTTAACACATACTCCCGTTCTGTCTTTATCTATTTATCTATCTATCTATCTATCTATCTATCTATCTATCTATCTATCTCATAATCTCCATTTTTCTCTCTTTATGTATCTATCTATCTGTATCTAATTTTCTCCATTTTTATCTATCTATCTCTATCTCCGTTTTTCTTTCTTTATGTATCTATCTATCTCTATCTCATTTTCTCCATTTCTATCTATCTATCTATCTATCTATCTATCTATCTATCTATCTAGCTATCTATCTCTATCTCAGTATCTCAATTACCTGTATCTATCTATCTATCTATCTATTTATTTATCTCTATCTCATAATCTCTATTTTTCTCTCATTATGTATCTATCTATCTATCTATCTATCTATCTATCTATCTATCTATCTATCTCTATCTAATTTGTTCCCTTTTTGTCTATTTATCTATCTATCTATCTATCTATCTATCTATCTATCTATCTATCTATCTATCTATCTATCTATCTATCTCTATCTCAGTATCTCCATTTTTCTCTATCTATCTATCTATCTATCTATCTCTATCTCATTTTCTCCCTTTTCTCTATCTATCTATCTATCTATCTATCTATCTATCTATCTATCTATCTATCTCTATCTCATTTTCTCCCTTTTCTCTATCTATCTATCTATCTATCTATCTATCTATCTATCTATCTATCTATCTATCTATCTATCTATCTATCTATCTCTATCTCATTTCCTCCCCTTTCTCTATCTATCTATCTATCTATCTATCTATCTATCTATCTATCTATCTATCTATCTATCTATCTCTCATTTCCTCCCTTTTCTCTATCTATCTATCTATCTATCTATCTATCTATCTATCTATCTATCTATCTATCTCTCATAATATCCATTTTTCTCTCTTTATGTATCTACCTATCTCTCTCTCATGTTCTCAATTTTTATCTATCTATCTATCTATCTATCTATCTATCTATCTATCTATCTATCTATCTATCTACCATTGTCTTGATATAGGAATTAGACATTTGAACATACTCTTAGGTATAATGTAAATATATTATAAAGCAAACCGGCACTATTTTTTTTTTTTAACACCTTTTTTATTCTTTTGTTAGCAAAAAAAATCTATATTCCAGATCCAGAAGATGCTCAGTTGGGGGTTTCATGGTAAAAGCAGATATTAGTACCACTTAACACTATAATACATCTTTCACAGAACAGGAAAAGCAAAAAAAAAAAAAAAAAAGTTTTATGCCAAGTTGATGAACAATATTCACCTGCAGTGTTATTTTTTGTACATGTCTTTTTTTACATGTATGTGTATGAGCTTCTGGACACTGCAGTCATTTGAACAGATGACTAATGTTATATAGGATTTGCCCATGCCTTGATTGATTGGATGGGGTAAACGCAGGCTTCTGTAAAGCACCCACCCATCATTTTACTAAGTACATAATAACTCGTTAAATCACACCTTTAACTTATTATTGCAGTTAGACCATTTTATAAGCCTCTAACCCATTATTAGAGAGAAAAGAAATACAGTACACATACATACATGAAACCCACAAAAGTCAAAGTGACAATACTGAACGCCTCCATACCCCTCTGATTAGACCTTTCAGTTTCAAGTCGTGTTCTTTCTACCCGTACCATAAATTCCAAATAACAGAGTTATGGCAGAAAAGGGATTACAAGAAAGACTTTGACCTTCGTATGGTGTGCGTACCATTTATTTTTGAATCATCCATTTCCCACTCTTCCCCATAGCCTATATTGGTTTCCTGTAGTATAGAAATGACTATAATGTACTGGAAGGCAACCATTATCTACTCTATTCCAATCAATAGTGTAAATAGCCTCAGAGAGTGTTTGTATGAAGAGGTAATTAGTCTGGGATGTTGAACTACATTTTGACAAAATATAAAATTGCTGAGTGCTTACTTTTCCTAGTTATTATGTATGCGCTTTTCTTAGAACAATAGTTTGATGTTAATGTTTAACCCATTTTTTACCCTACCGACTTAATTCCCTTTATTTATATACTGCCATAATATATTTCGAAGACGTTTTAATCTCTTTAAAACTCACATAAAACGCTAGCACATTGACTGAGAATTGTTTTTACTACAGTGCCGACCTTTTCATAGTAATAACCTGTCAGTGTTATTTCCTTATTCAAATGAACTCTGCGAATTTGCCATTATAATAACTGTGTACACAAGTAAATTCTGACCTGAAGTTAAAGCGCTGCTAAATATTTCCATCTTGCCGAAGTGCTAAAAATAATGTATGTAGGTTTGTGTAGCTCACTCTTAGGTAATAGAAACATAAGTCTTTCGATGTGATGCAGAAGCAATAATTCCAAACAGTTTTACTGGCTCTATAACAATGGCCCTGATTTATGGGAGTTGGAGCGGATATATAGTGGGCCCAGTGCCCACAGCCACCGGTCAGGTTTCACCTGCCGTGGTAGAATGGAAGATGGAATCTGATTGGTTGTCTTGAGGTGCAGCTTCACTTTTTCTTTAAGTAGATTTTGCAAAGTGAACATTGATGTTTTAGATGTTGCACTTGCAAATGGAAAAGTATTGAGTAAATCAATGAAAAGTGTAATAACGATGTGCAGAGATAAAGTCCCATACCACATCTGAAATACATTTTGCCAGATCTGCAAATTATAAATTGTGATTGGCTGCTGTGATCCTTTTCTTTGCATGTTCTTGTCCTTATAAGGAACTATTATAATACAACATTATCTATATGATTAAATACAACTTGCATTGGGGAGAGTAGATGGGCTGCAAATGTTGACCCCTTTTCTTGCCTTGCTATCATGGTGATCCAATGGCTTCAATACTTTGAGCCACCGACCTGTACAAGTATGCACGCCAGGCGTTCCCAAATGCACTCTCACCTATGCCACTGCATCTGGTGTTCCAGATTAGTGGGGTTGATTCACTAAGGCAAAGAGTCTGTTCATTTTGCAAGAGACTTTTCACTTTGGAAGGGTTTTTTTCCCCCTTTGCTTAGTGAATGTGGTGAAAATTCACTTTACAAAGAATACCCATTCAAGTGCTATGAAAAAAATATATATTATTAATATTTGCATATGTTTGAATGATGGAAGTCAGCAGAGCTTCACTTCTTTCACTAAGGTCTGGGGGAAATCCTTGCAAAGGGAAAAATTCCCTTGCAAAGAGAACAGCCTCTTTGCCTTTGGTAAATCAACCACAGCGACTCCAAAGGTTTTGCAACTATTGGATTAACATGAGAGCCAGACAGTCAGCATTTTCACAACAAAGTAATCAATGGCAACGTACATAATTCTCTTCTTTAAGCATTTGAATTTGGAGGAACGTGTTACCAGCATGACAAAAGTGCAGCGTTTGCTGCTTTGGTATACAGGCAGATCTATTGCCATATATGACGAAAGATAGAATTTGCTTATCGATAAAGAATAGGTAGACTGTAATAAATTCTTCCACCTTGAATTATATTAATTTATTTACATAAAACATTTTTCCAGCATGCTGGGATATTTCCTTATTAACGCTACATATGCCTGGACACCCAAACACTCATTTCAAATCATTTGCAGCTTGCACAAGGTCATTGTATCTTAAGTAAGGTTTGATTTATCAGTCTGTAATTGGTCAATATAGCTTTAATGCTGGCGCAGATGTATTAAAAAGGTTTTCTATGATTTGCGAGCCTCCTATGTCATTATCTTAACAAGTGTCACTATTTATGTGGCAGGCAAGCCTAAAGTATAAGCTCCATTTCCATTTATTCATTTATATACTATTTATTGACTATATTTATATATAAGATTCTAATACCAGTTCTGTGTTTTTCTTGATGTGCTTGTACATGTAGCACGTTAAGCAGCAGAAACCTGCATTATACAAGTGCAATGGGGCACACAAGTTTAGCTATTTTTGTGTTTTCTAGGTTTTTCTTTCCTAATAGAAAGGGTTTGGACACGTGTGTTGCTTAGTGCGCAGTAAACACATGATCTATTAGTTTTAGCTTGAAAAAAAAAAAAAATGTGATAGCATTGTGGGACTGTGCTAAGAGTTGGGGTACAATGGTGTAAATTGCCCCCTTTGGACTTCTATACATTTTAGTGGCAACCAGGCATGGATTGCAGTGCTGGAAATCCGCACTAGTGTGAATAGGCTTTTAGTTATTTCACACAGGTTATTGGCAACTGAGCAGCTACAAAGATCTGGGGTCATAAGGAACAACGTTGTTAAAGTGGAATGGTGGGGGGAAGTGTACGACTGAAATTCGACCTTGCTTATAAGGCCAAATTGCCGTAGGTTTTTTTCTCCCTTCTGAAGAGCTCTATGATTTTCCAACTGGTATAAATGCAGCTGGGGTGGGTAATAAGACAGAGAGCAGTAATTATATGCACCGCACATTAACCCACAGCAGATAACCAGCTTTTCATTTATTGGGTGATGCATTCTGGGGCTGTTTCTATAGGTAACTGCATTTTACATTTTTTTGTGTTATAAATGCATGAATGTTTAAATTTGCATTTCATGCAGATATGTTAAAACTCCAAAAATAAATTTATACTTTTTTTTTCATTGTTTTATGATAAGCATAAAAATAAATCCGTTTGATGCAAATAGTCTTAGCAATAAGTGTTAAAGGGTTTAAAAAAACGAATTATATATATATATATATATATATATATATATATATATATATATATATATAATTTGTAATAATATATGCACTGGTACTGCCATTGCATTCTGCTTTTTACTTTGTGGTGCTGTATAGTGGCTGCGCTATACTGCTCCTTCTCACAAAGCATGTCCATGTGTTGGCTTACTAAACACAAAGAATATACATTTTTTTGTGTCTACTGAGGAATATCTTTAGATACAAATGTTTGTGTTCGGATACAAATGTTTTTGACTGCAGATGCCTTTGTAACCCCAAATATTACTTCCTTAAAGTAGTGGTTAGATCATCATTGTTCTGTACATAGCCTGTGCAGAAAACAGAGGGGTGGGAGGGGCCCAGCAGCCCCACACACTACAGGATGCCTGCAGAAAACTACAGGAAGGGGGTGGAGACAAGACCAGTTACCCTGCACAAAGAGAGAGAACAGCAGTGAGCGGTCTTTATTACAGGAAGCTCCTGCACAGAGGCTAGGCACAAATGTGGAAAAAATATACAAAGCACTCAAAAACTGAATTAGGAATATACATCCCTTTTGTATTTAGAAAGCTTGCTTATCTCAACTTTAAAAGAAGGAGGGTAATTGCACTGGTTTACTGAGAGCTCCCTCTAGTGGCCAATCTTCACTTTCTATATTTATTATAACAAGAATCTGGAACCTTAACAATTACAAAATCATATTACTTAAAATACTGTGTTCGGTTAAGCACTAAAATAACAAATTCAAGCATTTACTCACTAAAAAACACTATAAATTCAATTTTTAGAACTGAAACTTATAATGCCAGCTGTGGTAGTCATAGACTTAATACTGACGTCCTGCTGTCCTTTCTTAAGAGAAATGAAAGCATATTTTCAGAAAAAAAATATTATGTCTTATTTTTTGCAGTGTTTATTGGAAAATACAATTTAATCTGACTTTCACACTATTACATGTTTGTACTGATTATCGTATACTTTTTTTACTGTATTAAATGTAGCTATTTGCAGGGTAGGGCTAGGGGGAGCGCTGTATTTCACAGCAATCATGCAGCCCCGTCAACTAACAACTGTTGAGATAAGTAATCAGTTGCATAGAGAGTGCATTGTTTTCAACTAATTGGCAGACCCATAGGGGTTAAGTTGCTGAAAGAGGAGAGAATGTTCATAAAGATTAATAAAGTTAAGCTCATTCAATGGTATACTTCTTGAATATTTAAAGTGAATATAGTTATATCTTATTCACACATTCTCTGCTACTTGAATTGTGTAGACTTTGCTCAGAAAAGGCAAGGAAAGGGCAAAAGACTAGTCATCAATCTTGCCTATGGACTCACTGCAGCTGCTCTTTTCCCAATTACCGACTTACTGTACCCTGTTCTGTATCTCTGTATGGAGATGGGCACATTGGCAGAGGAGCAGGGCTTTGCTTCCTCATGTCAGAGCTGCCTTCTCATTACTAGTGATGCCTGGTGGGGTAATATACAAGAAGCAGCAGGAGAGATGGAGAAAGCACAGAACCAAAGACTGAATGAAGAAGAAACAGGGATGGCCTTGCACTGCAGGTCTTCAGGTACAGCTTCCTTTCCAGCACAGTAATGACATCACCAAAGCTTATGAGACTAGTGATCAGAAGCAGCAATGCATTACATCTCACACTGCAGATAAGACCTAATTTTAAGAATTAATTCTATTCAAATTGTATTTTTTTCTGGGTGCTGCTTAGGCACAGTTAGCATTTCTAGATGTCCCCTAAAACAGTGGTTCTCAACCCTGTCCTCAAGTATCCCTAACAGGCCATGTTTGCAGGTTTTCCTTTATCTCGCACAAGTGCTTTAAATCAGAGTCAATGGCTTGGTATTTTGGGCAGCTAGTTTATCTAAGAGAAATTCCCAAAACATGGCCTACTGGGGATAATTGAGGACAGGGTTGAGAAGCACTGCCCTAAAAGACCGCAAAGCATTTTTTGAGCTAATAAATCAGCCCCATAGACTTGCAGTAGTAAAACACTTTACTTAGAAACAAGATTGGTAACATCAAAACACGTTGATTACATTAAGACCAAGCTGCTTTCTTTTTCATGTATACCTAAAAAAACAATTGTTTAAAATGTATAGCAATGAGTTGGGGCAAGAACATAACCATGACGAAAAGCTCTAGCAGCCTATTTGAGATGTTTTCACAATAGACAGATAACATGATGGTGATAGCACTCAATGTCAACATGTAGTGAATCTCAGCCTTTTTTACAAAGCAAAATGCAGCAAAAGGACTATTAAAATTACATGAAATGGTGTCATGTGCCTCAGTGCCATTATTAAGATGTTGTCTTCACATCAAAACCCGCAGAGCAAATAGTATGTCAGGAAAAATAGTGACACTGGTGCTTACGTTTCTTGCAATGGCTGACAAACGCTAAGGCATCACATATTGTACATAATGCACTGATCTATCATGGGGAAACAGAAGAGTGTTCTGCACTGTCACTGACTGTGTAAAACAGGACAGGATGGTAAATTCTCCAGTGTAAAATCGGTTCAAAAAGACTAAAGCTGAGGTGGATGGAGGAATGGGGGCATTGAATTCTTAAAGCGGCACCCACCACTGTCAGAATACACTGATCAGTGGCTGCTCCAATGACTTCTGCCTCTTTGGCAGAAGTCGATTAAACAGTTTTGATCAGTGTATAGCCAGCGTAATACAGCAAAATACCTATATTTGTTACATCTGTACTGTATGTGTGTTTTACAGGGGTAGATAATGGTGTCTAATCTATGAGACAATATATGTCTAGGCCTGGGGCAATAGAGGTGCCAGGATAGCACTTTCTCATATCAAGTTTCTGTTTTTCACTCTTGTTATAGACCAAGTAAGATGTGAATTATTGCAGCTAGTTTTATACTTAAGGATAGGCAATTGTGACAGAATCCTTGGAGATGATGGAAGAGTAAAGCAGAAAGTGATAACTTGTGTCAACACACATAGGGGGTTATTTACGAAAGGCAAATCCACTTTGCACTGCAAGTGCACTTGGAAGTGCAGTCGCTCTTGCAGTGCAAAGTGGGTTTTCCTTTAGAAAAATAACCCCCATAGTGTATATATATATATATATATATATATATATATATATATATATATATATATATATATATATATATAATTACACATATATGCATTCTAATGACTGATCAGTCACTCACTCAGCTTGAATTATACTTCTTCAGGAGGTGGTAGGGCAAACAATACCTAAAAATCCTTTGGACTCCCAGTGGCAATGGATGGCATGTTCATCCCACCACCATCTGGGCAGGTGTCCCCACAGAAAAGAAAAATATATAAAAATGTGACTCTGGACACCACACAAAGCAATAAACCAAGCCTAATGTATGAAGAGTATTAAATTTATGTAGACCATATGACATTCAAAATGTATATAACTATAACACACACCTGTTAGAGGTGCGCCCTTAGTTGGGGAACAATGGCCTTTCTATTTTTAAGGGTTGGAGACAGGTTTGTTATTTTTCTATACATTTTGAATGTCATGGTCTAAATAATTAATAATTAATAAATCAATATGTATAAAAAAACTTTTTATACATTCAGGTAGGCTTACTCTGTGTGGTGCCCTTAGTCATTTTTTTTCCTTTCTTTTAATTTTGATGGGGCAACCAATGTAAAGATGTCATGTATGTTTGGCCTAGGTTGCACTACAGCACAGTTTCTGCAGATAGAATTTTGTGCATTTTATGCACCTAAAATAATTGATATATTTATAATAATAATAATAATAAGGCAATTTGCTATTTAAAAGGGAATATTTTTTTCCCTTTGTGTTTCTATAAACAAATAAGTGTTGTATTCATCAGGTGCTTTTTTTTTCCCCAATATGAAAACCTGTAATATATTAGCTTTTTTAATTGCGGAATAAAACTTTTAAAGTGTTAAGTAGTGCTCTCTCTTGCATCTGTAAGTGATTATTTGCAAAAATTTGTGTGGAAATATACTATGAGTTAAAAATACAAAATGATGCATCTAATTTATGCAAATAAACATTGCTAATATATACGGAACATATACGATTATTAGTTAATTATGTCTTGCCAAGAGTTGAAATTGTTGACACATTTTCAGCTCACACCTTATTGAATTATGTGCGAATGCATAACATGATGGAATTTCATCACCTTTACATATGCCTTGTACTCGGCTCGTCTGAGAAAACAGTTAAAAGATGTATTCCTTCTCAGACTCCTTGTGTGAAGTGACAGGATTCTGAGAATGAGATTACTAGTATTTCATAGACATGATAGGCCTCAAGTATCTGTTTTATCCACGTACAATACATCTATCATGTTTTATTCACATGCTTTACTTTTCTCCCCCAACAAAATATGTTAGTGTAAGTGTGAAAAGAAAAAAAAAAACAATCATTGTGGAAACATGACTCCGATTGTATAAGGTACTTGTGTGGTTTTGTGGTATTTCTCTATAATATTGATGATATTTACATCTGCTCTGCAAATAATCTGGCAGATTTTTGCAGATGCCAAACATTGCCGACTCTGCCAGTCAGACATCAATCATAACACCGGGATTGCTTTTTTTTTTTTTTGCTGCTATCTGCATATCAAAGTGGCGTTCCAATATAAACCAATCAAATTCAGTTGTTCCTTTTCTATCTGACATTTTTTTCGTTGCTCATAGTCGTTGGTAGGAGACAGCACATATATTTCTTATACGATCTCATTGATCAACAACTGTACAGGCAGTCCCCGTGTTACAAACAAGGTTCTGTAGGTTTGTTCTTACGTTGAATTTGTATGTAAGTTGGAACGGATACATTTTGTAAGTCCAAAAAAATAATTGTTATATTTTTTGGATAGCATAGGGAAGAATTAACACCCCTGTAATGTTTGTTTTGCTGTCTGCGCCCCTGTTCAGAAGATTTCACCTCACTTTCTCTCCCTGTGACTATTGGATTTTGAAAAATTTGGGTTGTCATGGAAACAGAGATTGGTGATAAAGCTTCAGACACCTTTTTTCCCATGATAACTCTTACAGGAGTAGATTTCCTCTCACTTCCTGTTATCTTCCTCCATTTGTAAGTATGAGTCGTAAGTCTAATGTTTGTAACTTGAGGACTGCCTGTTATTATATAGAAAAAGGATATTTAGGCTGCCCCTAAAAGCAGCACAGCTATTGGTAGATCTAAAAAAAAATTGTACAATCAGTGTGTATTGTGTATGTCCAGTTACATAAGATAAGTTACATCTATTGGTCTTGGTCTGATGACAACTCCTTGCGCTATTTTGTTACTGACTGGTCTAGTTTACCAATTTGCCAGTTTTTTTTTTTTTGGCATGATCACATCCCAGAGCCACATTGCTGTTTACTAAATCTACACACTGTATATAAGTTGAGGAAATAAAAATGTCTCCCAAAGCAAAGCGCCTCCAAGGTGCTTTGGACCTCTAAGGTCCAATAACGTGTGTTAATGCACATGCCTTAAAGCAATACATAGGGGTTGATTTACTAACTGTTCGCTTTGCAAGTGAATTTTTGCTTAGCTTAATCTGGCCTTACATTATACAGTTTTCCTATTAAATTACCTTTAGATTTACCCTCGCCTACATAGGGCCTGCCTGATTGCATACTATTTGAAAGTGTTTAGGTTTGACCTCATATTATATGGTTTTGGTAAACCCAAAGGAGAATTGTACAAGAAAATTGTGCAATGTATGGCCAGTGAATGTGCCTCTAAATTCACTGTAACAGCATTTTTGCTTAAACATGATTGGGCGATGGAAGTCAGCCGAGCTTCACCTTTTCACTAATTTATAAAGTAAACATTTGCCTTTAGTAAATCAACCCTATAGTAAGAATGAGCCGTTAAAGTATACACCGCAATAATACCTATAAATATGCACATACTGAAAATACCCTACATTTTCCTTTTAACTCAAACATTAAAGAACTGTTAGAATACCTGGAGCTTCAGTAGCTCTTGGGCTATGTAAAATACACTTAAGACCCATTCATACAGGCATATCAATCTCTACTCCTGTGCAAAGGCCTGTCTTTAGTCAACTGGAATGCATGTGTTCGAGCCGGGGTGTACTGGCAGTTTTTGGAAATCTGCATCTTTCTGCATCATGATTCCTGCGTAGGACCTGCATGGATGTGCACTCCAGGATGCGCATGGAGGTCCATGCTGCCGGCCGCCTGTCACTGATTTCAGCAGGCTGGCTGCATGGAACACCTGTGCATCTTGGGCAGTTGAAGACAGCCCTTTTACAGGTGTATGGGTTGATGCGCCCGTGTGGATGAGGCCTCAGGGATAATATCAGCATGCTACCCTACAAAAGTTTTCCATGGCAACCTTGGAGGTTTTTATGTGATCCTACGTTGGTCTTGTTGTAAGGTAGAAATACGAATACAACCCAAGCTGTAAGACACAAGGGTATATGCAAGTTTAAAAAAATAAAAAGAAAGTTTAGTAAAAGACTTTAGATTACCACATATGGTTTATGTATGCTGACATTTTGGTCAAGCTAGAAAATTTTTAATACAGATTCTAAATATGGGAAAATGTTACGCATACGTATATAATGGTAATATAAACAATTGCATTCCTTCCTTGAAGGCCTTAGTGATTTATAGAAGAGTAAAGTAGCGCTTTTTATTGGTGCCTAATATAAAAATGATTAATAATTAGGCACTGATACTGTAAATTAACATGCTATTCCTGTTGATTTTATTTTTAAGATATTTTGGCACATTAGTATATTTAAAAGTGAGTTTTTGTATATTACCAATAAATACTGTATAATGAGGCATTTTGTTATTTCCTGTAAAGCTAAAATACATTTTGATATAGCACATATTTTATATAATTTTTTGTACTCTTTTAATACCTTTTTTTAAACTCCTGGCCATGTTAAAATAAAATCATGTGCAGATGGTCTTTTGCTTCTAAAACACGCTGTGTTGATCTATACCTGTGCGACCTTGTGATAGCGTTATTCACTATTGTCAGGTGAAAGTTGCAGCTCAAGCAGCCGTATAATGAATTGCCTCCATTGATTGACACTGCGTGGTAGCAAAAACATAGTTACTAGCAATACTTTGCATTGTAAACACAAAGGGCTTGATTCATTAAATTTGAAAATGTAAGCATTTTGTGCAAAATTTAATTTTTCCTCGGTTCGCTTCATAATTATTGCATTATTCATCATTCACACGCAGATGTTTTTTTTAATAATAATTTTCTTAAGCTGAAATCTTCCTCACTGTGGGGGAGCATAAGGAATATGAAGTTAGAGCCTGTGATCTTTGTCTCTATACCCTGGCCAGGGTTAAATAACCCCAGTTTTATAGTTTTGAGATAATTGTATTTATTTTGTTATGCATTTATAAGTCTTTAAATTTATGTTTTGATTATTTCCTCTTAGGATTATGTATTTTTTAACATTTGTTAAAGGCTATTGACACTAGTGTCACAGAGCATTATGGCTTTCCTAAAGAAAGTTGATTTCAGACTGTCTCACCCATTATTGACTCTCTATCCAGCCTTTAGGAACAGATCAGGGAGCAAAAATGTGTGAACGTCTGGAGCTGTACCTGCTGGCTAAAAATGCAAACACAAAATATTCATATTTCGCATTTCGGATTTACTTAAAGCGGTCCTGCACACACTTCATTTAGTAAATCTCTTTGCCTTCCAAATCAGGCAAAGAGTACTAAATGAAGTGTTTTTTTTTTTTCACACCTTGTAATTGCTGACGTTCTTTCCTCTGTCTCTTCGGGGGTGGGCGGGGTCTATGCGGCTATCCTCGTCATGCCGCACTGTCTCCTGGGATCTGGTGTCATTTATCCCAGGATTTACAGGGCTCGTGCCGAAATCTCGCGAGATTTTGGCAGATGTGCCCGAAATCTTGCGAGATTTTGGCGAACGTGAGCTACACTTTGCCGTTACTGCGCACGCGCGAGATCGGCGCAGTAACGTTGTTGCATGCTGGGCCATAGAAGGTGCCTGTGTGGTTTCACATGCCCACAGGCAAGATGGCACCCAGCAGGAACACTTTTTATAAGTGTTTCTTTCTGACGAAAACCGGCAGCAGTTCCCTCTGAAAACGGAACACGTGAGTGTGTTATAACCATCTCCTAATCCTTCTCATTGCAGAAAAAAAAAATACATTACAGACAGTGTCATTCCGCTTTAAGCAAAACATTATACACTCCCTCCTAAATCTTGAAATTCAAGCAAGTGACTAAATACACAGTTGAGATACATATATATATATAAATTGTTCTAATTGATAGAAGATTTGTAATTCTATCATTCTAATCCAGGCAACACTAGCTGACAGCATAGCCAGGTCCTGGACCTCCAGTGCAGTAGACTGAAACCCAACTGTAAATATTATAAATCTTCATTGAACCATAATGCCCCGTACACACGGTCGGATATTCCGATGGAGAAAGTCCGATCGGATTATGTTGTCAGAAAATTCGATCGTGTGTGGGCTCTAGCGGACTTCTCAATCTCAATCTTCTCAGATCTCAAATTTTCCGACAACAAAATCCGATCTGACTTTTTCCGATCGTGTGTAGGGAATTCTGACGGACAAAGTGCCACGCATGCTCAGATCAAATTACGAGACCAAAGCTATTGGCTACTAGCCTCTACGTAGTTCCGTCGTACGCAACGAACGTCACCACGTTCGGAACGATCGGATTTTCCGACAACTTTGTCCGACCGTGTGTATGCAACACCAGTTTCGGACAAAATCTGTTGGAAAAAAAAACGGACGGATTTTGTGGTCGGAATTTTCGACCGTGTGTACGGGGGCTTAGTCATGGTGCATAGTAGTATACTTGGTGGTTTAATAAGGAAAATTAGCTAAAGTGTAGTAATTCATAGCAGCTGATCAAAAGGCAGCATATTATTGCACTGTGTTATGTAACAAAATATTTGTCACTTTTCGTTTTAAAAATGTTGCATTTGCCTGATATTTGCTAGGCTAGCATAATGGGATACCTATATTTTCATCTTGTAGCACATTCCTGTTTAGCTGGCTATCTTTCCATTTTACACTATGAGTGCTCATTCATACCATTATGTAGTGGTGGTGTGAACGACACTTCATTCAGCTCAAGTTGTGGTATGAACTGGGCACATACACTATTGTTTTCTATGTGCCCTTGTGTAGAGCCTGTCCTCATCTAGATCAGCGCAGTTTAATAGAGATAGTATGAATGAGCCCTGAGAGTAGTGTTAAGCAGCAATTTACGAGTGCTGTGTTTTGGCAGTTGTAATGCAACCACTGTTAAGGAATCAGGGCCATCTATCAGGATGCAATATTGTTGACAGCTGCCAACCAACACTTTTTTTCAGGCTCAAAGTGACTGAGTTAAATAGCCGTCTACAGTAGTCAGTTCAGATCTGCTTATGTCAGCAAGAAGAAAGCTTTTGAATTGACCATACTCTACTATGGAGAAAGGAGGACTCATGATCATCCTCAATCTCTATCAATATTTGCCAATATGGTCCAGTTCTAGTTTTCCAGATCTCTTCACATTTGGTGTAATTAATGTTTGTATTTAGAATTGTCCTAGTTAATATTAAATTGAGCTGCATACAGTTTGAGCCTGGAAAACATGACCTGTTAGTAATCGTTAAGAACTAAAGTTGAGACAGAGCAATTCAGAAGGAAGTACATGATGCGTACATTTGCAACTAGACCAGCCTTTTTCAACCGGGGTTCCTTGGAAAAAAAATGCCTAAAAATTGTGCAAAAATTGTACACAAGCCAGCAGGTAGATCAAGGCTGCCTTTTGGTTTACGCAAGGCCACAGGTTTTCATCCTGCACCATTACAACCTTCTAGCCACCTATTTCCTAACAATCAATGACATAATTCCTTGTTAGGGAGGAGGTCGGTGCATGCACAGCATCCTTGTTTGCCCCTCCCCTGCCCTTGTCCATTGGGACCGGGGCTAAATTAGCTGAGTGAGGGAAAGAAATTGCAGGAGAAGAGAAACTTTGGAATACCAGTGTCCAAAGGTGTGTTTTCTTTGTAAGAGTAGATCACCTCTAACGTTGAGTGTCCTAGGCGTGATGATGTTGCTGCATTATGTAAAACTTAGATTGTTTAGATTGGGTTGCCTTGAGTCAAAAGAGATTATATATGTAATGCATTCATTCCCTAGGGTTCTTCCAGAAGTTACTATTGGTTCCTTGAACTGTGGCTGATTGAATGCTCATCTGATGGTGCCTCCATAGTCCTGCATCCAGTACTACTTTACAGAACCAGCAGCATAACACCATTAATCTGTTAGCCCTCTGGCGTGCTGACCATCACTGTAAGGGGGCTTTCTTATCACTAACCACCAATGTAGATAGCATTGCATTGATTACCATTGTAGGGGACATTCTTCCCGCTGACCACCACTGTAAGGTAGGGCATTCTTCACACTGACCACCAACATAAGGGAGGCATTCTTCACACTGACCACCAACATAAGGGAGGCATTCTTCACACTGAATATCAGTGTAAGGGGGACATTCTTCCCACTGATCAGCAATGTAAGGGGTATTGTTACAAATGACCCCTAAAGAATTGCTTTTAGCAGTATATTCCTGAGACCTGAACATTTTTTTCAAAGATTCCTCTTGGGTAAAGGCAAAGCTGATTTAAAGATAGGCCTTTGTGAAAGAAACTGCTATTGCTGACTTCTCTTTTAGTCTGGATGACATGCTGATCATTATGCTTCAGTACTTTGAGTCACTAACCCAATAGAAGTATGCAGAGAAGGGATTCTTATATTTAATTCTGGCTTTCATGATAACCATACTTGCTTTGGGTCAGTGTCTCAGAATGTACTGAAGCCAGTAGGCCAGCCTAATGGCCAGGCAAGGCAAGAGGAATACTTGCCCAATTCTTAGATTGTGCCGCTGAGAGATCTAGCAACTTGTTCGCAACCATGCCCTTTGCAATATACTGAAATCAATGTGCTGTTAATGAGGTGATTGTCAGCAAGCGGTTAAATCTCACACTAGGAAAAAGGTTGTGGGTAGTCCTAGCCTTAGGCCTTTGTTACAGTGTTACAGTTATCTGCTTCATTGGGCTAATATATTACATGTTCAAGGCTTGTTCAATAGGACACTTCAAATAGTAATAATGATGGAAAAGTTAATAGGCCCATAACAAGGATCTGACTCCGGAAAACGTAAAGCGGAACTAAACCTAATTTGTAAAAGACTGCAAGTAGGCATCTGTTTATTGCAGAGGACACATGCTATATCTCTTCTGCAAAACCACACTTACCTGCCTGCTAGCAGTTATCTATTAAATGTACACTGAGCACATGTGCAGCTCAGCGTACATTCCCATCACACTCTGGCTGTGCCAGAATGACAGACTCCTGTGCGCATGCGTGGGATGATGTCACCCCCCCCTTTCCCCATGGCCAATCAAGAAGCCAAAAACCCAGCACCCCTAAGTGGCCTGTGAGAAGATGACAGCAACCGGTGAGGAATGCAACTGCTGTGTCGCTGGAAGGTGGATGTGAGTATTTTTCAGTAGTTTAGTATCACTTTAAATCTGAATGCTGGTTGCTGTGGGTTACAGCACTTTTCAATTTTTCTGTACATGTACTGCTGTACTGAATTACCCACAAGGTAATGGGACAGGCAGGACTTTTCACTTCAACTTCAAAGCAATTTTAAATATAGGTCACATTATACATTACATTTCTGTTTTCAGATGCTTTATTGTTTGCCTTTAGAATGTTGCTGAAAATGTATGTCTATATACGCTAACAATGAACCACTCTTAATTACTTTCCTTTTGGTTTGGTAAAGAGGACATTTGTTAAATCTGTAAGTGCAAACAAATACCTATTGATCCTTCAACAAAGAGAGACCATACCTTCCTGTGCTCTCTGCCTGCTGTCTGTTATGAGTTAGCATTGCTCATAGCTGTCTCTGTGGACTACAGAACACCTCCCCTCTCTATTATGGAGATCAGGGAAGGGTTAGAGGTTCTCTAGCCCCTTTTCTAGAGTGAAGTGACAGCACTGCTCCTCCATAGATATAGTGCAGATAAGTGATTGAGCATTACCGCTCAAGGACAGCAAGTATGTTAATGGCAGGATCACCAGGAAAAAATAATGTAAACAAGAGGCCTGAAAAAAGGAAAGTAATGCAGCCATCACATCTATGGACTGGTAAGCTGCAAAATTGTATGTTACAATGTTGTTCTTGGGTTTAGATATCCCTTAAATAGCTGATGTTTAAAATAATGCACCCAGCAGACTATAGCGCAAAGAAATGTATAAAGCATCTGGCTTTTTAAGTCTAACATCTTAAACTAAATGAACAAATGTCAATGGCTGGTTTTGAAATAAATGATTCCTGCTGGATATTTATGTTTATAGAAATAGATAGCCATTTCTTCCAGATTTATTTTTATGTTCGAGGGATGGAGTTATGTTTTTTCAGTAGTAAAGATGGCTTAATTTTGTAATACACACTGAAAAAAATAACAAGCAAGGATAGCCTAATTTAAGGGGAACCACAGATAAATGTGGAGATTCAATTTCTGACCTTCCTCTGAACATGCTTGTTGCGTGGCTACCTTTAGCCTTAATCACCTAGGACAAGCATGCAGCAATTGTAGACAGAGCCCTCGATTAGCATACTTGTTCTGGGTCAGTAGATCATTACCATTGGGTAAGCATGACAACCAGGGAGCTAGCATTTTCATAAAGAGAGGCCTTAAGCGGCAGCATGCTTTTTTGTCACAATACATGGTTCCTGAAAGTGGATGTAAAGCCTCACCTATACCCAGTGAAGTGAACAGCCTCAGATTATACACAGGGATTAAACAAATTTCCCTACATAAGTTTTCCATGTATATCTGCAGTCTTCAGCTTTCTATATTCTTTAGAAAGTTCCGATGTTACAGATTTTCTCTTCCTGTTCAGCACTGAGTTGAAGTATGGGCATACAGCCAAGACAGCTGATTGGAGGAAAATCACCCCCCCCCCCCAACATAGGCGAAGGAATGTGCAGAGCTGTGCTCTGACAAGGCAAGCTCTCTGCTAATCTATTTTTAGCAACCTCCCACAACACAAATTTTAGCCTGGTTTTATCTCCTGTGTTGGAGAACTTGTCAGACGTTATCAGGCTGGTAACAGAAGAACAGAGCAGGAGAAAGCCACAGGAATTAGTGCTTTGGAGAGTGATAAGATTACACTACAGATATATGTGCCCAGCTCAAATTTCATGAATCAGGTTTACATCCACTTTAAGCATGTACAAATAGTGCTTTAAGTGCTTACATGGCGTGTTCTTTTATTACATATTAAATTACGGAAGGGGGTTTATTCAATAAGAAAAAGAGGCAATGTGCACTGTGCAGTAATAATATAAATTTATTAGCACCTCTGGGATTTCACTTCAGTCAAGCAAATTGGGTTAATTGCAGTGGGTTGCTACTGTACTTTTTACATGCTTATGGTCCTGTTGACTAAGCCCACCAAAAAAACTAAATATAATTTAACATGACTGTGTATTTTTGTAATAATTGGCTGATGTTCTCTGGATTTTAAGATAATTCAGTAAACTTAACATCTGCACGTTATTAATACAAAAAAAAAAATAATAGGATTAAGAATTATGTGCAGGAAATCATACATTGTTTTGCGGTTGCTATTGCAATGTGGTTCTTTTTTAATGCGCAGTAATTGTAATAAATTGTCAATACAGTGATCACGTACTAGAGTGACCCTGAAAAAAATGTCAATACTGATGACTATTTTATGCAAATCAATGGGAAACGTGTTGGAGACATTGAAAAATACAATCAGAAACCAGCATTTTGCCTGGGGTGACGCAGCTATATCTCAATGGCACTAATAGTTATGAGAGGAGTGAATAATCTCCAATTTTCCATTGCTAAGGATTGGAGGGGGGTGGATAATAGTAAGTTTGCATCATGTTTTAGTTTCTATTTAATTGGGTCATACATTGTAATGGCCAAATAGCCCTGATCTGGTTTTGCAAGTGTCCAGTTGTATGACATTATAATAGGAGTTTTAGTGATCTGCTTTTCCTACCTATTTATTCCACGGTGTTCTAAGTTAGATAACATGTATGTAGTAGGTGTATTGAAATATGTCAATACTGGAACCGGATGCTTGTATGTAAATAACAGTAAATAATATCCCTATTCTTCAAAAAGAATCCCTACACATCCGTTACTTAAAGTAGAATTCCAGGCTCGTACTAGCTAAGCTTAAAACTACTCCCACCCCCTTCTGACATTTACCAATTAATTAATTAACTAACTAACTAACTAACTAACCTTTGGAAGGACAGTGCTTGTATTTACTATTCTCAGGAAGCTCCAGTCCGGTCACGTGACTGCTTCAGCCAGCAACGGATGCCCCGCAGTAACCCTATGGGTGACATCACCGCCCATGCATTCCATCTATTGTTGGCACTCTCTCCTCTCCCATGTAGCTAGCCGCTTGTGAGATCATGTGACCGGACCAGAGAGCTCTGAGGATAGGCAAGTATAAGCACCTTCCTTTTATAGGGTTAGTATAGGAGTTGGAAGGTGGTGGGAGCAGTTTTAAGCTTAGTTGGTTAAAAGTTGAATTCCACTTTAATGTCCTGTAATCTACTTTTTATAAAATCATTTCTTACGGTGTTTTTCTGCCTCCATGTAATATGCACCATGATTTGATGATCAAACCTCTTCTGTTCCCCCCTCACTCCCGTTTGCATGGAACGAGCAGTGCATGTTAGTTTTGGTCATGTGCACGTCTTCTATGCTCACTTCAACTCCCATAGTCCATCTCGGAAGTGAACAAGAGGGGGGTGGCTACGTTCCTACATACAATGGGACCATGGAGAACGTAGCCACCCTCTATCAGAAAATCATATCTCAGCAGCAAAAAAAAAAAGGAATTTGGAGATTTGGAGGTGGCTGAAAAAAAATAGAAGGTATTTTTCTGAGTTAAGAATACATACTGTACTTAAATATAATTTAAACCAGAGCTTAGTGTCACTGTAAAGAACTTTTTGTGAATATTAGAAACTATCACTGGTGGAATCCATACTCCTTTCTGTCTCGACAGAACTGGTATTTCCTGTTCCGAGTTTATTTAACATGGAGAATAAACACTGAGATAAACCTGCAAATGATTAGCGTAACAATGGAAAGGATGTTTTTACTAGAACAAGCTGAAGATCATCAGTCTACAGTGAGCTTGCCTTTGGTTTGGAAAAAAATGCTCATGTTTAGCTTATATAATTTATTGCTATGTACTGGTTTTTGATGTCTAGGTGAATTGTCATAGATTAATAGAAATTACTATAATAATATCATACCCATGGAATTCACGTTTATGGCTCTTCTGATTCATTTGCTAACTCTACCAGAAATCTGTAGAATGGAAGTTCGGCTGGGCCACCTCATCCAAGCATAACCGGCCATATCTTCTCTACTTTACCAACCGAATGCACAAATGTATTTATTTTTGACTGTTATCAGCTTTTGAGTCACTTGTAAGGATGCCCATAGACTAGATATACAATATACCCATCATCGGGGCAGAAAATGTAGAGTATTACAGATCGTGAAAGGGAGAGAGATGAGTGCTATGTATTTAAATATGGCTTCTAGTTTTCTGTAAAATGGAAGAAATGTTCTCCTTTTTATTGCAAAGTTGGACGGGACCCTTGAAAATTTTTGTACAAAACATTCGAGGATTGTGTAAATTTTATATATGTTTCCAGTCCAGTGCTAGTCCTTCCCCTAATGTTAGGAGATCAGATGAGGCCCTGACCATTTTCTTACAAGATATATGGCCACAAAGTGAAGTCCAGTTCTCCCTTTGAGTACTCAGAATTGACAAGATGAAGAATTTTGGCTGTTTAAATCTCAACAGCTCTATAAAAATGTATGTTCCTATAAAAATATACATAAATATACTGTAGATCCCAAGCTTCTTCTGATAATGCCGCATAATGAATACTATCAGCAAATTTATTTATAGAGCGCACATACTGCCAATTATTTTAACAGATTGTAAGTTGACTATTTCTTGTAAAACTTTTGTATTTTGGCTCACTTGTAAAAACAGTTCTCGTATTTCAGCTCTAAAGTTGCCTCTGGTAAGCACCTGCTCTGTCAAAGAAACACAGATGACCTCCAGGCAATATAATACAAGAGCATAAGCTAGACTTCCTGTTATCTTGCTGACTTCTATAAACTTAGATGTGACATAGGTCGTATAGGGAGCAGCTCCCTGACAAACTGTTAAACTATGCCAAAGTGTAAATTATGCACTATTTATTTGATTTATTAGTTACGTGCTGGTTGTACAATCTCTAAGCAACTGCCTATATTTCAAGTGAATGTTGACTCCTAAACACCAAGTTTAGAATGCTATTGTTATTATTGATATTGTGTTTTTTTGGGAGTTGTAATAAAAGCCAGCATGCTATGGATGTTTTACACTAAACAAACACTCATCCTGTGGCTTTCATAACATAAAGCACATTGTATGAGATGTTTTAGTTATGAATGGATTTTTATTCTTGTCTGGTATGTCTGTTGTACCATTTACCTGTGTTATAAAGTATCCGGTTCTCTTTGTATTGCTTCCTTTGTGTGAAATACCTGGTGACCCTGCCAGTCCCCCTGCTTTCGTATTTCAAACTGACCACACTAGGCATGGGAGCACATCACTCTCGACGTGGTCAGCTTTCTGGCTGTGCTGGGAAAACAGCTTGCCTGTCCTCCAATGATCAGACGTGTGCTGACACCCCCCCTCGCTCAGCCATTAATTGGTAAGATCAGTGTACTGGTGTTTCTCCACCCCACCTCTCTAAGCCCCTTATGTAGCTGATAACAGAGATTATATGATCAATTATAAAAAAAAAAAATGTTTTTTTTTTTATGTATAAACAAAGGTTCTAAATTTAATTTCTATTTTAAACTGAATGCATTATTTTAGAAGGTAAGGGTTCACATATACTTTAAGCACCATTCCCCAGTTGATTAATCATTGTGCTATCCTTTATGAAGGGTTGATTGAAGTGCAGTTAGGCTTTGACTATGAATGTTCATGTGAATTACCTTCATTTATTAGGATATAGGAGTAAATTTCCATAAGTGCGATGGCATTTCATCTTGGTTCTCAGGGAGGTGAATGGAGCCTTGTCTAAAGATGCCAGTTTGCGCCAAACCAATGTGGTGTACATAGCAATGTATGTCATTGTTGTCTTAGATCAGGGGTCACCAAACTTTCTAAATAAAGGACCAATTTATTGTCCTTCAGACTTTAGAGGAGCCAGTCTGTGGCCAGTGGGAAGGGAACATTCCCTGCATTGGTGGGTGTAAATCACCACATTTGTTAATAGGGGAGGAATTGTGCTACATTGTTGGTATCATTGGGAGGAATAGTGCCCCATCGCTGGTGTCAGTGGGAGGAATAGTGCCCCATCGTTGGTATCATTGGTAGGAATAGTGCCCAATTGTTGGTGTCAGTGGGAGAAATGGTGACCCAGTTTTGATGTCAGTTGGCAGAATAGTGTCTCATATCAGTTGGATGAATAGTGCCCCAAGGGCCAGATAAAGGCAGGCAAAGGGCCCCTGGGACCCAGTTTGGAGACCACTGTCTTAGATGATGATACTGTGTACCTAAAAAAAAAGTAAGGGACGTTTTAAATGTTTTTTTTTTTGTTTTTTTTTAGAATTCTAAAAGGTAAATATCAACTTTGTCATCTGGATTAGTGAGATGAAAAAATAACAATTCTCTTCACCTGTTCATGAACTTTTAGATACGTAGTTAATATATGTGTCCTGATTCTTACATAGTTTTATTATTTTATCTTAGATAAGTTACATTGTTAGCACAGTTAGTGTCTGTGAGGCAGGCTGCTAGTTGGGCAAATGGGCCCTCAAGCTTAGATTGGCTACAGTGAGATGTTATTTGGGAATGTGACATTTAATGTTAATGTTCCCAGTGGCAACAGTGAACTTAGCACCCCTTTGAAAACCAAATGTCATACACTGTTGTGAAAAACATTTAATGTGCATGTGTTTTTTTCTTTAGAAATAATAATTCTAGTGGAACCATACTACAGTTAATATATTGTATATACCTCTCAAACAGTATATATTTTAATAGTTTAATGGATTTTTTAATGCCAAAACCCATCTGAAAATTCATATTGCAGTTTTGTGTGGATTCCCCCAGTCTAAATTATCTACCATCTTTTTTTTTTTTTAACAAAGATTCACCAAGCCACTATTTCCAATAAACTTTCATTTACCTTCTGGTTAATTTATACAATAGTTTGTCATAAAATGCTGTTCAAAGACACAAAATTGCCATATACGGCCAGTTCAGCAGGGACCAGCCTGGCTGGACTGGCCTTTCCCGCTTGAGAGCAGTCGATCTAAGGACCAAATGCTCTTGGACGAGCCTGTTGACAAATTTTCACTCAATCAGTGCTGCAATACCGATTCGTGTATTCTGAAGGCGGGGGAGTTCCTGCTGTCAGAATACAACAGATTCCCTCATCCTCCCTGAATGTATGAATGGGATTTTTTTTTTTTTATCAGGCAGGTGGCTGACCAAGAAAAAAAAATCCACCTATGGCCAGCTTTAAACACCCATTTCTAGCTTTGTAATCTATGGATTGGTCACAGACAGCCTTTCAAATTTTAAATAATCCACATGTGTTCCTGCTTAACCATAGCCATAAAATTTAAGAGTGAGATTTATCAAACCGTGACATGTAATACTGCATGTTAAAGGTGGAATATTATGTAATGGTATCAAATGAGGAAATATTCTTTGATTTACTTAAGGGGGGAAAAGATTCAAGCAGGGGATTGCTAATACAAGTGATTCCAGTCTGTCCCACTGGGAAAGTAAAGAAATGGGCAGTATTTCCATGACTGGTAGGTGGTAAATATTCATTCCCATCTTCCTTCTTCATGATACCAGCCCATCAGCAGTGAAACATGCTTGGAGAAGGGTCCCCAAAATAAGGGCTTCCTCTCCAAAAGTTTCCTTGACCCATGCTGGTGAGCACTAAACTCTTATGGGCCCCCTGAGTGCCAAAGAGCTTGGTGGCTATAAGTAGTAGGCAGGAATTCCTTAGAAGGTAAGTTGATTTGAGCATAATGAGGAGGCCACCTGCATGCTGTCTCTACTACAATACGAATATCAGCGCAATTGCCTTGGCTGCCAAGTTGCTATTTCCTGAGTGACATAAAAAAAAAAACCTGTGTGACCTGATTATAGAATTATCACTATGGGCAACTCATATTACATTTACCATTCAGGGCAAACAGGTTCTAAGAAATAAGAAACTCCCACCCCCTTATACCTTTGCTACTCTCCCTAGTAGCTTCGTTCCTCTGCCGGAGCCACTAGGAAATACCCAGAATTTCCCGCATTGGGGAATTCTAGGATGCAGTGTTTGGATCTGAGCGAGCATTTGCCAGTTCTTTAAATTGTTATGTGAGAAAGGAGATGAAATAATTGTGTGTAAGTGCCAACACCATGCTATGCAGTGCTTTCCAGGGTTAGGGCTCAGCACTAAAGCAGGGGATGTCCGTTCATGAAAACCTGCCACTCTGTCTTGGATGGGCAAGCTGATAGTCTTTTGTGCAAGTGTTTGCTTAAAATGAATGCTACCTTATTCAGATTTGTATCACACCCAGTGTGTAGTCACAAAAAAGAAATGTTCACATGGAATGCTGTGTTTAGAGATCTTTAGTGAATCAGTCCCTATGTTTTACAGAGAAGGGTAGTTTTTCTGAATTTGTATTAGTCAGATCATTGGTCAGTTTAGATGCAAATAGTTCTTAGCTGCGTTTTTAAAGAGTAACTCCACTTTTGTTGAGAAAAAAAAACATTCCCCTCTGTGTGGTCTATGTACATTTTTAAGGATTTTAACAAACTTTGTTACAGATTCCTACCTTTTGTTATTCTGAAGAAATCACTGTGTGTTTGTCTGTGTTCATGTGGGAAAGGGAATCTAATGGGAGTGGGTTCATAATTATCAATCAGTTGCTGCACTTGCAGGGCTCTAATAAGGAAAATTGGAAGGCCTGCATCCCTTTAGACGTGATTTCCTATTTGTTGCAGGGGATGCCTGAAATCTGACTTGTATCTTAGGGCAGACTTCTGGGAAAATCAGTGAGCCAATCACACAAACAGGAAATAATATTTCTGGAGGGCTTTCTGTAAACATTCTGTACAGAACACCTCCAGGTAGCCATGTTTCATTGCATTTTACTGAAAATTACAGCGCTGCAGATTAAAAAGGAAAGGTAATTTTTAATAACATTTAATTACAATATGACTTGTGTTGCAATTGTATACGTTATATATATATTTTTTATTATTATTCGCTATTTTTTTTACCATGAAAGTGTAGTTACCCTTTAATATCTGAGCTGTAATTTTGTATCTTATATCTAACAAATTTCTCTCTAACTAAATGCATCCAAGTTTTAACTTTTAATATAAACATTTTTCTGTGCGATAGTCTAAATGCTTCCATTTTATTTAATATTCTATCACACATCCAAGCCAAGCGAACATTCATCTTTCAGATGAGATCAAGTCAGTACCATGACCACATTCTATAAAAATAGCCAAGGAATCTTTATCCGTGACCTTTTCAGAGCTTTTTGCCCATGGATTTCCGCCAAGGACCTAATGAGACTGGGCCACTGCTAGGCAATTGCAGCTAATCAGTGAGCTACAGGTGTGATTCTCACACACAGCCAACGGCGTCATCTGCTCTTTCTCCTTAGCTACAGACAGTTGCTTCATCACTCGATTTGCATTTTACATATTACAAGCAAAAAAGAAATAAAATATGTTCATGTAGGCACATTTAGCACAGGCAAAGAAGCAGGACTGGATGTTGTAGATATAAATATTTTATGTATTTAATTTATACCAGTCAGCTCAATTAAATAAATATTAGAGACTTCCTTCAGTAGTTAGTAATAAGCAAATAAAAAAAGAGGCACTCCAGAAAAGGGTTAAACTTTTTCCATTTGCCAACACAGTCTCAGGGTTTTCAGCATGCTGGTATAAAAGCTTCAATGGAACATTTAAGTGGTTATGCCAGTGTTTCTCAACCTTTTTCAGTCAAGACACCCTTTGAAATTATGGACAATCTCAAGGCACCCTTTGAGATTATGGACAACCTCAAAGCACCCTTTGAGATTATGGACAACCTCAAGGCCCCCTTTGAGATTATGGACAACCTCAAGGCACCCTTTGAGATTATGGACAACCTCAAGGCACCCTTTGAGATTATGGACAACCTCAAGACACCCTTTGAAATTATGGACAATCTCAAGGCACCCTTTGAGATTATGGACAACCTCAAAGCACCTTTTGAGATTATGAACAACCTCAAGGCACCCTTTGAGATTATGGACAATCTCAAGGCACCCTTTAAAATTATGGATAGTCTCAAGGCACCCCGTTCTAAATGTAAAAAAATGATGCTAATAATTTTACATAATTCGGCAGCATCAACAAACCCAACATTAGTGGTGATTTATTCTTTTGCACACTAGTACTGACTAGTATTCCATTGTTTCTCTTCTTGCTCAGTTTCTCTCTCTTACCCAGCTAATGTGACTTCAGTGCTGATGGAGAGTGGTAGGGGAGGGTCACACAAGGATGCTGTGCAGGCGATCAACACCCTTCTTATCTACACTGATGACATCAGGACGCCAGTGGCTGGAAGGTGGAAATGGTGCACAACAAAAACCTGTGGCTTTGTGTAACCAAAGGCAGACTTGATCCATCTGCTGGCTTGTATACGTTTTTGGTAAATTTTTAGGCATTTTGCCAAGGCACCCCTGAAGAAACCTTAAGGCACTCCAGGGTGCCTGGGTACCTTGGTTGAAAAAGGCTGGGTTTTGTAAAGCCTAAGCTGCCATTTAAAATCTTCCTTTCTGATAAGCACCGGTTATTTGGGAACTTGCTGGAGTAGATACCAGTCCATTTTTTATAAGGATTTATTACTGCAAAGGGCTTCAAAGATTGATTAAATAAAGGCTACAATTCACCAAGCAGACACCATGAGCAAGTGAAAATAATTAAACTCTTCCCTGGATAACCTTAAAGAGTCACTGGCATTGTGTTTGTGAAGGTTCTCATGCATCCAGGTCATGGAATAGCTAGTAGGAATCAATCACATGCTATCAGGCTTGCTCAGGTAGTTACTTGGATTAGTGGCAAAATATCATTAACACTACAGAACACATCAAGTTAAATGTGACTAATTACTACTAACACTACTAGAATTGTGTTCAGAATTATTCAAATGTATTTTATAAGACTTGTATGACTAGACTGAAGTCTAAATGAGCAGTCAGTGTATTATGGTTAAACACTTTAATAGATAAATGCAAACATTGGGTGATTTATTAAAACTGGAGAGTGCAAAATCTGGCACAGCTCTGCATAGAACCCAATCAGCTTCCAGGTTTTTTTTTGTCAAAGCTTAATTGAGCATGATGAAGTAAGAAGTTGATTGGCTACCATGCACAGCTGCACCAGATTTTACTCCAAATTTGGTAAATCAACCCCAGTGTTTTTATAAAGAAAGTCTGATGTGATACAATCGTCAATCTCGTTGATCATTTAACTAGTTATTTCTAGTTCTTCTTTGCTCAAAACAGGCAGCCGTTTCACTGGGGAACCTTAGGTAGGTGGTAAAATGATTGGGTCATGTTGAGCTATCCTAGGGGGTGATGGTGGGCATTTGTCTCAGGCAGAAGCACCCACAATTGCATTTGTTGTAAAACCTGTAAAATGTGCTAACTAGTTGATCTTCCCCACTCATTGTGAATTGGGAAAGACGGTGTTAACCATGTGAGGGTTGCTTGGTCTGTAAAACTGGGTGTTCAGAAGCAGAGATTTTGGTTATAGTGGAAAATCCTTTTAGAAGGAATATTAATTAAAAATGAACTGCAGAGAAAAGTGTTTCTAATCCATTTCTCTGTTATTCATACTGCAGAACAACATATCACATTGATTACCTTGTGGTGTATGGTTGATGCAAAGGTGTATACTACATTAACTATACAAACACATTAGGAGCTCTGTTATCAGTCATAAGAGATTTACTATGCACTTTAGATAACACCAACATGTAGCCTTTCTGAGCTAGCATTGGATAGTGAACAAAAAAAGATTCCCGTTTCTTGCACATCTCACTTATGACACCACAAAGTATCTGTTTTTTGACAAAACTTTTAATGTGTTAGTTCCTCGTTTTCTTTGTGGCATTGTTGCTTCCACTAAGAGCTCTGGCATAATAGGAAGGCAATGCCTCCCCGAAATGAATTATGCGCCCCCTCCTAGAAGTCCTGCATATAGTGCCCCCTATTCTGTAGTATGCTCACTCATTACTATAAATTTCCTGAGGTCAGTGTCTGGTGCTAACTTTGATTACTCGGTTGTGATATGACTTCAGTACATTCACTGCAAGATTTTTTCAAAGCAGAAGAGTTAACAGGTTACATAGTTGCTCGGTTGTGCTTAAAGCTGAGCTTTGGGATTTGAATAAACATACCTTTGTAGTGCCTCCTTCCTCCGAACTGCAAGGGTAAAAGTTAAGTCTAGGGGTAGAAGAATAAGCTGTAGTACTCACTTTATCCCTTGCAGGCTTTCACCATGTTGTGTAACTGGTGCCTTTAATCCACATTTCATTGGCGTGCCAACCAATGGTTGACCACTGACGTCATAGAATACGAAGCAGGAACAGCAGTCCTGCAATGTATGTAAGGGTGGTGAGGGCCCACAAACCAAAGCATCTGAGAAAAAAAGGAGAGCACAAGAATCCCACCAAAACATTATGGAATTTTAGATAGATACATGAAGGCAAGTTAACCACTTGCCGACCAGCTGCCGTCATTATACTGCGGCAGGTCGGCACTATCCCGCGAACCGTCGTAGCTGTACGTCGGTCCCTTTAAGCGTGATAGCAGGGAGTGCCGATGCTCGTGACCCACAGTTATGATGCCCGCCAGCCATGAGCGATCGCAGGCATGAGAGGCAGAACAAGGACATGTGTGTGTAAACACACACATCCCAGGTTGAGGAGAGGAGAGAGAGAGATCGTAAGTTCCTACGAGCTGGGAACCACGATCTCTCATCTCCTATAGTCAGTCCCATTCCCCATAGTTAGAACACACACATAGGGAACACAGTTAACCCCTTGATCGCCCCCTAGTGTTAACCCCTTCCCATCCAAACATAATAATAAAAATGCCATAAATCTATCCCCTATTTTTCTAGGCGCTATAACTTTTGCGCAAACCAATCAATATACGCTTTTTGCAATTTTTATTACCAAAAATATGTAGAAGGATACATATCGGCCTAAACTGAGTAAAGAGTTAGCTTTTTCAAAAAAAAAAGTACAAAATATTGTGTTTTTTTCTAAATTGTCGCTCTAGTTTTGTTTATAGCGCAAAAAATAAAAACCGCAGAGATGATCAAATAGCACCAAATGAAAGCTCTATTTGGGAAAAAAAGGACGTAAATTTTGTTTGGGTACAGCGTCGCACAACCGCCCAATTGTCATTTAAATCGACGCAGTGCCGTATCGCAAAAAATGGCCTGGTCATTGAGCAGCCAATTCTTCCGGGGCTGAAGTGGTTAAAGTAGAAGTTCATCCTTAGGCTGCTTTCACACTGGGGCGGTTTGCAGGCGTTATTGCGCTAAGAATAGCGCCTGCAAACCGACCCGAAACAGCTGTTGCTGTTCCTTCAGTGTGAAAGCCCGAGGGCTTTCACACTGAAGCGGTGCGCTTGCAGGACGCTCAAAAATGTCCTGCAAGCCGCATCTTTGGCTCGCTATAGGAGCGGTATATTTACCGCTCCTATAGCGCCCGGTCCCATTAAAAACAATGGGGGAGCGCGCCGAACCCGCCCACAAAACGCCGCTGCAGCGGCGGTTTGCGGGCGGTATTGACCCTTTTTCGGCCGCACGCGGGGGTAAAACCACACCGCTAGCGGCCGAAATGCGCCGCTAAAACGCCGGTAAAGCGGCGCTAAATATAGCGCCGCTTTACCGCCAGCGCCCCCACCGCTCCAGTGTGAAAGCAGCCTAATACTAAAATCTGTAAATCTATAGGCATCCACAATCTAGGACTAACTTACCTAGCCCTGTAAAGAAGAAATCTATATACATACCATTTTTGAAGCCGCTTCGATCCGGTTCCATGCTGAGCTGTCAGCCGCAGCTTCTCTGTGTAGGTGGGTCCAGAAGAGGCCCATAGTAACTCTATAAGTGACGTTGCTTCCTAGTCATTTTCCAGCCATTGTGGGCTGTCTCCTCTGAAGAGCTTCTGCCACTGGAGACCGGACAGCATCGGCTTCAGAAAATGTATGTATAGAGATTCCTTCTTTACAGGGCCAGATAGGTCAGTCTTAGATTTTGGATGCCTGTAGATTATGAGATTTTAGTATTAGGGTGAACTTCTACTTTGAGTCACTGGCCAGCTTCATAAAGCTCTATGGGGCTCTGGTGGAGACAACCACTGAATTCTTGAGCCTACATAAGGCCCCTGCACACGATAAGAAAATCGTACAAAAAAAAATACCGCTTTCAAATCGACCGTGCAATAATCTGATCATTATTACACAGCTTTTGTCCAAAATTTTCCGAAGGGACAAACATGAAAATGTTTCTTGTACGATACCATATCATACGATTTTGGTTTAATCAGTATAGTTTTCGTCCCAAAATAAAATACAAATACAATACATTACATCACTTCCAAATTATTCATTCTATCGTACGAGAATTTTCGTACTTTAGTAACCTCCTTATTTTCAATATGTAGACTAGCATGCAAAAAAAATAAAATTAATTGGACAATCATTGGTCCGATAACCTCATTGTGTGTACTAGGCTGTACTTGTGTTGACAATTAAAATGTTATCTTATTTCTCTGCTGGATTTTTTTTTATAGCTGTCATATTTTAAATGTCTACAGATACACTACACTTTTGTGTTCTTTTTTCATTTTCTTTGCACTTTGCATTTTTCTTTCTTTGTGTCTTTTTCTTTTCCACCTCTTCGCTCTCCTTGTTTTCTTGTCTTTCTCCCTTACCCCTTTTTTCTCCCTCTCCCGTTTTCCTTTCTCTCCTATTCTTTGTTTTCTTCTTGGCCGTTCCCTGCAGTTGAACCAAGGTTAACCCCCCCATCCTATTAAAAATTAGATGCAGGGGAAAGCAGGGGGACTTTTTGCTTTGTTTTTTCTAAAGCAACTGCAGTAATTGCTATTATTTCTTCACCAGTTGCCAGACCTCTCTTCACAATGGACAACGCAACATATGGACATTGTTGCAGCAGAGATCATGCTTTTGCCATATATTTGCATTTATGCATATGTATAACATGTCTTTGTCTGAGAGTAAACATGGAACGGAGAGGTAGCCAGACATTTGCTTTCACTGCACATTTGGACATGTGCTAGGCGTATTTATATATAGCATTTAAATGAACATGTAATCTCTGCATTTGTTTACAGATGGTAGATTGCCTTTGGCTGCTTTAGGACTAAAAGTACCTGCTAGCCTTCAGCTGAAACTTGTAATCTAAGTACAATGGCAAAGTTAAAATTTGGTAAAGCATACATATACATATAAATATGTAATATATTTTTTTGAAATAGAAGATATATTGTCCCAAAAAACACATTTTGTTTGCGTCTTGCCTTATGGGTTAGTTGCCAGGCTGAGAAGACCTGGAGTTTGGCTAGTTTTAATGTCCAATGTCTGATGGTTGTGTATCATAAGAGTGCTTATTTCTTTTTTCCAATTAGTATTTACTTAGCTTCTCAGTAAGAAGAGTGTAGAAAATAAAAACCTCTCGGAAAATACCTTGTTTTGTCTTGATCTTGTTGTTCAACAGGGCTTTGATGCCAGGCAAACGATTCCCCCATACATAATAATGATCAACCCTAGATTTGATCATTTCAAATATTTCAGTAGAAAATACTGTACAACACAAAAAAGAAAAGTTGGTCAAATCTGATCAAATTTTTAAAAGGATCAATTGTCTAATAGGAAAATTGTTTAATATTGGAAGCAGACATTTGTTGTAGTTGATTATAATACTGTACCATTCTCTATCAAAATGGTCATTCTATCTTAAGATCGTATTGGCACGTGGATCACCAGTCACGAAAGTATGAGACTCTATACTGGCCGTTGTGCACCTCATATCTATGGATGTCAACAGACTCCCCTACCTGAAGGCACATAGGTAAAATTGTATTGGCGGCACTTTAACATTTTCTATAATTTCTGCAACCTCTGTTGAGATAAGAGATGTTTAAAAGTACATATGTGGCTGGCGTTCATTTTCCATGTGAACATATGCAGCTGAAAAGGCTGATTGTATCTGCAAAACCTGCAGTACAGATGCTTCTCAAAAGGACATTCTGCGTTCAATGAAATGCAGCGCAAAACAAAGGAGGCTGAGGGCAGCCTCCAAACTGCTATTTGTACTGCTCCCATTTGAACAAAGCTCTGGTATAGCTACTGTGTCCATGTACATAGAAGGGTTTAGCTCTGTCATTTACACTCACCGGCCACTTTGTTAGGTACACCTTGCTAGTACTGGGTTGGACCCCCTTACGCCTTCAAAACTGCTTTAATTCTTTGTGGCATAGATTCAACAAGTGTTGGAATCATTCCTCAGAGATTTTGGTCCATATTGACATGACAGCATTATGCAGTTGCTGCAGATTTGTCGGCTGCATATTCATGATGCAAATCTTTGGGTCCACCACATCCCAAAGGTGCTCTATTGGATAGAGATCTAGTGACTGTGGAGGCCATTGGAGTACAGTGAGCTCATTGTCATGTTCAAGAAACCAGTTTGAGATAAATTGAGCTTTGTGAAATGGTACATTATCCTGTTGGAAGTAATCATCAGAAGATGGATACACTGTAGTCATGGACATGGTCAGCAACAATAGTCAGGTAGGCTGTGGCATTTAAACGATGCACAGTTGGTACTAAGGGGCCCAAAGTGTGCCAAGAAAATATTCCCTACACCATTACACCACCAGCCTGAACCATTGACAAGGCAGGATGGATCCATGCTTTCATGCTGTTTATGCCAAATTCAGACTGTACCACCTGAATGTCGCAGCTAAAATCAGGACTGATTAGACCAGGCAACATTTTTACAATCTTCTATAGTTCAATTGTGGTGAGCCTGTGGGAATTGTAGCCTCAGTTTCCTGCTCTTAGCTGACAGGAGTGGCACCTGGTGTGGTCTTCTGTTGCTGTAGCCCATCTGCTTCAAGGTTCGATGTGTTGTGCATTCAGAGATGGTATTCTGCATACCTTGGTTGTAATGAGTGGTTATTTGAGTAGCCGTTGCCTTTCTATCATCTTGAACCAGTCTGCCCATTCTCCCCTGACCTCTGACATCAACAAGGCATTTTCCTCCACACAGTTGCCGCTCACTGGATATTTTCTCTTTTTTGGATCATTCTCTGTAAACCTGAGAGATGGTTGTGTGTGAAAATCCCAGTAGATCAGCGGTTTTTGAAATACTCAGACCAGCCCGTCTGGCACCAACAACCATGCCACGTTCAAAGTCACTTAAATCCTCTTTATTCTCAATTCTGATACTCTGTTTGAACTTCCACAAGTTGTCTTCACCACATCTTGATGCCTAAATGCATTGAGTTGCTCCTTTGTGTTACCAAGCATTTGAACAGGTGTACCTAATAAATTGGCTAGTGAGTGTATTACAGCATTCAGAAATGTAATAAAATGCCCTAATCCTGTGCTTGAGATGAGCATTTTGGTGTATTTTACACTTGTATGCTTGTAAACCCACATAAATACCATATATACTCGAGTATAAGCCGAGTTTTTCAGCAAATTTTTTTGTGCTGAAAGTGCCCCCCTCGGCTTATACTCGAGTCAAGCACTTTTCTGCAGCAAAAAAAAAAAATTCTGACCCGAATTTGGGGCCCCGTATCTCAGGGCCACTTGGGTCTAGGAGTCCCAAATTTGGTGTGCCAACCCAGAGGACCTAGCACTATAACCTATCCAAAGATGGGGTTCCTAGCACTAAGTGGCCCCGAGATACGGGGCCTCAAAGTCGGTTCGGAAAATGTCATTCTCTGCTGCAGAAAAGTGCTTGACATTTTCTGACCCGAATTTGGGGCCCCATATCTCGGGGACACTTGGAGCTAGGAACCCCAAATTTGGCATTCAAACCCACTAGCACTACAACATATCCAAAGATGGGGTTCCTAGCACTAAGTGGCCCCGAGATACAGGGCCCCAAAGTCGGTTCAGAAAATGTCATTATCTGCTGCAGAAAAGTGCTTGAGATTTTCTGACCCGAATTTGGGGCCCCATATCTCGGGGACACTTGGTGCTAGGAACCCCAAATGTTGTATTCCAACCCAGTGGAATTAGCACTACAACATATCTAAAGATGGGGTTCCTAGCACTAAGTGACCCTGAGATACAGGGCCCCAAATCGGTCAACTGTGTCATCTGCATGGGCACAGTGAGGCTGCAAATGGGCATCGTTGACCCTCTTTTCCACTTACAGTAGCTGCGCATTTCTCACCCTAGGCTTATACTCGAGTCAATAAGTTTTCCCAGTTGTTTGTGGTAAAATTAGGTGCCTCGGCTTATATTCGGGTCGGCCTATACTCGAGTATATACGGTACACGTAAATATGTAGAGACATAAATATATTTCAGTAAATTAAGTGGAGTGGATAAAAAAGTATACGCTTCTACAGGGGTGTGGACATTAAAAAAAAAAAAAATACTTGTCCCAGGGACTAAATCGGGGTTCCAATCTTCTTGTCCTTCATAACAATCTAATTGTCCTGATAAAAAAATAGTTTTAACCAAAACCATATTTAAATCAGGTGAAGGGTTGATTTTTTTAGATTAGGCAGAGGGGCTTTTAGGAATGTCTGGTACTTTTAAAAAAAAAAAGGGTCTTTATGGCGACTTAAACTTTTATTGTTTTTAACATTGCGCTGTTTATCTCCTACTCACCTCCCTGCCTGTCTCCAGCACCGCACCCGGGGACTAGCAGGGAGTGGAGAGACCTTGCAGTGTGATGAGCACCGATTGGGTGCTCATCAGGAAAGGGGAATGTCAGGCTCTCTTAACGCTCAGCAGAAGCGCATCTGCTGAACAGGTAAATGAGGCGCTGGCCACAATGTGAAAAAGAAAAAAACTTTATTCCTTCTAGTTACCCTCGCACACGGAAGCACTTGGGTGCTCAGTACAAGCGCATGCTGAGCAGCCAAATCAAGCCCCAGAGTCTGCTCCTTTAAGGTGGGAAAAAAAGTAAACCCATCAGCTGGGCTAAAAGTAAAAAAAACACACCTGCCCGCCACCCAGACCTGCATGTCCGGGGGCGTCGGGCAATATGATTTAAGCAATACCTGCTTCTAGATGCTACAGACCTATAGGCACCTAAACACCCAGGACGGCCGAGGCTTCCGTGCACATCACTGGATCGAGAGGGCGCTCAGAGGAGTATTAGGAGGGCTGTGGTGGGAGCAGCACACAGAAGGTTTTACTATGCATGCAGGTAAAAAACCTTTAGCCTTTACAACCACTTTAAGCCTCTTGCACATGGGTAACTAGGTGTTTCTTACATCCTCCTATAGACATGAATGGCCATACGCAACTGTACTCTGGTATATGGCAGTACTCATGGTAATATGAGTATAGTTTGCAGTATGTAAAAATTTGAAAATGTTTTACTATTTGCATATGCCTGTATGCTATAGTAATTTTTGCAATAAATCCACCATATACCTGGTATTCACGTCTGTGGAAGGCTGTTCATGGCACATGGAATGCCCAGGCAGGGAGAAATGCTTGAATTTCTCAGGCACCCATGTGCAAGAGACCCTATTCAAACACTGTGAGTAAATAACCAGTATTACATAGAGTAAGGCTGAGTTCACACTGGCATTAAGAGCAGGCATTTGAGAGGCATTAAATAGGCCCCTAAAATGCCTATGCACAAGATACAATAGACAGCACATAGTGCAGTTGGCACTAAGCGTTAGCGTTGCGTCGCTTCAAAATTGAAGCCTCATGTCGATTCAGGAGGCGTTTGAAGCCTTTTAACTCCTCCCATTCAAGTCTATGGTTAGTCTATGGTAACGCCTCGCTAATGTTCTGGCAAGCAGTTGCGCAGCGGTTGCGGGGCAGTAAGATTCATTAATTTACTGTAATGTAATAGGCATTTGTGGAGCAGTTTTAATGCTCGTCAAATGCTTCAGAAACTGCCCATAGGGTTTGGGGAGCATTTTTAACTCCTCATTAATGCTTGTAAAACGCCTGTCTAATGCCCATACTAAAGCTCATTGATGCCCATACTAACGCCATACAAACTCTATAGGAGCGTTTGTTGAGCGTTAGAAATATAGGCAGGTGTGAACAAGCCCTAAAGCTGGCCATACATGGATCGAAATTCAACCGGTTCAGCAGGAGCAAGTTGAATTTTGATCCATGTATGGACAGGCTGGTTGTACACAAGTCGATCCATTTTTAGCCAGCGGTGCTTAGGAGTGTATTCGGTGGGGAAATAACCCCACTGTCAAAACACAATAGCACAATGGGAGGGAATCGAGTATGTGGATGGGGGAAGTAATTTGCTTCTGTCCATCTCGCTGGTTGAAGGAAAAAAAAAATAATTGACTTGTGTATGGGCCGCCTTAGGGCTGTTTTTAATAATGATGAACAGGAAACAAATCTATACTCAGACATCTAGTTAAATCTTTAAATATTTAATACATTCTAATAACATATGATGTTCTGATTGCATCTGCAGTGTTTTCGGTGTGTTAGTATTTACATCAAGAGTGCATACACGTACACCTCTTTTTGTTTAGAGTAAAAACATTGCAGTTCCTTTGTGGGGCTTTACTTTTCAGTATCAGGTATTCCTGGAATGCCACAAGGTTACCAAACCTGGACCACAAAACACAAGACGGTTTAGAAAATACACCAAAAGCAGCAAAAGAAGTGTATCCACTTTCACAGCTCTAGTAAACCATGTTGATCTCCGGCCTTCCCTCAAGCCCAAAGGTGTCCCGGAGTCCTGACCACAACATTTTCTAAAATGATGTGTTGGAACTAGTCTAAGAGAAATTGTTTTGTTCAGGCAAGCTTTTCTTCCTGACTCTCTTGTCTGGGAGCTCTGTGTATATGTGTCTGCAGGAGAGAAGCAGAGTGGAAATGTCAAGGGTCACGCAGAAGGCGGAGTATCAGGTCATAGGCAGCTACTACCCCAGTGTGAGAAACCTGAAACGTGTTCTGCAGCTTAACTGTTTCCAACCCAGCTGCTTTCCCCGGCCCGGCCGAGCCAGACATCAGCTGCGCACGCTGGATAATATGCAAACTTAAATGTCCTGATGGATTTGCTTTCTGCATAATATTACCCGTTGGTTTTACAAGCAGAAGCCATTTGCCTTTTAACAACAAATATAATATCACATTATGGTTCTTTCAAGCTGTTATTAATATTCAAAAGTAATAAAATGAATGCGATAAAACCAAATGTCTGTGACCTCCGTGCAGTGATGATCTGAATAGCTAAACAGATCATCTTCCAGGAATAGATACTAAGTGATACTGGGAGCATTCTTTACCGTGATAGGACACTTGTGAACCATCTAAATTGCTTGAATCGTCCAAAAAGTGTTCAAAAGCAATCTCTGTTTACAGGCTTATCCCTGAAAAGAAAACATTACGCGATTGTTGGTTTATGATGCTAATGGATAATTATACGGAATGATAAGCATCTACACACATAGTTTTACTATGTTGATTATGCTGGCCACAGGCTGGATTACTGCTTGTTCATACCTACCTGCATGGGAAAGCACAATCAAAATACTGGTGAATGGAGCCAGTCAGACCTCACTATGGGCACTGCTGTCCATTTGGCTTTTATATTCATGCTGAAGTTTTGGTGTATTTAACCATTCTAGTTGTAAAAGGTGCCCTAGTTGGATAACTTTCACTCAAAAAATGTTGGGAAACCACAGGTTGTTTGGTCTATTGTGCCAAGGCATACGGTTATAGATGGAGCTTTTAACCTGTAAGTAGTATCATTTAAAGGAGAAGTACAGAAAGCTTTTTTTGGCCCTACTTTTCCTGGGAATGACACTTCGTTTTGCACTCCTGTGACCCGTATTCAGTCAAAAGCAGGCTAAAGCCTGCTGTGTGCTGACATCACTTAGCCGGTACTCTAAAGAGATCCTGACTATAATTATTATTATTACACAGGATTTATATAGCGCCAACAGTTTGCGCATCACTTTAATGTTGGGATCCGCCCAGATGTCTTTTAGCGAGCCGCAGAGAGGCTGAGCCAGCTACTGCAGACCTCTTCAGAGCCCGGTGCTCCAGTGAGCAATAGAGGGGAAGATCACAGAGCTGGTCACTGACAGTCACCACCCTCTACTCACTGAAGACCAGAAACCGAGTGATCAGTGGCCTTGGGATCACTCTCGGTCTTGGTCTTCGGGCTGGGGTGGCACATGCAGCATCGGTCTGATCTGACCTAGGTGAATATAAATGTTTATTTTTTTTAATCCCATGCCTCTTTTTTTAATGCAAGTACACTTGAAATATTTTGCAATGTAAAGTGAATGTTTTTTTCAGGTCTCACTAGGGATTGACCTTGGGTCAAGTTTTTTTTGAAGCCTATGTCCTAGCTGGGGGTGTTCACCCTCTTGATTTTTCCTAGACACAGACTCTGAAACTTTGAGTTGTCACCAGAACAAGGTGTATGTTGAAGTCTTCCATTGAGGACACTTGTTCTAGTGACAACTGTCTTAGAGAGATTTTCCCTTCACTTTGAGTGGATTTCCTCTTTTGCTGTGGCTTTTACAGGAAGTGAAGGTCAGCGGCCACGGTTTCAGCCCGTCCATACTCTATCCAAATCTAAAAAAAAAAAAAAATATATATGGTATATAAAATAATAAAAACATTAATTAACATTAATTGCATGATTCCACAAAGCATTTTGGTGTCGATGAAAATCCTATGCAAATGTTGACTTTCTAAAAGCCAGTATTTGCATATGGCTAAGCACACCCTCCCCATGTGACAGCACTCAGGTGTAGTAATCGGTTGCTCCATCACTGAGCATTGCACTGTGAGACTTGGTGGGCAGTTTGAAGATTCATCCCATACCTTTAAATTTGTTATTTTAAACGGGGTTCCCAGTGTGCATCCCGGAAGCCTAGAATCACTGTCTAGTGCAACCTGTGGGGTAGGAAGATGGAAGAGAGCCAAGAACCTCACAGCTGTATTTGGATTTGGAAAAGCAATAGTAAATGAATGAAATTGTCTATTCACATCATTTTACTATGTACTCTTTGTCCGCCATAAGTGGTCAAAATTAGCCATGAAGATTGTCCTTTGACCTGGCCAAATAAGTTAATGTTCATGTTTGTTGTCTATGGCCATCTTTAGAGATGAGTGATCTTTTTTTAATTAACAGTGAGCTGCATGAGTGTGAGTGAAGTAAACCTGTTTTTGTTGCAGTAATGTGATTAGGATGCTTTAATTCTTTCTAATGCCCCGTACACACGGTCGGAAAATCCGACCACAAAATCCATCGGATTTTGTCCGACACTGGTGTTCCATACACACGGTCGGACAAAGTTGTCAGAAAATCCGATCATTCTGAACGTGGTGACGTTTGTTGCCTACGACGGGACTACGTAGAGGCTAGTAGCCAATAGCTTTGGTCTTGTAATGTGATCTGAGCATGCGTGGCACTTTGTCCGTCGGAATTCGCTACACACGATCGGAAAAAGTCCGATAGGACTTTGTTGTCGGAAAATTTGAGAGCAGGAGATAAAACTTTGTCCGTCGGAAAATCCGACGGAAAAAGTCCGATGGAGCCTACACACGGTCGGAATTTCCGACAACATTGTCCGATAGGACATTTTCCGTCGGAAAATCCGACCGTGTGTACGGGGCATTGCTCTTCTGCACATAATTGGATGTTCATAATAAGTGTAGGTTCACTTTACATTTTAGTAAATCAGGCCATAAAAATACTGCATTGGAGCATCTCTAAAACTTAATTTTGTTTTTGTTTAATAAGATCTGGCTGTCTTTGGTCCCTGAAACATAATCGTTATCAGATCTAAAAGACCCATATAGCCTTAGTTTGCCTTTTTGCTAGCCCCTTTAATCCCCTGCACAGCAGAAGTTAGACTAGGAAAAGAATGGGGGAGCAATGGAAGCCAGTCAGGCCGTTCTGCTTTGCATAGTGCTGCCATTGTACTGCAGAGAGCCTTCTGATAGGTGTAGAGAGATAATCTCATCCCTGAGCATCTGCTTCTTTCTAGCCAGTCAAACACATGACCAAGTCTTTGACTAAGCAGTATTGCTTATAAAGATGTGCATACCCAAAGACAAAAATCGAATATATTGCTAACCTGTGCTTATTTGTGGTGGCTGCATTCGTTTTTATTTTTTAGCTAAGAACATTTTCAGTAAGTACACAAAAAAACCTGCTGATTTTGCAAAAAAGGCCCCATTCATATGGGCATACTGTTACAGACTGTGTTCTGAGCCATACATCAGTTCCGCACAGTTGTACACTTGGGGATGCACTTGGAGGTCTGTGCAGCCGTCCACCTACCATTGATTTTACCAGGCTGCCTGCATGCAGCTGCCACGGAACACCTGTGCTTCCTGTGTGGGTAAAGATGGCTCATTGTAAGGGTGTATAGAACAGTACACCCATGTAAATGAGTCCAAATGCAGTGGCCTGGTCACTTCCTGTGAGCTGAAGTGAAAGCACAAACAATGTTATCTTTCTTTAGCAAACTACTAATCTCCACCAATTTCCCTCCATGTAATGGAGATAAAGAGGAGGAGACATGTTCAAGTCCAGCCTGGGTGACCACCATGGTTACCTCCATAGATACAGTGGAGTGAGAGAGTGTTGGAACCCAGGGACAGGAAGAATCACCAGGTGAAAATAAAGGGGAAAAAAACAAAAAACAAGAAAACGAATTTGGCCACCACATCTAAGGACTGGTATGCTACAATATATTACAACTTATTAGAAAAACGTAGGGTCAGGAACGTGACTGGTGCCTGGCAGGAGTGAGGGAATCTCAGGAGTGGCTGAACAGTATCACAAATCTTTGGCAGGTAAAACAATGTACACATATATATTTCAACTGTGTATTTAACCTTTTGCTTGGAGTTCTCCTTTCACAGAGTGTGGCAATGTAAGGGATATGGATCTGTTTACTTATTAATTCAGAATAAAAAATAAAAAAAGATACACATTTATTTTTAGCTGTTTTGGGAAGTATCCAAGTGAGTTAACCCCTAAACAATCCCTAGTTTCCTTTCACAGTTTGCTGAACTTGTTTGGATGTCTGCTATGCGACATGTGACACTGAAGCCCAACGTCTATATTTACGCTGTATTGGCAATCTGAGAACACGCCATTATTTTAGATGCTGGATTGTATTGTGTTACATTCTGCAAACAAATACCAACTAGAGTGGTGACATGTATATGGTCTATAGTATTTCTCGACCTGCTGTCTTTTATTCACAAGTCACGGTTTTCAAGGTATTGGCATACTGTTTTAAGCGCCACACTTTGGATTTTATGTTTTATTAGTTTGCTTATCAACAAACTGTGTTGGCTGCTATTTTCTTCCATTCACTCCTGAATTAGCGCAGATATTTGGCTCCACTTCTTTTCATTGGCATACTGTATTTACTTATTTATTTATTGCACTAAAATATTTTACATAATTTTTTGAGTATACTAGACCCAAGAAAAAATTATAGTTAGTATGATAAGGCAACTGCACACTTTCGTTTCTGTATATCATCTCTGGGATGGATGTATAGGGTGACATATATGTACACTATCTAGTAAGTTTATTTGCTTAGGAATGAAAGGTGGACCTGCCAAATACAGTGTCACTGTGTTGCTTGCTTAAGTACAATTTGATTGATACATTAATGTTTTAAATACGGTAGATGCTTACTATCAATTTTAATAAATTATAACTTGAAAATAGCACACCTATTTTCATGCTTAAAGAAAGAAATAAAAAAAAACCTATAAGGCAAAGGGATAATGAGCTAGTATGCACCGCATACTAGCTCATTATGAAATACTTACCTTAGAACGAAGCCCCCGCATCGTCTCCCGAGGTTGCTGACATTTTGCCTCAGCGATTCTTCCAGGTTTGCGGCTCCGGCGCTGTGAAACCTAAGGGGTTAATCCTGTGCATTGGGTAAAAAGGCTGTTTCATCCTGTCTTCTCTGATCCTCCCTTTTTTTATTATTCCCAATCCATCTGCTGATAGTACAGAGCACCAGGCGGCACTCTGCACATGCTCAGTTTGGTGTGTATTGCTACAGAGTTTTGGGAGAGTGCATGTGATCAGCACAGGGCCAATTAGCACCGTCCAGACGGAAGGTCGGGGGTCATGCAGCCTCATAGGACCGTCAGAGGAGAATGAACACTTCTCCTACAAGCTTCAACCAGTGCTTGGCCGGATACTGATAGGAGTCACAAGATTGCTATATACTGCTGATGGTTAAAGGTATTTAGGAGTTTATATTTACATAATTTACTAAGCCCTAAAACAACTGCACTTGCAGAGTGCAACTTCACTTTTCCAGGTGCACAGTGTATTTGCCTTTAGTAAACCAACTCCAGTGTGGTCAGTTTTCTGGCTGTACTGAGAACTCAGCTTTCTCTCCTCCAATGATTATACGTGTTTTGACATGCTCCCCCCCGCACAGCCATTCACTGGGAAGACGAGTGTGTTGCTGCTTCTCCTCCCCCAGCTCTCTAAAATCCTTATGCAGCTGAGATCAGAGGGTATGTGATCACTTACAAAAAAGGGAAAAAGGTATTTTTATATATATATATATATATATATATATATATATATACACACAAAAGTTTTGCCTTTCATTTCTATTGTAAACTGAATGGGGTGTTTTGCAAAGTGGGGGTTTACATATACTATAAATATACCATTTGAAAGCGTATTGTTATATATGTTTGCGAAGTTCCAAAAATACCCGTTGATACTACCAGAAATGTTGTCAGCTGATAACTGTTGGTGTGAAATGCATGGAATGATGGCCACTTGATTCAGTCAGTATTGATCAGATGAGTCGCATATCTATGTATGTACACAATGCCATCCCACCTAAACTATTCAGTCTTTTGTCTGTGTTTATGGAAAGACCACAATTTGGGTCTATAGCTAGGTTAGCCTATCATTAAAGGCTTTTTTTTTTTCCCAACAAGTTGTATAGATGACATGTCATATTAATTCCGCATTCCCCTGGGGGTGGTGTGCCAATATTTCGAAGAGCAAAGACAATGTGAACTTACTGCAGCGAAGTAATTGTACAATACATTCTTACAAACTCCTTCTGCAAATGAATTCTAATATGTGATATTTATCTAGGAAGAAGTCCATGGTAGTGGGACAAGACATCATTTTAATTGTGCGATCATGCTGTGTCTGTTGTTGTTATCACTACAGTACATATGCTGTTTTTGTAGCCATTGAGCATTATATATTGCTTTATGAGACATCAGATGATAGTGTCTTTGTATCAAGGCAGAGAAAGCTGTTTTTGCAGCTGGTTCAGATGGAAGAAAATCTCTTTTTACATTTGACACAGATCATTAACCAAGGAGTTTAGGCCCATTATGAGCACAATAATACATGTGTGTTAAAGCCTCCTATTGACACTGCTTGAATTATAGTGTAATATACGCAAGGTGACACACTTACACCTATGTGGACATGGTGTAAAATGTCTATTAAGATTAATTCTGTAATAATTGGATGGCAATGCTCATTGTTTTCAGTCTCAATGCTATCAGATATTTATGTATGTCTTTCCAAATGCTTTGCTAAATGTCCTTTGATGCATTTTTTAACACAGGCTTTCTCAACATTTTTACCCCAGAGGAGCACTTGAAAAAAAAATGTAAGCTTATGGGGAACCCCAGCTAAAATTATTCAGGGTCAGTGATAAAAATGTTATATATGCTGGTGGTCATTGGGAAGAATGTCCTCTTCATTGGTGGCCATTAAAAAGAATGTACCCTACATTGGTGGTCCTTAGGAAGAATGTCTCTTACATAGGTGGTCAGTGGGAATAATGTGTCTTACCTTGGTAATCAGAGGGAAGAATGTCCCTTATATTGGTGGTCAGTGGGAATTATGTGTCTTGCCTTGGTAATCAGAGGGAACAATGTCCCTTATATTGGTGGTCAGTGGGAATTATGTGTCTTGCCTTGGTAATCGGAGGGAAGCATGTCCCTTATATTGGTGGTCAGTGGGAATTATGTGTCTTGCCTTGGTAATCAGAGGGAAGAATGTCCCTTATATTGGTGGTCAGTGGGAATAATGTGTCTTGCCTTGGTAATCAGAGGGAACAAAGTCCCTTATATTGGTAGTCAGTGGGAATAATGTGTCTTGCCTTGGTAATCAGATGGAACAATGTCCCTTATATTGGTAATCAGTAGGAATTATGTGTCTTGCCGTGTTAATCAGAGGGAAGAATGTCCCTTATATTGGTAGTCAGTAAGAAGTATGTGTGTTAAAGGGGTTATGAACCCTCATGGTTTTTCACCTCCAGCCGCTGTCTCGCGTCCTTATTGTATAGATTGATAGCAGCAGGGGCCATTGGCTCCCACTGCTGTCAATCAAATCCAGTGACACAGGAGCGGGGGGGGGGGCAGGGCCAAGTCCTGCTGTCTGTGTCAATGGACAACAAAGCAGGACTTGGGAGCGCACCCGCACAAGTGCCCGCCATGTAATGCGGCTCTCTGTGTCGACATTCGGAAAGGAGGAGCCAGGAGTGCCACGGAGGGACCCTAGAAAACAAGGATCGGGGCCACTCTGTGCCAAAGAGGAGGTAAGTATGACATGTTTGTTATTTAAAAAAAAAAAACTTTAACTTGGTAATCAGAGGGAAGAATTTCCCTTACTATGGTAGTCAGTGGGAAGAATGTGTCTTATCTTGGTAATCAGAGGGAAGAATGCCCCTTACATTGACGCTACTGGAAAGACTATCCCTAACATTGGTGGTCTGTGGAGAATGGGTGCCCCCCTTATAATGGTGATCAGAATGCCACCCTTAAGCCTGGTACACACATTCATTTTTTTTTGTTCAACCCAGAGATTGCTGTACTAAGAGATGTTAGTGCACCTATCTCACCCGTTGTGTCTTTTGTTCTGACAGGGGTATTCCCCCGCCAAAACACACCAATCAGCACTGTCAGCCACTGGATTCTGGTTTTCCATCATGTCCCTTCGACAAAAAATGGTCCTTAGACTGGCTTCTGTCTGAAGGACAGCTATGGTCTGAATGCTAGACAGTTCCTGCTGACCCGGCCGGGTGGTGTCATGTCGCTGGCTCTACCAAGTAGCATTGGACCCAATGCTACTTATTATTATGCAGAACAATAGGCACATCAAGTGAGAGGTCAATCAGCCGCAGCTCAAGGAACCCCTGGCAACCTTTGGAGGAGCTGTAGTTGAAGATGGCGGTTATTGCACATTATTTGCTGGGCATCAGTTCACAAACATTTTGTAACAGAGATTAAGATGTAATTAATAATTACCCTGTTACCACTTTCATAAAGTTAGGTTTTGTTTATTGTGAATGTGATTGTGTGGTGCAGCATGGCAAGATCAGCGCAGTGCACTGCTCCCTTTTAGAAAAAAAAAAAAAAAAACTTTATTAAGATGTCACACAGATATTTCATAATGTTCAATTGCCACCTGTTTACCAGCACACAGTACTTTATTTTTCACTGCACATTGCCCCCACACCACTTCAACACAGTGGTGTGAACCAGACAGATATAGAGACAGGGCACTTTGCCTTGTCGTGCAGTGGGCCTGCGCTGAAATAGCTCCTCAACACAGTCCCTCAGTCTTTCCAAGTTTGTGGGCCACAGTTTAGCATCATCTCAACTTGGTTAAAAAGTTGCAGCTGATCTAGATCTGTAGTGATTTCAGTTACAAGAGGCCTACCTCTTAAAGGGATCTTTCTATCTGTCGGTAGTCCTAGTAATGGCCCGTACACACGATCCGAATATCGTACAACCTTTTTTGCTTAATAGTCGCAAGTAGAAATTGAATAGGAAAATAAAGTAACGAAAATTCTCGTACGACAGGAAAAAAAATTGGAAGTGATGTCATGTGTTGTAATGTATTTGTATTGTATTTTCGGACGACAACTATACTGAGTAAACGAAAATCGTACAATCTGGAATCGTACGAGGAAAATTTTTGTGCATGTTCGATCGAATAATATTGGATGAACTGTTGTGATCGGCTGTCGAAAGTAGTTTACACACAATACAAAAATCGTACGATTTTTCCTCGGACGACAGTTTTCATATGATATTCGGATCATATGTATGGGCCATATGGCTGATATGAGCAAGCTGCGTAAGGATGTATTAAGTCCTTGTGAGTGATGATGCCTTGACAGTGCTGCAAGTATATGTTCTTGCCTGCAGAGATTTTTAGATATTTTGTAAAATCTCTGCACTTAATGAGCAATTGCTACCTTCCCTGCACAGTAAATTGTTGGCTGATTGCACACCAGTGCTTATGCGGACAGGCAGATCTGCCATGTTACCTTGTTGATGAGAGTTCTGTTCTTGAATGGCCTGATTTAAACAGCATGTTTAAAGTGGTTCTAAAGTTATAAGGTTTTTTTTACCTTAAAATTGAACTTCATGTAAAAAATAAAAATGGACAAACAGGCAGGATTTTTAATGCGTGACATACTTAGTCTCTTCTGCATTAAAGTTACCTACCTGCCTGTTCGCCCCTGTGCGCAGCTCACTGTAGAAATTTGCCATTGTCGAAGCTGACCGAACTCCCATGCATGTGCGGCAGTGACGTCATATAGACCCGGCCAATGAAAGCGCCCAGTGATTAATACCCGGAAGCAGGCCCCTCAAAGATGTCAGTGGCTGGCGGGGAGCTTCAAGACACTGCATTGCTGGCTGGACTGAAGGGGATTATAATTGCGCTTTAATGCATTCTATGCATTAGGCCCGGTTCACACTGGTGCGACATGCGCTGCGATTTTGAGAGCACAAGTTGCGTGACAAGTCACGCCCCATTAAGTGCAATGGAACCGTTCTAATAGGAGCGACTTGAGTCGCTCCGACTTAGAAAAAGTTTCCTGCACTATTTTTGGTGCAACTTTGGCACAACTTGCATTGACTTCTGTTAAAGAAGTCATATGCAAGTTGCGCTGGGATGTCGTCTTCAAATTCCCGCGATTTTGTGGTTACAGCAGTGTGAACTGGGGCTTAGGGTAAAAAATCCCTATCCCCCTCCCTCACCTAAATACTTACCTGAGTCCTGTATTGATCCAATGCTGTGTCTGTCTGCAGGTCTTCTCTCCCCTCTCCTGTCTTTCATGGGCTTGGCTGAAAGCTGTTGGTCAAAACCTATGAGGAGGAAGCTGGGGAGGGAGTCAAAGCGCACTATATGTGTCTATGGTCGCACACAGCCCAGGTCAGGAGTAAGCTCACACGTGTGCCACCATAATAAATGGCTTCCTGTGGTGGCACACAGAGAAAAGAAGCAGCTGAGAGTGCCAATAGGGGACCTCAGAAAAGGTTTGGGGCTGCTGTGTACAATTCCTTTGCACAGAGCAGGTAAGCACAACATGTTTTTTTATTTTGGTAAAAAAAAAAATTACTTTACAACTGCTTTTAGCTGGGCACACACATGTACAGTTTATAAGCAGTGACAACAGAAGATCTGACAATTGCCCATTTTTCAAAATGGCTGTCAAGTGACTGGCAGTGTATTTCTTGGCAATAGAATATTTTAGTGTTTTTCTTGGCAACAGAATATATTTTTTTTGTGGGAAAAAAAAAATGATACATAGCATAGCTAATTCCTTGGCCTGCAGATGAATCAATTATAGCAAGCAATGTGTAGATTGGTTCTATTACACATAGCAGTCCCATGTCAAATTGTCTAAAGCAGCCTTTCTCAACCTTTTTAACACTGAGGAATCTTTGAAATAGTTCTCCGGTCTCGGGGAACCCCTGCTAAAAATTTGAAATCTACAATTCATGATACATTAGTGTGATGGTCATTGGGAAGAATGGTCCTTACACTTGTGAAGAATTACCTCCTTACAGATATTTAAAAAGATCAATGGGATCTTGGGAACAGTGGTAACTTATTTGAGAGGCAAAAATTGCCCAATGCTGAAGGAACCCCTAGCAACCTCTGAAGGAACCCTGGGGTTCCACGGAACCCCGGTTGAGAATCACTGGTCTAAAAGAAGAACCAGTCAGATTTTCAGTTTCATGACTGTAGTGATAGGTTTATAAACATAACTTTCTGCGACCTTTATATATGAAACTTGTATTGTAAAGACACTGTGGCATTCAATTTTATACATTAATGATGACAATTATTATAACGAGCTGTCTGTTGAGACAATAGAAACTTTGTACTTCAATGGCAGACTATAGTCCTTGTTTACATTCGGGCCTCACATTATGTTCACAGTACTTGTAAATGGATGAAGTGAGAATATATAGCTATGAACCTTTTGCTGCCCTATCTGTCATGACTGTTATTTGCTACTTCCTATTTGGAATGGGTAGACACCCATTGTACAGGCATGAGACAGTAGCTGCCTGTAAATTATTCTGCTCCTTTTGCAGACTGAATCTGTTGTCAGCATGGCTGCTAAGGCATGCCCTTGTGTATTCAAGCTCCTCTTTGCCTAAGGCTGCTGCCTCTTCAGCCTAAACCCTCTTAAGGTCTTGGGTAGATGATGCCTATTATTGTCAGCACACAGCGTGTTGTTCACAATACTCACACTGTAATAAATCGAATAGAAAACACAAAAAAATTCTCTCCTCCTCTCTTTCTGTCTCTCACTCTCTCTATCTGTGTCTCTATATATATATATATATATATATATATATTGAGGGAGGTAATGATTTACAATAAGAACCACATCTAGTTGTAAAGTGCAGTACAATCATGGTACTCATTCTTGTACACACAGTGTCAAAGACTCATCCAGATCTATTCTTGGCATAGCGTGATCGAGTTTGTCGACTCATCACTTTAATTACTGACACCTATGAATTGCACAGGTTCTGTGTCTGAAATGGAGGTACAGCAGTGACTAAACCTGTATAACATAGACATGGCAGTAATTAAAGGGATGAGCCGGCAAACCTGTTTACACTAAGTTCTGACCATGTTAAAGCGGTAGTAAACCCACAGATGCGCGTGGGAGACTTCTTTCCAGCAAGGTCCAGCATCCGCCGGACCTTTCAGCCGGGAAGCTCAGAGCGCATGCACCGCTGAAGTCAGCGGCTGCATGCAAGGGGAATATCTCCTAAAACGTACAGATTTAGGAGATATTATTTTTACCTACAGGTAACATTATAGGCTTAACTGTAGGTCAAAGTGAAAAAAATGACTATACAACCGCTTTAAGTTGTAACATGCATGTGATCCCAAATGAAATGAATTATAATATGTGCTCAGATACTTTGTTACATTGGAAAAAAGGTGAATTAAAAAACAAAAGTTATCACTTTATATTTACCACTTAGTGAAGGTTTCACATGATAATTAAATTTGCAGTACAACCATGTATGCATTCTTATTTCTATTGGCAGTCAATAGAAATTCTTCTTAAAGTGATACTAAACACACACAGTTTCCCTTTTTCCTATATGATATACAGCTGTCACATGACCCAGCTCTTTCCCAGCCTGTCTGCAGGGAAACATAAGCAGGAAGAGTGTCTAGTCCTCTTCTGCTAGTCACATGTTAAAAAACAAAACAAAACAAAAATAGCATTTATAATAATAAATATATAATATCAATAAACTGTTTTACATTGCCATACAAATATACTGTATATTTTAAACTAAATCTTTATTGTTTTGTGGAAATAACAGGATGCGGGTGGATTTCTGCCAGTCACAGGCTGTGTCATGCCCCTCCAGCCTGTGTCTTAGAATAAGAGAGAGGTGAAGCCACCATTAATCTACATGTAATATCCCACCCCCATTGTGTTTAGTTGTTTAGGGGGCATGGAGGAGGTTGGAGGGAGTGGGCTGTCATTTATCGCTATGTATACGCTCACATGTGTGACTCTATAGTCACATGGGCTTCTCAGATGTGATAGGGAGGAAATGCTCAGCATAGAAACTCACTGAAAACTGAGCATGTGCAGAGTTGCCACCACACCTGCGAAATCCCTAGCTCAATTGGGGACATGGATAGAAGGTGGAGATAGAGAACAGCAGGATCAACTAGGTTTTTTGAAGAATACAAAAAAAATCTCAGAGTGACTGAGTGAGTATGAACAACATGTAATACAGCGTTTATTGATAGTTTTTGATGATGTGGGTTTAGTGACACTTTAACCACTTGCCTATAGGGCACTTACACTCCCTTCCTGCCCAAGCCATTTTTCAGTTTTCAGCACTGTCACATTTTGAATGACAATTACGCGGTCATGCTACACTGTACCCAGATTACATATTTATAATTTTCTCCACACAAATATAGCTTTATTTTGGTGGTATTTAATCACTGCTAGGTTTTTTATTTTTTACTAACAAAAAAAAAGACCAAAAAAATTAAAAAAAATATAATTTTTTACTTAGTTTCTGTCAGTAATTTTTGTAATTAAGTAATTTTTCTCCTTCACCTATGTGCGCTGATGAGGCGGCACTGATGGGCACTGATAGGCTGAACTGGTGGGAATTGATGAGGCGACACTTATGGGCACTGATTAGGTGGCACTTTTGAGGAGGCACTAATATGCCGCACTTATGGGCACTGATAGGTGGCACTGATATGTGGCACTGATGAACACTGATAGGTGGCACTTATGTGCACTAATAGGTGGCACTGATAGGCGGCACTGGTGGGCACAGATAGGCAGCACTGGTGGGCACTAAGAGGTGGCATGGGTAGGCGGTACTGATTGGCATTGATGGGTGGCACTGATGGGTGACACCGATGGGCATTGATGGACAGCATTGATGGGCAGCACTGATAGGCGGGACTGATAGCCAGCACTGACTGGCATCACTAATGGGCTCTGATCGGTGGCACTTGTGGGCAGTTGTGGGCACTGATTGCTGGCAGTTGTGGGCACTGATTGCTGGCACTGGTGGGCACTCATCGCTGGCACTGATTTGTGGCACTGGTGGCGCTATTGTAATCAGGGCACTGATGATCAGTGCCCTGATTACATGTGTAGATGCCTCCAGTGAGGAGATGCTGCTGATCGGCTCTCCTTGTCACACACTCTGTCAGTGTGAGGCGAGGAGCGCCGATTACCAGCATATCCGTGTCTACATGTGACCGGCTGTGATTGGACACAGCCGATCAGCAGTTTTAAAGCCACTGTACATAGACCCTCAAGCCAAAAATGTAGACTTCTCTTTTATCAGGTGTTTCTAGTGAAAGGTACTGTTAAGCTGGTCATAGTTGGATTTAAATCCAAACAGTTTGATGTTTGATCCATCTATGGCTGGAACAGAAGTCAAACTAATTACCAGCTTTTGTTGTGTAGGATGTTGGGAATGTTTTCTCAATCAGTGGGCTACAAATCAGTGTATTCTGACAGTAGAGGAGTCTCCACTGTCAGAATACAATAGCTCAGCCGGGAGGATTCCTCCATCAACCTTGCTTTTGTGGACAGTGGAATCTGTTCGTTTATTTCACTCCCCTGGCTGATTGAAAAGAAAGCAATCCATCAATGGCCAGCCTAAAAAAGGACCTGAACTAAAAAAGGCAAGCAGAGGACAACAGACTAGTCAATATTGCCTGCGGTTTCCTTGCTGCAGTTATTTACCAAATTCTTGATTTACAATGATTTGTTCTGCACTGTGTTTCTGTATGGAGCTACCATCTTGGTAGATGAGCATGGCTTTGCTTCCCTATGTCAGAGCTGCGCCCCTGATGACTGCTGGTGACTTATGGGGAATGTTGAAGATTCAGCAGGAAAGGTAGAGAAAGGCCAGATCTGTAGAATGAATAAAGTAGGAGCAGGGTAATTTTACCAAATTTCCTGAGACTAGCAGGTAGGGACAGTAGTGCTTTTGATCAGTCTTTTTCAACCAGGGTGCCAATGCACTCTGGGGTACCTTGAGGTTTCTTCAGGGGTGTCTTGACAAAATGCCTAAAAATTGATCAAAAATTGTATACAAGTTAGCAGGTGGATCAAGCCTGCCTTTTAATTACACAAAGCCACAGGTTTTCTCTGTTGCCTCCACAACATCCTTGTTGGACCCTCCTGTGCCGCTCTCCCTCAGCACTGGGGTGATATTAGCCGACTGACGGAGAGAAATTGAGGGAGAAGAGAAACCTAGGAATTCTAGTTAGTACCAGTGTGCAAAAGTGTATTTGCTTTGGAAGAATAAATCACCTCTAACGTTGGGTGTCCTACTGTACGTGTGGATGTTGCTGCATTGTGTAAAGCTATTGGAATAGTTATTTTTTTTTTACATTTTAGAATGGGGAGACTTGGGACTGTCCATAATTTTAAAGGACGCCTTGAGATTTTCTATCATTTTAAATGGTGCCTTGACTGAAAAAAGTTTGAGAAACACTGCTCTAGATAATCTCACACTACAGATTTACAGCTGTGAGACTGAAGGCACAAGAGTGCCTAGGCACACTTACATGTCAGAAAATTTTACATGTCAGTGCAAAATTTGGTGCAGCTGTGCATGGTAGCCAATCAGCTTCTAACTTCAGCTTGTTAAATTAAAGGGGTTGTAAAGGCATTAAGATAAAAAGCCTTCTATATTCAGCAGCTCCCCTCAGCCCCCCCCCAACACTCACCGGAGGTCCCTCTCTATCCAGCGATGTTCATGAGTGTCTCAGCTGTCTAAGATTCTTCCTTCTGATTGGCTGAGACACAGCAGAGGCGCCATTGGCTGCCTTTGCTGTCAATCAAAGTCAGCTAGCCAATCAGGGGAGAAAGGGGGCGGGCCGGGTCAGGGCTCCGTATCTGAATGGACACAGGGAGCTGTGACTTGGCTTGGGTGCCCCCATAGCAAGCTGCTCGCTTTGGGGGCACTGAACAGGAGGGAGGGGCCGGGATCACAGAAGAGGGACACGAGAACAGGAGGATCTGGGCTGCTCTGTGCAAATCCACTGCAACAGAGCAGGCAAGTATAACATGTTTGTTATTTTTATGGAGGGAAAAAAAACAGACTTTACAATCACTTTAAGCTTTGACAAAGAAAACCTGGAAGCTTTCTATGCAGAGGTACCCCGGAATTTAGCATTCTCCAGTTTTAGTAAATCAACCCGTTATTTTGTTAGGATAAATTTAAGACAAGGTGCTTATGCACAATTACCATTTTATATGTTCCCTCTAAAATATGTAATCACTACTTTTGAATTCAGGCCCACTTTAACTCTACAGAAAAGACATTTTAAACAATTGTGTGCTTCCAATCTTGTGGCAACAGTTTTGGGAAGATCCTTCTCTGCCCCAGCATGAATGTGCCCCTGTGCACAATGCCAGGTCCATAAAGACATGGTTTGATGAGTTTATTGCAAAGGAACTTGAGTGGCTTGCAGTAAGCCCTGACCTTAACCCTATTTAATACATTTGGGATGAATTGGAACGCCGATTGCCAGGTCTTTTCATCCAACATCAGTACCTGATACATCGCATATTTCAACAGACGCAATTCAAAATCCTGTAGAAAGCCTTACAAAATAAGTGGAGGATTTTAAAAGCTCAAAAGAGGGCCAAACTTCATATTAATGACCATGGCTTTCTGTTGGGATGTCCAACCAGCTTATATAGATGTGATGATCAGGTGATAACAAATGCTTGCTTTATAGCATCTTTACCGGAGAGTGTAGGTCTAGTACTCCAAGGTTGCTGAATTTCTGTTTTGCTGAGAATACAGACCAGAATATAACAATACAGACACCTCCTCCCTTCTCTTTTGACACTATCGATCATAAATCTATAGGAGCAATCAAGCAAGTGCAAAGCTACCACTGTACTCAGATATTAGACAGCCAAGTATGCTCTGCAAACACCGTGGCATGTTTTGTAGACACTTGCCATCTAAGTGATAAAAATACATTTTATAAAGCTGCATAGATATCGGCATTATGCATAAAAATGTTTACATGTGCATGATGTGGGGGTTAAGCGGCCTTTTTTTATTTTATGTAATGCGAAAATGAGCTGTGATATAGAAATCACACGTTGATATCGGTTATCTTTTGAAAAAGTGTTTTGTGATTGGCAATTACACACATCCACCTTGAGATAACCCCTAAAATGTACTTGCTAAAATGAAATTACTTTAAAGAGAAAAAAGCCTTTATCGAAATGCCCACAGAGTTTCCTTGAACAGACAGATTAAAATATTACAACATCTGTATCTGCATCTCGATTTTACATCAGGAAAATAACTATGTGATAAGAATCTATGTTTGTAGTAGAAGTACAGTTATATATTTCATCCTGCTGTGCTGACTGGTAAAATTGATTGAACTCCTTTTAATTTTAGGGAAGAACATTTGCTAGGTTTCTGTGTAGCTGCTAGCTGGAGTTTGCTACTTCTGGGAATACAAATTACAAGGATGCCCTAAAGAGGATTGAGAGATATTTCAAGGTAACCTAAAATAAACAGGAATGAGACGATGTCGATGATATTGCTTACAGCATCTGAATCTCTAATTGTTCTGCTAGCTTCCCGTGTATGATAGACATTTCTGCTCATGTTTGTGTGCCTCTTCTTTGGTTTTGTAACCAGAAACCGACATCGCAGTACCTCTACTGCTGTTTTATCAAGTAATAGAACTATAGGTTAACAGAAACCTAAGGTGCACCTAACCAAAGGGCATAGAAAGCTACAAAGGGCCGTATTTGCAGCCCATGTGTCCGCAGTTAGCTGCTGCTGCTGGGGTTTGTAGGCTTTTGGTGATTATAATTCAATTTCACCAATTTGGAATGCTGGATGGATATTGTAAGCTTACAGAGTGTATATAGAGGGCTCCATATTCCACAATTTTATAATTCTTTAAAGGGAATTGTTTCATCACACTGAATGTGGTAGCACAGTTTTTTTCGAACCTTCTTTAATCAGCTGGACCCAGGACATTTCCACACCAGGATTTTGGGCATTCGTGGCATACCATGGCTTATATAAAGACTCTTTGTTGTAACTAATTGTTTTATATAAACTTCCATCTTGTCTAAACCTAACAAACCATTGTGATTTACATAGTTACATACTTAGTCCGGTTGAAAAAAGTCCATCCAGTTCAATCAACAAAAGGGGAAAGAAATTAAATAAATTATCATAACAAAAAAAAAAATCATACAATCCTATACCCACAGTTGATCCAGAGGAAGGCAAAAAAAAAAAAACAGCAAAGCATGATCCAATTTGTTCCAGCAGGGGGAAAAAATTCCTTCCTAAACCTCTGAGAGGCAATCGGATATTCCCTGGATCAACTTTACCTATAAATGTTAGTATCCAGTTATATTATGTACATTTAGGAAAGAATCCAAGTCTTTTTTAAAGCAAAGGACAGAGCCAGCTCTTGAGGGAGTCTATTCCACATTTTCACAGCTCTTATGCCCCGTACACACGGTCGCATATTCCGATGGAAAAATTCTAATCGGATTGTGTTGTGGCAAAATCCGATTATGTGTGGGCTTTTTCCATCTTGAAAGCAGGATCTAAAATTTTCCAACAACAAAATCTGATCTGACTTTTTCCGATCGTGTGTAGAGATTTCCGACACACAAAGTGCCACGCATGGTCAGAAGAAATTTGGAGACAAAAGCTATTGGCTACTGCCCTGTACGTAGTCCCATCATACGTTTTGTACATCACCTCATTCAGCATGATCGGATTTTCCGACAACTTTGTCCAACCGTGTGTGTGCAACACAAGTTTCGGACAAAATCCGTCAGAAAAAATCCGATGGATTTTGTGGTCGGAATGTCCGAGGATGTGTATGGGGCATTACTGTGAAGAAACATTTCCATATTTTCAGATGAAATCTCTTTTCCTCCAGACGTAAAGAATGCCCCCTTGTCCTCTGTGATGACCTTAATGAGGATAACTCAACACCAAGTTCACTATATGGACCACTTATGTATTTGTACATGTTGATCATATCCCACCTTAATCTCCTCTTCTCAAATGAGGATAAATTCAATTTCATTGACATGAATAGATGGACACTAATGCTTGCTTGTCAAATTACTTTGCGTTGCACCACTAAAGTGTCCCTATTGCTTTAGCAGTTCTTGCCCACCCCAACTGGCCACAAAAGCAGCATACGGTCTCAACATCACCATTTGATGAGATTTTACCTCCAGTATGTGCATTGACAATTTCGTCCTTGGTTATGTGCGTCCAGTTTTAAAGAATGAGTGCTGCTCATATCCTACTCGCATACAAAAATAGAGTTGTACCTATGTTTATGTATTGTATATTTTTTCCAGCTCTAGAAAAAATAAAATAACTAGCATACCTAGAATGTGAGGTAACCAAGAGGTTATTATTTAAAATTGTTCTCTTGGGTGGCAGTTTGTGTGATTCAAGGCCTATCACTAATGCTTGTTGGTTTGATGAAAGTACCTAGATAAGCAATGTACGTCAGTATACAGAGACATATAGTGTGTCTCGCTAGTAACCGAGGAAATAGCTGTAGCTTTCTTTTTTTTTTTTCCTGTTAAGCCATCCTACATCATGACGATCAATAATCTATACTGTAATGTTCATTATGTAATGCTTTTACAGTGGGAATCCTGGCCATATACACTGTCAGGATTTATTTGTGATCACCAGCTTGCTTGATAGCCACATCTGCTAGAAACCTGTTACTCTACTCTTCGATAAATCATATCAGCAATGATTTTCTGTCATGTTATGGAAAATGAAAATACTTGTGCTATTTTTTTTTTTTTTTTTTAGAACTCAAGCAGACCTTCAGAAATCAAAGCACATGTTGCTGGATTGAATTGAATTAATCCAAGTTCTGTATTGTTTTATGCAGTGTTTTCAGCAATGCATATATCACATCTCTAAATGGTTGTAGCCTATACTGTAAAGTGCAGGACCTAGCGTCAGCTGAATTGCCTGTTTTTATTATAATGAATGAAATTGAGCTGAACTCCAGGCGGATAAATACCATTTAATGTAGTTTTATATTCCTTTGAAATAAAATAAATGTAATCTTACATACAACTAGCATAAGTACCTGTTTCTTGATACCAATCTCATCCCCCGCACAGCAACACTCAGACTGGGAGAAGAAGCTGCAGGATTAGGAGTCAGTCAGGCCCCACTGCATGCACATGTGCTTAAATTCATAGGAAGATGAGCAGATTTGATGACTAGTCGGTGTTGGTGCTTTTTTATTGTCCAGTCAGAAGGCTGTGAGTGGGGAGGTTATACATCACTTAAAGCGGAGCTAAGGCCGGCCGTACACGGAGCAAATTTCTTTCCTGCAACCAAGAAATGTACTCGATTCCCCCATCAACACAGACAGTGCTGATGAGGAAATCCCTCCTGCCAGACCATTGTCTTCTCCTGGTTGGGGGGGGGGGGGGGTGGAGGGGGGCAGGGGAAGCCCTCCCCGCCGGGAGAAGACATTGATTATCGCTAGCGGCTATAACAGCCGCTAGGTATAATTGGAAGAGTATCCGGCAGGCTGGTTGTACCCAAGTTGATCATTCAGCCTGCCCATTAACGGTTCAAATCTCGGCCAGTTCTTTCTGAACCCGACCGAGATTTGAACCATTTATGGCTGGCCCTAAACCAACCCATTTAACAGTTTCCCAAAACAGGCATGTATTAAATGATAACTATCACAGTTGCTTGTGAACTGGACTGTCAAGTCAACAAATAACTTTGGTCATAGCTGTTAAATGTGCAATGAAGATTAAACAGAGGCTAAGATGGCATATTCCTTGGCTGTAAAACATTGGGGGGTTTAGTTCCACTTTAACAGGGAAAGTGCTTTCACCCCAGGTGACACCTGGTGTCCAAGATGTGCAATGGTGTATGGCTCACCTAAGTGGTTGGATATGTATTTTTTTTTAGCAGTTTGCCTTGAATTCAACCTTGGGCCATATATTTGCTTTATTTTTCATTGCTTACTTTTTCAGAAATAATCATAGTTTTCTACCATTTTTATTTACAAACCTGCCATGCCCACCATGCCCACATTGCTGTTTGCAAGCCGATCATTTAATGTATTCGTTTTTGACGTGGTTGATGTTGGTCTTTTTATTGGGCATGCTTATATTTAATCTAATCATTGATGAGTTTTGACCATAAGAACAAAGGGCCAGTGGCATCTGCCTATTTTCTGTTGCACCAGGACCTGCCAATATTTCTGATGAGTCAGATTTAATAGATGGAAGTTGGCACCTTTGAATACCAACTTCCTTAAGATTTACAGAGATTTTTCCAGTAATTTGGAAAATATCTTTCTGTGATAAAGCAGATATTATATCAGGCTTTAGATTGTAGTCTAAATTAGCAATAACTTTATGTTTGGAATCCAGAAACGCAACTGTGGATTGTACGAAGAGCCATGGAAGTCTCTAAACAACCGTATAACCCCTCAGGTGTGGTTATCATGCAGTTGGGTTTGATATCTGATCGTTGCTAGGGCTGATTGTCAGTTTGAGGTATTCTTTTTCATACAAAAAGAGATTCTAAGCAAGTTAGGATACTTTACAGAAAACACCAACTATTTCTGTTTCAGAATAATAAATGCTGCGAGATAGAATTCCAGAACTTTGTTGATATTTGGCTTATTTAAGCCAATCACCTTTCATCAATTTAGGGAAGTCAGAAAAATAAAAAATACATTTCTGCACTTTGCACACTGCTGTTTGCTTTAGTAAATACACATTAAAGAATATTCGTATTTGCACTGATTTTAAAAATGAAACTATTAAGAAAGAAAACATCGAGAATAGGAGAGCAGTATTCTACAGCAGCTAGTCAAAATTATTGATCAATTTTCCATTAATGAAAGATGAAGCCAGGTTGGTTGCTGGTATTAACAGCTCCACCTTTGTTCCCATTGTCTTATCTTCAACTGGGTCTGATTTCTAAAAACGGGAACAAAACGTGAAGCAGCTGACCAAAGCAGCTACGATAGTCCTGTTTCCTTTTTGCAGAAAAATGAAAGATGAAATCTGATTGTTTGCTAAAAATGTTCCTGATTTTATAAAACCATAAAAAAAAAAAAACTATAGTATGCTGCACACATGTACAGTAGAGAAATATGCATTAACATAACACACACACTATAAGTCTGGCTTTTTGATACGTGTAGACGGAAACGTATCTGCCGCAACCAATATGTCATGCTGTCATGTTGTAGATTTGTCAAAGAGAAAAAAAAAATGTAACCTGTCCTAAGGCAATGGAAATTGTGTTACGACTGTCCTTTGATTCATTCTTGGTAATGTAAGTAAGCCTTGTAAATAAACTAAACCGAGATGCAGAGGCTAACTCTGTTAATTGTTATACGAGACAAGGTCGGTTCGCAATAAACCAGCCTGGATATATGATCCAAATAAACTGATGTTGCCTTTACAAGATCGCTAGCAGAGTGATTCACGCTTGGTTGCCTATCGGGGATGGCTGTTGCACACTGGACTCACGCTGTGTGAGGGTATGGGCAGCCAAGGAGCAGTAGCTGACGGTTTGTCAGAGCCTTTGAAGAAGTGTAAGGGACGAGCCTCCAGGCCAGTAGCCTTTCTAAGGATCCTCACCTCCTGTTTGTCACTTTAATCTCGCCAGCAAGCTGAAAGAGGGGAGCTGATTCTTCAACAGACCTTTAAAAGGCTGCACTCTTTCCATTGTCCACGCCTTTGATTGTGATAAAATGTGACAAAAACGGCACACAAAGCCTAACAAAATGTGTAGACTTTACTATTATGCACTGTATGGTAACTTTAGTTATTTGATATGAGCTCTGCAATCGTACAATATGTGTGTGTGTATATATATATATATATATATATATATATATATATATATATATATATATATATATATATATATTGTGAGGTCAGCGTGTGATCATATCCATAATTTTTATCCCACATAACGTGTTTTGTTATTTTTCCAATATATATATATATTCTTGCTGCACAAACTGTTGCCACTATATAAATGCAGTATAATAATGATATTCTTTGTGAACACTAGAATGCTACTTGGTCATGTTTAAGTCTATTGTTGTACATTAGATAAATAATATTAGCCTGTCTAACTCCCAGAACAGAAATTCCCTTTTGCCTGCCACGTTCCCACCAGTGATCAGGCTCTTCTCTTTCTTTTTTTCATCTTTTATCCAACATGCATATCCACTGTTTAGAGAGCTGAATTGCAACCCGATCAGAGAATTCCTGCACTTTGCACAATACTCCTTTTTATATAGTCTTCTTGTGTTAACCAAATGTGCAACTCTATTCCGATTTTAGATTTCTGGTATCTGTTCTAATTTGTAAACATAAACAACCCAGTCCGCCCATGCCTTGTAAAAACATCTACTATTTGTTTGATTTACTAAAACTGAAGAGTGCAAAATCTAGCGCCATTGTGCATGGTAGCCAATCAGCTTCTACCATTTAAGGAGAAGTACAGACAAAGCTCATTTGGCTGTACTTCTCCTGTGGTTCGTTCTGCACTCCTGTGACCCATTTTCAGCCAATAGTGGACTGTGACATTACAGAGCCGGTCCAGGCTGGGCAAAGATGGCGACCATATGGTTGGGATCCACCCAGGAGCCTGGCCTGGCACCTGTTGCAGCCTCTTAGTGAGCCACTGGGAGCTTGAGCCAGCCCAGCACTCCAGTGAGCATGGAAGGGGGAGAGCAGAGAGCCACTGGCTGACAATCACTAGCTTTCTGCTCACGGAGCTCTGAGAACTGAGCGATCAGCGGTGTTTGGTCACTCAGTTCTCCGGTGGGGGACAGATGCAGCATTGGATTAATGCTGCATCCACATAGGTAAGTATGATTTCTAAATAAATAAAAATCCCAAACGTCTCTTTTAAGACAAAGCAATAAGGGTATTGATAAATAAGCCACACATGCACACGCTACCCATGGCATCTGTCTTTTTAAATAGTGAAGAGAAGTCTCTTTTGCACAGTGGGGTTGATTGACTAAAGAAGCAGACCCTGTTCAGTAAGCTTAGTTGCTATGGTTAAGCAGTAATCACGTGTAATACCTGATCATGTGCAAGGAATTTAAAAAAAAAAAATTTTGCATGCACATGATTGGATGATTGACATGAACACCACTCCAATTTATTTACTTAGTGAACATTTACTGTACTTTCCTATGAAAAAAATTTCTACTTCAATTGACGATGGGGTAACTGTAGAACAAGAAATAATTCTAGACATGTTTTTTCTCAGTGAAGGAATATTTTTGTAGCTGTGTAGATGTAATATTTAGGATTATCATTTTGCAGAATAATTAATAGAACATTTGGCTTTTTGGCCTCAGATGTTTCTGAAAAAAACAAACGCAAAACAACAATAGGTTAAGCCCATTCCTCCAAACTCACTGTATATTTTTTCTCCAAAGAAATAAGATATTTTCGCCTTTTTTGATGTGGCAGTATAATCACATAAGTTCATCTTGTTAAGTAAAATATGACTGAAGTACACTTCCCAAGCTTTTTCTGGAATCCTTATTTCACTGAGTTCATTGGAGCAGAAAAGCAGAAGTACTTATGCTATCTCTCACTGTAAACCTGTTATCTCGGGCCTCCCTTCCCTTTTGCAGTTCCATGCTACATTACATGCCATGCATATTTAAAAGATGCGGTAAAATGAATTTATCACTGCTGCCTCAGAGATAACAAATGCTTTAAACTTACATATACATTAACTGTTTAATGGCACGAAGCAGTGACCCCTTTTTTTTTTTCTAGGGTAATGCTTTGATTTTATTAACATCTTTTCCTCCAGGCAGAATTTCACAATATAACAGAACAGATTCCCAATTGTTTTACTGTGTATGTTATAGTTTTTTTTCTATAACATAGGATTGGATGTGGTTGTAGTTATCTCCTCTCCTATCCTCGCAGTGCTCTTTCGGTATAAAGCATTGTTGCATTATGTTAAAGTGGTTGTAGCCCTAAATATTGGCTTTCACTGGCAGCCCCTCTCCTTTATCTGGCAATAACTCACTCTCCCAAGTGTTTTTTTAAAAAGATGCCTCTAAATACCTTTTTCCAGTTATCTTCAGGCCGGTCACGTGACTCCCGGCCTCTCTGCTACTACTATCCAAGTCTACAGTGGGAGGAGCTGAGATCTCCCTCTGACGTTGACCGGGAGTCACATGACCATCGTGCTGGCCACTCGGCACCTCCCACTGTAGCCTCAGGTCGTATTAGCTGAGCGTGACCGGCCTGAAGATAACTGAAAAATAGTATTTAGAGGCATCTTTTTAAACAAACACTTGGAGAGTGAGTTATTGCCAGATAAAGGAGAGGGGCTGCCAGGATATTTTAAAAGTTTTTTTTTTATTATGACTAGCAACAGGAGGGGGGACAGACACAGGAGCTGACAGGCGGGGGGGGGGGGGGGGGTGAGGAGGACAGAGGAGAGAGGACAGAGGAGAGAGCAGGTGACAGAGGCACGTAAGCTGACCACGGTAGTCAGGGCCCAGCATCCATGATTATCGTCAGTTCACAAAGGGGGACACAGGAAGTGGCAGGATCAGCCAGGTTTTTTACAGTTCAGAGAGGGGCAGGTTAGACAGCACAAGCACTGTTCTGTTTAATCTGCTATAGGGGAACAGGATCTCTCTTTTTTTTTTTTAGGGTTACAAGCACTTTAAAGCTGAACTCGGGTCTGAAGAAATTGTTACCCTTGCAGTGGTTCCCCCTCTGCGCTGCAAGTTTTAAAGAGGTAGTAAAGTAGTAAAAATCTTGATATGTTTTTTTACCAGCTCCCCTGCAGCTTTATGCCATAATGTGCTAGTATGCACCACATACTAGAACATTATGACAAGCTTACATGTCAAAGGATGCCCTCCAGTGCTACACTGTCAAATCAGGTTTTCCTTCCGGAATTGCTCTGTTCAGCTGCTTGAATGGTCGAGCCACTATGATGTCACTGTCATGTCATGTTACACGCAAGAGTCACATCGCCACAGCACAGAGCGGGTGCCATAATGTACTCTAATCTGCTCTAGTGCTGCTCAATGTACATTACCTCTTACAGGCTGGAAAAAGCATTTATGGAAGAAGAGATCAATTGAGCCTCTTCTTCCATAAAAAAACCCAGCTGTCAGTGTTTTTTTTTATTATTTTTTTAAGTATACTGTCAGTTTAAAGTGGTTCTAAAGCTTAAAGTTTTTTTTTACCTTAATGCATTCTTCGCATTAAGGTAAAAAACCTTCTGTGTAACAGAACCCTCTCCCCTTATACTTACCTGAGCCCATTCTCAATTTAGCAATGTGCATGAGAGCCAAGACACTCTCCCTCCTCACTGGGCAGTTTGATAGCAGCGGGAGCCATTGGCTCCCGCTGCTATTAATCAAATGCTGTGACAAGGGAGCAGGGGATGGGGCAGAGCCTCCCAGTCTGGGTCAATAGGCGCTTGAGAGCGAGCCTGCACAAATGTCCCCATAGGAAACTGTTTCCTATGGAGGCGTTTGCAGAAGAAGAGGAGCCATGAGCACCAGGGGACACCAAAAGAAGAGGATCAAGGCTGCTCTGTGCAAAAACTATTGCACAAAGCAGAAAAGTATGACGTTTATTTTTTGTTTGTTTTTTTCTTTAGAAAAAAAGGAACCATTAATATCACGTTACCTGCTTGTTTTATCTAGTGGATAATAAATAAGATGAATTACTTACCTTACCTTACTCCTTGCTTACCTGACAGCCAGTGCTCTCCTCCAGGATACAATGTCCTGAGATGTGGGGGGCCTTCGGCTTCCTCTTGTAGAATGCAGGACTGATGTTCCTGTATGTGCTAAGGTCAGGCAGCAAAGAGAAGCAGCTTTAGGGGACCAGTCTTACAAGGAGAAATCCTGAAGGTGCGAGGAGGGTCACTGCAAAGAATTACCTTTTCTTCAGCCTGGTTCAGCTTTAATCCAAATATAGTAATTGATTAATACAAAGGAATTAATCAGTTTAGTAATCTTGTGTACACTTTATTTGGGCGTAATTGGTGTATATTTGTAATTTTAGATAGTTTTGCTTTTACAACTTTTTTGTATATGTCACGATTGTTAGGGGAAATGATGTCTAAGCTGCAAGTAATCTGAGGGTTTGAAACATTTTGTCATTGAGATAAGTACAGAATTGCTGAATACCCTGATCAGGGTTGTGTTAAGTGAAGGGCGTAGAGTAAAGGACTGATAAATTGGTTCCAAATGATCTGATTTACGCTTTCTCATGTATTTCCAGTTTAAAGTGAATTGACTTTATGAAAAGCAAGATCACGGTGATGTTGATTAGACTCAAATATTATATTTAGCTTTTAGGTTTTTGCTACCACAGCTGAGATATCAGCAGTGGAAAACTAGCTGTGTTGTCACCTTTTATTTAAATCTCTCTGGAAAAAGCTGCATAGACGCTGTGTAGACACACAGCTTTAAGGCACTGTACCTGGTCGCTGCAGATAATCATTTAATTAGAAATGTGCCCAGAGCAAATCTGAGCATTGATGGATTTCACAGAAATAGGTTAGCTTATCTAACTAGTTAGGAGAGAAATTTAAAAAATCTGCACCCCCTGAAGATTTGCCCAACCTAGACCTTTTTCCAAACATATATATTTATTTTCCATTTTATTTTATTTTTTTTTATAGTCAAAAAGCACCCCTTCCTTGTGCCAGCTTAGTATACCAGTCATATTATTTAAAGCAGAACTTTGCCTAAAAATTAAAGTTCAGCTCACCATCCCACCATTGTTACCTTTTTTTTTTGGGGGGGGGGGCTTGAAATTATTTATGACAGGTTCCCCCACCTGCTGCTGCTTCACCTCTCCCCTGCAACCTTCCCGGAAAACATCACATGTCCCAAGAGACTGTGGGCCCATTGAGAGAGCGCAGTGTGTCTCAAGCATGTCCAGTAGGAAGGTGACTGTGAAACAGCAGGAAGTCACAACCAGCTTCCCACAAGCAAGATGGGGACTTAAAGGCTGGGGAAGAACCAGCCCGGGTGAGGACAGCACTGGATCCCTGGGCTGGAAAGTGTCTGTACATTAAAAGTCAGTAGCTAGAGTATTTGTGACTGCTGACTTTAAATTTTTTTGTATAACTGACCAAAGCTCCTCTTTAATATCCTGCTCATATAAGTAAATGACTACCAACTGGCTGAGGATGGTCACCAGGCTCTACTTGATAATGGAAATGATGAAGCAACTTAATTACTCTATAAAAATACATTCTTCCACTGCCCCTTGTGAACTGCTAAGGGGGGACTTTTCTGTACCCATTCTACTTTTTGGTAAAAAGCAATGGTTGGAGATTTGGATACAAAAGATTCCTATGCCTTTACAGTGTAACTTCCCTGTTTTAACTGAATCAATCTCGGCACAGATTTATTATAACTAGACCATGCGATTCCAGTAAAATACCCCAGTTTGCTAACCATATTGTGATTCCTAATTTTTTCATTTGTTCAATAGAAAGCATTGTGATTACAATGATTTCTTTGCAACCATACTGTGTGTTGTTGAATTAATTCGTGTGAACTGTTGCTAAATGATTTTCTAGTGAAAGTGAAAGAGATGTTGTTAGCTTGCCAATTTAGGGGAAAGTAAGGCCTCATTTAGATGGGCTTTGAAGTTTAAACATCCATTAATGTACGTATTGCGTTAAGACATGTTTTTGATGCGTTTATGACATGTTTTAACGCCTTTTTCACTGCATTAAATAATGCTTTCCAGACACCACTTCTGTGTTGATTTATGGTGTTTTTGAAGAACATTTACATTTACATCAATAGGACTGTTTGGGGACCAGTAAAGCCAGTCAAATGACATGTCAGATCAATCATGTGAACAACACTGGTCACTGCAATGCACATAGTTTTGACAGGTGTTCTAGGGGCTCCTAAAAAGGCAAATGAACAGCCTGCTTTTGACACTAGTGTAAACTTAAGCCTGTCATAGATGGCTCAAATCTTAGTTGGTTCAGCAGGAACTGGCCAAGATTCGAACCATGTATGGGCCGGCTGAATGTACCCATGTTGATCAATCAACTTGGGTACAACCAGCCTCCTGGATTTTACATGTGACGACTTATCCTGCCTCCCCCTCCCACCGTCAGGAGAACACATTGGCTCAGTGGGAGGGATTTCCCTGTCAACCTGTGGTTGCAAAAAATAAATTTGCTTTGTCTATGGCTGGCCTTAGCCTAACGGTGCATCCTGATATTTATATTCAGCAATTCATGCTACCTCCCCACTTCTTCAAGCATGTGACCCTCTCTCACATGACACCAATCAGCCCTGAGTGGCCAGTGGCCAAGCCCCAACACTACCACGTGGGTTGGAGCAGTGATGTCATCGACCCAAGTAATCTCTGACCCCAGTGCTTACTCAGGGTGGACTCCTGCAGTGGGGCGGTGCCATGGATAAATGCGTATATCTTGTTTTTAGTCTTTGAACCAATAAAAAAATGTACTGAGCTTGACTACTTAACAAATCACCAATTAAAATAAGGGTAGCCACGTGAACACTGACATGTGTATAGATGGAGAAAATTTGGAAATTACACCATCAGTTTTATTGTATCTTTTGCTGTAGATTTACATTTTCTCCACAGAAGTGTGTAGGCTTTATAAATAAAAGGTTAAAAAAAAGCCAAACAAAATCCTGTTTTATTTTGTCTAATCGCTTTATAAAATTGATTGAATGCGAAGGTCAGCAGATCCATTTATTTTGTTTGTGTGACCGCTGACGATCATTGTCTGACTAATAATATGAAGGAGGTGAAAGCAGTATATTGTAAATTGTTTTTCAAGTGCTACATATTTATCACAATGCAGAAGATGCTAATTTTTTGTCTCATTGTTTCCTTACAGCCCACGATCTTCCCCAGAACAAGACCTCAGCAGCGGCACAGAATGGAAGCCATTTGCAGTGCCTATCAGTTCACTGCACAGATGACATTGGGGAGTCAAAGGGTAGGACTCCTGTACCTACATGGAGATCACTTCATTCTGACATTTCCAATAGATTTGGAACTTTCGTGGCTGCCCTGACTTGAAAAATGAGACAAAATAAACTTTTTCTTTTTTTTTTCTTTTTTTTGGTTCATTTTCCTAAGAGGCCGCTAATAATAGGTGGACTAATATTTTTTTTTTTAGGTTGGTACCTGCTTAGTGGCTTTTGGACTTGGAAGGGTTAGTTTGAAATAAACCTCATATTTTTGAAACTTTTGCCACAGTATGATACCAGTGTTAATTCTTCATCATCCAGCACATATTATCCTTTTTTCTTTAAGTCATTTCCCTGTAAAGTTGACTTCTGGTTTATCTGGGCTAGAGAAGGGCTTTTGTATGTTAAACATGTATATGTATTTTCTTTACTGCTTTTGTTCATGCTACATAAACATATTATTTCTAGTAGAAAAAAACAAAAACTTTTCTGTAAAAGAAGGTTGGTGTTTCCTATTAAAATGTCATACTGTATTTGACCATGGCTGAGTTACAAGAAAGGGAAACTGAATATTGAACTGTCTTCTGTTATCCACATTTATTCGATGAGGCTTTTATTTATTTTATTTTTTTTGTTTGTTTGATGACTTAAAATGGATATTTACAGCTATTTTGCACATGTCTTTTTTTATACATCATATTGTTGGAAATTGTTTGCAAAATAAATGATGAGACAAGTAAGGTATGTCTCCGTGGATATCATGGCCTATGATCTCTGACTTGTGATTGGTCAAGTTGCCATGACATGTGCTGTCGTGGCAACTTGACCAATCACAAGTCAGAGATCATAGGCTGAATATTTGTGCAGGTATATTCAATAAGGCAATGGCAATGTTCAAAAAGCAGTAACCCATAGCAACAATTGAAAAATCCAGTCTTAATCTTGACGACTTCAGTAACTCAAATGCTATGAGCATATGCACTTTGAACTTCATCATTGTTTTTCATACTGCTTTAAGCCCGATGCGAAGGTACGTTAATGCTGAGCTTATCTAGGTCTAAATTCAGGTCATAAGGTGGTTATTGCAGAAACAATACTTGGAAACTGTTAAAATATTCACATCAATTTGATTTATTTTTGTGGAATTTATTGTGCAGATTTGTACAGTGTTCTTATTTTGGGAATTTCATAAATTAAATGAGGTTACATGTTTCAGTTATTTGGTAATATGGTGAGTTTACTTCTTTCCTTGATTAGCAAACTTCATAGTCTATTAGACATTATATATACCGAATGTTTTATTTGTGACACCAGAGGTGGACATACACGTAATAAATCTGGGCATTTTGTCTACCTGTCCTGATTTAATGGAACAGTCCTAGTTTGTGGTCCAGGGAGGCTCCACACCTTTAAAAATACATATGACCATGGTTGGGTGGATATGGCAGGGTTTACTTAAATTAAAAATTATTTAAGATGTAAAACATTAAAATGTTGGAAGGTATGAACTAGGCTATTGTCAAGGGCAGCTTTCAATTATACTTTGCGCTCATTATTAAAAATTCAGTTTCTAAACCTTCTACTCAAAATAGTTTAGAGAGAACATTAGTCTAATCTTATGTCTCTATACTTTCCTAGACTGTGGTAGACATCCCTTGGAAAACCTTCTCAGTTGATTTGCCAATTTGGATTTTCCCTGCCAATTTCTATGGTTTTTCCCCAAGATGGGCTGGCACCAGGGATATCTGCAAAGAGTTCTTCCTCTCATAACAACAAACATCACATTTGCAAATTTTTTTACTATGAAAGATTGTTCAATGGCTGGATCCAACATGCATCAACCGCATGCATCACTGTCATATGCCAATCATGCCCATATTATTTTCTACTTTCATTAAACATCCCAGTACACATAACCATGTTCCAAGTTGTTTTCACATTTTTTTCAGTTGACATTGTTGACTGTCCAAAAATGATCACTCTATAAAAGGAATGGAATGCTTTTCAGACTATTCTCCTTTCCACCTCCTATGCATTTTAGCGATGCACTAATATATTATTTCTGGGGCATAGAGAATAACCCTTAACATACATCAGTTGTTATTTCAATTTCCAAGAACATTTTACATTGCAGGTTTGTCTGCTCAAAAGTGAAATTCTGGTTCAGACCTCCCTATGTGGCATAACCTAGACCGCCACAAGCACTTGACTCCCAACACACACATAGATGCTGGTTGAGAAAAGAATACATAGAAAACTTGGCAAGGTGGCTGGCCTATGGCAATGCATTGCTGCTGTCAACTCAATTATTTCACAGAGGGTTTTGGATCAAAATTTTACTTTTTTGTGGTTCAGTTTTACTGAAAAACATGTAAAGTGGGCACCTTAATAAATTGAATTATTAATATGAACTATACAAATAATCTGAAATGAACTGGTTGCAAGATTTTTTTTTGATGGTGCTCAAAATAACACCTGTGTGGCCATGTTTTAGAATTAAATCCAGAGATTTTAACCAAAGAAACACTTTATTAAGATCTAGAAATATATTTACAAAATATTGGATCACACTGTTGTGACTGGTAAAAAAAAATCAGTTACCTCTTGAATCCCCTATTTTTCATGGTAACATTTTAAGATAAAACAAAAGGAACACGTTTGCTGCAATATCATCTCCAATCTCTAAAATTGGAGGGTTATGCCAAGCGTGAATAACGTAGTAATGATAATGAACTACATGTAAAGGAAAAAATACTGCAATCAGTAAGTCGGCATCTATTTTTTTTGTGATTATACTGAGAGTATAATAGTGTGAGAAGATATAGAAGCTCAAATAAATCAGATGAATAATAATATTTGTGTGATAGTTTATTGTAAAGATAAAACACTTTTCCTTCATCTGTATGGTAGTGATCTGGGTTTGGTTCAGCATCGGATGTTTTTTGCAGCTCTTGATGTTGGTGGGGAGATCTCACTCCACCATGTAGCTCTGCCCTGTTAATTTTTTTTCCATGTATTTCCATGACGTTGCTCTCCAGAAGAAGGTACCAGTACATTCAGCTGTCTCCAGGGTCTTGGCTATCATAGTAGGTGAGGTGAGGCTGATCTCCCTGTTGGTGTAACCAAGGCAAAACCTACCTGAATTAGAATAAAAGGAAAGTTTTGAGTACATTTCCACTTTTCCTATATACTGTATTTGGGTTATTATAGGTGTATGGAAGGGATGAATAAAAGGACATTTAAAAATCTTTTGCATTAAATATCTTGGTAAATCAGTGTACATGGGCCAGTTCAATTCATTTGTTTTTTTTTCTTGGGTTCCACATGGTAATAGATATAAAGCTTAATCTATTCGATAGCATTTTGCTAGAAATGTTTCAGTTATTATACTGCATATTAGGCACATGGACCTTATACTAATAATATAGTATAAGAAATATGCTGAAAATGGAAGCATCAGTATAATTTATGTCATCGCTGGCCATTGGGCGAGTTTTAGATGGCTGTTTAAGTGACTCTATTATTTAAAAAAAAGTCCTGCTAGCAAGTATAAAGTGCAGGCACCTGCATGTACTTGCAGCACCACTCTTCTAACAGGTAAAGCTTGTATTTTTCCAGGTAGTGTGAGAACTTGCCCTTTCCCTTCTGCCCCCGTATTTCTGTTTGCACATTACTCTCCAGTAGTACTGGAACTTTGCAGTTCAGGATGGCTGGCATTGGGTCAGGCAACTAGAGGTGGAATGAGAGCTGAACCTGTAGGTACCTGCACGTTATCCTTACTTCCATCTCTCCTCTCTTCAAAGTCACTTTAGGAAATGAGATAACATCTGGTAGTTACTATCACAAGTTTTGATACCTTGGTTACAAGCATATTTAAACATTTGTTGCCATAGTTTGCACTTACATTTGTTGAAGGTGGTATTGTGCAACTTCACTATGACCGTTGTACTCAACCCAGGACTTGGAGAGTCGAGGTTCAGCTGTAAGGCAGACCATTTTGTGTGCTAATTAGAATAAAAGGCTGCCTCAACATACTGTTCTGTGACGGTTTGAACCTTAGGCTAATACTATATACGCTGAGATAGCAGGGAAAGGATTTCCCCTTGTATTGCCAGCATTTTAATATACATATAAATGGACAGATATATTCCTGTTAACGAAGGCCAGGGGGATAACTGCCCACACTTTCACAGCTTTCACAAGTGTCAGGACCCACCATGACTCTCATCTAATGGTGATAACACATGCATTACTTCTTCTTCACTCTTCTACATAGAAAACTGAAGGGTCGGGATCACTCACAGGAAGCTCATTATCGCCCCTTTAGCAGTTACAGTAGGAAATGGCATAATAAGTGATGCTTCAGGCTAGGAACATTCCTTGTTTTAGTTGAGATGCCTGAGGTGGCTGTACACTAAATGATCTTTTGTTACTTGCTGTGATTTACAGTTGTAATTATGTAAATGCTTGATTGGAATTATTTAATTGGATCTGTTGAATGATTTTTATGATACATGTATGGGGTGCAATCTGGGGTTCTAGATTGCTTTGTCAGTTCACATAAAATCTGAGAGGGATACCAATAATATTATGAGTAAATTGCGCTAACATAGAGCAGCCAGTCAGATTACGCTTTTCTTCCGCTTAGTGACTTTAGTAAAAGATGGCTGGTGCATGTCTGTTGTGGGTTACTTCACCTTGCACACCACATTTTGAATGATAAAATAAACCCCATACCATGTATTTCTAGCCATTCAATCATTAGCGTTATATAACAGTAAAGGAATCAGGTTGAAACGGCTAACAAAGTACAGATTTTTCTATGTGCTAGCATATATTGAAATGCCTGTAGGGCATTCAGTACTGTGCACTTAATTCACCTTGTGCTGCATGTCAGAATGGTGAACATTGTTCCCTTTAGTCAATGCATTGTCATTACTTGCCATCATTTTCACCAGTCGATGAAACATCAAGCCGAGTTTACTGCCTGTCACTGGAAAACTGACCAATCATCTTGTGTGTGAACAAGAACATTTCTTCCTATGGACTCATTAGTCTATGACCGATCATTCATTTATCTGCATTCAAACTGCAATACACGATCACCCTTAACACCATTCCATGCCACCACAGGGAATACTGGTTTAATTATTAATTTGTTTCAGGAGCTAGAATGTGGAAAGCCTAAACATTTAATCAAGGTTGTAAGCATTGGTTTCTTTTTTAGAAAATGGATTGTATATTGTTCATAAAGGTAAATAGAATCCAGTTATGAGTAAAATTACTCTATATTAGCTAACAAAACCAAAAATATACCAATAGCTAACCATTAAATCATGTTCTATTTCTATAAAAATGTATTTTTTGTATGGATGACCTAAAGTAAAGCGATTGTCTCTCATTCTCCTTACTGAAAGTATTTTACTTTCTATTCGCCTCCTTAGCAGAATACATGTTATTTACACACAAGGCGCTTTTTCACTTATCAGTTCTTTTAGGCAAATAAAGGAATATGATTATTATTATATTACTATATATTTTCAACAAGTCACTCCATTGTTTTTTGCCATAAGCACAAGACTATACTAGCATGAATCAAAATAAAGAATTATATGAAAAGATCAGATATTTATTTTCAATGCATTTGCTTCCAAATAGAGCAGATCTAATATAGCTTGGATTTTCTGAAAGTACAAAAAACAATTGATATAAAGTTAAACTGCACCTTTATAAATTAAATTATATACATATACACAAATATATATGGGGCACACCAAAGTTACTCTGAAATTATTTGATGATTTTAATGTGGCTGCACAATCCACTATATCAGTAATTTCTATAGTCAAGTTCATTTTTTTTTTTAAATGTGATCATTTATGCTTAAATAAAAGAAAACATATCATTCTCCATGCTGTATAAGCAACAAAGCAGGCATTTTTTATGTTAAATACGCTGTCTTATTTATTTTTTTTGAATGCCAGAATAGCTTACCATCCTGAAAATTTCACTCCACAAAGTTAGGAACTTTGACCATTAGATTTAGAGCTGTGTAATCTCCATGAACGCATGGTTTATACTGTTTGCTTTGTTGTTTGGAAATCTCATCTCTTTCACCATACACTTCATCCCAGATAAGTATTGCATTTTTAGCTAGCCATGGCTGTAATTGTAGCAAAGATGTGAAAGAGCCCATGGACATGAGGTGACCTTTGCAAAATCCAATAAAGGCCAGGCTGGGAAATGACTGTATTTCTGCTAGACCCTTGATGACCTTTGTCTGACCAATCTTGAGGTTGAATTTAGCCAGCTGGTCACTATTGTTCTCTTGGATTGTGGCCAGCACCAGGGCTGCATAAACCAGTTCAAAGGACGGTATGAGCATACACGATTATGCAACCATTGTTCTAAGAACGTATTCATTGGCAGATGGATTTTCCAGCCACCATATTATGTGTGTTGGCATTTTTAGTTAATATAAATTAACAGTGTATCACTTTTACGTACAACACAAGGTTAGATTAGATCCATAAAAGACTGTAACTGTAAATATAATATTTTATTCATATGGCACATCTGGTTTATATCATGAAATGTTCTGCTTAACTTTGAGTACACCTAACTGAAACAGTGTTTCCAAATAAAAGCAATGTACATGGCAGTATAGCTTGTTGTTGCGGTGCACCCTCCACACCACCCCCTTAATGTTATGTCACCTGCTTGAACTTTGTTACACAGCAATGCATTATGCATCCTGGAAATACACCAACTTTGCTGTGCCAGGCTGTCTTACAAAGAAATTCATGCTCTAACAGGAAAGTATACAGTTGGAATCATGTCATAACTATAACCAATTATTGGCCTCAATTCACAAACCTTTAGCATCATGATAGGAGTTTCTTATTTTTAGCCATGTGATTATAAATGTTAAATCTTTTGGCTTTAAAGTGGAACTCAACCCATTAATATAAAGTGGAAGTGAACCTATCAATTTAATGGTTTCAAAAAACAGTTACATTCCCGGCATGTGCCGGAATGTAACTGCCACATTGCTTGTGCTCTCAACCAAACTGTCAAACCATCCATGTGCCGCATCATGGCAGTTAAAGATCAAACAGAGGCCAAGATTGCAGCTTCCTTGGCTAAAAAGATGCAAAATTAGAATTTTTAAAGTAATTCACTATCTGGACTTAAAATGTGTTCTCATGTATACTTTTTATATTGTTTATTTTGCCATGCACAGGCTGCTAGCTTGGAACCAATACAGAAGGTCAATAAATGTACGTGGATTTAATGCAGATTTTGTTTGGTACACCTTTACAAATATTCTCTAAAAAGGGCACATTTACTTAGCATGGCCATAAATGTTGCAAATTTCTTTCCTGCAACCACGGGGTGGAAGAAAGAAATTTGCACGATTCCTCCATCAACACAGACAGTGCTGACAGGCAATTGTCTCTTCTCGGCCAGTGGGGGGGGGGGGGGGGCTGCTGGGAGAAGGCAGTGACTATTGCTAGTGGCTATAGCAGCCGCTAGCGATAATCTTAAGGGAATCTGGCAGGCTGGTTGTACCCAAGTTTATTGTTCGATAAACTTTGTACATTCAGCCTGCCCATTAACAGTTTGAATCTCAGTCGGTTCATGTTGAACCGGCCGAGATTCAAACCGTGTATGGTCGGCTTAAGGCTGTAGAAAAGGAGAAGGGGTGTGTTTATAATTATACCATGTTTTGAGTTTTATCTAGACAATTGAGACCTAGAATTGGATTGGTTGCTATAGACAATGCCTAAACATACCACTTCTTAGAATTTTTAACATGAAGAGCATTGTGTTCTCAAAATACACACTTGCATAATCAATTCTATAGTATGTATTTATACAAGCCTCTTGCACAGTCCTTTGGGATATAAGTAATGACAACTTTTGTACAATATAGAGAACAAATTGGTGTTACACATCTGACTCCTAAACACTTATTATTTCAAGTTGCATCTGGAATATTTTCTAAATCTCCGGCTGTGTACTCTATCTTGTATATCATGAAATAATTGTGCATGTTTATGTTGCCATCATAATACAAACCAATTGCACTATCTGTCAACCACCATATTATTTCTAATAGTGCATGTTCTGAAGTTTGTTAAACTTAAAGGAAGCCATTTATTAAAGAACTCAAAGCTTTCATTTTTGGACACATATAATGTGTTCAGGCAGGGTAGTCAAATTGTGACATATGGAAATGTTTAAATTATTGTAAGAGGTATTCCGTAGACATATCTACAGCTATCTACCATTGTCTATAGAATGCTGACACGGACAACATATTTTCTGTCCTTTGATTATACATGCCACTGAGCAAGATTTGAACATTTCCAAGAGGGCTGAGTTGATGCCCATACATACATAAGGAAATAAATTGGGTAATAAATATATAGCACAGGCTAAAAATGATAAGAGTAACAACAGCACTTCTTGAACAATGCATAGAAAAGGTTGCTATGAGTGGACAATTCTCCTAAAAGCCATGCTTATACCTACCTACTGTTTTCTTGGCCTGTATTTTTTTAGGCAAAAAGTTTCTTAAAAGTTACCTTTGATGGTTTTGCAATGTTGCACACCATTTAGAGAGAGGTAACAACATTATGGATATTTGTTAAACTAATAAATACGGAGGGAGGGGGAGATTTACTAACTAAAACTGGAGCACTCTGGTGCAGCTGTGCATGGTAGCCAATCAGCTTCTAACTACAGCTTGTTCAATTAAGCTATGACAATAAAACCTGGAAGCTGATTGGTTTCTATGTAGAGCTGCACCAGATTATGCATGCTCCAGTTTTAGTAAATCCTCCCCACTGTGTTTTTTAGCTCTAGGTGATATTTTATTTTGTACCCATTGCATTTGACGAAAATGTATAAAATGTATAGCTTGTCACATTTCTCCAGAAGCTACAACTGTATTTTTCCCTTTTTATACATAAATCGTAGCTCAAATCTTTTCATAAAACAAATTTTAAGGTGCCAAAAAAAGGATTTTTTTAATAATATATATCATATATTGTTTTCATATTCACTTTGTCAGACTGAACTGTCAATGAGCAGTCATTACATGTACTGTGAGTCACATATAGTACAGCTTTAAATCATATGTGATAGCAATTTCTTTTCCATAGGATTTGGTTAATAGGATGGGGAAAAACACTGGTAATCATTACTGCATAGCAAACTCTTCTTCAAATGTTATTGCACATGTAAAATATGGAAATGTTAACTCTGCTGTGTGTTTAGCAATCTGTAATCTTTTATTGACTATTGTTAAATTCATTTTTAAATGCTTGTTTGGAAGACTGTGACAATAGCTCATAAAACCGAGTGTTATTTTTCTTTTTTTTAACAAAAATATGTAAAGTGCAGTCTTCTGTATTCATGCATATTGTATATATCTGTATATGTTTTACCAAACGGCTAAATAACAATAAATATGATGTTAATGGTGATACGTGTCTTTGTCTTGCTGGTAAAGCTGGAACTTAACATTTAATATAGAACAATGGGTCAATACACAGTTGAACTACATGTATGGGAGCTGTTTCACCGGTCAGAATTTGTAGTTCTGTCCAGTCAGTCCTGAAAGTAAGTGAGGTAGTGCTCACTTTTATTTACGGTAATAAAGCCCAGTCACCTACTCGCCTCAGCCTGTGATTGGACACTGAATGAAAAGTAGCAAAACATAAACTTCATCCTTCTGCTCACTTTGCTCTCTTGAGATGTTTTTGACGTTGTATATGCATGCAACACCAAATTGACCCCTATTTGGACTGGAAATGTACTCTTGTGTATAGTTTTTAAATTAGTTATCTTGCCAAATGCCAAATTGCTAGTTTGGAACCAATATAGAAAGTCTTTAGTGCACATAGAGTTAATGCACATTTTGTTTGGTACAGCCTTACAAATATTCTGTAAAAAGGGTCTATTTACTAAGACTAGAGAAAAAGAGCGTGGGTGTGTTGATAACCATCACATGTTGTTTTAAGTTTTATCTAGGCAAATAAGAACTGGAAGTTGGTTACTATAGGCAATGTCTACATTTTCCATTCTTTCAACTTGATGACCATTGTGATCTCAAAATACACCCTTGCCTAATCAATTCCATTGTATGTACTTATAGCAGCCTGTGATTGGACAGTGAAGGATAAGTAGCAAACCAAAGACCGCATCCTTCTGCTCATCCTGCAGTCTCTTCTTGTCAGATGTTTTTTGTGCTTGTAGCAATTGATTGACCCCTAAAGCTAGTCCTAAATCTCTCAGTCTGCATTGAATTTTAATGAATGTATAACTAATACAGCTAAATACGCATTTCATATGTATACATACAGTATTTTCTGTTTTAACTCTTCAAAGATTTGTTAACCTGTTCAGCAAGTCTTGTGGTTTATACACAATTGCCACACTGCACAGCAAGACCTGTGGCACACTTGTTTCCTTGTTCAGAAACCCTGTGTCATACCTTCTCCTCCCAGTCATCTCTCTGGGTAATGAATGAGCATCTAAGTGCTGTCCAATTAGCAGGGAAGCTGTACAAGAAGCAGTAAAGCTGAAACAGGAAGCAACAGAGTGATTTAGCTAGCTGGCAGTTCAATGTCACAAAGATGGGTAAATCGCTAGGGAAACTAAGCAAAATTACAAATCTTTGCAGGTAAAATAGTTGACATGCAAGCATTGCAACTGTACATTTAACTGTGCGCCTGGGGTTTCAAGAGCCACCTTATCCTGCTGATTTCTTTAGGAGTAGGATAGGATCACCAAATGTTTTTTGGCACCTTAGGTATAGAGATTGCAGTGGAGTATTGGAGGGCAGGTTACATTCAGGCATGGAAACGGAGGTGAGGACAAAATGGTATAGCAACCCAGGTCACTATGTCATGTCATGGATATCCACATCATCCCTGGCCTTCAAAGACATTGACATGCCTGCTTTGCATCCTATGAATACACAATGATCTATAGCTATTCTGTAAAAGAGTTCTATGGTCAAAACATACCCCTTTTCATTGTATTACATCAATATTGCAATAACTATACAAACTGTAGTTTTATTTGTCAATCTAATATGAGCTTACTTTAAAAATATCCTTTCATGTTTTGAGTTTTGCTTGTCTGCTGGCCATCTCTTTCCACAACTTCCTGGATTCCCTGCATGATTTACAGCTTCTCCTCTGCTGTTTACTTGCAATTTCTATGGACTACAAATCCCATGGTACCTTGCTGCCAGCAAGCAGTGATTTCTGTATTGACTGAAACTCCTCTTCTCAGCATCTTTGTAGTTCAGAAAGCAGGCTCTGTGAAATGTGAGACACAGCAGTTCCTACTGACAGGGCCAGGTCCCGCGGACTCGATCGTCATGGGGATACGCGCGATCGTGTCATGGAGCTCAAGAAGTAAAAAAATTGCTGATCACCGCCATTACTAGTAAAAAAAAAAATTATTAACAAAAATGCCGTAAAACTATCCCCTATTTTGTAGATGCTCATAACTTTTGCACAAATCAATAAATAGAAGTAGGCTAGAAATAATAATAAAAGTGCAATGTGGAAGTGAATATATGGTTTAAATGTTTGACTATAGATAGTCTTTAAGGCACCACTGAAATAAACCTGGATAGACCATGCTGCCAAGGTGACTGTCATCCTAATCCTTACATCTCTACCTTGCAAGTTATCAGTCATCTGTAGATAGTGCATCCTTATGTCAGCAAATCTACTTAAGGTTCCATTACAGTGATGTGCATTTTACTGTACAGCAATATTTTACAGCAATATATGGAGGTGGAGCAGGATTAAACAATTTGGGAGGGGCAGATCCAATATTTATTTCTTCATGTTAAAGTTCATTATAGTCCAGGCAGTTAGAAAAATGTCTGTGGGATCTCACTTTCACATACATCCTAGCTTATTATCAGCTTGAACTTGCACCCCATAATCTATTACTCCCTTGGGCGCCAGGGGTGCCATATTACCACTATCTATTGTCTATCTAGCCTAAGTAGTTCTGTAGCATTTTTCCCCTGGGATTTAGTCATGTTTGTGACTGATTCCTCTGCTAAAAATGTGTAAGATGCTTGCTTTTATGGGTCAGCGAGTGAAATGTGCATGTGCACTGTATGCATTTATTTAAATGTCTTTAAGATGAAAAAGTAGACCTGATAAAGTATAGCTTGTCAAAATGAAAAGTTCCATAAAAAGCCCTTTTATATTAGCAGTCTTTCTTAACCTCCCTGGCGGTATGATTCGGTCTGAAATTTTGTGCTGAAAGCGGTACAATTATTTTGCATGGAAATTTGGCGTTTTTATATTGTAGGCATGCAATTGTTATGAATAACTCACTTAAATCTGTCCGAACCAAAGTCTAGTAGACATCCCGGGTATGATAAAGTTCGAAACACAAAATCATAAATTATAATATCATAAAAGTATATATAAAACTGATTCAATAATGTAATCAAATCAAAAACACTGAAATTTGCTCAGTTGCAGAATAGTCGCTGTCATTAAATTAAGTGTTTGATGATAAATTGTGATTCTAATTTATTATCGTTTTTTTCTAGCTGGTCTAAAACCACTTTTGACATAAAGGGACACTTTTTGGTTGCTATGGACAATCTCCAGTTTCCAGGCAGAAAAAAATATTTTTATTATATAAAATGACATGCAGGGCACTGGGCAGACCACTAGGGACAAAGGGGATGTGTATTTTTTGTATACAGTACTGTAATCTGTAAGATTACAGTACTGTATGTGTATTGCGTTTTTTAACTTTTTTGAATTTGGCGCCGATCTCCGCTCCCGTGCGTCGTAACGTCGCAGGGAACGAAGATCAGCGGCACTCTGCACTGTGTGAATCGAGCGAGCAGACGGCTCACTCACACAGCGGGGAGACATCGCAGGATCCAGGGGACAAGGTAAGTAACCCCCCCTGTATCCTGCAACGCAACCCCGAGTCTGGCTCGGGGTTACCGCTTTTGGTACTGAAGTTCCTGCCCCGAGCCAGACTCGGGATTACCGCCAGGGAGGCTACAGTGTATTTAAATGAATTTCACATTTTGTATAGAGTAGGGAAGGATGAGAAGAACCTCTGTCAAGTTTTTACTGCTAAAAATAATAAATAACTAAAGCGCCAAAGATACTCAATATCAATAAATCAAATACCAGCTGCAGTGAAAAAACTTGAAAGTGCAAATATAAACATGAAAAACAATGCACCGTGCTAAGTGGTAAATATTGAACAAATTATGAACTGTGTTGCATGAATATAAATATATAGCATCAATTGCATGGGTGACAGTCCCAATAAGTGATAGGAAGGTGCTCGTGCTCAAAAATATATCTGTGCTTCTTGGTGCTCAGACAGGGTGCCCCACAAAGATGTACGCTCAGCCCTCAATATGGACCAACTATTGCTAGTATGGTCAAACAAGCATGTGGGGAGACACCTGGAGATATCCGTTTGCTGGCGGTTCCTGAAGTGGATATGCCTCATGCAGGTACATATGAAGAAAGAGACCTCTTTCTTCCCGAAAGTTGGTTGTGTGACCAACTTCCGTCAATCAAGCAGAACTGCGGCTAGCAGTCAATCATCTCTTGTGGGCCGATTTCCCCTAAATAATCACCTGCTATTCACACCGGTTGCCAGGACACAGACACCCATACATGTGAGTGTAAATGTTATTGTTTTAAAATAAACCCTTCTTAAATGGTATTGCGCAATGAGGTCTCTTTCTTCATTTCTACCTGCATGAGGCATATCCACTTCAGGAACTGCCATCAAACAGATCTCTCCAGGGGTCTCCCCACACACTTGTTTGACCATACTAGCAATAGTTGGTCCATATTGAGGGGTGAGTGTACATCTATGTGGGGCACCCTGTCTGAGCACCAAGAAGAACGGATATATTTTTAAGCATGAGCACCTTCCTATCACTTATTGGAACTGTCACCAATGCAATTGATGCTATACAGTGGAACCTCGGATTACAAGCATAATCCTTTCCAAGAGTATGCTCGTAATCCAAAGTACTTGCATATCAAAGCGAGTTTTCCCATTGAAGTCAATGGAAACGAAAATCATTTGTTCCTCATTGACTGCAATGGCATGCAATACCGCATGCGGCCAGAGGCGGGGGCATCGGAGAGCCTCGGAAATGGCTGAAAAGGCCCAAGCACACTTCGGCTGACCTCTGCAAACCTCGGAAAGACTCCGTTCACAAGCCTTTTCAAGGTTTTCCGAGGTCAGCCGAACTGTCCTCGGGCCTTTCCGTGTGTTTCCAAACGCCGACGATCGGCGCTGTTTGGCTTCGGCGCCCCCCACCTCAGGCTAAAAGCAGTACTGCACACCGCTTTTGGCCTGAATCCTGCTCGTTTTGCGAGACAACACTTGCAAACCGAGTTAGGATTTTTGCAAAATGCTCATTAACCGCATTACTCACAAACCGAGGTTCCACTGTATATTTATATTCATGCAACATATTTTATAATTTGTTCATTATTTACCACTTAGTGCGGTGCATTGTTTTTCAAGTTTTTACTGCTGCTTATGGTCCCATAGGGGAGATCCATCATCTTGGTTTGTCCAACCAACCGTTGTCACTAGGAATTAAAGTTATTTGTCACCAGAAAAGGAATGGAAGGAAAATCTTGTAATCAGAACATTTGTTCTGGTGACAACTGTCTATAAGAAATGATTTACTTATTTTGAAGAAATCTCTTTTCCTGCAGTGTCCTATCCTAAGACACTAAGGGGGTTATTTACTAAAGGAAAATCCACTTTGCACTGCAAGTGCACTTGGAAGTGCAGTCACTGTAGATCCAAGGGGGACATGCAAGGAAAATAAAATAGAGCATTTTAGCTTGCACATAATTGGATGATGAAATCAGCAGAGCTTCCCCTTATTTCAGATCTACCCCTTAGATTTAGAGCACCTGCACTTCCAAGTGCACTTGCAGTGCAAAGTGGATTTGCCTTTCAGAAATAACCCCCTAAGTCAAGGAAAGTCTCCCCAAGGGAATAAAGACATTTAAAAAAACACATCAGGGGTTTTATCCCTTCCAGTTGCTCTACAATTTAACTTGACAGTGACTGCACAATGTTTGTTAGATTTAAAGTGAATGGAAACCTGATTCATGAAATTTGACCTAAGCACATATATCTGTAGTGTTTTCTTATCTCTCTCCAAAGCCCTGAGTCCCATGTCTTTCTGCTGTTTCATTCTTCTGTTCTCAGCATGCTAACCTCTGACAAGTTCTCAGACAACCGAGATAAAACCTGCCTGAAATTTGTGTCGGGGTGGGTGCTATAAATAGATTAGCAGAGAGCTGGTCCATTCACAGCACAACTCAGCACATTCCTTCCTTCCTTTGTCTACGTGGAGGGGGGGGGGGGGGGGATGTGCCTTTCCTCCGCTGTCACACATGCCAAGAATCCACACCCAGTGCTGAACAGGAAAAAAAAATCTCTAACACGATGTTCACTTTCTAAAAAATATAGCAAGCTGAAGAAAGCATCTATATATATATATATATATATATATATATATATATATATATATATATATATATACATGTAAAACTTATGTAGTGAGATTTGTTTCATCCCGGTGTATCATCTGAGGCTGCTCACTTCACTGGGTATATGTGAGGGTTTACATCCACTTTAACCTACAAATGTGACATATAAGACAATTTAAACCAATCAAACTCCATAATTGTTGGTAAAGCTAAAGTGTGGCCTGCTTAACCACCTACCGACCGCCTTCTGCATATATACTGCAGCAAGGCGGCTCAGCTGCGTAAACAGACGTACCTGTACGCCGGTCTGTGCATGAGATACAGTGGGCGCCGGCCACCTGCGATCATGGTACAGAGAGGCAGAACGGGGATCTGCCTATGTAAACAAGGCAGATCCCCATTTGGACAGGGGACAGCACTGAAATCTGCTGTTCCTAGTGATCAGGAACAGAGATCTCTGTGTTGCCCCAGTAAGCCCATCCCCACACAGTTAGAAAACACCCAGGGAACACAGTTAACCCCTTGATCGCCCCCATAGTGTTAACACCTTCCCTGCCAGTGTCATTTATACATTGATCAGTGCATTTTTTTTAGCACTGATCACTGTGATAATGTCACTGGTCCCCAAAAAGTGTCACTTGTGGTCAAACATCAATTTTGTTTGTGTACAATGTCGCACGACCGTGCCATTGTCAGTTAAAGCGACACAGTGACGTATCACAAAAAATGGCCTGGTCATTGAAGGGGTAAATCCTTCCTGAGCTGAAGTGGTTAAAGTGGCTCTGTCACTGAAATACAAACCTGCATAAAGGTCCTTATTCTGGGAGTGTTGATATCCTTTGCTCTATGACACAGCGGTGACATAGGTGTTAGTGGGAGGAACCACTAACTGCAGCAGGTGACAGAGGAGATCGACAGTTCCGAAAGTGTGGTTAGTAAACATTCAACCCAAAATTGCCTTGGTACTTTGTTTAAGGTCTAACATGCATTCATCATTCTGGTCCTTATACGTAACAGGCTACTAGATGCATTGGACCAGAGAGAGCAGCCCAACTGGAACTCCATAATGCTGGCTTGGTCAGAAAGCAAAAAGTAATTCCCAGCTGTATAATTTGTTTCCTTATATCTATGTGATACAATATTGGGTGTTTTTTTTTTTTTTTCTCAGAAAAGCACTTTTCCCTCGGGTTAGGGCTTTATAATTAAAAGATAATAATTAAATAGTAATAATGTGGTTATGTACAAAAGAAGGCTTGGAACCTCTGGCAAGCTTTATTGCATTTATGTGCCCATTGCATAAATTTCCCCTCACTTCCTGTGTGCTAACTGAGGCAGGAAGTGAAGTGGAATTTCCACAATGGAGACAAGGACAGCAGTGCAAAGTAAAAGTAAAAAATGCTGGAGATTCCACGTTAAATATTGAAGCCAGGAAGTCAAAGATCTTGAAGAGGGTCAAAGATATCTATGTGCAGTTCTAATGTACCCCTTCCTGTATACATTTTGGGATGTGAATTTACCTCCAAATACTATGAAGACACCTTAAAGTGTTTGTTACCCCGGTATTGCCTATTCCTGCCTGCTGTACCATGTACATGTATGAAAAAGTATCCTGTTCTCTTTGTATTGCTTCCTTTGCGTGAAATCCTTGGTGATCCTGCCAGTCCCTCTGCTTTCCTATCAAAAAACTGACCACACTAAGCAGGAGAGCACATCGTGGTCAGTTCTCTAGCTATGCTGGAAACTCAGCCTGCTCTCCTTCAATGATCAGACTTGTCCTGATACGCCTCACCTGCACAGCTCAGAGTACTTTTGCTTCTTCTCCCCCAGCACTTATGCAGCTGAGAACAGAGGGAATGTGACCTCACTTATCATAAAAAAAGGGGGGAAAAGGCATTTATTATTTTTTTATATCTATACACAAATGTATTACCTTTTATTTCAGTTTTAGACTGAATGTCTTGTTTTACAAGGTGATCCTTTACAATCAATTTATTGTTTATGTCTTATTGCTCAGTTTTATAGCTTATTTGCTAAACATTTTGCACTTATCTCCATAATTTTGTCAAAATTTTATTTACCTCTATTTAACCTAAAAGTTTTCAACTAAGCTGATATGTTTATTATGAGAATATGCGTAATCATATTGGCCTTTTAAAAAAAAAAATGGCATATGCAATTGCCTATTATGAGTCACGAACACCGTAAATTCCATCTTACATTTAATAAACTACCTGGCCTATAAAGTAGTATTATAAAAACTGTGTGGAATTTTTTTACTGTTAGCATTCCAAATGCTTCAAATGTACTAACATTAGTGTTTCATTAGTAAATGGCTGCTAATTGTATTTAAAATTAGCATAGCCCAATACCATCAGAACTGCATTTCTATCACCTGAAGGTATTATTCATGTGCTAATGGTGGATACAAAGAGCTGCAAACTCACATTTAATGGAGTAATTACTCTAATTACTGGCACAAAGTTTAGAGATGCTTCCGCATTACAACTCATTAACATAAAGACCAAATGTATGGCTAATGAAGAAAGATAACACTACTAACAATTTATACATTTTGTATGTATTTCTCTACATTGAGAACTCTTTGTGGATTGTTGGGCAATATTCCTCCCTAATGTAGTACATTCAACAAATGTGCTGTAATAAGAGCAAAATCTGTGTACTATGTATATGCTTATGTTCCCATCGACTACTTTGGTTTACATGCTTAAAGGTATCCATTGACAAGATATAATTGTCACCCAATCACGTGCCAATCCTCTTATATATGGGTACCAGCAGACTACTGCAGACAGCCCCTTCTGGTTTATTTGGGGGATTTAGTAACTGGGTATGTTAAATAGTTTTTTGTGATTCACTGTTGCTTTTCTGTCATTCAGCTAGTGCTGAAGATGTCTGCTGCTCCTCTCAGCTTTGTTCTCCATTGGCTTAAACATGCAGGCTCTGCATCGAGACATGCATATTTTTGATGGAATGTAAAAAAAAAATCTATCCACTTTATAATTTCTGGGGCTTTTTGTGGAGTATACACAAACTGCCGCTTGCTCTGTTATACCTCCTCTTGTTGAGCCTTAAAGTGATTGTAAAGGTTTTTTTTGTTTTCGTTTAAATAACAAACATGTTATCAGGGTTTTGCACAGAGCAACTCTGATCCTCTTCTTATGGGGTGCCCCGGCGGCACTCCTGGCTCCTCCTCTTCATCGGGTGCCTCCACGGAGAGCCGCTTTACATGGGGGCACTCATGCTGGTGCTGCTTCCATTGACACAGACAGCAGGACTTGGCCCCGCCCCTCACTCTCGTGTCACTGGATTTGATTAACAGCAGTGGGAGCCAATGGCTCCTGCTGCTATCATTCTTTCCAATGATGACAGAGACAGCGAAAAATGGTGAAAACCATTGAGGGCTTACAACCCCTTTAAGTCTAGTACACATGGGCAGAATGTTGGCCGTCATTGGCTGGTTCAATAGAAACCGGCCCTCATTCGGCTTGTGTGTATGGGAGCCGACCCTACAAAAGCCAGCTTTTCAGCCGGTCGAAGGCTTTTGACCCAAAAAGGTCTGCCGACCGATCCCCATAATGTAACTGCAAGTAGTTCCAGTATCTGCAATCAGTTTAGGCGAGGTGGGAAAAATAGTTGCTCATGCATCAATACACTCAAAAACTGCCACATAGGACTTGGGGTAATTGTCTTTTAATTGTTACTAATCCGCTTAAGCCTCATGCACACTACTAGATTGATTCAACCCAGCGGGTTGAACGAGAAAAACTGATAGTGCAGGTCGGAGCCGCTGCATTAACAATCCGATGTTAGTACAGCAATCTTCCCTGCTGTTTTTTTAATGTGTTCTGACAGGGGTGTGGCCCAACCACCAGCACACTCCGGTCAGCGCTCTCTTACCCCAAGTCCTATGTTGCAGTTTTTGAGTGTATTTTTTTGATGCATGAGCAACTATTTTTCCCACCTCGCCTAAACTGATTGCAGATACTGGAACTACTTGCAGTTACAATATGTTGGTTTTATGGTCCCTCAAACGCTGATAACAACTGTAACTTTGCAAAGTCATTAGCAGCTATCGCAGGTTCCTTTGACCTATATAGTGGCAAATTAGATACAGGTGATTACAAAACCTACCATTAGTTATGGGGGGCTGGGGAGATCCTTGGTTGCATGCCAGCATGTTCACTTGCATAGCAAAGTAGAAATACCACTGAAATGCACCCTAATGTTTGAACAGCCAGGCCAATTATTAGGGCATCACTTTATGGTCTGTTATGGCTGAACTGTGGTGACTTCTGATTGCCATTGCTTGGATGGGTAATGTGACAAATGCCTGGATAACTGCAACCCTATTAGGTGCTCCAGGAGAGTGAATAATGTAAATAGATCATTATACTAAAGTATGGCGGTCCATGAGTTTCCAGGTCCATGTGGCTATTATGTCCTAAAGTGTTATCTCTATTTCTGTACTAAAGGACTCTTCCAGTCGCCACCACTGTGGTTTTGAAATTCTATACAGGGAGGTGCCACTATAGAAGCTTCTATACACTGTAATGACATCAGCATTGTGGGCATACACTCAATTATGGAATATAACAGTGTTGTGTAAACTAATAAAATTAGTAAATACATTTGAGACCTTCTGGCAAAATTTGTAGCTGAAAATGCAAGCAGTGATTTAATAATCATTGAATATTCCCATGGAATTTCAATTAAATGCATTAGATTGTCAATAACAGCATGAAAGCCTTCATGCAGTGCATCCGATTTACAAAAATTATTCCAAACATTAACTAAAGGGGAGCTAAAGAAAAGAGGAACTTCAGACTAGTCTGTAGCAGATATTTTTTTTCTGTGTGAAAGTCTGTTTTTTTCATGTGGGGAGGCCTCTGCTTGTCCTCACGAAATAACTAAACACTCCAATATGTTTGGGTTAGCCCGCAGGGGGTTAATGAAAAGCCCAGCCCCATGGACTTCCACCTTATCTGAAATCATGAATTTATTGAAGAATGTGTTAATGTGGTTGATTTTATTCATCCGAGGTCAAGGCTTTTCAAATTCCTTCTATGTCTCCTCCCTCCCCCCTTTTTCCTTTCACAGCAAACTTACAATGATGTTTAAACAAAGGTTTCCCAACACAAAGAACAAATTTACACAGTAAAGTTTTTTTTTTTTTTTTTTTTTTTTTTAGCTGCAACTCAAAGCCCTGTCTGGAATGATTCCAGATTTATAAAGAAAGAGAAGAGAAGAGGGGATTGTATTTTCTACAGAGCAGCAAAAAATTCCCACCTTCTGGGGAGCAAAGATCAGAAGATCCCCCACAATTTCGTTGATAGAACAAGGGAAAATTCAAATATGTTTTCTATCGCATCTTGTGTTATTTATCTTTTACATATGGCAAACCTCAAGGTGAATCACTGTCTTAATGAAAGAAAAGAAAAATAATATTTTTTTATCAGTAATTGTTTAAAATGTTTTTCATACAAATTAAAACAATTTTGAGCTTCACGTTTCAATAGAGGTTTATTTTACTTAATTACTGTGTATTTTTTATTAGCTCTACATAATAGTGGACAGTCATAGGCAGATCTATGTTAAAAATAGTATATCTGAATGAACTTAAAACATTTAGGCTTTTGTCAGGACGCAGCACCAAAATTGTTAGCGCTTGGGCCCAATGCATGTACACGGGTGCATGAATCTGTTGGAATCCACTTCCAAGCACAAAAGAACTGAAGCCGCTCTTTATTAAAAAGCTTGTGTATATTTATTGAAGTATTCCATGCACAGCCAATTCACTTGCCCCACAAGACCCAATGGGGTTGATTTTATACAACTGGAGAGTGCAAAATATAAAATCTGGTGCAGCTGTGCATGATAGCCAATCAGCTTCTAACTACAGCTTGTTTAATTAAGCTTTGACAATAAAACCGGAAAGCTGATTGATTTTCATGCACAGCTGCACCAGATTTTGCACTCTCCAGTTATAGTAAATTATCCCAATGTGTTCACTCCATCCATCTATTTGTAGCCTACAAATAAGCTCCAGATAGAATGAAATACGTGAGGGCTTGTGGGACAGGTGGATGGGCTTGTGCATGGAATACTTCAATAAATATACACAGAATTTTTGATGGAGAGCGGCTTTCCTTCTTTTGTGCATGGAAGTGGACTTTATAGAATGTCCAAGGACTACTAAAAGCTTGGACCCATTGTTGGAAGAGTAAAGGAGTAGTACGTTTGCAGCAGAACTGACTATTTTGCTGTATATTATTGAACCTATTGAAATCTGGCACTGAGGTTGGAGTATCCATACTGGACACTCCTTAGACAGTGGTCTCTCCCCTTACTTCACTGTGCCCTTCACACATACAGGTACATGGCCAAGAAGTGTTGAAGCAGGAGTGGGCATAGCCTGATGTGGAACTGCAAGATCAGTTCCCCATCAGATCCCCCTTGCTGTTGATTGACAGAGCAGGTATTGGGAGGATCCATAGCCAATATCCAGTCCAATTGTGACTTTTGAATCCAGCCACTGCTGTGCACTGTCAACTAAAAGGAACATGATGGGGAACTAGTCTCTCAGCTTACCATGGGACTTTGTTCACCCAGACACTAAGGCTGCTTTCACACTGGAGCGGTGGGGGCGCTGGCGGTAAAGCGGCGCTATATTTAGCGCCGCTTTACCGGCGTTTTAGCGGCGCATTGCGGCCGCTCGCTGGGTGTTTTTACCCCCCGCGAGCGGCCGAAAAAGGGTCAATACCGCCCGCAAACCGCCGCTGCAGCGGCGTTTTGCGGGCGGGTTCGGCGCGCTCCCCCATTGTTTTCAATGGGACCGGGCGCTATAGGAGCGGTAAATATACCGCTCCTATAGCGAGCCAAAGATGCGGCTTGCAGGACATTTTTGAGCGTCCTGCAAGCGCACCGCTTCAGTGTGAAAGCCCTCGGGCTTTCACACTGAAGGAACAGCAACAGCTGTTTCGGGTCGGTTTGCAGGCGCTATTCTTAGCGCAATAACGCCTGCAAACCGCCCCAGTGTGAAAGCAGCCTAAAGGTAGATTTAGATATTGGTCTAAACTTCTCTTGCCTCTGAAGCCTGGTCCGTGTTGGATCATGCTCCAGAGGCTACTGACAGGCAGTCAGAAAGCAATGCAACACCTCCTCAACTAAGTAAAACAAGCCACACCATTTTATCTGGTCTAGATGGCTTCAATCTATGACTTAGCTAAACATATTGGTTGACATGATATCTATGTTTAGCATAGCTAAACATATATACATTCTCTAAATATCAATACTTGATCATATATAAATGTTGAATATAGTGCTGGGTTTATAAGGAGGCAAAAAATGGGAAACTGCCCTGGGTCAGTCCTGACAGAAAGGGCCACCCTTTATACAAAAAACTATTTAAAACAATATACAAAATTATATAAAATAATAAAAATAAACAATAATAAAATATTATAAAATAAATAAATAATAAAAATGACTATCTTTTTTTTTTTTAAATGTGTCTTGGAAATAATATTTTGCTGCCTTTTAAAAACCTGTGACTGTCATTGGGAATGTAAACCAACTCTGTGTATGAAGGGGCCCCCCCCAAATCTGAATTGCCCTGGGCCACTCAAGGTCTAAATCTGGCCCTTGTTGATTAACCGCTTCCCGACCGGCCACTGCATATATACGTCAGCAGAATGGCTCGGGCAGGCAGAATCACGTACCTGTACGTGATCGTGCATGTGCCTGCCCGTGGGTCGCGCGCGCGCCGCTAGCGTCGCGCTCGCGACCCGGTCGGGAGCTCCGTGACCCCGGCCGCGGGACCAGCGGACCCGATCGCCGCTGGTATCCCGCGATCGGGTTACGGAGCGGAAGAACGGGGAGAGGTCTATGTAAACAAACCTCTCCCCGCGCTTCCTACACTGACTGTCAGTGATCGGCGGTTCCCTGTCATCGGGAACGCCGATCAATGACGTCACACGTACAGCCACGCCCCCCTACTGTAAAAAAAAACACACACACGTCACACTGACTCCTCCCCGCCCCCTAGTGGTTAACCCCCTAACTACAACTGTCATTTACATAGGAATCAGTGCTATTTAAATAGCACTGATTGCTGTATAAATGACAAATGTCCCAAAAATGTGTCAAAAATGTCCGATGTGTCCGCCAAAATGTCGCAGTCACAATAAAAATCGCTGATCGCTGCCATTACTAATAAAAAAAAAAATATTAATAAAAATGCTATAAAACTATCCCCTATTTTGTAAACGCTATAACTTTTGCGCAAACTAATCAATAATCGCTAATTGCGATTTTTTTTACCAAAAATATGTAGAAGAATACGTATCGGCCTAAACTGAGGAAAAAAAATGTTTTTTTATATATTTTTTGGGGATATGTATTATAGCAAAAAGTAAAAAATATTGCATTTTTTTCAAAATTGTCGCTCTATTTTTGTTTATAGCGCAAAAAATAAAAACCGCAGGGGCGATCAAATACCACCAAAAGAAAGCTCTATTTGTGGGAAAAAAAGGACGCCAATTTTGTTTTGGAGCCACGTCGCATGACCGCGCAATTGTTAGTTAAAGCGACGCAGTGCCGAATTGCAAAAAGGGGCCTGGTCCTTTAGCTGCAAATTGGTCCGGGGCTGAAGTGGTTAAATAGATTATCCATGATAATTGTGTACACGATACAGTATATATAAGTAATACATTATTATTAATCTACAACACACAAATCATACAAAATAATTTATTATCTATATAACAATTGATCTCCCAAGCCACACTGAGACCAAATGGAACAAAATAATGCAAATCTTATATCCATACATCCATATATTCGAGCCTTCATTCTCAAAATCTTTCTTTCTTTATTACAACTCCTCCAATGTGGATTTAACCTATTAATACCCACAAATCTAATGCCTGTTAGATTCTTATTGTGATACTGTAAAAAAAAGTATAGACAAAGTAGGTTCCTTAAATCCTGTTAATGTTCCCATCATGCTCCCATATTCTCACTACCAAAATATTGTAGACCACGTGGGCACTGGAGCACATATACAACAAATCTGATATGACAAGTTATACATTTATCAATCCGATGTACTTATTAGTACTATTAGATGTAAGGGACATTTTTCCTTCTATTCCTTTTTCCTCAGTCTACAGATATTACAAGTTTTGCACAGAAAAAAACCTTCTATACCCCCCGAAAAGGAGGCTTTTAAAGGTTTGATGATGTTGAGGGCAGTTATGTTCCTAGGACAATGGATATTTTTATTCAAGAGTATAGGAGGATTTTCTGGCAAAACAGATGGGCATTCCCATATTTGGGTAAAGATATCACCAGTGTCCCCAGCTTATGTGTTTATATATATCTTTACAGCTAAAAAGGACCAGGGATAGAGCCCAGTGTGGGCCACACTATTCCCCACTCCGAGCACTGACATACCTCTGTGCTCAGAGTTGGTCTTTATTACCACCAGTTTCCTAATCTGTGAACTAGTAGTAATTCTAAAATAATCTCTCACTTCCATAGCAACAGGTTTCTAACATGGCTGTTAGAACTAACTAGAACTAAGTTAGAACTAACTGAATCTGTTGCCTATGTCAGTAATGTTACCAAGACTGACATATATGCTTGCATGAATTAGGCACAGGTAACTATATGGACCTACTGTCATAAAAGTGTCATTAACACTTTATTGAATTCCCCTGATTACATTGCAGTTTAGTACTCCTTAAGTGTGTTTCCTGCATTACTTTTTTTATTTTTAATACTTGCCTTAATTTTCATCTGATCTAGCCAGCAATAGGGTGATGACACTCGCTCTCTGTACTGTATCTATGAAAGATCAACAATGTCACCCTGGGATAGAACCAAGGAAAACCTCCCTCTCTCCTCTTTTCTGTATCATAGGGTATGTGTTCTGTAGTTCACAGAAAGAACTGGGAACAATCAATTTGTCTGTGTAGATAGTATTTTTTCTCCCTGATGTCATATGACACTGTCAACTTTTTTCAAATTGTTAAACATCTGTGCAAAGAAAACATTATTTCAGTTGACTGGCTCTCAAATGGTAAGCTTCAAAGGTCTCAGGTTTTTCATGAATAAAAACTTTCAACTGTTGGTAGAATTTTTTATGATGTATGGATTTTTCAAATTGAACAGTAATCTGTGTTTTGCTGCCTAGAATTATAAGAATTATTGTTAACATTGGCTAGATCTTTGAAAAATTACATTACATTGTAATTTGTCTGGTAGCAGTGTGGTAATAAGAACTTAGAAATAATTGCTGGGTTTTAAATTTTTTGCTAAACTAACAAAAAAAGACCAAAATTTGGAAAAAAATATGTCTTTGTTTTTATTATAACATTTTACAAATAAGTAATTTTTCTACTGCACTGATGATGCAGCACTGATGGGCACTGATAAGCTGTACTGATGGGCACTGATGATGAGGCACTGATAAGGCTGCACTAATGGGTACTGATGAGGCTGCACTAATGGGCACTGATGAGGCTGACACGAGACTGTGTATAAATGGTCACTCAGAATGGCACTCCTAACTGCCTGTTTAAATACCTTGGCTGGGCAGAAGGTGCTCAAAATTAATCAATCAGTCAGCCATTAAAGTACAGTAATACCTTGGATTGCGAGCATAATTTGTTCCAGAAGCATGCTTTTAATCCAAAGCACTCTTATATCAAAGCAAATTTTCCCATAGGAAATAATGGAAACTCAGATGATTCGTTCCATGACCATTTATTCATATAACAATGATTACGGCAAAACAAAATACACTATAAAGTGTACTATAAACATAAAACAAATTAAACTGCACTTTAAAATACAGTACTGAACAGTAGTAGGAATCCTGTAATGTACCTCTGTGTTGCAAAATTTTAAGGTAAAAACAAAAGAAGGTGTACACTCACAATGTTAAGGAGTCTGGTGCTCATCTATTTAAAGCCGCTGTGTATACTGTATGTAGAGTAAAGCTGCTGGTGTACAGTATACAGCTCTGTATATGGCCAGAGGTTAGTGCTTATCCATTTAAAGCCGCTCTGTATACAGTACTGTATGTTCAGTAAAGCCACTGGTGTACAGTATACAGTACAACGCTGTATGTGGCCACAGTTTCAGCCCCCAGTGTGTCCAGGAAGCGATGAGAGCCACCATCGGCCGCAAATCTCTGGCCACATACAATGCTGTACTGTATACTTTACACCAGCGGCTTTATTGTACATATACACAGCGGCATTACATGGATGAGCAACAGACTCCTTCACATTGTGAGTGTAATTCTATTTTTTTTTACATAAAAAAAAAAAATTCTCGTATATCAAGACAGCGCTCGCAGATTGAGGCAAAAATTAAAAGAAAAAGTTGCCAGTTTTTCAAAATGCTCTTAAACCACGTTAATCTTAAACCGAGGTTTCACTGTATATGTAAACCCATTCAGTTTAAAATAGAAATTAAAGGAAAAACATTTGTGTATAGATATAAGAAATGATAAATACCCTTTTCCCCCCCTTTTTAAAAGTGATCACATTCCCTCTGTTCTCAGCTGAATAAGGAGCTCAGAGAGCTGAGGAAAGAGGAACAGCAGCACAATTGTCTTCCCAGTAAAAGGCTGTGCCAGGGTGGGTGGGTGTCAGGACAAGTCTGATCATTGGAGGAGAGCAGGCTGAGCTCTCAGCACAGCTAGAAAACTGACCAAACTGTGCTTTCATGCCTAGCCTTGTCAGTTTTTAATAGGAGAGAAGAGGGACTGGCAGGAACACAAGGTATTTCACACAAAGGTAGAAATACAAAGAGAACAGGATACTTTTTCATACAAATACATGGTACAGCAGGCACACATCAATATACAAAGCCATTCACAACTCCACCCCAAGTTACATCACCAATCCTGTCTCCAAATATCACCCAAACCATCCTCTCTGCTCCTCTCATGACCTCCTACTCTCAAACCCCCTTGTCTGCTCCTCCCTCATCTCCAGGATTTCTCTGGAGCCTCTCCCATCCTCTGGAACAGGCAATCCCTGAAAACTCATCTCTTCACCGAAGCCATCACGCCTCCAACCAATCTTTTACCAATTCCATCAGCTTATTCCTCACAGTTACAACCTTTTGTACCACCTGCCCCACCCTATTAGATTGTAAGTTCTTCTGAGCAGGCCCTCTTAATCCTCATGTATTTTATTGTATTGCAACTGTATTGTCTCCCTTTTATATTGTAAAGCGCTGGGTAAACTGTTGGTGCTATATAAATCCTGTATAAAAATAATAATAACACATGATGTGTGCATTGCAGCACACAGCATTGTGGTGTGAATAGGCTCTTATCCAGCCTGTGCAAACATTCATTGAATGGTAAGAAAGAGAAACAAAAATTTGCTTGGTTGTAGCACAGCCATATCCTTGAATATGTTAAGCCTTTAATATGTTAATATGTAGCCCTCTGCATAGCTATTGATTAATGTTGCTGATATAACAGATCTTGAAAAAAAAAAAAAATCTAAAGCTGGCTTCACACATTACAATCTTTTTATACAATCTTGTTTGGGTGTAACATTATCCATGCCAGGGGTAGGCAACCTTTGGAGCGCAGTGTGCCGAAAAATGTTTTTAAAGAAATTGAGCGTGCCGATTTTATAACAAAAAAATGTCAACTTCACACTCTCAATCACGAAAAGGATTTTTTATAAAAGTAAATGCTGTAAACTACTTTAGTAGTGAGACATTAACATCCTACACTCTCACTCCTCAGATCAGTCCCAATTCCAGCAACTCCACACTTCAGACCCCTTGCTCATCTGCCCCACCAATGTAACACTCTGCACATCTGCCCCACCACTGTAACCCGTTCCACATCTTCTCCACCACTGTAACCCCCTGCACATCTGCCCCACCACTGTAACCCCCTGTACATCTGCCCCACCACTGTAACCCCCTGCACATCTGCCCCACCACTGTAACCCCCTGCACATCTGCCCACCGCTGTACTACCCTGCACATCTGCCCCACCTCTGTACCCCCCCTGCTTTTCTGTCCCACCACTGTAACCCCCGTACACCTGCCCCACCACTGTACCACCCTGCTCTTCTGTCCCACCACTGTAATCCCCTGTACATCTGCCCCACCATTGTACCACCATGCTTTTCTGTCCCGCCACTGTAACTCCCTGCACATCTGCTCCACCGCCGTACCCCCATGCTCTTCTGTCTCACCGCTGAACCATCTTCTGTCTTAACACTGAACTTATCTACTCAGATGACATCAAGCTATACAGTGGAATAACGTCCTTACAGGATGTCTCCAATTTACAAGCCGACCTCAATGCACTGTCTATTGGGCATTGGGTGACTATGTGGCAGATGAGGTTTAATGTTGATAAATGTAAAGTTATGCACTTGGGGGCTAAGAATATGCATGCATCATACATACTAGGGGGAGTACAACTGGGGGGATCCATAGTGGAGAAGGATCTGGGGGTTTTGGTAGATCATAAGCTCAATAATAGCATGCAATGCCAAGCTGTGGTTTCCAAAGCAAGCAAAATCCTTTCTTGTATTCAAAGAGGTATGGACTCCAGAAAGAGAGATATCATTTTGCCCCTGTTCAAATCATTAGTAAGACCTCATCTGGAATATGCAGCTCAGTTTTGGGCACCAGTTCTCAAAAAGGATATTGGGGAACTGGAGAAAGTGCAGAGAAGGGCAACCAAACTGATAAGAGGCATGGAGGAGCTCAGCTATGATGATAGATTAGAGGAACTGAATTTATTCACTCTTGATAAGAGGAGATTAAGGGGGGATATGATCAACATGTACAAATATATAAGGGGCCCATACAGTGAACTTGGTGTGGAGTTATTCCCTTTACAGTCAACAAAGAGGACAAGGGGGCACTCTTTACATCTGGAGGAAAAGAGATTTCATCTCCAAATACGGAAGGGTTTCTTCACAGTAAGAGCTGTGAAATGTGGAATAGACTCCCTGCAGAGGTGGTTCTGGCCAGCTCAGTAGATTGCTTTAAGAAAGGCCTGGATTATTTCCTAAATGTACATAATATAACTGGGTACTAACATTTATAGGTAAAGTTGATCTGGGGAAAATCCGATTGCCTCTTGGGGGATCAGAAAGGAATATTTTTCCCCTGCTTTAGCAAATTGGATCATGCTCTGCTGGGGTTTTTTCGCCTTCCTCTGGATCAACTGTGGGTATAGAATTGGGTCCCACCAATGTTCCCCCTTTCTCGTCTGCCCTGCCACTGTACCTCCCTGCACATCTGCTCCACCGCTGTATCCCCATGATCGTCTGTCTCACCGCTGAACCATCCTCTCATCTGTCCTAACACTGAACTCTATGCTCATCTGCCCCACCACTGTAACCCCCTTTCTCATCTGCCCTACCACTGTACCTCCTGCACATATATCCCAGCTCTGTTCCCCCTGCTCTTCTGTCCCACCACTGTAAGCCCCTGCTCTTGTGTTCCACCGATGTACCTCCTTTCTCCATTACACATCTGCCCCACCTCTGTACCCCCCGCTGAACCCCCTGCTCATCTTTCGCACCACTGTAATCCTCTTCTCATCTGGCCCAACACTGAACACGCCCCTGCTCATCTGCCCCACCTATGTACCCCCCTGCTTATCTGTCCCACCAATGCACCTCTTTTCACATCTGCCCCACCGCTGTACCCCTCCTGCTCTTCTGTCCTACTGCTGAATCCCCTTCTCATCTGCCCTAACACTGAATCCCCCTGCTCATCTTTCCCACCACTGTAACCCTCTTCTCATCTGGCCCAACACTGAACACCCCCCTGCTCATCTGTCCCACCACTGAACCCCCTCTCATCCCTCCCACCGCTGTACCTCCTGCACATCTGCCTCCCCACTGTACCCCCTGCTCATTTGTCACATCAATGTCCCCCTTTTCCTATCTGCCCCATCACTGTACCTCCCTGCACATCTGCTCCACCGCCGTATCCCCATACTCTTCTGTCTTACTACTGAATCACCTTCTCATCTGTCCTAACGCTGACCCCACTTTCTTATCTGCCCCACCAATGTAACCCGCTTTCTCATCTGCCCCACCAATGTACCTCCTGCACATCTGTCTCACCTCTGTATTCCCTGCTCTTTTGCCCCACCTCTGTTCCCCCTGCTCTCCTGCCCCAACACTGTAACCCCTTGCTCATCTGTCCCACCAATACACCTACTTTCACATCTGCCCCACTGCTGTACCCCCCTGCTCTTCTGTCCCACCGTTGAATCCCCTTCTCATCTGCCCCAACACTGAACCCCCCTGCTCATCTTTCCCACCACTGTAACCCCCTGCTCAACTGCCCCATCACTGTACCTACTTTCTTTTCTGTCCCACCACTGAACCCCCTCTCATCCCTCCCACCACTGTACCTCCTGCACATCTGCCCCACTGTTGTACCCTCCTGCTCTTCTGCCCCACCTCTGAACCCCCCCTGCTCATTTTCCTCACCGTTGTACCCTCCTGCTCATCTGCTCCACGCTGTAACCTCTTCTTATCTATGATATGTGTGATATGCAGAGTGGTGAAAGGAAGCAGAGATGAGACACATATACCTGTCCTGGCACACTCATCCTGCTGATCCGCCTCTCGCATCTAGCCCACGTGCTTGTATGTGATGTATGTGATGTCATATACAAGCATCTGGAATGGATGCACAATGATGATCTCAGGTCAGGGGCATTTTCTGAAAGTAGTGGGCATGTTTGCCAGATCATAAGTTGGGCCCCCGCAGCTGAGAAAAAGTGCGGCGCCCTGCAGCAAAAGTTGGGGGTGATTTTCATTGGGCTGAATACTGGCTGTGGCTTAAAGGGACACAGAGTGCAGGGGTTCAGTAGTAAGTGAAGCAAAGGTTCAGGAATAATTTCAGCAAAGTTCCCAGAAGCCCAACAGTAATTCCACAAACTGTCACCTGATTGTGGCTTTCTCAATCACAGTGAAATCCCTTCTTTCTGAGATTGATAGTGGCAACCAAGCGAGTCATCTTCCTCCAGATGGTGGGCGGGGCTAACAGGATTGTGATTGGCTTTAGCAGTGGCACAATGACAGTCCTCCTTCCCCTAGCAGAACTGCACCCAATCTCTTCCCCATCACAAAATCTGACGATCGCAGCTACAGAAAAGTTAGAGAACCAAACAATGTTTCCCATCTTTTACAATGTGTGGGGGCACAATGCCTCCTCCTCAGTGCAGGTGCGGTGTGGGGAACTCTGAGATTAGAATGCATTAGTGTCTCACTGACACTTCCCTGCACTGCTCTGCTGATGGGGAGGGAGTCGAATGCCGGCAAAAGAGGCTTTGAGTGCCGCTTACGGCACCAGTGCCGGGGGCTGCCTACCCCTGAGCTATGCTGTTTGTGGCCTACCCAACTGGATTTAAATCAATTGGATTGCTAAAGTAGGTCCAGGTATTACATAGTTATTGGTAAATTTTGCTGATCTAGCAGATTCTAAAGAAAATCTAACTTGCATGCCACCAAATAAGGACCTTACAATTATATTTAGAAAACTGTTATTTCTTCCCTTTTGTAGAACTTTGAAAACATTATTGTGACTTGAAAATAAAGAGAGAAAGAAGTGCAGCAACTCCTTGACTGATGTTTGAATGTTTCTCAGTCTGTAAAATGTGCAAATTATTTGCTTGCTGAAATGACTTGGGATCAATTAATTGTCTATAGAAACTCTGAAGAATATAAAGTTTCATTCGGAGCCAGTGAAAACATGCCTTTCTGGGAAAGGTTAAAGCAGTACACTTCATGGGTTTATTTTTCCAGGAGTGTTTTTTTCTTTAATAAGACAAAATAATGCTTACCCAATCCAAAAAGAATTTGTCTGTAAACTGAAGTTAAGAAAAATAGAGAAATTTGGAGAGGTTGGAAACTGCACACGTTATCAATTTGATTCTACAAAAAAATGAACACAAACAGTTATAAGAAACGTGCTGGAAGTCTGTTTAATCACTTTTCTCCATTTGCCAAGAAATGGTTTGAGTTTCCTGGTTGAAGACACTTTCCTTTTGTTTGGATTCTAGTGTTTCTTCATATTTGTTTCTTTGTGTCTTGTCTCCTTGGTGATATGATTCAAAAAAAGGACGGCATAGCATACTGCTTTTTGAATGGACCTAGAACTCTTGCGTTAAATTGTCTGAAGTGAGAACATGTCTTTTGAACATAGCAACCAATCAGCTGCTCCACTTCCATTCTGTTTTGGGAACCTTAAACAGAAAACCTGATTGGCTGCCATAGGCAAATGGATTTCTGTGCCCTACGGTCCTGAAATCTTTATCAGGTTTGCACATTTTGGGAACCTGCCAGATGTTCACTTTTATGTTTTCTTGTAAATGCATGAGATGGAGAGTTTGATTGGTTGCAGTGGAAAACAAACACAGTTGTTAGTAAAAGTTAAAGTGGGGCTCCAGGCTCCTTCAGAAAAAATTAAAAGCCAGCAGCTACAAATACTGTAGCTGTTAACTTTTAATATTAGGACACTTACCTGTCCAGGAATCCAGCGGTATCTTCACCTGAGACGATTTTTCAATCAGCTATCAGGTGCTGCCGCCGCCACCATCTATAGGATGGGGATAAGGGAAACCGGCAGTGAAGCCTTGCAGCTTTACAGCTTGTTCCCTACTGTGCATGTGTAAGGCACACTGCTCTCTGGGCCGGCTGTGGGGGAAGGAGGAGGGCAACCAAACTTCTGGCTGGGTTTGCCACGGCAAACTCAGCCGGAAGTGGGAGCGGGTACCTGTCAAAGCCAGGTACCCTCCCCCAAAATGTTCCAAATGTGTTAGCGGAGGGAGGGGGAGGCAGACAAGCAGAGCTTCCCCTTTTGGGTGGAGCTCTGCTTTAAGCCTCGTACACACTAGTCATTTTTTTTTGTTCAACCCAGCAGGGCTGAACAAAAAAAACTGACAGCTCAGGAGGAGCTGCTGTACTAACAATTCAATGTCAGTACATCAATCTCCCCTGCTATGCTCTTGTGTTCTGACTGGGGGACATCCCCCCACCATAACACTCCAGTTAGCGATCTCAGGCATTGACTGTGAGCGCTGATTGGTAGCTGATCGGCAGACCTTTTTCAGCCGAATGGCCTGCTTCTGTCAGACTGACTCCAGTACACACGGGCCGAATGTTAGCCAGTTTCTATTGAACCAGCCGATGCTGTCTGACTTTTAGCCTGTGTGTACTAAGCTTTAACCTGAACTTGGTGCTTACAAGTTAATTTGTTAGTTTTTAGGTTAATCCATTTGGCTTTGACTAAAGCCCAACTGCACCTTTTGGGATTAAATTAAAATTGTATCGCCTTTAAAAATAAAAAGCAGAATACTGACATATAATCACACACATAGGTTGGACTTGATGGACTTATGTCTTTTTTCGACCTCTCCTACTACTTACTAATGACTGCAATACTCATTTTCTCTATGGTACTGTTCCTTGCAAATCAATTTTTCCGGTCCCAGCTCCTGTTCCTCTTCTGGGGCAAATGACCCCAAACGTAATCCAAACCACTTCCTGAGAATGTGTATAGAGTGATTTTTACAAAAACATATGTGCATGTGTGCGTTAAACTTTTTCCCTCCTGGCACTCATCCTTGGCCCTCGTCATTTACTATATCAGTCAAATGCAGGACTTTCAGTGAAAAGTAGAGTCTCTGAAAGTATATCTAGAGCCCAAACTTTTTTCTATGGGTTGGATAGTGTGGGTAAGGCTTATACACCTGTCAGGGCAGAAGCATAAGATACATAAATAATAAATAGTGATCAGCAAACCTGTCCTGGTTCAATTTGCTGAGGGTGCTGCAAACCCCGTTTGAAATTTGGTGAACCAGAACTTAGTGGCAAATTCTATTAAAATTATTTGGGGGGGGGGGGGGGGGGGATCCATTCTGACCACTTTATGGTTTTATGGGCCCTGCCAGCTTAGAGGGTGACAAAATACTCATGATGAAATCCTCAAAGCACAGGCTGGAGCCACGGCCTAAAGCTGTACATAGTGTCCTACAGACAGCATCAGGAATATCATTCTCTGGCAGTACAAATTTGGTTGTGTAACATATTTTTTTCTTTTGCAGTTAACTTGGCCTACATTACACAACAGCACTCCAAACTGTTTTTTTTTTTTTTTTTTTTAAGCTTAAAAAAAATCCTCAGGTAACTTTAGAAATTACACAAGTTTTGACATCAAGTAGTAATTGGCCTGCTTTGACCGGCGGATTGATATTGGCTAGTGGTTATCTGAAGCTGTCTGTCTTTTTGCTGGTGCCAAACTGTTCTGCTGCTGGACATTTTCTGTCATTAAGAATTAAGAGACCACAGAAGATACAGCAGTATAAAGTTGTCCAATGGCAGGGCGGTGCTTATTATGCCTAGGCCAATATGTACACAGAGACACAGCCAAAACTTTTAGACCCCTTTCACACTGAGGCGCTTTACAGGAGCTATAGCACTAAAAATAGCACCTGTAAAGCACCTATAAAGCGCTTCTCCTGTCACTCAAATGTGAAAGCCAGAGAGCTTTCACGCTGGAGCGGTGCGCTGGCAGGACTTCAAAACAAGTCCTGCAAGCAAAGCAGCTTCTTTGAGATGCTTTAGGAGCGGTGTATACACCACTCCTAAAGCGCCCCTGCCCATTGAAATTAATGGGCAGCGCTGCCGAAGCGCCAGCCGCTTTGTGGGTGCTTTTAACCCTCTTTCGGGCACTAGCGTGGGTTAAAAACGCCTCGCTAGCGGCCGAAAACGTCGGTAACGTGCCGCTAAAAATAGAGGCGCTTTACCTCCAACGCCTCCAATGCCCCAGTGTGAAAATGCTCTTACTGAAAGAATTAAGAGACCACATATGATACAGCAGAGTAAAATTAGCACTTAGCCATACAGTTTTGATGAACAAGACTAGGCCTAAACATCTGAAATGTACAAAAGACACAGGGCAAAGACACTGGAGGACAGGAGCTGAAGCCATCTTACTAATTTTATTCACATTCATGCAACAGGGAGTTGATATCTGTGTGCAGACGGACACCATTTTGTTGAAGTCTACTAGACAAGCCGGTTCTGGCTGTCTTACACTAGACTATTCACATGCTGATCCAACTGATATAGGTTTGGGGGGCATTCAAGCTGTACTATTTTCATTATCTAAGGAAAGTTACACTGGAGATATAAAAACAAAGTGTCAGCTTAACAATTGGAGTCAATTTTGCATTAGATATTCAGCAGGCATGAATCTGCTCAGTTATGGTTGTGTCTTGAACCTGTCAAATAGGTTATTGCACTTCTAGCTCTGGGCCAAAGAACTTTAGTTATAGAGTGCTGGAAAAACCTCCTAATGAACTATAGTGTCAAATTCCCAAGTGAACAGAAGCACAGAAATCCTACTTCTGATATTTCTTGGGTTGAAAGATCTGATTAACAGAGTTAAATAAACATTTTAAAGTCAAACAAATTGAGCATGGAAAGCCCTTATACAACAGAACTCATATTAATTGAGCATGAATTAAAAATAAGGGTATACAGCCCTTAGGTGAACATCTGAACATTTTTACTGTATAACTTTTGTGTATTATTCATACTTATAGCCAGGTGCTTGGCTAAGAATGAGAGTGAGAGAAATAATGTGATGCAGATGCTCTATGCTTTTAATAAACTGCTCTTGCTGGCCCTAGCAACATTGCCTGCCTCCAGCCAGTAGGGGATGCAGACATGCCTAAAGAATTCAACAGACCTCTATGCAGTCCACAATGGAATGTGAGAATTTAGGTTCAAGAAGGGAGCCATGCTCCCGCTCCCTTCTTTTAAATCGTGTAAACAGGCAAAACAATTCCAATGAGCTTGGCCATGATGGCCTCTAAACCCTGATTATGCCTTCTAAGGGGAAATGCGTCGGACAGAGCTAGTGGTGTGATGTCAGCACGCGGGGACCGGCTCACAGCCATTGCGGCCATGCCCATTGGAATCTTTTTGCCTGTTTACACGATTTACTATGTAAGTGCAATACTTTTTATTGAACGAACTCTTAAAAGCAGTATAACACTATGAGCTCTCTCCCTTGTCATTAATGTATGGATATGTGGGAGTAACACATTATCTAGTGACTGTTCAAGAGCATGTCACAGTCCTCCAGAGGGGAATATTCCTCACAATCTCCTTTGTGAGATTGTGTGGTCTGGTAAGCAGCCTGTTTGCCCTAAGGAGCACCGTGGTGACACAGAAGCCCTTTATTGAAACAAATTTTCAGCACAAAGCACGTTTTCTGCACTTGGATGGACTGTATTTGGACTTTTATTTCTTATGTATGAATAATTTGATTATTCATTACATTTATTTATTAGTGAATTTTTTTTTGCATTTTGCACTTTATAAGAAATGTTTATTATGTAATCCTTGCACATGATTTGCACTATATAGTTTGTAATTTCACACAGCAGTGGACATTCGATACTGGAGGGTCTCAACTGATATTATGTGATTTTTATATCCACCATAGTTTTTTTGGAGACAGCGCATTATTATTATTTTTATAGAATATTTCGCTGGGTTGGTGAGCTGCTGCTGTGGGGTTTTTATTATCTACTGCTACAGTAGGAGACTGGGCCCTTTATGAACTGACTAATAGCCATCTAGTAGCCTTATTGCTGCCTACAGGCTTGACTGAGACTGTTCTCATGTGCACCAATGGTACAACTGGGCCCCAACACTAGCTGTCTGAATAGTTGTGACCAAAGACTTTCCATTTACAGCTGCTATACAGAGACCTCTACCTATTGCTTATGCTAAGAGGTACCTCTCAGGGGACATTGCACCATATCCTAGTCATTCTCCTAGAATGCACTCTTGTCTAGTTATAATATTATTATTTACATTGCAGTTAATGCTTATATGCACTGGTTATTGCAGACTTTGCTGATTTATGTGTTGATTACTGTCAGGAGTCAGGAAAGAGGCCGATTGTTGAGAGGGAGCCCCTTGCGGCTAAGTGCAGTGCTTCCCTGAAAGTGATACAGGGAGAGCAGTGCCCAAAGGTGCTTGGTTTGCCAGGTGTTTGCTGGTGATGAGCCGGCCACTTGGAGAGAACTGAGAGTCTCTGGGATGATCCGTAGGGCCACTGAGCTTTGGTTCAGATAGGTTTCACCAGTAGGACAAACCAGGAACAGAAGGTGAAGACAAGCTAAGGGTCCTACACGTGAGATAAGTCCACAAGTATCAGATGCGAAGTACAGGCGAGGGAGCAGACAAGAGCGTAGTCAGTGGGGAAAGCCAGGGGTTAATCAGGAGAGAATCCGAAGCAGAAGTCAGAACAAGCGTTAATGGGGAATCAGAATCACGAAAACACAGGAGCTCAGGAAACACTGGGAAGCTGATGATAATCCAGCAAGGGACGGCTCCAACAGCAGGCTTAAATAGACGCAGAAGTACTGCCCACATCAGTCACACTGTGTGCCGTGGCGGACAAGATTGTCTTGGGTGGGATTGCCAGTCCTTCTTCAGCCATTTCCTTGACAGTTACATAGTTACATAGTTAGCTAGGCCGAAAAAAAACACAAGTCCATCCAGTTCAACCATAAAAAAAAAATAATAATAAATAAAAGTAAAAAATATCGTACAATCCAATATATCCAATTCTATACCCACAGTTGAGTAGTCTAGTGGTACAGAACTCTATTCTAAGTTACTTTGGCATAGTGATTATACTGTCTAGAACCTGCCTTCTGTAGGTTCAGACACCTTCTTCTTCTTTTGCTCAAACCGCCATTCATTATAACCTATACCAATATATTGAGTTTAAGTGATTGGAAAGTCTTGTTTTTTTTCCTATAAAAATGACAAACGTTATACCTACCTGCTCTGTTGCAGTGGATTTGCACAGAGCAGCCCGAATCCTCCTCTTCTCGGGGGCCTCTTCTCTGCTCCTTGCCCCTCCCTCCTGTTCAGTGCCCCAACAGCAAGCAGCTTGCTATGGGGGCACCCAAGGCGAGTCACAGCCTGTGTCCATTCAGACACAGAGCCCTTACCCGGCCCCCCCCTCTCCCCTCCTCACAGCAGTGGCAGCCAATGGCACAGCTGCTATGTCTCAGCCAATCAGGAGGGACACGGCAGAGACACTCGTGGACATCGCTGGACAGAGAGTTACCTCAGGTAAGCGTTAGGGGGCTGAGGGGGCTGCTGCACATAGAAGGCTTTTTATCTTAATGCATAGAATGCATTAAGATAAAAAACCTTCTGCCTTTAGAACCCCTTTAATTTACTCTAAACCGTCTGGTATCTATTTCCTGGTACTAATTCACAGTCATGTTAAAGGTATCTATTATCATGTTCTTATAAGGTTTGCAGTTACTTTAATTTAACCAGGTGTGTCAGAGGGGCTAAGGTTGTTCTTGGAGTTGAGGTGCAGAACAGAGAACCCAAATTACCAAGCGGATTCTCCATGGGTAGTGCTACATGCTGTACCTCTGAAATCTATCCTATTAAGGGTATTCTAAATCTCTAAAGAGAGCTACAAACTGGTTAGATTTAGTGCTTAAAATAGAGGATACTCATGCATTTAGAGTAGAAATCTTTAGTGTTGAAATACCTTGATGCAAGATGTGGTATACATTAGTGCTGAGTAAGCTGAATACTGACTCAGTTTCATAGTTTAGATGATCATTCAGCCTTTGTGGCTAAAGAGTATGTGTACTTTCTTACAAAATACACTTAAACACTCTCCCAAGCCTTCCTGACCTAAACCGACACCAGCTGCTTATTTACCTGATAGGACAGGTCTCAGCCTACTTTGATGTTCACATCTCTATGGCTGAAATCATCTTCACTACTAGCCATGCCTGTGCATTGAGCCCTCATTGGCTTGTATATGGGCCATGTCTCAGTGTCTCTAGTTAAAAAAAGTGTTGTTCTGGGATTTTTTTTTTTTTTATCTTATTGCTAGAACTAATTATGAGGGTCTACAAAAGTGGCTATTGATAAGAGTAAAATAAATAAATAATTCTTCATGAGATTAAATATGGAGTTAGTAGAAATAATGGCATTCAGCCCTATGAGATATATGTGCAAAGTGATAGATTCTTCAGATAATGCATATTGTAAACCAAAATAAAAAAAACAGTAACTGGAGGAACAATTTTATAAGTATTTAAATTTAAAAGTCATTTTAAGGTAAATACATTTTGTTGACACTTAAGGATTTTAATCAAATTATTTGCCTTCCTCGGTTCCTTTCCCCAATCATGTAAAGAAAAACTTTAAAATAAAACCGTTCTGTTTTCAGCGCATATCCTGTTTTGGATCCAGTGATGTGCTTCTCTATGCAATGTTGGCAGATCATAGCTGGTGGGAGAGATAAATTGGAAGCTCCGCTTTATGTCTTCCTCCCCCTCCTCTTCTATTTTTTTGGGGGCACTTTTTTGGGGGGGGGGGGGGCAGGTACCTGGTTTTGACAGATACCCACAAACATCTGGGACATGTCACAGGTCCCAGAAGGCTGCGGGTCCATTCACAAAGAGCAGTAAGACTCGCGCATGCGTAATGGGCAGCCCCCCGTGAAGCCACAAGGAATCACAGCCAGCTGCCCACAGAAAACATGCCAGTGCTGTGGACCCTTGGACAGATAAGTGCCCTTTCAGTATTTAAAGCTGCTGACTTAAATTTTTTGCAAAAAGGCTGCACAACCGCTTTAGTGTATTCTCTGCATTAAAGTAGAACTATGGGAAAAACTTTTTTTTTTTCATTTTAGATACAGCAAGGGAGGGTTATAACCCCTGTCAGATTTGTTTTCACCATCTGTGTCTCATTGCAGAGATTTCCTTTAACTTTCTGTCCCATATTCAAACAGGAAGCGAGAGGAAATCCCTGCATATTAGGGGAATTTCTTGGGGACCCCAGGTCACCAGAACTAGTGTCCCCATTGGAAGATTTACCCTCTATTACTTTTCTGGGGTGAACCCAAAATTTGGGATTTTCTTTTACTTTCGCTTTCAATTATAAAGGTAATCAGGACAAATAGAGAGGGTAAATCTCCTTAATGGGGGCACAGCAGAAATAAAAACCTGACAGGAGTTCTAATCTCTCTCCACTCTATCCAAAACGAAAAAAAAAAAAAAAAAAGTTTTGCTTTTAGTTATACTTTAAGGTAAAAAACCTTTCTGGTGTAGCTACCCCTGCAGCCCCCCCCTCCCTACCTACCTTCCTACCTACCTATCTAATGCTTACCTGAGCCCAATCTTAGTCCAGCACTGTGCATGAGATGTCTCTCCAGGTAAGTTTGATGGGTTTGGTATTTAAAAAAAAAATTAACCTTTAATATCACTTTAACTTTATGTTGCTGAGTATAGAAAATGGGGTGCAGTTTGGGGCAAACAGCTATCTGTCAGCTTTAATGTTTTTAATAGATATCTGGACATAGAAAGGAAAACACTTTTTTTTTCCATGAATGGTTACTCCAGAGATAATTTTCCCACCCAACTTATGCTTCATGTACACTAGCAGCTCCTAAACTTGAGTTCAGGAGCTTTTGGTGTTTTTTTTTTTTGCCAAAGCTCCTAAACTCAACTCCATAAAACCTAGACTCAACTACATAAAAGCCTATGTGTCAATGTACACATAGACATTTAGCAGAGTTTGGGATCTGCTGTGGTTAGGTGAGGTTCAACCTCCCTCAACCTCCCTCTCCTGAACCCAGAAGAATTTTGTTCAGAATAGGAACATTTTGATGGCCAGCAGGAAAAGCCAAATGTGGCAAAACTGCAGCAAAATTGTGGTGCATTTTGCGGTTTCCCATGACTGCGGTAACTGATGGACAATTGTACATGAAGCTTTACACATGTTGTTTGGTTGTGTGAAAAGCCCTCAGCTACCTTTGTGAATTTAACTGTGCTGTGTTCCCAACATGGTTCTCGATTATCCCTGTTTTGATCATTTACTTGAGAATGTTCATATTGCAAAGTGAACTTTCTTTACTCCTTTAGTAAATCAACCCCACTGTCTGCATCAAATTTTATATTATTCCCACACTTTATGGGTTTGCACTAGATTTTTTTGTATCAAAATTAAACTGGTAGGTTAATGGACTTCTCCCCAAAACAACCCAGTGGTGGGTGCATGTGTTTGTGCTAAGTACATTAGATTGTAAGTGGTTAAGTGTTTTCTCCAAATGTCATGTAGAAAAAGTGCTGGCACAATATAAACGAGTAAAAATAAATAAATACATCTAAAATTGCCTCAAAGATTTTTAATGAAATCTTCAGTAAACCTGTACCTACTGAAAGCCTTCAGTGTAGCATGTGTAATTCCACTGATAAAAAAAGAAATATTTGTGGATAATGCAATTCCCTGATGTGCTTTTGACTCTTAAACCTGATACACTATTATCAGCTTTCTTGTTTCAGCTGTACCACTTACTTGAAAAAAAGCAATAAGTTCACCTGAGAGACTGTAGCTGTCTTGATACGCTTAAATATTTTATCATGGCTACAATTACAGATAATAAAACCTGAAGGGAAACGCACAATGTCAACGTGAATAACTAAAAACGATTAAATGTATACAATCTGAAAGAGTGGATAATTGTATAAAATATTTACAGCAAAACAATTAAACATAATAATATGCAAAAATAATTCTCACTGTCAAAAAATTTGAGTATATAGTAAGAAAACATGCAATACATATACTAAGCAGTGATATAAAATAAGGAGACATTAAAAAAATATGTTTAGGTACGTGAATTTAAAATGTAACATCTAGAAGAAATTAGCAAAAATATTATAACATGTAATGCCAGCCCAAGAGTATGCCAAGCCCAAATTAAAAATGAATGGCATAAATAGTGTATGAGAGGATAAAAGAGCATAAACATTCACGAGTGCTTTGCAGATGGTAATAGATCAACCCGTATAACTCTCAGGTTGCAGTCGAAAAACAGGAACAGTCACCTTGGGACATTACGATTACGATATTAGTTTGTATATCTCTTTAGGTAAATATGGTTGTTCAGACTTTAAGCCCCTTATTCAACTAAGCATCGCTATGATTTTTACTGTTCTTTTTTAATACTGCCATTAAAAATATCCATTAAAAGAATGAAACTGACGCTTGTTAGATTCTGGCAAAATCTCATGACTATCCAGCTATACTATAGTACAAAATCGCTGTTTATCTTCCAGCTTTGGAGCTACATTTGGATTGAATCGAACAATTCGGACAATTTCCTCATGTTCTGTGTTGAAGGAATAAAGGTACAACTAAAATCTCAAATGTTTGTGGTCACCCAGCATGGTGTGAAGTGTGTATAGCAAGTTGGAAAAAAGAGACCTTTATGTATGAAATTGTTGGGCCTTCCAGTCCATGGTTTCACTATACTGGGCTCCTTCTGGCAAGACATAGCTTTCTATGACACTTCTATTGCCTATAAAGGGGTTTCACAGTAGCTACCAGGGCTGTGGAAATTGAACTGCACTTATTTAGTATTCTGTAACATCACATAACATTTCAGCTGCAAACATTTTTACACAGTCTTCTATGTTGGGGGCAGAAGGACCTCCTGCCATGACAGTCAAACCATAGATCTTAAAAAAGTAACAGTTTCACATAAGGAGGGCTTATCATTCATCCAGGATTCTGAAACTCTCATTTGGTGGCTCTGTAGTAATTTTTCACTTATTGAGAATTATAAACATGGAAAGAGCACATCTTACAAGATCTCATACAGAGTCAAAGAACATCTATGACATATTAGTAAACTACCCTTTCTTGTAACACCCTCTTAACACCTGTATCTGGTTCAAGTGTTATTTCTCCTGAGAGTGATTTACCTTTTTATTGTTTTTTCTGTGCATGGATCAAGCAAAGAAATGTTTTCATTGATCCATTCAACAGAGTAGTGCTCAGGAGAACTTTTGGATTTGAACTCGCAATGATGTACATATTACCTACACGTTTTAGCAATTCTAAAATCTTTTGCTGCTGAAGGGTCTGATTATTTATGGCTGCCTTTTAATATACATGCACATAATATAGTGGATAAAGTCTAGTGATTGACACTTCCCCAGCAAGGACACAAATACAGTGAGGGAAAAAAAGTGTTTGATCCCTTGCTGATTTTGTATGTCTGCCCACTGACAAAAAAAATGACCAGTCTATAATTTTAATGGTAGGTTTATTTTAACAGAATAACAACAAAAATATCCAGAAAAATGCATTTCAAAAAAGTTATACATTGATTTGCATTTTTTTTTTAACAGATACATTTTTATTTGTCTCCATAAGAAGAAACAAGGTGTACAATACATCAGTGCATCATTTCCAAATACATCAACAACAATTGGTGTACAATCATTCCCTCAGATTACATCAGTTACATCAGCAAAAGATCAAGTCAGTATACAGTAGTGTGCATAAAGATCCGACATGCGTTCACACATCATAGGTACTTTACATAAGAACAGGAAAAAAAGAAAAAGGATTTTAGTTACTGTATTTCCTGTCTCTAGCCCATAGGGGTAGGGGAGGGTGGGAGGGGAAGGGAAAGTAGGGGATGGGTGGTCATGAAAGGAGCTATCTAAAATCTAGGATCAACCAAGGATAGAACTCGAGGGGGGGGTGGGAAACGGGAAGTGGAGACGGGAAGAGGTAGAGAGGAGAAGGGGAGGGCAGACATCAAAGCCATCAAGCATCTCTCCCTCTCTGGTGGTGGTTCAGCTCTCTACCCAGGAATCCCATATTTTGTCAAACTTTTTGGGGCATTTACGACTTATATAAGTGATCTTGTATAGGGGTAGGGTGGAATCCACCAGGGTTTTCCACTGTGAGACCCTAGGAGGGTCTGGTTGCTTCCAGTTAAGGAGGATAACCTTTCTGGCATAGAACGTTGCATAGAACACGAACAGCTGCTTATGTGTGTTTGATGCCACTCTGTCACAGATGCCCAGGAGCAAGACCAATGGGTCCAGTCCCAGTGAGAGATTCCTCACCGAGTTGATCTCTAGGACCACTTCCTCCCAGAACTTTTGCACAACAGTGCAAGTCCAGACTACATGAAGGAAAGTTCCCAGCTCCGTGAAGCATTTTGGGCATCTATCTGAGTGTGTCAGATATATTTTTCAGAGCCCCTGGGGGGTGTAGTATGCTTTGTGTATGAATTTAAGCTGGATAAATCTGTCTTTGGCAGAGATCATTAGGGGTATATATTGTTGGATTCCCTCCTCCCAGTCATCGTCTGCTAGAGGTGGAAAATCTGTCTTCCATTTTTGGAACAATTTGGCTCCACTGCTGGATTCCTCAGAGGAGATCCTCAGATATAGAGAGGATAGGATATGGTCAGCATTTTTAGATATTAGAAAGCTCTCCACTCCGTGTGATTTAAGGGAAACCCCCGCTGGGAATTGTGCCTGCACCGCGTGTCGCAACTGAAGGTATCGGAAGAACATTCGGGAAGGGAGCCAGAATTCTTAACGCAGGGAATTAAACGTGAGAAGTGTGCCACTTGGCATTATGTCTTGAATAATTTTAACTCCATATCCAGGCCAGAGGGTTGATCCTACTGACCAGGGACAAGGGCAAGGATTTCCAGGTTTGTCATTTGGTAATGAGATTCTGGAGTACTGGATATACGTTATCTTCAAGATATAACTTGGGATCCCTCTGGACCTCTATCATCAAATAGCGAAATCTAGTGGTACACTTTATGGGCTTATGAGTCAGTCAGGGGGAGGTTGTCTGGGAGAGAGGGAAGAGTATGGATTTATCATTGATTTGCATTTTAATGAGTAAAATAATTATTTGACCCCTTCGCAAAACATGACTTAGTACTTGGTGGCAAAACCCTTGTTGGCAATCACAGAGGTCAAACGTTTCTTGTAGTTGGCCATCAGGTTTGCCCACATCTCAAGAGGGATTGTGTCCCTCTCCTCTTTGCAGATCCTCTCCAAGTCATTAACCACTTCCATATCACAGTACGTCATATGACTTTGAGTGGGGATATCTGAATGATGCCTACAGCTGCAGGCATCATTCAGATATCATTTTTTCTGCTGGCAATATCCTGCACTGTAATGCCGCATACACATGATCGGAAATTCCGCCAGCATAAGTCAGATGATAGCTTTTGGTTGGAAAATGCGACCCTGTGTATGCTCCATCAGACTTTTGCTGGCGGAATTCCAGCTAGCAAAAGATTGAGAGCAGGTTCTCAATTTTTCGGTGGGAAAAAGTTTTGATCAGAAATTCTGCTTGTCTGTACCAATTCCGACGCACAAAATTCCTACGCATGCTCGGAAACAATTTGACGCATGCTCGGAATAATTGAACTTAATTTTCTCAGCTCGTCGTAGTGTTGTACGTCACCGCGTTCTTGACGGTCGAAAGTTCAGCGAACTTTTGCGTGACCGTGTGTATGCAAGCCAAGCTTGAGCGTAGTTCCGTCGGAAAAAACATCCAAGATTTTTCCGACAGAAAATCCGGTCGTGTGTACACGTCATAAGAACAATCATAGTGGCTCTTCAGCCAATTCTACCGGCTCGCCCGTGAGATTGGCGAGTCACAAAAGGAATCCACTGGCGGCAGAAGTTTACTAATGAGAATACTGCGGACCAGATGGTCCCCGGCAGTCTCTATGACCTTCAGAGGCTGGGCGCGACATTATGACGTCACGTCCGGCCCGGCATTTATAAACACTGCCGTGTATTCGGCTGGAAAGACAAGATCTTTTTTTTTTTTTATCTGAGGCTTTCCAGTCTAGGGGAGAGATGTGTGAATTATAGACCCTAGATCTCACCATAAAGAGGACCTGTCATGCCCTATTCCTATTAAAAGAGATGTTTACAATTCTTGTAATAGGAATAAAAGTGATACAAAAAATAAATAAAGGGAAGGTGTAAAAATAAAAAATAAAATAAAATTAACAATACATTTTTTTTTTTTAAGCACCTCCGTCCCTGCGTGCTTGCAGGCAGAAGCGAGCGCATACGTACTTCGCGCCCACATATGTAAACAGCGTTCAAACCATACGTGTGATGGTTAGAGCGAGATCAATAATTCTATCCCTAGACCTCCTCTGCAACTCTAAACAGATAACCTGTAAAAAAATGTAAAGCATTGCCTATGGAGATTTTTAAGTACTGAATTTTGGCCCCATTCCATGAGTGTGCGCAATTTCAAAGCATGACATGTTAGGTATCTATTTACGTGGTGCAACATCATCTCACACATTATACAAAAAAATTGGGCTAACAGTAGTGTTTTTTTTTTTTTTTATTAAATGAAACCAAAAAGTTTGAAAAATTGCTGCGCAAATACCACTTGATATAAAAAGATGCAACGGTCTCTGTATGGAAGTGTTTGTTACTGTAAAAAAGAAAAAAAATTGATCCTGTTGCCTTTAACCACTTCAGCCTCGGAAAATTTAGCTTCTGAATGACCGGGCCATTTTTTGCAATTCGGCACTGAGTCTCTTTAACTGACAATTGCATGGTCGTACAACACTGCACACAAACAAAATTGACATTATTTTTTTACCACAAATAGGGCTTTCTTTTGGTGAAATTTGATCGCCTCTGCGGTTTTTATTTTTTGCGCTATAAACAAAAAAAGAGTGACAATTTTGAAAAAACACAATATTTGCTATAATAAATATCCCCATTTTTTTTTAAAAGAAGCTAATTTTTTCTCAGTTTAGGCTGATATATATTCTTCTACATATTTTTGGTAAAAAAAATTTCAATAAGCGTATATTGATTGGTTTGCGCAAAAGTTATAGCGTCTATAAAATAGGGGATATATTTATAGCATTTTTATTATAATTTTTTTTACTAGTAATGGCAGCGATCTGCGATTTTTATCGGGACTGCAACATTATGGCAGACACATCGGACACTTTTGACACATTTTTGGGACCATTGGCATGTATACAGCGATCAGTGCTATAAAAATGCACTGATTACTGTAAAAATGTCAATGGCAGGGAAGGGGTTAACACTAGGGGCGATCAAGGGGTTAACTGTGTTCTCTGTGTGTATTTCTAACTGTAGGGGGAGGGGACTGACCTAGAGGAAATGACAGATTATGGTTCCTAGCTATTAGGAACTCACAATCTGTCACTTCTCACAGAACAGAACAGGGATTTGTGTGTTTACACACACACACATTCCTGTTCTGCCTCTCGTGCCCGCAAACGATCATGGCCGGCGCTCATCGCGACCGTCGGCCATGAGCATCGCCACACCCTTCAGCGGAGCGCGCACGCATGCCTGCTATCCCGTTCCTGCGAGCCGACGAATAGTTACGACGGCTCGTGGGATCATGCCGACCTGCCGCAGTATGTGTGTTTTTATACACACAATTTTTTGTCATTAAGGTTGTTCTTAACATAATCATAATTTTGAACTTACCTATTAGGGCTCTTTCACACGGACGATCCGTATGTCTGTTTTTCACCCAATATCGTCTGTGTCCGATATTGTCCGATTGTCCGACAGAGGAAAACCCTTTTTTTCTATCAGAAACAGACGGTCCGTGTTCATCCGATCCTCCATAGAGGAGAGCGGAGATCTGACAGGGCGGTCCCTGCACAGTGTGCAGGGACCGCCCTGTCATCCGCCGGCTCAGCGGGAATCAGCGGAGCGATCACCGCTGAGCAAGCGGATGTTCACGGGGCGGATCATTACGGATCCACCCCGTGTGAAAGAGCCCTTAGAGATTTTTTGCACTCATAATGTTATTTCATTTCAGGACTTTTGTTTTTCAGCCTTTGTTTCACTGGTTTGTTTCAAGTTTTTTGAAATTTTTTCATCAATTCTTTACACACATTTGGTATTTGCATATAAGTCTATGAACTTATACATTTAGTTTTGACAGCGCACTTTACAATTAATACCACATTTACCACATCCCACTAATCCAGGGATTTTTTTAGTTTCTAAGTATTGAAGTTTGCCAGTGTGTGACTGTACCATATCATTTAAGGGGCCAAACATATCTGAAAAGTCATTATGAAGTGTTCTTCTGAGGGAAAGCAGCATGTTTTTCATTGTGCTCTCAGATATGGGTTGTTCCGTTGCTGGAAACATCTCCATAGGGGCTGCCTGTGGGCTATTCTGCACTATGGCCTGTGCAGCAGCCTGCTGCATGCTGGGCGAGAAGGTATCCCCTTCTCTGCGTAGTTTTGTTTTGGCTGGGCTACGGGTGGTAGGGGTGGAAGGGGGGAGAAGTCCCCTAGCTCATCTGGCAGTGCGGGAGCCTGACTCCCCGTATTAGCGTGTGGCGCCTGTGAGCGGGCCGCTCCATTAGAGCTAGTGCCGGCGCCATTTTGTTTACCTTGTGAGGGAGCCGCCGGGTAAAAGTCTGTGAGCCGTTGCGGCCGCTTATTAGTCTTCCGTCGCTTGGACATGGTTCCGCTGTGTGCCCGCTGTGGATGGCAATGTAGGAGTCCGTTTATGACAATGAAGTCCTCTGCCTGTCGTCGCTGTGAGCCGCTAAGCCTGTGAGGTCTCAGGAGCTCCGGATTACGCGGCCATTTCCTCCGCCGGCCAGACACGCCCCCCCCAGGGATTTTTTTATTGCTGCAATCTTTCACTATATTGGCCAAGTGCACCCTTTTTTAATTGTACAATCAGGTCTACAGTCTTGTCCCTGACATCCTTGTCCCTGACATCCTTGGACAGCTGTTTGGTCTTGGCCATGGTGGAGAGATTGGAATCTGATTGATTGCTTCTGTGGACAGGTGTCTTTTATACAGGTAACAAACTGAGATTAGGAGCACTCCCTTTAAGAGAGTGCTCCTAATCTCAGCTCATTACCTGTATAGAAGACACCTGACAAATCAATTTATAACTCTTTTTAAATGCGTTTTTCTGGATATTTTTGTTGTTATTCTGTCTCTCACTGTTAAATAAACCTACCATTAAAATTATAGACTGATCATTTCTTTGTCAGTGGGCAAACGTACAAAATCAGCAGGGGATCAAATACTTTTTTCCCCTCACTGTAGTAATAAAGCTTGACAGATGTTCATCCATTTTTCCTAAACTGGAAGAAAAGTTTTGCCTGGAATTTTATGTTAAAGCTGAGTTCCAGTAGTTTTTGTGTTTATTAAGTCATCAGCTACAAAAAGTGTAATTGCTGACTTTTAATACACACACACTCACCTGTCCCATGATCGAGTGATGCAGTCACCCAAACCCTCGATTCTCTCCTGCTCCTCTCTCCGGCACCGGCATCACAAGTGTGGGCACCCAGCTGAGACAGCTTGCGGTTTCACAGCTGGATACGCACTGAACATTAGCAAATCAAGCTGCACCTCCTTAATGGCAGGGCAATCTTCTGCAAGTTTGCAGGTAGGGGTGGGGAGAGGAGAACTTCCGCTCGAGTTGCCTAGGCGGCCTGAGCAGAGTAGGGGGCAGGGTACCTGTCAAAACTAGGTACCCCCCCCCCCCCAAAAAATGACATGCCAAATGGGGCATGTAAGGGGGTGAGGAGTCCTTACAACGGAACTTACACTTTTGAAAGGAACTCTGATTTAATGTTGTTGGGGGTCAAGTTTATCCTGAAAGAACAAATGTTTATCCTCGTGTTTACCATGTTCTCACACCTCTGATGGTAGTTCTGTACTTTTTTACATCCTAGCTGAATGCACAACCTCAATATATGCAGTGTCATTACACCAAATACCTATTTGTTTATTGATTAACCACTTTATTACTGCAGTTTAACTGCCCGTTTGACTCTCATATTGTCAACAAGTCGCCAGAGTGTGAAGACAATGCCTGTGTGTAATTTATGTGTAAGGCCTGTCAGTTTTCATATTTTAATTATGCTGCATTCTGGAAACTTGACTTTATTTGTCCTCTGAGAATGCATAAAACCCAGCTAGCTTGCATTTTGAAAAAAAAAACGCAGTATACACTTTCATATGAAGGGCAAACATCCAAGTTTTGCACAAGCAATTCCCCTTCCACTCATTTATGAAGCAGGTTATGTTTGGGGTTATGGCCTTCACAATGCTAAGCAGCCAGCCTGGTTATACCTTGTTCCTTACTTGATCCACACAATAATCAACTGAATTATGGGCATGACCTATAGCTACAACAATGTGAAGTGTCACCATAGTGGAATTACATAGTTACATAGTTAGTCTGGTTGAAAAAAGACACAAGTCCATCTAGTTTAACCAATAAAAGGGGAAAAACATTATAAAATCTTATATACCCAATCCTATACCCACAGTTGATCCAGAGGATGGCAAAAAAACAAACAAACAACAAAGCATGATCTAGATTGCTCCAGCAGAGGAAAAAATCCTTCCTGATCCCCGAGAGGCAATCAGATATTATCTTGATCAACTTTCCCTATAGATGTTATTATCCAGTTATATTATGCATGTTTAGGAAAGAATCCAGTCCTTTTATCGCAATCTACTGAGCTGGACAGAACCCGCTTTTGAGGGAGTCTATTCCACATTTTCACAGATCTTACTATGAAGAAACCTTTAAGAAACCAGTCCTTTTTATAGCAATCTACTGAGCTGGACAGAACCAGCTTTTGAGGGAGTCTATTCCACACATTTTCACAGCTCTTACTATGAAGAAACCTTTAAGTAGTTGGAAAATAAATCTCTTTTCCTCCAGACGTAAAGAGGGGCAAAATAATCTCTCTCTCTCTCTCTGGATTTTAAACTTCTCTTAATACAAGAAAGGGTTTTGCTTGCTTTGGAAGCCGCTGCTTGGCATTGCATGCTATTATTAAGCTTATTATCTACCAGAACACCCAGCAGATCCTTCTCCCCCATTGATTCCCCCAGTTATAATAATCCACAACAGTGCAAGAGTAACATTAAACACTATTAAAGAGTAACATTCCCCTCTGGGTGGTCTATTGCAAGGATTTTAACAAACTTTGTTGCAGATTCCTACCTTTTGTTATTCTGAAGTGATTTTTTTAGATGTGATTTTGCTTTGGGAGTATCTAACCAAAAATTTATTTTTTGTTGCACGGGATGCTCAAAATTTGATTTGTATCCTAGTGCAGACTTTTGGGAAAATCAGTAAGCCAATCACACAAGCAGCAGATTACATATCTGGGGGGCGTTCTGTATACCATCTGTGTACAGAAGGCCTCCAGGTAGCCATATTGCATTGCTTTTTACTGAAAAATACAGTGCTGCAGATTGAAAGGGAAAGGAAATTTTAAATAACATTCAGTTACAATATGACTTGTGTCGCAATTGTATGCGCTATATTATAATTTTTTTTATTTCCTATTTTTTTTCTCACAACAGTGGAGTTACCCTTTAAATTTAGTATGCATGTGCAAATAGAAAAAAAATATCCTAATAGGGCACTTGAAGCTTGTAAAATGCTAAGTAAATGACCTTTGTTAGAAGCATTCATATAACAAAATATGCTATCAACAGAAATACTATCAAACAACGATGGTTACAACCACAAAAAAACAAGTTTACGAAATGATAATTTAAAGTTCAAGTTGGTCTATTTATATATGCCTTTCCTAGTTCTTCCCTTTCCTCCTCCTCATCATGCTAATGACATTTTTATATTTTTATGTTTGCTGTTTTATGCGATTTTCATGTTATGACCGACGTGTATAGTATTACCTATGCATCACCTCAATATGTCTTTATTCAATGTACTTGACCTGTATCCTATGGCAACCAATAAAACTCCAATTATGTTCACCAAGTTATTCTTTTGCTACCACATGCCTCATTTAAAGTCCCGCCCCCTTGCTCTCTCCCCCCATTCTTGACCATAAAACCTTTCAGTTTTCCAACAGACCTTATTTTAAACTTGGTGATGTCATTGTTGGGTTCCTGTGCTTCTCTAGGCAATACAGGAGCATTATGGCTGGTAGGAGGGGTTTGTAATGGGGTGGTTACCCTGTGCATTTCCACTTGGCCCTTACAGGTTGCAAGGCTTCGCACGTTAATTAGCCAAAACCAATACTGTCCCATGCACAGATCCTGGCCCTTACATAGTTAACCCCCACTTCCCCCGGGAGTATTCACACACCTGGTCCACATGTACACTTCCAGGACCTGGACAGCCAGGTTTGCACCAGTAAACACACCTCTCACCCCACATTCTAGTCATTGGCTGTGTTGAACACGTCTCCCATTAGATTATCACACAGAGGCTTCTTGTGGAAACAAAATATTTTACTTGTATTGTTCTTCAACTAAGCAATCCAAAAAGTGGCAATAGCATAATCCAAATATTGGCTTGATAATAATCAACAACAATGTGAGCTATCGTGTGGTTTTCTTTTCAAGTGAGCATGCTTATTTTCTCTATTCCCAACTGCGCTCTCTCCCATAGGCCATTTAGATCTTTCAGAGAGGAGAACTAGGGTACACACCAATCTCTTCCTTCTTCTAATGTCCCTGCTCCAGTTTTTTTTTTGTTTAGTCCATGTGCCTGTCCTCTCTCTAGTAAGCTCCAAAGAATGGGAACTGACCTCAGCCCATCCCCCGAAAGGGAAAGCAACCCTGGAACAAGACCTCTCCTGTCTCTATCTTCCAGCCAGCAGCCCTAACTCTAAACTCCACCCGCCATATATAGAATGTTCTATGAAATAGGAAAAGCAATTCTTAAGGGGAAATCCACCTGCCTACAGGCTGGCAGGGAGCTGTAAACGTCACAGCACCTTGCCTCAGTACTTCACGCGTCCTTAGTGGGCTGGCTCTTAGGAGAAGTTACCCAAATATCAAAAAGCCCCAGATGGATGGATGTAAGTCTGATGAAGTGAGTTTTTCTAGGTAGACTGCATTTGCATGCAGACCCCTCTAGTATCAACATGATGCTGATTATTAAAAGAATTGAAATCTAATGATTTTGTTTTGGATTCTGTTTTGGAATATCCGCCAAGTATTCAACTGTAAGGATGGTTATACATCATTGATGTCTACGCTGATTGCTCTTGGCACTATATACATATTTGTAGTGTTACATTTGCTGCCTACATCTCATGCGACATGGTAAAAAATGCATACAAGTCATAAACACAACAAAGCAAGCCAACTACATTCAGAGTAACCATCCAGAATGGTTTACCTTAATGTCAAAGGTAGCTTGTAAAATAAGCACGGTAAGTATAGTCCAACCTTCCACTTAACAATAGCAAATGTGCTGCTTCTTCTAGTTTGCATGAAGTCTTTATTCATCCACAGTGGTGAGGTGACTGCCATTCAATGTAGCTAGCAATCTTGTGTCTATGTAGTGCCAGTTACCTCAAGAGACCTTGGGGAAGTAATTGTGGTACTTTTCCATTATCCATAGTTCTTTCCTGTTCTGATTGGGCGGCATGAAGTAAGGCCAGGAGGAGGGATGGACTTCCAAACCATGTGATCACCGTATAGGCTGGTTTAATGAGACCGGGAGTTCACCCCCTAGAGGGCAGATTAGAAAACACAAGTCATTAAAGTAATTCTCCACACTTCGGTTCCTTTGGCATTAACCACCTCATGCCAGGACATCATGACCCCTCACTTTGAATTCATTAACAAAACATGAAGGGAATGCAGAACATGTCCCATTCTTTTCCACTCCCTAGACACACGTATCTTGAACATTAGTATTACTCTGTATATTGAATTCACTTCATGCACACACCACAGGAAGCTGCTACACTTCTACTGATGCAGGGCCTTGTTCTCATAACTCCGAAGGCCAGGTCTCTAGGCCAACCCTGAGCCACTGCAGGCACTAATATGGATACTGAGCTGCAAGGTGTGGTGCATAAAGTGCACCTGTCCTCTCACCCACAAAGCCGCCATCACTTACCAGTGTCAACTGATTCCTCCTCTCACTGACTGCTATTTCATAAAAGAGCTTCCCAAATGAACACAGACAAAATACATCAAAATAGTGACATGCAGTAGACACCTGCCTAAAACTGTGAGTGGCTGTCACAGTGTTCACATGATCAGGAGCTCATCCTGCTGCCTGTGACAACACAGTTACTGTGCTGGGAGTGAGTGCACTCTCAGCACAGAAACCTCAGAGCCCCATTAGGTGGTCAGCAAGAGGTTAAAGTTATACATCTTAGGTTCCTTAAAAAATATATTAGAAAGCTAAAATGAAAGGTTCATATAGAAGCAGCTATTCACTGGTTTGTGCGCTGCATGTTAGTGCTGACGAAGTCACTAGCCTGGGTCTAGAGCTCTCTCATACAGAAAAGGGTATTTTATTGTATGACCCAAATTATTTTGATTCAGTTGTACAACAATTTCAACATGGATGGACAAGGGCATCACTATAGGTATAGCATGCAACCTTATGACCAGGGGTGGACTGACAACACTCAGGGCTCAATAAAGCAAGGGCCCCCTGTCAGGCCCCGCCCATAAGCCACCCCTATATTTTGCACAAAATACAACTGCCTTTTTCTTAGTGGGAACTTTCTCTAACTGTCCATTAGACAGTCTGTTAGAAAGCATCCCCTCCAGGCCCGATTATATTTTACAGAGTCTAATGGGACCTAGAGGGGGGGTCTCTCTCTAACAGTGTCCATTAGAGAGTCTATGTTAGAGAGAGACCCCCCACCCCAAGGTCCCATTAGAGATGACAAATGAGTCTAATAGGACCTGGAGGGGGCCTCTTTCTAACAGAGTGTACAGTGAACACCTTCATTCACTCTGGTCCTCATGGTGCCATGACTCTCACCCCTGCCCCAACTTCTCACAAAGTAGAAATAGAATTGGCACTGTGTAGCGCTCCTCTTACCTTAACTATGGGTACGGTAGCTGTGGCTGGTTCCTTAGTCATCTGTGGCTGGCTGGCTGGCTCCCGCCTCCATTCGAGAGTCTTTGTTAGAAAGAGACCCCATCAGTGCCCATCAATGCAGCCTCATCAGTGCCCGTCAATGTAGCCTCACCAGTGCCCATCAGCGCAGCCTCATCAGTGCCCATCAATGCAACCTCACCAGTGCCTATCAGTGCAGCCTGATCAATGCCATCAATGCAGCCTCACCGGTGCCCATCAATGCAGCTTGTGATCAGGGTTCCTCAATGCAGCCTCACCAGTGCCCATGAATGCAGCCTCACCAGTGCCCATTAATGCAGCCTGATCAGTGTCCATCAATGCAGCCTCCCCAGTGCCCATGAATGCAGCCTCACCGGTGCCCATTAATGCAGCCTCACCAGTGCCCAATGCAGCCTCACCAGTGCCCATCAGTTCAGCCTCACCAGTGCCCCTCATGGCAGCCTGATAGGTGCATGGGGTTTAGAGAGGCGAGCCGCCGGATCACACAGAGCGGGTATCTCCTGCTGTGGCACTTGGTGACTGATGTCATCCAATGTCCTGCCTCTTTGACCGGCTCCTTTGATAGACGTCACACGTCCCGGCATTGGACCAGTGCGACGTCTACCAAAGGAGCCAGGAGGTGGGACATCGGATGACAGCGGTCAATGGGAAAGTGGAAGATCCCCACTCTGTGTGATCCAGCGGCGCTCGCTCCCCCTTACCCTCCAAGGCAGCACTGGGGCCTGGGTGGGCTTTAAAAGATGGTCGCCGGGGACCCGAGGCTGCACGTTTTTTGTTCCTGGACCCCGGACTGGCCCTAAGAGTTCCAGCAGGTGGCACTGGCCCACTTTAGCGGTCGGGCCCTTGGACCACGGCCGAAGTGACTGACCAGTCAGTCCTCCCCTGTTTATGATTAATGTATGAATGATCCTGCACACAGTCCAAGGTTCCCAAACGTTTTTTGAAATCTCCTTCTGTGTGCAGGATCATCCATATTTATTGTTTAGTTTGTGTCCTGGAAACCTTTTCCAGCACCAGTGCTCTCCCCCAGAACAGAGAACAACAGAGGTAGAGAATGTATACTTTTTCTATATCCATTTATGACTGCTGTGAGGCCCAGAAACACAGAGGTCTTTAAAAAATCTGGCTACACAGTGGGTTTGCAGGTAGCAAACCACTACAGGGGGTTCCCGACTTACGAACGCCCGACCTACGAACATCCCCTACTTACGAACGGGGCGCTGCGGGGACCCTTCGCCATTTTCCGCCGCGGCCATTCGGAGCCTCGGAAAATGCCGGAAAACTTCGGAAATGTCCGTAATTTGCCGCACATGTGCAGAACGGCATTAGACGGAACATCGGAAATGTCTGGAAATTACCGTATTTGTCGGTCTGCGCATGCGCGGCCGACTTACGAACATTTCCGACTTAAGTACAGGCGGGCAGTCCCTAACGAGTTTGTAACTCGGGGACCCCCTGTATATAATTGTTTTGAAAACAATTAGTATTCTGAATCACTATAAGTACTACTTTAACATGGAGATTAGAAAGACAAGAGGGGCACTAATGGGGAGTTATGGCCCATGTGGTAAGAATTATCATTTCAGATAAGGGCCGCCCATCCAGATATGATAGGTTGTTTTAGATTAAAACTTGATGAATTAAGCAGAGTAATGCTGGCAACAAAAGGGAAATGACATTGTATGTGTTGTTTAGTGGATATACAAGGGTAATGGCAATCCACCAAAAGTCTGACCAATATCAGGGAGCATGCAACAATAATTGTTTGTGGGCTTTACATTAAAACCAAATAGAGATACGATAATACAGATTACCACAATGGGGGCTAAAGAGCAGCAAAAAAAATGTAAATTCCTATAAATGTATTTATTTATGCACACATACACATTGTATATTTAACCTACATACACGGAATTTCCCACAGTAAAAATTATTTACACAATAACTTTTTGCAGTAATGGCTTTGCAGCAGTGAGTCTGTAAATGTAAATGTACTTCATGAAAACTTTTCACTGTTCTCCTCCCCCTCCTTTACCGTTACTATCTGTCTGATAGAAACAAGGTGGAAAAAGTGGAGGAAAAACTACAACCTTTAATTAATGTCTGTTGCTGATAAAAGGTTTGGTCAACAAAATTACTAGCTTGGTTTTACACGGCACAATTACAGTGTAATCATTAGTCACTGAGATAAACTTTATTGCAATACCTTTTCAAGAATGTAACAGAATACATTACGTAAATAAAGCTAAACAATGGGGATCATTTTCTTAAAGAAAGTCTATAGGTACCCTACAACCATTAGAGAGTGTTTGCTTGATCAAGCGTCATACAGCCATTTTGCAGGGCTCTACTCTTTATGTCATGTGATAATTTTAGTAAAAATAATGGTAGACTGCACTGTTGGAGACTAGGGATGGGCCCGGTGTTCGATTCGAACCCATGTTCGAATCGAACATCGGCCGTTCGTCTGCTCGTCAAAACCAGAACTCTGAGAGACATTTGCATCAAATTCGTGTGATGCGAACGGTCCACAATGCACTGCGCCAGTTGCAGTGCATTGCTGGCTGATGATTGGCCAAGCATGCACTGTGACCCCGCATGCTTGGCCAATCATAGAGCCAGTGGCGAGGAGAGCAATAATTGGCCACAGGCAGGATGCCTGTGGCCAATTATAGCTCAGGGGGTTTAGTACACGCCCCACACTATATAAGGCTGCCGCAACGGCGGCCTCGTGTAGTGTGTTCCGGCGTTAGGAACAGTGACAGACTGTACTGTACAGTGTACATACTATATGTGCTTGTGATTCATTTCTGTGTGGGAAATAGTGTAGGGATAGAGGAAAAATAGGCAGGGATAGTTTATTCTTCTCAGTGCTGTTCTCTACCAATCCAGCCATCTGCAGCAGTTAGTGTGTGTGTGTGCATGCTGTGTGAGTATAGCACAGCAGTAACACAATAAACCACCTTACCCTGTATCTGCCCTTCTGCCCTGTTGTCATCTAAGGCAGCCATCTGCAGGAGTTAGTGTGTGTGTGCTGTGTGAGTATAGCACAGCACACAAAACCACCTTATCCTGTATCTGCCCTTCTGCCCTGTTGTCAACTAAGGCAGCCACCTGCAGGAGTTAGTGTGTGTGTCCTCTCTGACTATAGCACAGCACACTAAACCACCTTACCCTGCATCTGCCCTTCTGCCCTGTTGTCAACTAAGGCAGCCATCTGAAGGAGTTAGTGTGTGTGTGCTGTGTGAGTATAGCACAGCACACTAAACCACCTCACCCTGTATCTGCCCTTCTGCCCTGTTGTCATCTAAGGCAGCCATCTGCAGGAGTTAGTGTGTGTGGGCTGTGTGAGTATAGCACAGCACACTAAACCACCTCACCCTGTATCTGCCCTTCTGCCCTGTTGTCATCTAAGGCAGCCATCTGCAGGAGTTAGTGTGTGCGTGCTGTGTGAGTATAACACAGCACACTAAACCACCTCACCCTGTATCTGCCCTTCTGCCCTGTTGTCATCTAAGGCAGCCATCTGCAGGAGTTAGTGTGTGTGGCTGTGTGAGTATAGCACAGCACACTAAACACCTCACCCTGTATCTGCCCTTTTGCCCTGTTGTCATCTAAGGCAGCCGTCTGCAGGAGTTAGTGTGTGCGTGCTGTGTGAGTATAGCACAGCACACTAAACCACCTCACCCTGTATCTGCCCTTCTGCCCTGTTGTCATCTAAGGCAGCCATCTGCAGGAGTTAGTGTGTGTGTGCTGTGTGAGTATAGCACAGCACACTAAACCACCTTACCCTGTATCTGCCCTTCTGCCCTGTTGTCATCTAAGACAGCCATCTGCAGGAGTTAGTGTGTGTGTGCTGTGTGACTATAGCACAGCACACTAAACCACCTCACCCTGTATCTGCCCTTCTGCCCTGTTGTCATCTAAGGCAGCCATCTGCAGGAGTTAGTGTGTGTGTGCTGTGTGAGTACAGCACAGCACACTAAACCACCTCACCCTGTATCTCCCTTCTGCCCTGTTGTCATCTAAGGCGCCAGTTGCAGTGCATTGCTGGCTGATGATTGGCCAAGCAGCCATCTGCAGGAGTTAGTGTGTGTGTGCTGTGTGAGTATAGCACAGCACACTAAACCACCTTACCCTGTATCTGCCCTTCTGCCCTGTTGTCATCTAAGGCAGCCATCTGCATGAGTTAGTGTGTGTGTGCTGTGTGAGTATAGCACAGCACACTAAACCACCTCACCCTGTATCTGCCCTTCTGCCCTGTTGTCATCTAAGGCAGCCATCTGCAGGAGTTAGTGTGTGTGTGCTGTGTGACTATAGCACAGCACACTAAACCACCTCACCCTGTATCTGCCCTTCTGCCCTGTTGTCATCTAGGCAGCCATCTGCAGGAGTTAGTGTGTGTGTGCTGTGTGAGTACAGCACAGCACACTAAACCACCTCACCCTGTATCTGCCCTTCTGCCCTGTTGTCATCTAAGGCGCCAGTTGCAGTGCATTGCTGGCTGATGATTGGCCAAGCATGCACTGTGACCCCGCATGCTTGGCCAATCATAGAGCCAGCGGCGAGGAGAGCAATAATTGAGCACAGGCAGGATGCCTGTGGCCAATTATAGCTCAGGGGGTTTAGTACACGCCCCACACTATATAAGGCCGCCGCTGTAGTGTGTTCCGGCGTTAGGAACAGTGACAGACTGTACTGTACAGTGTATCTGCCCTTCTGCCCTGTTGTCATCTAAGGCAGCCATCTGCAGGAGTTAGTGTGTGTGTGCTGTGTGAGTATAGCACAGCACACTAAACCACCTCACCCTGTATCTGCCCTTCTGCCCTGTTGTCATCTAAGACAGCCATCTGCAGGAGTTAGTGTGTGTGCTGTGTGACTCCAGCACAATATACACTACCCATTACAATGTCTGGAAGACCAACAAGGAGAGGCAGACAGTCACGAGCCAAGAAAACAGGGCAAGCAGGCTCTATGTCTAGAGACAACAGTGCTGGTCGTGGACGCGGTGCATTGTCATCAGCACGTGGCCATGGGACACCCTTGTCCTTATTTTCGGCAGCTGGACATGTTGAGCCGCATCATGCCGAAGGCCTGGTAGAGTGGATGACCAAGCCCTCCTCATCCTCCTCATTCTCTCTCACCCAGGCTCAGGGTACTGGCAAAGCAGCTGCCAACGCGTACTCAATGTCATCATCAGGCACCCCTTCCCTAGACCCACCATGTCCTCCTGAGGAGTCCCCCCGAACTGTTTGAGCACAGTGTTGGGTACATGCTCCAGGAGGATGCCCAGCATTTTGAAGGCTCTGATGATGCTACCCAGCTAGAGGAAGGCAGTAGCGTGAGCGCAGAGAGAGGGGATGCTCAAGGACAGCAATCTGGCAGTCATGTTCCACCAGCTGCAGCTTACTGCCAGGTTTGCTCCAGTGGTGAAGAGGGAGGGGATGATGAGGTCACTGACGCCACGTGGGGGCCTGAACAGAGAGAGGAGGAGGAGCGGCACATATCCAACGAGGCAGGATGCCCTCCGGGGGCCAGCTTGAGGCCAGCACGCCAACTGAATCACACCACAGAGCTCCGCCTGTGCAGGGCGCTGCCTCTGCACGTTATTACAAAAGTTCTTTTTTGAGACGAGTGCATCAGATCGCACCGCTGCTATTTGCAACATATGTCTCAAGCGTATCTCGCGTGGCCAAAACATCAGCCGCTTGGGCACCACAAGCATGACCAGACTTATGTTGACCTGCCATGCAGCTCGTTGGCAAGCACACATTAAAGACCCACACCAAAGAACAAAGCGGACCTCTCCTTGCTCCTCATCAGCTGGGATCTCCAACCCCACTATACCTTCAGTCCTCTCTGAAAGCTGCACTGAGAGGAATGAAGGTGTAGAATTAGGTGTGTCACAGCCAAGTACTTGCGGGCACTCTGCTAGCAGTACACCAACGTCCGATTGTACCAGGCAAATTTCCCTGCCCCAGCTGCTGGACCGTCGAAAGAAGTTTACTCCCAGCCATCCACATGCCCAGCGGTTGAATGCTAGCTTGGCTAAATTGCTAGCACTTCAACTGCTGCCTTTTCAGTTGGTAGACTCCGTGAGTTTGTTCAATGTGCGGTTCCTCAGTGGCAGGTTCCCAAATGCCACTTTTTCTCACGGAAGGCGATTCTGGCTCTCTACCGGCATGTGGCAGCGGTAAGGTGCATATTACCGCTGACTCATGGTCCAGCAGGCATGGACAGGGACATTACCTGTCTTCTGTCTTTCACGGCCCATTGGGTCACTCTTTTGGCAGCTGGGAAGGATGCAGGACAAGGTGCAGTAGTGTTGGAGGTTGTTCCGCCACCACGCCTCCAAAATGCTACTACTGGTTGTGACACACCTCTCTCCTCCACCCCCTCCTCTTCTTCTTCCTCCATGGCCTCTTTGAGTGCTCTGTCCTCGGAACCAGCGGTGCTCCGTAGGCGTCCAAGGGGCTACACAAGTACGCAGGCAAAAAGATGCCATGCCGTGCTTGCGCTGGTGTGTTTGGGGGACAGGAGCCACACTGGGGCAGAGGTTTTGTCAGCTCTGCAGGGGCAGGCCGAGAGGTGGTTGACGCCATGCCAGCTTAAGCCAGGAATGGTGGTTTGTGACAATGGCACCAACCTCCTCTCCGCCCTGCGACAGGGACAGCTGACCCATGTGCCCTGTATGGCTCACGTCCTCAACCTGGTGGTGCAGCGGTTCTTGGGCAGGTACCCAGGCTTACAGGATGTCCTGAGGCAGGCCAGGAAAGTCTGTGTACATTTCCGCCGATCATATAATGCCAGTGCTCAGCTGGCTGAGCTGCAAAAGGAGTTGAACCTGCCCAAGAACCGCCTTATATGTGACATGCCCACCAGGTGGAACTCAATGTTGGCCATGCTGCAGCGACTGCACACGCAGCAGAGGGCCATCAATGAGTACCTGTACGACTATGGCACCAGGACAGGGTCAGGGGAGCTCGGATTTTTTTCCCCACGCCAGTGGAGCATGATCAGGGATGCATGCACTGTCCTGTCACCATTTGAGGAGGCCACGAGGATGGTGAGCAGTGACAGTGCATGCATCAGTGACACTGTACCTCTTGTCCACCTGTTGTACGCTGCGTAGAATAATGGACAGGGCACTTGAGGCAGAACAGAGGCAGGAAGAGGAGGACTTCCTTGCCTCTCAAGGCCCCCTTTATCCAGACAGTGTTCCTTCTCTCCCACCCATCACACAGGAAGAGGAGGAGGAGGAGGAGGATTGTGTCAGCATGGAGGTGGAGCCTGGCACTCAGCATCAGCAGCAGCAGTCTTTTAGGGATGATTTACAGTCCCAAGAAACCAGTGGACTTGTATGTGGCTGGGAGGAGGTGGCTGCGGATCATGTCGTCCTCAGTGACCGAGAAGACTCCGGACCGAATGCCTCAGCTAACCTACGTTGTATGGCCTCCCTGATCCTGCCAAGCCCTTCGGAAGGATCCTCGCATTCTTCGGATCAAGGAGAGGGACCATTACTGGCTGGCGACTCTCCTTGATCCACGGTACAAGGGTAAGGTTGCGGACCTTATCTTGCCGTCGCAGAGGGAGCAGAGGATGAGACATCTCTGGGAGGCCTTGCAGAAAGGTCTGTGCAACGCGTTCCCAGAGACTGGGAGGTTACAAACTCCTGGTCCTGGACGACGAGTTGCTGGGGCTTCGGTCAGTAGCAGAAGGAGCGGTGGGGAAGGTGGACGTCTGACCAATGCGTTCAGACAATTTTTTAGTCCGCAGCCCCAAAGCGTCTGATATACATGGTGCAGGAATACCTAGGGGCAAGGTCAGACTTGGACACCTTTCCCACCGAAAATCTCTGGCTTACTGGGTCTTGAGGATGGATCACTGGCCAGAGCTTGCACAGTATGCAATTGAGCTACTGGCCTGTCCTGCATCCAGCATTCTTTCCGAACGCACATTCAGTGCTGCTGGAGGCTTTGTCACCGATCACAGGGTGCACCTGTCCACCGTCTCGGTTGATCGACTGACCTTCATAAAGATGAATCAGTCTTGGATCACCACCAGCTACCAGGCACCTGAAGCTGATATAACAGAATAATTTATTTTGAAATGTCACATCCCTTCAAGACTGCCTATGGTGATGCTGAGTGACTGCCCTGTTATGTTGACTGACTATCCTCTTCCTCCTCAATGATCCTGATGATAGCTTGGAAGAAAATTTTTGTTTCTGGGTGCCACCACCAGTGGCTAAGGCCAAATTTTTCAGCCCCTGTTTAACAGGGGCGTGTAATTACAATTTTTTTATGCAATGCTTTGCAACAGGTCTGATTGCTGTGCTCCAAGTACAGTATCTGTGAGGGGTTGCAGTGTTGTGGCACCAGTGCCTAAGGCACAATTTTTCAGCCCCTGTTGTTTAACAGGGGCGTGTAATCACAGTTTTTTATGCAATGCTTTGCAACAGGTCTGATTGCTGTGCTCCAAGTACAGTATCTGTGAGGGGTTGCAGTGTTGTGGCACCAAAACCAGTGCCTAAGGCACAATTTTTCAGCCCCTGTTTAACAGGGGCGTGTAATTACAATTTTTTATGCAATGCTTTGCAACAGGTCTGATTGCTGTGCTCCAAGTACAGTATCTGTGAGGGGTTGCAGTGTTGTGGCACCAGCACCAGTGCCTAAGGCACAATTTTTCAGCCCCTGTTGTTTATCAGGGGCGTGTAATCACAATTTTTTATGCAATGCTTTGCAACAGGTCTGATTGCTGTGCTCCAAGTACAGTATCTGTGAGGGGTTGCAGTGTTGTGGCACCAGCACCAGTGCCTAAGGCACAATTTTTCAGCCCCTGTTTAACAGGGGCGTGTAATTACAAATCTTGATCTAATAATTCACAGCAGGGCCCATTCCTGCACCCACCAAGAGTAACTGTGAGGGCTTACAGTATTGTGGCAACACCGTCCACCACCACCACCAAAGGCCCAATTTTTCAGCCCCTGTTTAACAGGGGCATGTAATTACAAATCTTGATCTAATAATTCACAGCAGGGCCCATTCCTGCGCCCTCCAAGAGTAACTGTGAGGGCTTACAGTGTTGTGGCAACACCGTCCACCACCACCACCAAAGGCCCAATTTTTCTGCCCCTGTTCAACAGGTGCATGCAATTACAATTCTTGATCTAATAATTCACAGCAGGGCCCATTCCTGTGCCCACCAAGTGTAGCTGTGAGGGCTTACAGTGTTGTGGCAACACCAACATCTAATGGGGCAAATTTCTGCAGAGTATATACGGCAGGCCCCTACTTTCAAACATCCAACTTAGAAACGACTCCTACTTGCAAACGGAAGGAGAAAACAGGAAGTGAGAGGAAATCTACCCCTAGGAAGGAAAATTCTATCCTGTTAGATTTAATTTGGGAAAAAGGTATCTCCTCCCTTCTGATGCTTTATCACCAATCCTTGTTTCAATAAAAAACACACTTTTCCAAAAACATTTGTCATTGGGACGGAAAGTAAGGTGAAATGTTCTGAACAGGTGCACAAATATTACAGGGACAAATTTACCTGTTCAAAATTACAAAGAGATTCGACTTAAGAACAAACCTACAGTCCCTGTCTTGTTTGCACCACCTGTATACTGCTGTTCAGAGTATATAGGGTTGTAGGTATAAGGTTTTATTTTGGGTGCGGGGTTCCCCTTAATATCCATACAAGACCCAAAGGGGCTGGTAAGGGGCTGGTAATGGGCTGGGGTAGCCATGCCATTTTTCTCAAAGATTTTCATCCATATTGCCAGGACAAGACATGGCATTAAAGCTGCAAGCAGTTTTAAATGGCTTCTTTTTTTCCTTTACAAATGTCATTTTTTGCAGGGACAGTTCTAAACACGGGAAACACATGCCACTTCACAGGCATACTTTAGACACCCCCCAGGTACCATATTTAAAGGAATATTTCACTTTTTTTTTTTCACTTTATGCACCATTAACCACTTCAGCCCGGACCAATTGGCAGCCAAAGGACCAGGCCCCTTTTTGCGATTCGGCACTGCGTCGATTTAACTGACAATTGCGCGGTCGTGCGACGTGGCTCCCAAACAAAATTGGCGTCCTTTTTTTCCCACAAATAGAGATTTCTTTTGGTGGTATTTGATCGCCCCTGCGGTTTTTATTTTTTGCGCTATAAACAAAAATAGAGCGAAAATTTTGAAAAAAATGCAACATTTTTTGCTTTTTGCTATAAGAAATATCCCCCAAAAATATATAAAAAAACATTTTTTTTTTCTCAGTTTAGCCCAATACGTATTCTTCTACATATTTTTGGTAAAGAAAATCGCAATTAGCGATTATTGATTGGTTTGCGCAAAAGTTATAGCGTTTACGAAATAGGGGATAGTTTTATAGCATTTTTATTAACAATTTTTTTTTTTACTAGTAATGGCGGCGATCAGCGATTTGTTTTGTGACTGCGACATTATGGCGGACACATCGAAATTTTTGACACATTTTTGGGACTATTGTCATTTATACAGCAATCAATGCTATTTAAATGCATTGATTCCTGTATAAATGACAGTTGTAGTGAAAGAGTTAACCACTAGGGGAGGGGAGGGGTTATGGGCTGTGACGTGTGTGTGTTTTTTTTTTACATTAGGGGGCGGGGCTGACGTCTGACGTCATTGATCGGCTTTCCCGATGACCGGGAACAGCCAATCAATGACAGGCAGAGTAGGAAGCGCGGGGAGAGGTTTGTTTACACATACCTCTCCCCGTTCTTCAGCTCCGTGACCTGATCGCGGGACACCAGTGGCGATCGGGTCCGCTGGTCCCGCGGCCGGGGTCACGGAGCTCCCGACCGGGTCGCGAGCGCACGCGACCCACGGGCAGGCATTTAAAGGGGACGTACAGGTACTTGCTTTTGCCTGCCCGTGCCATTCTGCTGACGTATATATGCAGTGGGCGGTCGGGAAGCGGTTAAAATGGCTGCTCCCGAAAAAAGTCAGTTTTTAAAACTTATTTTTGCATTGATACATGTCCCCTGGGGCAGGACCCAGGTCCCCAAACCTGTTTTATGACAATAACATGCATATTGGCCGTTATAATTAGCACTTTAGATTTTGAACGTTTGCGTCCATTGTAACTAATAGGCTTCTAACGTTTGCGCAAACTTTCGGTCCGTTCGCAGGTTCTGGTGCGAACCGAACCTGGGGGTGTTCGGCTCATCCCTATTGGAGACAGCAGTCTGTTGTAGTTGAGGCTTGGTGCTGCCCTATCTAAACCTACTGCCATAGGCACCATCATAGAAAATTTATTTATCTCAGGTACTTATATAGCACTGTCAATTTACACAGCAATTTACATATACATTGTACATTCACATCAGTCCCTGCCCTCAAGGAGCTTATAACCTAAGGTCCCTAACACACATTCATACATACTAGGGCCAATTTAGAAAGGATCCGATTAACCTACCAGCATGTCTTTGGAGTGTGGGAGGAAACCGGAGTACCCAGAGGAAACCCACGCAGGCATAGGGAGAACATGCAAACTCCAGGCAAATGGTGTCATGGTTGGTATTTGAACCAGTGACCATTTTTGCTGCTAGGTGAAAGTGCTATCCATTACACCACTGTGCTGCCCATATATAGAGCTCTTTCAGATTGTGGAATGTTTAATTGGCCATGGGCCAGTCTTTCTCAACCCTTTTACCCAGAGGAACCCTTGAAATAAATATTCAGGTCTAGGGGAATCCCTGCTAAAAACAATTAATTGGTGGCCAGAATGTTCCCTTTACAGTGGTGGTCAGAATGCAATCCTTAGAAACAGCTGAAATAAATCTTTAGTGTGTGTCGCTTGTTCTTTCAAATGGCAATGGCCCCAGAACTATGCAGTCACCATTAAATGGCAAGTTAGTCAACCCCAGCTCAAGGAACCCATAGCAACCTCTGGAGGAACCCTAGGTTTCCACAGAACCCTGTTTAAGAATGACTGCTGTAGGGGGCTAAAGGCACAACCTGCCCAAGTTTTTTCAAGATGAAAGTTGCCTAACCTGGGCTGAATTTATTTTAGTCCATCAATATTGTTTCTCCTTGAGATGTTGGTGCAAGGGACATTTGCTTTTCGCTTCCACTCCCCCTCTCCAGAGGCACAAGCATGCATGCTCAGTTGATGCAAGCAAACAGATTTATACTAAATCCTTTTCTCAGAAAGATTTATTTGCTGCCAATCAATGCTAAGGTTTTTTAAGATGACCATAGATTTTAACGTACAGTTGGACATATAGGCATGATCCAACATCACTAAAGCCTGCAAATCTTCTGAGCAACTGTTCTATTAAAGCCCCATACACACGCTCGGACAATCCGCGGACCAGGTCGGTCGGACTTTGTCCGACGTACTTTGTCCGATGTTGGCGTTGCGTACACACGGTCGGACTACGTTGTCGGAATATCCGGTCTGGAAGAACGTCGTGACGTAAGTCGTCGTCCACGAGATTACAAAAGGGAAGTTCAGCACCACGTCAGGCACCCGTTGGGCTCCTTCTGCTGATCCCGTGTTTATCGAGAGTTAGTGGAAGTTTGGTGACTTAAGATTCGCGCTTCTCAGTTTTCTGACTCAGATCGTTACTGCTCTTCAGTTTGTGCTTGTCGTGCGTATCTGTTTACTAGTGCGTGTAGTCAGTTCGCATTTGTTGGTCATTGCGGCCTATATCTTGATATAGGACGCTTTGATTTGCACTGCTTATTGTCTGCTCGTTGCTGGTATTCATTTCGTTCTTTCAGGCCTTGCTGTTTATCGGTGCTTTCTGTTTGTCCGTTCTGACCAGCCGACCTTTTGTGACCTTCTGAGCGATGTTTCCCGTGCGTACTCGTCGCCGAGTTCGTGCTGTACGCGGAATTGGTGTCGGGCTTTTAGCTTTGAGCCAAGACCCGTCCATGAACAGAGTGACGAGGAGTATGTGGACCAAGAATTGGTTGCTTCAGCGTGACCAGTTCTCGCACATGCCTTTGCTTCGTGAGATCCGGGAGAATAATCCTGATGATTTCAGGAACTTTCTCAGGATGACGGACCCCGATTTTCACCGTCTTTTGGCTTTGCTGACCCCCTTTATCAGCCGGCAGGATACCTGCATGAGACAAGCCATTACTCCGGAGCAGAGGCTTGTTGCTACGTTGAGGTACTTGGCGACAGGGAGAAGTCTTCAGGATTTGAAGTTCTCTTCAGGTATCTCTCCCCAGGCCCTGGGAATCATTATTCCAGAGACCTGTTCTGCCATCATCCAGGTCCTGCAGGAGGACTATATTAAGGTAACATTTCTACTTTACTATTCCCTTCTATGTATGCTCTGTTTGCTAATGACTTGTATTTTTGACCTCCTTCCCTAATTACCATGATTGCAATATGCTCTAATATGCTGTGCCCCTTTTCTCCTTCATGCATTTTTCCCTTCACTTACCTCCCCAGCATGCTCTTCTGCCCCAATAGACACCTATGGCCTAGTCACTTAAGCAATGTCTTTTGTCTGCTGCATAGTATTGTTTGCCCCAAAACACCCCCTAAAATATGCACAAATGTTTGCTGTGTGGTTTACTTCATGTAGAGCCCCCTTTTTTTTTTTCTTTTGGTGTGGGGGGGGGGGGACTCATTAGGAACCCCCTCCCCCAACTGCTCTGTCAGATGGTACCAATCCTCTATCTGCTGGCTTTCCCAAGGTCCATACACACTATATACCTACCTCTTTATAGTGCGCATCTTTAGGGATGAATTCAGCAAAGCATGTAGTGCAAGGGGCTGCCTCCATACATTCCATTTCCTATTTTTTTGTCTTCTTTCCCTCCTATTAGCTTGCTTGGTAATTTAATAATGTCACACTGTGCCTGCCTTTTTTTTGGGGGGGGGGGGGGGGGGTTGAAATGTTATTTGATCTTTCCTGTGGCCTGCCAATAGTGTTAAGTACAGAGGGTCTGGCCAAACTAGCCCACATTATTGAGCCATTTGCCAATCAATGAAGTGCAGAGGGTTAGCTGTCCACCACCCCCCCCCCCCAAAACCCCTAGTTATTGCCAATGGCCCATCAGAAGTGGGGGGATTGATGGGGGGGTGAGTAATCTGTGAAGGGGAGCCTCTACTTTTCTGTGCAAATACTTTCCAGCCTCCAATTTTATACAATGCTCTTGTTCCAAGATGTTGATTGTCTAATCTGCTTGCAATGTTTAGGTGCAAAGTGACTAATTTTTTTTTCTTGTTTCACTCCACAGTTCCCTTCCACGCCACAGGAATGGCAGACTGTGGCCTCCCACTTTGCCAGCCGTTGGGACTTTCCTAACTGCGGAGGGGCAATTGATGGGAAACACGTCCGCATCGTCCCACCGCCCAACTCGGGGTCCTACTATTATAATTATAAAGGTTTAATAGTGTAGTGATGTTGGCGGTGGTGTCGGCAACATACGAGTTTATGTATGTGGACGTGGGGATGAACGGCCGATATCGGATGGTGGGGCCATTACGCACACGGAGTTCTACTGGCGTCTCCAAAGTGGCAGTCTGTGCTTGCCACCTCCAGAGGAGAATGCCGAAGGACTCCCCTTCGTCTTTGTCGCAGATGAAGCGTTTGCGTTGACTCCCCATGTGATGAGGCCGTTCCCGATGAGGACCCTCACCCCGGACCAGAGGGTCTTCAACTACAGGCTGTCCAGAGCCAGAAGAGTTGTGGAGAACGCTTTTGGCATCCTGGCCAGCCGCTTCCGCCTGTTCCTGACGGCATTTAACTGGCGGAATACAAACTGAACCACATAGTTCTTGCCTGTTGCATATTGCACAACTTCCTCAAAAGACATAACAGGAACTATGTGGTGCCCGTTGGCCCAGATGTGGAGGGCCCTCCAAATGCCGAACTCACAGCCCTTCGAGTGGCACGTCCAGGCTTGCCCCCTCTAAATGCCCGTGTGGTCCGGGACCAATATATGCAGTACTTTGTGGGTAGGGGGGCCATTGCTCTGCCTGACGATGTGTGAGAGGCATTTTTTAATAAATCTGATATTTAACCAACCTATGATTTCATGTCATTTCAGTCTTCTTTTTAGCTTATTTTACTTTGACATTTTTTCCCTTTGCCTTCGACAGTGGGAATGCACTTTCTGGGCAAAAGGAGGTAACAGTCTCTTCTTCCCAAAAAGATTATTCTCATGTTGTGTGTTTGCTACCTAATCTTTGGTCTAGAGAAGGTTTGTACTGCATAACTGACACCCAAAATACTCCTTTTCATCACCAGGTCTGACATGTGTGTATTCTCCAAAATGCTGTGCTCCGTGTTTTCGTACAAAGCACTGTGGGTGTCATTTACAGAAGTCAAATCCGCTATGCTCTACAAGTGCATTGAAAAAGTTCCCCGGGAAAGAAAATTGGAGTGCAAAGTGGATTTGCCTTTAGTAAATAACACCCATTGCCCCCCATATCCTTTTCATTTTACATACATAATGCATTGTGTTTTTTAAATAAGGAAGCCACACATTTAGAAAAATAAAAGTTTACTAGGAAAACATTCACAAGTGCGTTTACAATCTTCACGCCAAAACTGACAACATCTTGGTTATTTACAACATTGTTTACAAACATTCCGCAATTGGTAAAACCAGGCATGGAGCAAAACAGAACCTAGGAACTTGGAAAGTTCAACTTTGTAAAGTGAAGACAAGATCAGACATGACTATATGTTCAAAGTGTGTTTGATCTTGCCTTCATCACATGGGGGGTCACCCCCGAAAAGTGGAAATTTGGAACATGCACACAATTTGGGACTGAAAATGGTCATTAGATGGTAAAACACATGCCTAGAAGCTTCAAAAGTGCCATTTTCCATCATGGGGATGAATGGACGTTTTTTGGGGGTGCAACCCCTTCACCACAACCACTTTCGTAGTTCGTAAAGTGTTTGCACCCCCAAAAAAACGTTGCCATTCATCCACCATGGTGGGAGCTAGCACATGTGGACACAATGTGTGCATGTTCCAAATTTCAGACAGTTTTTAAGTTGCAAATGTGTTCAGAAGCTGGCACAAATGTGTGTTAATTACTTGGTGCGTTTTCATATTTTTCCTAAAACATCAATGATGTTCTTCAATTTTTGTTGAACATCATTGATGTTTTGCTTTATGTAATCTAGATCTCGATTGCAGACCATTATCTCTCCGATGAGTACGTGGGCACTCTCTGTGGTAAAGTGCGATTTTTCTTCCACAACATCCACGTCACCTAAAAACCACAAACAAACAAAAATGGGGTGTTGGAAATGAGGCAGCCATACATGGATTAGCTTACCAGTAGCTGTGTTCTCCCACACTCACCTGTTGTGGTGACAATTTCTCCAAGTTCGATGATCTCTCCTTCCTCCTCCTCCTCCTCCTCTGCTTCTGCTCTTTCCCCTTTTTTGGGAGGTGTTGGTTTGGGGGTTTCCTCAGACGGCCCAAGTTTTCGCTCCCCTATGAGAATGTCCAAAAGGAAGATTTAGCAACACAAACTATTGAGGGCAGAAATAGGAAATGACAAACATTGCTTGAAAGTGACGGACACTATTTTAGTTTGGCCAGTTAGAAATGTGAACTACATGAATGTAGTCACTTTGTAAAGGTGCTAAACTGACTAGCTTTTTGGTAGAAGTTTGTGTGATGGAGACCCCCCTCTAGTATCCACTGGAGCACATGTGTGGAAAAGGCTAATAAAAAGGGGGTTTGGGTGTCCCAGCACTAGTGCTCTCGAGTCCAGATGGGTAAACAGCTACTGGGTGACCTCTCCTTTACATTGAAAAAATTGGCTTTACATTCTGGATGACATTTCTAGGGAGAACAAACTTCCTTTCCCCCAAAAAAACACCAAACATCGTATTATAAGTGGCCGCACGATCGAGGTTGCGTACGATCGAATGGACACACACACGACCATGACAGTGGCAGAAAGATCGAGGCTGAGTACGATCAAATGCACAGACGAACATGAAAGTGGCCATTTTGGAATGTACAACTTTGTAAAAATCAAACCACATGGAGCAGTATGCAAGCAAGAAATCAAACACAAAACACAACTACTTACTTTTTTGAAGAATTCTCTTGATCTTTCTGTACTGATCGGCCTCCCTCAGTTTCAGGTCTGACCAGCGTTTCCTCAGTTGCTCCTTGGATCGTTGTACCCCAAAATGATTGTACAGCCTTCTCACAACTTTAGACATGATCTTGGCCTTGCGGACATTGGGGTTGAGGTAAGGCCCATACTTCCCATCATAGTCGCTCCTCTTTAATATGTCCACCATCTCCAACATTTCTCCAAATGACATATTGGAGGCCTTGAATTTCAGGCTCCGGGATCGGGACGTTTGTGCCTCCGGACTTTCCTCGTCCACCTCCTCGTTGGGGGGATATTTGGGGCGCACCTGCTGTGTCCCCGCCATGTGCTCTCCCCACTGCGCCGTAAAGAGAAGGGGTGGGAATAGACGAGAAAGATCGTCAGGGGCGGGCGGAGTTTGACGCATGCGCACTGTATATAAAACGTCACACGCCTGTGTCGTAGCCACGATCTGGGAGACGAGGGGAGAGAAAGCTCACGCACGAGACGATCGCTACAAACAAAGGTACAATTTGACGTTGGTACATAACTAGCCTAGACTGATTAGAACTTGAGGCTTCTTTATGGAGAAGATTAGGAGAGTTTAGGCTGACATTATTTATATTGTTTTGTGTGGCGTTGTGTCTTGCAGAGGTGATGGAGGCGTTCTACAACGTGAGCTTTCTCCCACACTTCATTGATAAATACCGGCAATTCCCCCTCTTATGGCAGGCAAAACACAGGGATTATAGCAACAGACCAAAGAGGTATGCAGCCCTGCTGAAACTGGTGGCATTTGTAAAGCCTACCCTGCCCATGGCAACCGTCGCAAACTTAAAAGTGAAGATCACCAACATGAAGACTACCTATTTCCGGGAGCGCAATAAGGTCCTGAAGTCACAAGCATCTGGAGCTGCAGCAGCTGATGTCCATGTCCCCACGCTCTGGTACTATGACAGGCTCCACTTTCTCAAAGACCAGGCTACTGTCAGGAAGTCACTCTCGACTCTTCCTTGCACGCGTCCTTGCACGCACGCCACCCCTGATGAGGCTTCCGAGGAGCAACCTGGGCCTTCCAGTCAGGAATATGTGCAGGTGCCCAGCTTGTTCCAGGTATAGTAGTTTTGGAACCAGTTTGTTGAATAATGAATGATGTTCAGTTAATTCAGGATCCCCAATTGCTTATTTCCTAACGTGATTGACATATCAACAGACAGTGGTGTGGGAGACATTTTTGGGAAGAATCTAAACTGCAGGGCTGAGAATTGTATGGTTTTGTATTTGAAAACATTTTGCAACAGTCACTAGATGAGAATTGTGTGTGTTTGATGAACAAATAACTGAAACTATGTCCCTTTTTCATACACAGGAAGACCTCAGCCAGGAGGTGGCTGTGGAAGGTGGCAGTCAGGAGGAGGCAGGGGGTAGTGGCAGCCAACAGGGGGGTAGGCGTAGGAGCCTGACTGTCTCCCAAGTCTCTCCCCTCCGCCTTCCCTACAGAAGGGCGAAAAACATGGGGGAGGTGGGAGAGTCAGCGCTCCAGCTGATAAAAGATGCCTCAGCCTCCCTCTATGCCACACCCACCTACGAGGAGGCCTTTGCCTCCTTGGTTACAAGTAAATTTACGGGTATGGAGGCGGGGCAACGCAGCATGTGTGAGGAGGTCATCCTCAAAATACTAAATGAGGGGATGGCTGGGGAGATGACTCCCCTCACACATGTTTGCGAGAGTGACCTTGCTCCGCCTCCTCCTCCTCCTTCTGCCACCCCACCAGCACCAGCACCACGGCGTGGAAGGAAGCGTACAAGGAAGACAAGAGAGTGATGACCTTGATTCAGTCTGGTCTGAGAGAAGATGGAGCCTCTCGTAGTACCAGAGTCTGGGGACCTAGATGGCATCTGCTGCAGTTCCGGATGTTTTGGACTTCAGGACCAGATTGCGCTCCCTTATTATTTAGATAGGTAGTCTTCATGCCCCCAATTGTTTAAGTATGTAAAATGATGGTTGCCATGGGTGTCCAAGGCTTTGCAAATTCCCCAAGTTTCACCATGGCTGCGTTCCTCTTTGGTCTGTTGCTGAGACCTAAATAAAGTTTTTTTTGATTTGAAATAATCATTGACTATTGTGTTTTACTTTTCTACAATGACAGTTTTTCTTTGAGTAGGCAGGTACATTTCACTAATCCTAAAGTAGAATTAACAAGGGGCACCAACAACCAACAAACTCCTAGTAAATGTAAGCAAGAAATACAAATGTTAATAATGTGGTTTTGCTAAGTTGAGACATACAAACCCCCTCCAAAAAACAAAAAAAATCTCCTTCAAATATGTATTCCCCCAAAAAAAAAAAAAAATCTGGGTAAAAAAATAAGAAAGATTGTATTACGATCTGAGTAAAAATAAACATGTAGTGTATAAATGCTGCAAAGTAATAAAGAAGTAAGTTTGTGAGAAGTGCGGGTGAATAGGAGCAGCTAAAACATGTCATTCTTGTTGCATTGTAAAGAAAAAGAGAATGCGCTGCATTAAAGACATTTTAACATTGCAGCGTGACGAATGTGCTGTGTCGATTAGGAAAGGTAGTTTTACCTGACCGAGCGCTTCCGTCACAGAATTTCTTCTGAGCATGCGTAGCACTTTGTCCGTCGGACAAGCGTACACACGCTCGGATTTGGTGTGATCGGACCGGGTTGACAGGAAATCTTTCCAGGAGGAGATAAGACTTTGTCCGACGGACAAACCGACGAACACTGTCCGATGGTGCATACACACGGTCTGATTTTTCAACAACCTTGTCCGATCGGACCAAATTGATGAAAAAGTCCGACCGTGTGTATGGGGCTTTACATGCAAAGTTATTATATGTAAATTCAGTTGTATTTTCTCCCGGGCACTGGTGGCCTGGGGGTGACTACAGAAGTGCAAGATTTCCTAAGGGCCACTTTAGGGCTAATGAGAGTGGCACCTAATTACTGACCAACCATCTGTAATATTTACTATAATTTACATAATAATATCTGCAACTTACAATATTTTATCTCTGAGAAAAGGCCAGTTGTTCCTGCTGAAACCAATCGAATTTGATAAAACCCATTTACTCACAATATATAAACTGCCATTCATAGCATCTTTGGTCAGGAAAAACTCATTCATATTTTACTCAAGGCCATAGATCTACACTCCCTGTATGTCTTTTTAGGGAGTTTTGAGTAGACCAATTTTTGTTTAGTAAAGTTTTTCTGTTACAGTGCCTTGAAAAACTATTCACACCCTTTGGAATTTTCCACATTTTGTCATGTTACAATCAAAAACGTAAATGTATTTTATGGGATTTTATGTGATAGACCAACACAAAGTGTCACATAATTGTGGAAGGAAAATGATAAATGGTTTTCCAAATTTTTTACAAATAAATATCTGAAAAGTGCATTTGTATTAAGCCCCTTTTCTCTGATACACCAAACTAAAATCTAGTGAAACCAATTGCTTTCAGAAGTCATCTAATTAGTAAATAGAGTGCACCTGTGTGTAATTTAATTTCAGTATAAATACAGCTGTTCTGTGAAGCCCCCAGAGGCTTGTTAGAGAACCTTAGTGAACAAACTGCATCATGAAAGCCATGGAACACTCCAGACAGGTCAGGGATAAAGTTGTCGAGAAGTTGAAAGCAGAAGTTTAGTAAACCCATTTGATCTGGTCCACTAAACATAAGGGGATCCACACTCCATGTAGGCGGATCAGATGGGAGAGAGGGTGTAAATGGACAGTGGCCCATAGAGCATAAACTGCATAAACTGAGCTGACATGGACCCACTCTGCTCAGATCAGCAGGGGATCGGTGGACAAATCCCCTGCTGATCAAAACAGAAGGCACCCATGTGAAACGGGCCTAAAGTGGAACTTTAGGCAAAATACACAGGTGAGGTGCACATAAGAGAGCTGCGTTACCTGTCCAATGATTTGTCTGTCTATCCATCTTGTTTTGAGTTGTACGCTGCTCTGACACTAAGGTCAGCCCGTCTGACAGGGCAGGAGATTTGATTTTTATCTGTTGTTGTTAAGTAGCACTTACATTGGATTGGACAGTGGGAGAAGCAGCAGACTGATGAGCTCAATCCCACCCCCCCCCCCCGCTCTCTTCTCTTAGCTTGCTCCTACAGCAAAACTTATTGGCTCCATGTGCTGCTTCTCTTTTCTAGTCTAAGTTGTTCTAAACAGGAAATGTAAGCGGTACTTACACTGTTTGCATTTTAAAAAATAATAATAATAATGTCTTAAGCTAAATTCTTTTGTAACTTTTGTACCTGCCTGGAGTTCAGATTTAAATATACAGTATACTCAATCTACAAACTAATACTGAACAGTATATATTCTGATACTGCAATAAGAGAAACTAGCATTACAATAAACCAAAAACCAACATGAACTATTTGCAATGCAATTTAAATCATACTTATTTTTATTTTAATATAGGCATATAAAAGAGTTTTTTTCTCATCAAACATTAACATCTGACTTCAGTTGTCAAATGCTGGTTACAAGTTTATCGTCCAAGAAGACTGTCACTTTGTCCTGGCTCTTTGTCACAGTGGTTAGAATACCTCTAATTTGGAGAGCCAAAGGTCATGAATCTTGTCGGATGAGCAGGGCTCAGGTGTTGTGGTTTAGCATAGACAGCAGGGGTGCTGCCAAAAGGATTATCAATAGGATTAAATTTGTGGATTAGTGTGAGAGGACTCCCTCCCACCTTCTGCCTTTTTTTCCCTATGTTTAACAGAGCCCCAAAAAGCTAAACAAGACACCAAATCAGTGACATAACCAATAGCTAAAATGTTAACCTAAACAAATATTTCAGAAATATTAGGTAAATATGCACATAGTCATATATAAACTATCAAACAGCCAAGTGTCTTCTCCTGGTCCAGTGTTTTCCAAAAGTTCAATCAAGTTCTAAGCATTAGTTTCCCCATGGTTTAATGGAAAGCCGAGTGAATACCAGTTGCTGCTGGTGTCATTGTGGTAAATCACAGGCTTTTTGTTCTCAGCTTGAAAGGGTGGGTATTTGAAAAGTCATTAAGTAATGATAATTGGCCTAATCAGTATGTCTTAAGCACTGGGCCAGGGCAGGCGGGGAGGGGAACCCCTCATTCTTGATTTGTGACCTTAGCAGGCCTGCAGTTAACATTTTCTTTATACAAACAATCTGACTGACAGCTTAGTGAAAGTCACCTTTCTTATGAAGAGTGTGGAAAAAAAAAAAAAGACCGTTTCTCTCATGTGGTTCACTGTCATTGAGCAATAAAGCATGCCTATACTTAGGTCTAGTCCCTTTACAAATAATATATGGCCTGAGGACAGGACAAGTAGCGATAGGCCTGATAATTAAGGTATTTTATCTCAATTTGAGGTGTTAAGAAGTATCCTTTTTTTGTGATTTATGGAATTAGGACCTGGCCAGAAGACTTAACCAGGGTCTAGTATAGCAGGCATGGAATGTTCCCAGTGAGACCACAGTAGGCCTATTACAGAGAACATAATACTGGCTGCCTCAGTCTTTCAGCACTTAAAGGCTGTTTGTCTTTGATTGGCTAATGCGTATCAAATGCAATACAGTTTCCCACTGGCTTCCCTGTTGGCCTCCTAAAGCTCCTCTTTGACTGATAATACCCTGCTTCAATGAAAATTCTGATTTCAAGCTTATGTTAAAAAAAAAAAATCTAGGGCTTTTAAGGAAAATACACCCGTAATTCAGTAAAAAACATGGAATTCACACACGATGTATTATTAAACAAAAATAGCAGCATGTTGCTTTTTTCCTTAAATAGTTATTTTAAATGATGGCTGAAGCTTAGCAACATCCAGATATAAAATGTAATTTAACAACAATGGAAAAAAGTAACAGCGCTTGTAAACGATTTTCCAGAAGTGAAACGTAAGACTTTATTTCATCACAGTTGTAAGATGTTCTTTTTTTTCTGTAGAGATAAAAATGCCAGGCGTCTGTTTGCAACAGTTTCACAGGCTTTGCTCGCATAATGCATATGTTTAAGTGATAGCATCTTTTCAGATGGGAGAAGCTGGGTGGGCAAAGGAGGCTCAGCATGAACAGGCTTAACCACTAGGGCTCCCATTCACAAATCTGCTTTGACCTTTTGCATGCTTTTTTTTCACTATATTCATCTTTTTTTTTTCTCACCCTCATTAGCCACTTTCAGAAGCCTAGACCTCTCAGCCAGGAGGCAAAATAACATGGAATTGAAGAGAAAAATACAACATTAATAAGCTGTTTTCCACTTTATTTCCACAATCTAAATTAGCACCAGCAATGCCTGATTGTATGTATTTCATTATGACCTACATTGAAACTTTGAGGAAAAAAACAAACAAACAAATATATATATATATATATATATATATATATATATATATATATATATATATATATATATATCAAGGATTTTATGAACAGGCTTATACTATGGGTTGCTGAAATAGTTTGAATGCCAATCCTAGAGGTAGTCTCCGCATTGAGTGTGAGATCATTAGTCAGCAGCTATGTATTTGATAACATTGGAATTGGAATACATTGCTGAATGTAATAATTTTCCCTGCATCCAATATATTATAAGACAGTACCTTGTAAATAAGAAGGGATTTATAGTTCCTGCTTTTAATTCTTTTTTTTTTTCCAGAGCTTTGTAGTGCAGATCATTAAAGCCGGGTACACACAGGCCAAATGTCGGTAGACAACGGCTGGTTAAAAAAAAATTGATTGGTTTGTCCGACAGAAGCCAGCCGTTCGGTCAACTTCTGTCCGATGTGCATGGTGGAAAACCAGCGTCCAACTGACTCCGGAAGGTTCTAGCGTGGGGGTGTTCATCTGTCAGAACACAATAGCTCAGCGGGAGAGATTGCTAAACTACCCTTGCGTGGCTAGTACAGTGGCTCGGACCAGAGCTTTTCTTTTTTTTTTTTCGTTCAACCTGCATGGTTGAACAAAAAAAAAGAATAGTGTGTACCCGGTTTTAGGACCATGTCATACTTCAGATCTGGCCAAAACGGTAAGTATTTCTTTCTGCATTCTATAGTGATCCTGTCACTGACGAGTTGTTGGCAAGATCGTGAGCTTCCTTGCATGAACTGCTCTTCGTTCAAAATGCAACCAATCAAGATAGCTGGAACTTGAAATTACAAAATTTATAGCACTGTGGAAGAGCCAAGTGGAATGTATTGAGTCACCATCACTCCAAAACACTCTTGTCACTGTTTTGTTGTGAATGTCACAGTGGGCAATGTTTTTGGACTTTACAGGGTTCCTTTATGGGGGCAACATAGTGATGTCACTGGTAAAGGGACTGGTGACTTACCTTCTAAAGGATTGTAAGTGTGACATGGGCCTTACTCAAACCAGTGAACTGCACTAATTAGTATTTTGTGTACCAAATATGATATTTTGTAAACCACAAGCATTTTCTCTTGGAGCCAAACAGGTATTGAGAGTCAGGAATATATCTCCACCATTTTAGTAACGATAGGCAGATCTCCCACCTTGCACTGTTACAGATAGGCCATCCTCCCAAGTTTCCACAGTTTGTGTCCCGGCAAAGAAGATCTCATAAGTTTGGTCATCAAGACAGCAGCATGGTGAAATCTTCCCAACACGGACATAGACAGCAATAAAACCTGACAGGTTCTTCATGATTCTAACCAAAACCAAAAAAATAAGTTTTGGCTGGAACCGAAATCACAAAAACATCAACAATAATAACAATGATGATAAAAATAATAGTAGTAACTTATTCCAAGCCACATATGAGCTCAGTCGATGCTTTCCTCCTGTCAACATCTGACCTACATTACAGAGTATACCTTCATGTGAAGCAATGTAACTTAATAAGGGTTTATGGAATTAGGACTTCATCCTGGGAAAAAGAGCATTATTATCTTTCCAAAATCTGATTTGGCCATAAAATTTTCTTGGATGAAGAATTTTCCAGTTTCATTCACTTATTCATTCCCTTGTGTATATTTGCATTTGACAGAATGGTGCTTAAATAATGATTGATTAAGGAATAGCCAACAAACACAATGTACTTTTGTTTTTGTGAGTCAAATGTTTTTGGCCGGCATGACTTCATGTGTAATGTCTTAAATAATTATTGAACATAGTGGAATGCTTTTTTTTTTCTGAATATGATTTTAGTTGGGGAAAAGTGTAATGGCTCTAGCATAGAAATAACATTGCGTCATTTTTTTGTGATGATGGTAAACCATCAACATTATGAAAATATGCTGAGGACTTGTTTGGTATCAAAGGACAGAGGAGAAAATGAATGGTTATTTAGCATTATAGAAACATAGAAATGAAATATTTGTTTGCATCTTAAAAATAATAATAATAATAATATATATATATATATATATATATATATATATATATATATATATATATATATATAGATACAGTATATATATATATATATATATATATATATATATATATATATATATATATATATATATATATATATATATATATATATATAGATCTATATATATAGATATAGCTATATATGTACAGTATACACAGTATATATATTTAAAATGCAGTCTAATACTAATTTCCAACATACTGGAAAATCGCTAAATCCACTAAGTCCACACTCTTTTTTTTTTCTGCAGAAAAGGGAAAGTTATTTCACCACTTCTGTGCTGCAGGAAAATGTAATTTTAATTGGAAACAAAATTCTCCCTGTTAACAATGACAGATTAGCTTGTGTAAGGCCCGCTTGTGCAAAGGGTTTTCAATTAGTGGTATGGTTATCATGGACATTCTCAAGGGTAACATTTAATTTATCAGATTATAAATAAATTAGTTGATGCAACTCTTCTGAAATACGACTTTTACCATGCACAAGTATAAATCTTTACACTTGTGCTCATTAGGGGATCTTATGAATGAACACATTTACTGTTTTGCGATTACCTGTGCAAGGATATAGAAAGGCTGAGAAAATATATATTGACATTTTCCAGCATGGTGTGTATCTTTATCTCTGCTGATGGTGAACATAGATGATTAAACTGATTCCATGGAACTGTGATTTACCACAATGTATGCTGATTTGCTTGATGCCAATATTGACAAACTTTTGTCGGTATGGTACAAAGGGTTCGTGATTTTTCTAGTTCATGGTGACCTTTGTTCGAATTTCCCATGTTACTTTGCACAAAATCTCTCATCCTCCCCACTGCCAATAGGCAGAAAATATTTTCTCAAGAAAACCCCCCTTAGGCTACATTCACACTAGCCTCCTGCGTTTGGTCTATTTATATGCAGGAGAAATTATCTGCCTAGTATAAACAGTGTTTATGTTTCCCAGGTCAGGTTCTTCTATGTTTAAAGTGGAACAAAAGTCTAATATTAACAAAGGTGTGATCAGCCAGGCGCTTTATTGCAGAGGAAACATGCAATGTCTCTTTTGCAATAAAAAAAAACCTACCTGCCTGCTCACAGTCTTCTGTAGAATGTACACTGGGCTGAACATGCACAGCTCAGTTTACATTCCAACACAGTGCCTGTGTACTGGGATGACTGCACTCCTGTACATGCGCAGGCGTGATATCATCCCACACATGCACATAAAGATGGCCAAAGACTGGCACCCAGAAGACGACGAGGGGAAGAAGCCGGTGCCAATGAGGGAGCTTGCTGGTGTCAGACTGCTAAAGCAAAGGTTAGTATTGCAGAGTTTATTTCCTGCTTTAAATGTACATGTGTTTACATGGATTCACATGATTGAATGCACGGAGTTCTATTTTCTCTAAATGCAACTAAGCTGAATGCACCTGAATGCATTTAAATGCAAAGTGAACTATACCAATTAAAAAAAAAACATTATATGCACGTTTGTCAATGCCAGTGTGAACGAGGCCTAAAAAAAAAAGTGATTGCCATTAGGAGCTGTACAGTTACTCCTTAGTGCTTGCTCATTGTTTTTATCAGTCACTTTGTACAATGAAGCCTGCATTCACTCATTACTATAAAACCCAAATGAATGTTCCGATTGAGCCCCCGTTCACACTTATGCGAATTGGATGCGGATTACACCGCATCCAATTCACAGGACATTTTAAAATACATTCAAATGAATGTATCTTGTTCACATATGTGCGTTGCATTCGCACTGCGCATTGCACAAAAAACGTGTGCGTTTTCTGGGCACTGCGGTGCGAATTACAAGCACATTATCCTCTATGGGAACGCATCTCATTCGCAGATGCATTCCGTTCTGAACAAGAAATCTCTCCTTCTCCTCACTACACCTCCCCCTCCTCTCCCCCTCTCCCCCCTCTCCCTGCTCAGCTCATGTGCAGATAGAACGGAGCGGCACCGCTAAACAGCTGCTTTTTCTCTTCACAGAGAAAATGTAGCTGGAATTCGCACCACACTGGTGTGAACCCGGGCTAAATCAGCTAAATTCATTCCAGGCGCATCAAAACAAAAGGACTGCAAAGTCTTATGCCCCGTATACACGATCGGACTTTCCGACAACAAAACCGTGGAATTTTGTTCGAAGGTTGTTGGCTCCAACTTGTCTTGCATACACATGGTCATACAAATGTTGGCCTACAATTACGAACGTAGTGACGTACAAGATGTACAGCGAGCCAATAAAAAGGAAGTTCTATAGTCATGTGATATCTCTATTACGAAGCGCTTCCGGCTCGTACTTGATTCTGAGCATCCATGAACTTTTGTGCGTCGATCTTGTGTACACACGATCGGAAAGTCCTACAACAAAGTTTTGTTGGCGGAAAATTTGAGAACCTGCAAGCCAACATTTGTTGGCAGAAAGTCCAACAACAAATGTTCAATGGAGCATACACACGGTCGGACTTTCAGCCAACAAGCTCACATCCAACATTTCCCATCGGAAAGTCCGATTGTGTGTACGCAGCGTTACAGTCTGTTTTCCTTAGAAAGAAACCCCAACCTAAAGCCTAGTACACATGGGCCGAATGTCAGGCGACATCGACCGGTTCAATATAAAAGTGGGCGAAATTTGGCCCATGTGTATGGCAGCTGGTACGACAGAAGTTTGGCTGGCTTCTGTCGAAAGGTCATGACTGAAAACTGTCTGCCGGTCTGCTCCTGATCACCATTCTCAGCCAATGGCTGATAGCACTGACCAGGGTGTTCTAGTGGGGTGGGGGGGCATCCCCCTGTCAGAACACAATAGCACAGCAGAGGAGATCGCTGTACTAACATCGGATTGTTAGTAATAAAGCTCCGACCTGAGCTGTGAGCTTTTTTTTCATTTAACCCAGTGTGTACTAGGCTTAAGTAAAAAAGCTTTTCCTTAAGCAGCATGCTGGAGAGAAGGGCTCTTGTTCTCTGTGTGGATGCAGTAGTTTCTTGCTAGAGGTCTGACATTCTCTATGCTGTTTGTTTAAAAGCATAAAATGTTGGAATACTTTCAAACAAAATTTATCAAGTTATCGAATGTACTACATACTAATATAGCCAGCTTAAAGCGGAACTAAACCCACCTATCTTTTTCAGCCAAGGAAGCTGCTATCTTAACATTTGTTTGATATTCAACTGCCATGATGCTGCACATGTGATCAGTTATGACACCAGCCATTGGATGGTTTGACAGAGTGGTTGAGAGCACAACAATTGTGACAGTTCCATTCCCGGCACGTGCCAAGAACTTAATTGTTTTTTGAAAAATGTGAAATCAATGGGTTTAGTTCCGCTTTAGGATTTCAGTGGTGATGTTCTCAGTGACATGTGTGAGTAGGTGAGTTGGTAGTCTATTGAAAATGAATAGACTGCCTTAATATAATAAGCGTTATTGTGCGTGTGCTACTGTACCACACAAATGTGAACCTAGCACCTTTACCTCAGAGTTCCTCCTTTGATAGTTGTTCTTTTATCCATCACAGAAACAATCTTTTTTTCGGATCTGTATTTCTCCCTTCATGCTCCACTGGTAGACCTCAGCTGAAGTATGCCCCAGTCTTCATTTCATTACAACACATCTGTTCTAATGCAAAGCAAATTACTTTTCTTCAAATAGACCAATGACACAGACTAAAGTGGTTGGTATAAGTAATGATTATACAGCTTTTTTAGATATATATGAGAATTTGATCACTTGCTTTAAAAAATATTTTTCAGCTATTTAAAGTATATGTAAACCCAATCATTAAAATCTTATATAAGCTTTAACAAGTATGGGACGATAGGTCAAGGTAGCGCCTCCATGGACTTCTTCTTTTTGCTTGCCCTTTTATATTAAGAGAAAGTGTCGCAGAACACCAAAGAGGGTTACCCTCATAGAGGTTTTCAGTATCTCTCTTCTATAGGAACACAAATGCTTAATGTAGGTCCCCTCAGTCTGCTTGGACCTTTCATCTTGCTTCCACACATTATCATATTCTAGCTGCTCCCTTGCAGCCAAACAGACTCATTGGGGAGGGAGGATTGCAGGTACCCAACTCATAAAGGCTGTGCACACCTGCACAATCAGGATGCTAGGATTGGAGGCTCCATCCCTCTCATGTCTCTACAACGTCTCTGGGCTCCAGGACCCAATCCAGGATTTACTAATCCCCAAGCACACTGAACATCCAGTTTCCTCTGTACCAAACACACATCCAGGAGGAGAACCCTGAGTTCCACTTAACCCTTCTCATACAGTGACATGGGCGTCTGCAGGTAGGGGTAAGTGGAGTGCCCCCCCTGGAATCAGGGATCGGATCAGGAGTGATGACCCCCATCACCCCTCTTTGTCACCCCCTCTCTCTCTCTCTCACCTTCTGTCTCTCTCTCTCACTCCTCTGTCTCTCTCTGTCACCCCCCTGTCTCTCTCTGTCACCCCCCCCCCCCACATGTATGCAGTTTATGACAGTCTCTTGATCCATGTATGCAGTTTCTGACTGTCTCTTGGGCCATGTATGCAGTCTCTGGTCATCTCTTGTGCCATGTCCACAGTCTCTTACAGTCTCTTGAGCCATGTATGCAGTCACTGACAGTCTCTTGGGCCATGTCGGCAGTCTCTGACAGTCTCTTGGGCCATGTCTGCAGTCTCTGACAATCTCTTGGGCCATGTCTGCTGTCTCTTGTGCAAAGTCTGCAGTCTCTGACCATCACCTGTACTATGTCTACAGTCTATGACCGTGATAATGTGATAATGACATTGTCAAAAAGGGTCAGAGCATGGGTGACCTTGAAATTATGCCCCCCCCCTGAAAAAAGTTCTGCGGACGCCCATGTACAGTGACAAGGGATTGTACTGTCACACATGTTAATGTCATTTCAAAAATAAAGTTAATTTTCTTCTGCAGCTTTCATTAAAATAATACCTGATGATCCCACCATGAGGGTCCTTGTTTAGGCACTTTCTGTTGGGTGACAACACTGTCCATGTCTCGCAGTTGTGCTGCTGCATTGTTATCGTGTCATGTGGCTGGTTCAACACACATTACACAGACCTAATCCACTGTTGTCAAGATCAGGACAATTGCCCTGCTAAATGCCACACAACCATTACATCTAAACATTTCCAATAAATATTCAAATGCTAAAGGCAAGACAGTTACAGAAATATACAATAGGGAAAGAGTTATACCCCATAGGGCCCTCCTAATCCTCTTGTATTGAATTGTCTTGGGACTGCACTGTCACCATACTGTGCAAACTGTTGACATTATAGTAATCCTGTATAAAAATAATAATTACAGGAATGACATAGCATAAATAACGGTAAGTATTTTCTTGCCAAGCTGTAAAATAATGTAAAGAAGTTTGATCCTTAGACTAAGAAAATATATTAACAACAAATTAATGTGTTGCACATTCAGACAGAGTTGATATATAGTATAACCAGATCAATTCAAATAGTATTCACATACACTATATTGTCAAAAGTTCTGAGACGTCTGCCTTTACACGCACATGATTTTTACTGGCATCCCAGTCTTAGTCCGTAGGGTTCACCCTTTGCAGCTATAACAGCTTCAACTCTTCTGGGAAGGCTGTCCCCAAGGTTTAGTGTGTCTATGGGAATGTTTGACCATTCTTCCAGAAGCGCATTTGTGAGGTCAGGCACTGATGTTGCACGAGAAGGCCTGGCGCACAGTCTCCACTCTAATTCATCCCAAAGGTGTTCTATTAGGTTGAGGTTAGGACTCTGTGCAGGCCAAACAAGTTCCTCCACCCCAAACTCACTAATCCATGTATTAATGGACCTTGTTTGTGCACTGGTGTTCACACAAAGTTGGGAGCATGAAATTGTCCAAAATGTATTGGTATGCTGACGCTTTAAGAGTTCCCTTCACTGGAACTTAGGGGCCAAGCCCAACCTCTGAAAAACAACCCCACACCATAACCCCCCTCCACCAAATAATTTAGATCAGTGCACAAAGCAAGGTCCATAAAGACGTGGATGAGCGAGTTTGGGGTGGAGGAACTTGACTGGCCTGCACATAGTCCCGACCTCAACCCGATAGAACACCTTTGATAGAAAGATGGGTACCCCCAGAAAATAATGGGACTTTAACGGCAACAAAGTAAAGATAGAATACAATAAAAGTCCCATTATTTTCTGGGGGTACCCCTCTTTCTATCTATTGTACCAGGGATGTTGGCAACCGAATAGGTATGATTGGATGTCCATTCTTTATTCTATGATAGAACACCTTTGAGTTCAATTAGAGTGGAGACTGCGAGCCAGGCCTTCTCATTCACCATTAGTGCCTGACCTCACAAATGTGCTTCTGGAAGAATGGTCAAACATTCCTATAGACACACTCCTAAACCTTGTAGATGTCCTTTCTAGAAAAGTTTAAGTTGTTATAGCTGCAAAGGGTGGGCCAACTCAATATTGAACCCTATGGACTAATGCCCCGTACACACGGTCGGAAATTCCGACCACAAAATCCGTCTGATTTTTTCCTACGGATTTTGTCCGACACTGGTGTTGCATACACACAATCGGACAAAGTTGTCGGAAAATCTGATCATTCTGAACGTGGTGACGTTCGTTGCATACGACGTAACTACGTAGAGGCTATTAGCCAATAGGTTTGGTCTCCTAATTTGATCTGAGCATGCGTGGCACTTTGTCCGTCGGAATTCTCTACACACAATTGGAGAAAGTCCGATCGGATTTTGTTGTCAGAAAATTTGAGAGCAGGATCTCAATTTTTTTTTCGACGGAAAAAGTCTGATGGAGCCCACACACGGTCGGATTTTCCGACAACATGGTCTGATCGGACATTTTCCGTCTGAATTTCCGATCGTGTGTATGGGGCATAAGACTGAGATGCCATTAAGGTTCATGTGCGTGTAAAGGCAGGCATCCCAATACTTTTGACAATATAGTGTATGTGCATTGCGTTGCAGTAAGGCAGCCTAATAATTTCAATTACCACAAGGGACCTGCATCTTTTTTTCTGTTGTTCACTTATGTGCATTGTGGTGCACTAATGTAGGTCTGTTGGGAATGCGCATTGCTGTGTTGGGTATGGACATTGGGGTGGCACTGTGAAACATGCCAAGTTCACATATTACCAAGCGTTGCAGTAATTAAAAAAAAAAGAGGCTGTACATTGTACATTGGGGAACTGACTCCTTATATTGTAATTGAATACCTTGCAGTGATCAGTCAGTTAGTAAGGATGTTGACTGAACTGTCTGACACACAGCTAGCCCCTGGAGGGTGAATCTATAAATCTCTCCATAGATAGAAATTAAATTATAAAGTAGCAAGGATGTCAAAAAGTCAATCCAAAATATACTTTCAGATAAACGAAATGCTCACTTACAATAATGCATGTTGGTTTTCTCTTAATTCCCATTAGCACAACTTCATCTAGTCATAGAAGTCACTTTGTCACATATGCTATTTTGAAGGAAAGAAATGGCAACAAGAATGTGCAACAGATGTTATAAGCTCATCTACAATAAATAAATAAAAATGCGTGGGATGGTATAAACATAAGGCTATTCTATGTGTTTAAAATAAATACAAAACAAACTCAAAAGAAAATGCTTTATTATTACATTTTAGAAAGCAGTTGGAAAATGACATCAATTGACACAAGAAATTCTGTTTATGTTTGTAAAATTCATTAGTATTCACAAAAATAATAGCAGTATTTCCCTCTGATGTTTAGTGGTAAATGCTATTATCTTTTTTTTTTTTTGTTACCAACAAAAAAGTTTTTATTGTACAAAAAGGTGGTATACATCCAACAACATCAAAGCCGCAAGTAACACTTCCAATTGTATAACCGAATAATACAGAACACATTGAAAGGAACAGTTTCTCATTATGTCCATTCTAATGCCCCATACACACGGTTGGATTTTCCGACGGAAAATGTCCTATCGGACAATGTTGTCGGAAATTCCGACTGTGTGTAGGCTCCATCGGACTTTTTCCGTCGGATTGTCCGACGGACAAAGTTTTATCTCCTGCTCTCAAATTTTCCGACAACAAAGCCCTATCAGACTTTTTCCGATCGTGTGTAGCGAATTCCGACGGACAAAGTGCCACGCATGCTCAGATCACATTACAAGACCAAAGCTATTGGCTACTAGCCTCTACGTAGTCCCGTCGTACGCAACGAACGTCACCACGTTCAGGATGATCGGATTTTCCGACGACTTTGTCCGACCGTGTGTATGCAACACCAGTGTCGGACAAAATCCATCGAAAAAAATCCGATGGATTTTGTGGTCGGAATTTACGACCGTGTGTACGGGGCATTACAGTATAGCAATTACAGTCAAGTACTTTATCCCACCATTATCCAAGCAGCCTATCTATGACTAGATCCACCAGTGCAAGCCCTGGTGTATCCAGCCACGGGGCCCAAAGACTTTCATATTTCCTTGTACTCCCCCTGTGCTGGTATATAAGTTTCTCCATGCGCAACATTTCCCCTATTTTACATATCCATTCCCTCGAGGTTGGGGGTGTCTCAGATTTCCAATAAAGCATAATCAACCTTCTGGCTTGGAATAATACCCTGTTTACCGCCTCCCTGGTGTGTACTGCCATCACATATTCCTCCACCACCCCCAAGAGGCATACTTTGGGATCAACCGGTAAAGATATCACAAATACAGAGTTAACCGTGTTTACCACTTCATTCCAGTACAAATGCAGTTTGAGGCAGCGCCAGAGAAGGTGAATAAGGTCCCCATGATCGCGACGACATCTGGTACATGTATCCTCAGATTGCAACCCCCATCAACTATAGTCTATGCGCCGTATAGTACACCCTCAGAATAATGTATAATTGAGTAAGCCTTTGGGCCACATTTAGAGAACATACACTCACCCCCTGAAATATCTCCTTCCATTCCGTCCATTTGTCCCACATCCCTCTCCCATTTTTCTCTCACCCTCAGGGGATGTTGCCCCAAGAAGTATTGTAAAAGTGTATTGTAGCTTTGAGAGATAAATCCCTTCAAGGTCTCAGCATCCCCGATAATGCCGAACACCGGAGTAGGTGACAAGTGCCACTCGGATGACCTGCTCTGTGCCCTAACCGCGTTTTGCAGCTGTAGATATTGGAAGACCATTGAGGAGGGCAGGCTAAACTCCGCCTGCAACTCCGCAAATGTCCTAAGAGTACCATTTTTGAAAACTTGTTTAATGTGTGTGACACCATATGATTTCCATCTGGCGCCATCCTGCAGTTTGGCCAGCTCCGTTTAAGTGTCATTATGCCACAGAGGGCTATATTCAGTATACCCCTCAGCCTGTTGTATATATTTACATTTATTCCAATCCTTCTGTATCAGGTTGTATGGGGGGTACTTCTTATTGGGCCTGGCAAATGCCAAGGCCTCCAGTGCCATGGGGATGGGACCTGAGCCTACTGTGTGAAACATGAGTGCCTGGGAGGAGCCAGCCGGCTCTGTCCCAAAGCACCCTACTAGGTGCTGCAGCTGAGCGGCCAGGTAGTACAACCACGGGTTGGGCAGTGCCAACCCGCCATCGTCTTTAGGCCTTTGGAGATGTTCCAGCTTTATTCTTGGAGGTTTATTTTTACATAATAAAGTGCGAAAGATGGAGTTAACCATCCAAAATATTTTTAAAGGTATTACTACTGGGGCGTTATGAAGGTAATAAAGCAATTGGGGCATAAGAATAATTTTAACCAAGTTTACCTTGCCTGCTACCGACATGTGAAGGCCGTTCCAAGTCCTCACTCTCTCTCTAAACCTCTGAAGCAGGGGCGAAATGTTCAACCGGCCGAAGTCCCGCAGGTTAGATGTAACCTGGATCCCCAGATATTTAAAGTAAGTTGTGACAGGGATGGGACACGACTGAGCCACTACTTGTGTGGCGTCACCGTCTAGCAGCAAGAGGGCGGACTTTGACCATTGATTTGTAGCCCTGAGTATACCCCAAATTTGGTAATGGTTGCCATGGCCTCCCGCAGGGATTCGTCTGTAAATGCTATTATCTGACAGTCACTTGAGTGCAATGACAAAGAAAAGAAATATCTGCGTGTGTGCGTATGATAAAAACATGTGTGTAGATATTTATACATACATAGATTCATAAATACACAAAAACACACAATGTCAGAATGCAGGTCTTTCATTCAATGGACTATAATGAAAAACACTATATTACCAAAAATATTGGGACACCTGCCTTTACAAGCACATGAACTTTAATGGCACCCCAGTCTTAGTCCGTAGGGTTTAATATTGAGTTGACCCACCCTTTGCAGCTATAACAGCTTCAACTTATCTGAGAAGGATGTCCACATGGTTTATGAGTGTGTCTATGGGAATGTTTGACCATTCTTCCATAAGCGCATTTGTAAGGACAGGCACTGATGCTGGAGTGAAGGCCTGGCTCACAGTCTCCGCTCTACTTCATCCCAAAGGTGTTCTATCGGGTTGAAGTCAGGACTCTGTGCAGGCCAGTCAAGTTCCTCCACTCCAAACTCACTCATACTTGTCTTTATGGACTTTGCTTTGTGCACTGGTCCAAATCATTTGTTAGAGGGGGGATTATGGTGTGGGGGTGTTTTTCAGGGATTGGGTTTGGCCCCTTAGTTCCAGTGAAAGGAAATCTTAAGGCGTCAGCATACCAAGACATTTTGGACAATTTTATGCTCCCAACTTTGTGGGAACAGTTTGGGGAAGGCCCCATCCTGTTCCAACATGACTGTGCACCAGTGCACAACGCAAGGTCCATAAAGACGTGGATGAGCGAGTTTGGGGTAGAGGAACTTGACTGGCCTGCACAGAGTCCTAACCTCAACCCAACAGAACACCTTTGGGATGAATTAGAGCCTTTCTCGTCCAACATCAGTGCCTGACCTCACAAATGTGCTTCTGGTCATGGTCAAACATTCCCATAGACACACTCCTAAACCGTGTGGAAAGCCTTCCCAGAAGAGTTGCAGCTGTTATAGCTGCAAAGGGTGGGCCAACTCAATATTGAACCCTACAGACTAAGGCTGGGATGCCATTAAAATTCATGTGCGTGTAAAGGCAGGTGTCCCAATACTTTAGTTCAGGGGTCTCAAACTGGCGGCCCTCCAGCTGTTGTGAAACTACAAGTCCCATGAGGCACTGCAAGGCTGACAGTTACAAGCATGACTCCTGATGATGGGACTTGGAGTTTCGCAACAGCTGGGGGGCCACCAGTTTGAGACCCCTGCTTTAGGTAATATAGTGTGTGTGTATATATACATATATATATATATATATATATATACATACAGTACTGTTCAAAAGTTTTAGCCAGGTGTGAAAGAAATCTGAAATAATGCTTTCAGAAATAGAAGCATTGGCAACAGTGAAGCATGTTGGAGGTTCCCTGACAGTTTGGGGCTGCATTTCTGTAAATGGAGTTGGCGATTTGGTCAGGATCAGTGGTGTCCTCAATGCTAATAAATACAGGCAGATACTTATCCATCATGCCATACCATCAGAGAGGTGTGTGATTTGCTCCAAATTTATTCCACAGCAGGACAACGACCCCAAACATACAGCCAATGTCATTAACCGCTTCAATACCGCCCGCCGTCATATGACGCCCACAAGGTGGATCTACCATCCTGGGTGGGCGTCATATGACGTCCTCGGATTCCCGGCCGCCTGGGGGGCGCGCGCACCCGCGGCATCGCTCGGGACCCGGTGCGAGTGCCCGGCGGCCGCGATGTCCGCCGGGCACCCGCGATTGCCCGTTAAAACAAAGGGACCGGGCGGGAACGTGGAGCTGTGTGTGTAAACACACAGCTCCACGTCCTGTCAGTGCAGAGGAGACCGATCATGTGATCCCAGTACGGAGGAACACATGATCGGTCTCCTCCCCTTAAGTCCCCTCCCCCTACAGTTAGAATCACGTCTATTAGGGAACACATTAACCCCTCCAGCGCCCTCTAGTGTTAACCCCTTCCCTGCCAGTCACATTTACACAGTAATCATTGCAATCTTATAGCAACGATCGCTGTGTAAATGTGAATGGTTCCAAAAATGTGTCAAAAGTGTCCGAAGTGTCCGCCGCAATGTCGCAGTCATGAAAAAAAAATCGCAGATCCCCGCCATTACTAGTAAAAAAAAAATATAAATATAAATATAAAAATAAATCTATCCCCTATTTTGTAGACGCTATAACTTTTGCGCAAACCGATCTATATACGCTTATTGCGATTTTTTTTACCAAAAATATGTAGAAGAATACGTATCAGCCTAAACTGAGGAAAAAAATAGTTTTTTTTTTTAAAAAAAATGGGATATTTATTATAGCAAAAAGAAAAAAATATTGTGTTTTTTTTCAAAATTGTCGCTCTTCTTTTGTTCATAGCGCAAAAAACAAAAACCGCAGGGGCGATCAAATACCACCAAAAGAAAGCTCTATTTGTGGGAAAAAAAGGACGTCAATTTTGTTTGGGTGTAACGTCGCACGACCGCGCAATTGTTAGTTAAAGCGACGCAGTGCCGAATCGCAAAAAGTGCTCTGGTAAGGAAGGGTGTTTAAAAGCCCTGTATTGAAGTGGTTAAGAACTGTCTTCAACGTAAAGAAGAAGAACAAGGAGTCCTGGAAGTGATGGTTTGGCCCCCACAGTGCCCTGATCTCAACATCAAGTCTGTCTGGGATTACATGAAGAGACAGAAGGATTTGAGGTAGCCTACATCCACAGAAGATCTTTGGTTAGTTCTCCAAGGTGTGTGGAACAACCTACCTGCCGAGTTCCTTCAAAAACCCAGAAGAATTTTTGCTGGTTTGAAGCCAACGGTGGTCACACCAAATATTGATTTGATTTAGACTTTTCTTCTTTTCACCTACTTTGCATTTTAGAAATTGATAAAAATAAACAATTAAAATATATATTTTTAAAAGCCTTCTTACAACATTTCTTAACACCTGCTTACAATGTTTGCACAGCACTGGGTGTATATATATATATATATATATATATATATATATACATATATATATCAGTATTTTGCTGAGCTCATTTAGTCTAAACATCTTATAGGGTGGGGAACAGCTAATATGTTTGCCACTGGTAATGTTGGTGTCGCTCAGTCAGATGTTAAAATGCACATTTTAGGTCTGAAGATTACCTACACTACCAAACTTTATATATATGAAAGCAGAGACCTGGCGGTAGCTGCAACTTTTTACGCAACATAAAAATTGCGCTACTGCTTGTCAACGTTATGTTTCCAATAAAAAATGCTCAAATTAGTTATAGTGCACAAATCATGACATCATCTGCCTGCCTCTCTTATTCTTTGATGAAAGTACAAGGCTTCTCTTGAATGCCCGAGAAGCATTTAAGCCAACTCAATTTTGTTCCGGCAGCAGACGAGAAGTTGTCTGTACATTTGCGGAACAAAGTAACACTAATGCCTCGTACACACGTACGGACTTTTGCCGGCGGACCTAAGTCCAGCGGACAATCCGCTGGACTTTCCGGCTAGGTCCGCTGGACTTTCCGAGGGTGTGGACTTGCCCACACACGCACGGACTTCTCCAGCGGATAATCCGCCGGCCAAAAGTCCGCGGGACTTTTGAAAATGAACGGACTTGCCCACACACGGAGCAGTCCGTTCATTTCGAACGTAACTTCAGGTTACGTAGCTAGCGTAGGCAGTAAATGCCGCCGCGCTAGCTCCGCAAGCTGGCATGGATTTAAAGGGAATCCCCACGCCGAAAAAACGGCGTGGGGGTTCCCCCCAACTCCATGTCAGACCCTCATCCGAGCACGCAGCCTGGCAGGCCAGGAAAGGGGTGGGGACGAACGAGCGCCCCCCCCCTCCTGAGCCGTACCAGGCCGCGTGCCCTCAACATGGGGGGTGCCCTGGGGAAAGGGGGGCCGTGCGGGCCCCCCCACCCCAAAGCACCTTGTCCCCATGTTGATGAGGACAAGGGCCTCTTCCCGACAACCCTGGCCGTTGGTTGTCGGGGTCTGCGGGCGGGGGCTTATCGGAATCTGGGAGCCCCCTTTAATAAGGGGCCCCCCAGATACCGGCCCCCCCACCCTATGTGAATGAGTATGGGGTACGATGTACCCCTACCCATTCACCTAAGGTGTAAAATGTAAAGTAAAAAAAAAACACCCACACTTTTGAAAAAATAGTTTATTGCACTGCTCCGGGGGTCTTCTTCCGTCTTGGGGGTCTTCTCGCCGGACTCCCCCGCCATTTACCAAGCTCTTTTACCGAGCGAGGGGAGTCCGGCTACCTTCTTCGTCGTCGCCGCCGTCTGGGGGTCTCGATCCGCCTTCGGGGGTCTTCTTCCGTCTTGGGGGTCTTCTCGCCGGACTCCTCCCCTCTCTTCTGCTCTTTTACCTAGCTCTTTCACGAGGGGAGGTGTCCGGCTACCTTCTTCGTCGTCGCCGCCGTCGTCTGGGGGTCTCGATCCGCCTTCGGGGGTCTTCCGGGGGTCTCTTCTGTTCTTGCGGCGGTCGTCGTCTTCCGCGCCGCCGGCGCCTTCTTCTTCTTCTTGTCCTTCTTGTTCTTCTTCTTCCGATGTTGACCCGACGCTCTCTCTGCCCGGAATGCCTGTGCCGCTCTGAGCTCGGACTTATATAGGGACATGGGCGACAGGGTCACATGTTCATGTCACATGGTGACCCCGCCCCCTTGCGATGTCACAGTCCCAGCATCCTCCGGGACTGTGACAACACAAGGGGGCGGGGTCACCATGTGACATGTGCATGTGACCCTGTCGCCCATGTCCCTATATAAGTCCGAGCTCAGAGCGGCACAGGCATTCCGGGCAGAGAGAGCGTCGGGTCAACATCGGAAGAAGAAGAACAAGAAGGACAAGAAGAAGAAGAAGGCGCCGGCGGCGCGGAAGACGACGACCGCCGCAAGAACAGAAGAGACCCCCGGAAGACCCCCGAAGGCGGATCGAGACCCCCAGACGACGGCGGCGACGACGAAGAAGGTAGCCGGACACCTCCCCTCGTGAAAGAGCTAGGTAAAAGAGCAGAAGAGAGGGGAGGAGTCCGGCGAGAAGACCCCCAAGACGGAAGAAGACCCCCGAAGGCGGATCGAGACCCCCAGACGGCGGCGACGACGAAGAAGGTAGCCGGACTCCCCTCGCTCGGTAAAAGAGCTTGGTAAATGGCGGGGGAGTCCGGCGAGAAGACCCCCAAGACGGAAGAAGACCCCCGGAGCAGTGCAATAAACTATTTTTTCAAAAGTGTGGGTGTTTTTTTTTACTTTACATTTTACACCTTAGGTGAATGGGTAGGGGTACATCGTACCCCATACTCATTCACATAGGGTGGGGGGCCGGTATCTGGGGGCCCCCTTATTAAAGGGGGTTCCCAGATTCCGATAAGCCCCCGCCCGCAGACCCCGACAACCAACGGCCAGGGTTGTCGGGAAGAGGCCCTTGTCCTCATCAACATGGGGACAAGGTGCTTTGGGGTGGGGGGGCCGCACGGCCCCCCTTTCCCCAGGGCACCCCCCATGTTGAGGGCACGCGGCCTGGTACGGCTCAGGAGGGGGGGGGGCGCTCGTTCGTCCCCACCCCTTTCCTGGCCTGCCAGGCTGCGTGCTCGGATGAGGGTCTGACATGGATTTGGGGGGAACCCTCACGCCGTTTTTTCGGCGTGGGGATTCCCTTTAACTCCATGCCAGGTCACGGAGCTAGCGCGGCGGCAGTAACTGCCTACGCTAGCTACGTAACCTGAAGTCACGTGCTAAATGAACGGACTTGCCGATGAGCGGCAAGTCCGTTCATTTCAAAAGTCCCGCGGACTTGCCCACTAACGGCGGGATTGTCCGCTGGACTTCCAAGTCCAGCGGATAATTTGAAAACAAAACCTGAAACTTTAGTCCGCCGTACTTTGGCGCCAAAAAGTCCGCCGGCGCCCACACACGAGGGGATTATCCGCTGGACTTCAGTCCAGAGGATAATCCCGCGGGATTGTCCCTTCGTGTGTACGCGGCCTTACTGTTTGTAGTTGATGCTACTACAGTATAGTGCAGTGCACACAATAGTTCATTTGGGCCAGCTTGGCCCAAAAAAACATTTTATAGTCATAGTAAACCTAGAAATCTACTTTAACTCAATGTATCCCTTGTAAATAATTGAGCATGCACAGATGCCCTCAGTTTCACCTTAAGCAAATTACCCCCTGATATGTTCAGCAAATAGGATTATAGTCCCAGTAAATAAGAAAAGGCTTTAAATAGCAGTGATCTCAGCAAGTAAACTTGAAATATTCCACTTACAAGAAAATGGCTTTTCCTTGGCAGCTGCACTTCTTTTAGAGTGTCTTCTATTCAGGTGCTTATGCTGCCACCCAAATCCTTCTTTTTATGATTCGACCTCCTGTGAAGCATTGTAAAAAAAAGTCCTTTACAACCATAAGGACATTGTTTGCCACATTTCTTCTTAACACTTTCACAAAGAATAACATATTTTACCAGCATTTAGTATATAATGTTACTTAAATCTTAACTTCATGCAAGTGGTGAAATACACTGTTGAAATGCATATTTAGGAGCCGTCTTACCTGCCAAAGGGTTTGTAGTTCTGTACATTCATTCCTAAGATTTACACAACTTTGCCAGACTGCACAGCCTAGGCGGTGACTTGACTTTTCTCTGCTCTCTCCCGGTCTCAGTGCCACAGCTTTTTAACTGCACTCATTGGTGCTTTTTTTTAGGTATAAGCAAACTGTGCAAAGTTCAGTTTGCTGGTTGTTTGTTGAACCTGGTTAGAAGTGTGTGAACCCCAAACATAGCAATGAACCCTAACAAAGTCTATGGAAGGTGAATCATGTAATTATGTTTCCAAATTTTTCAAATTTGCAAGCTTTTCTGACAGAAGGATGGGTAACTGGGCACTGGTGTGGGGTACAGGAAAAAAAGTGTGTCTTTTCTTGCCGTGTAAAGGGCAGCATTGAAAATATAAACATCTTTAGTTTGGGGAATGCTGCAAAACTCCTGGTGAAATTATGGAACAGATTTAACTCCTTAACTGTGACATTAAAAAAATGGAAAAATAGCATGTGAATCGCCTTCAATTTAATACCATATCTTAATCCAGACATGCAGCCTGGGTGGGCAGGAAAGGGAGGGCAGTGAGTTCATGTCCCTCCCTTCTTTAACTATATCAGGCCACATGCCTTTTAACATTAGGGGCATACCTTGCAAGGGGGAATGTGGGTGTAGTGAAGCCTCACCCTTGAAAGGCATCTTGTCCTTATGTTGAGGGGAAAAAAGGCCTTATCCCCACATCCACCCTGCCAGCTCTTGAGAATATGTACAGGCTACATTAGTACCCCCAGTGGCGGCCGGTGGTATATTTTCTATTTTCTTGGGGGGGCAGCAAACAGTGCCCCGTCATTTCACCCGCACACAGCCCCCACCCCCCCGGTTGATCGGTTGGTCACCTAGCAACATTTACCCTGGGCAGCACTTCCCTCCGGGCAACGGGTGGCTGGCTTTCCCTGTGTTTCCTTCTCGACATCATGGCGGTGTCCTGGCCGTGCATCTCCTCCTCAGCATCATGGCGTGTCCTCGCCGTGTGTCCCCTGCCTCTTCCTCTCTGGCCAATTGGGTAGCTTCTCCTCTCGGCCAATTGGGAAACGGGTCTCAGGACCCGCTTCCTGATTGGTCGGGAGGCAGAATCAGTGTTACAATTTTGAAAATTCATTCACACAACTGGGTGGGCTCGGAGTGCAGTGTTCTGTGCCCCAAACCCACCGTTTTTTTAAGCCTATTAGAGCCTCTGGCTCAAATCACATGCTTCAAACCCCCCCCATTGGAATCCATGCATCTGGTGCATGGATGGGGGAGTGGCGCCCATGCACCCCTTATGGGAAGTGACGTCACTCATAGACTTACTATGGGGCTTCCATTGTCAGCTGCCTCTCCTGCACCTGCCTCCACACTGAAGCTGCCGCTGACAGCTGATGCCGGGAATGGATCGGCTGCAGAATAGGTATAGTGATTTTTGCTTTACAGGGTTAGATAGATTAGGTTTAGAATGTGGCAGAGAGCAGATTTAAGCTTTAGTTAGGTTTTGCTTGAACTTCCACTTTAACAAAATTTGCAATAGTATATGAAAATTTCCATAATTAAATAATCTTCAGATGACAATATGTAGCAATAAACACAGCATGTGGCCACTGCTATGCTACTTCTGAATAAATGTTGTAATGATGAATTCCTCTGCTTTCATTGTCTTTTTTTTTTAAAAAGTTAACATGTTTTCTGATGTTTTTCTCATATTTTGGTGAAAAATCATAGTGATTTTTGCCTAATACTCTGACTTCAGTACCCTTTTGCCCTGTACACACGGTCAGACTTTCTGACGGAAAATGTGCGATCGGAGCTTGTTCTCGGAAATTCCGACCGTGTGTAGGCTCCATCGGACAGTTTCCATTGGAAATTCCATCTGAGATCTGGTTCTCAAATTTTCCGACAACAAAATCGGTTTACGCAAATTCCGATCGTGTGTACACAATTCCGACGCACAAAGTGCCACGCATGCTCGGAATCAAGCAGAAGAGCAGCACTGGCTATTGAACTTAATTTTTCTCAGCTCGTCGTATGTGTTGTACGTCACTGCGTTTTTGACGTTCGGAATTTCCGACCAACTTTGTGTGACCGTGTGTATGCAAGACAAGTTTGAGCCAACATCCTTCGGAAAAAGAACATGGGATTTTGTTGTCGGAATGTCCGATCGTGTGTACAGGGCATAAGAGTCGTTGACCTGAAGCAAGGGGGCATGGTAGAATGTCAGAGTGGAGTCCGAACAAATAATCGGTATATGTAGTCTTTTTTTAGAATGAGCACCAGTGACTTATATCTAAAGAGAGTTAAACAATGACAGGGTCCATATTTTTTTTATGTGAACTCTGAAAGTTGTGCCCAAGAAAAGGCAGGCAGAGGGAAAAGAACTATTTGCTAGTAGTCTTGTTTGCCCCTGATCGTTTTCCTATTACTGACTTATGGGAGAGATCTACTAAAACTGGAGTGTGCAAAATCTGGTGCATTTCTGCATAGAAACAACTTCCAGGGTTTATTGTCAAAGCTAACAAACTGAAGTTCAAAGCTGATTGACTACCATGCACAGCTGCCCCAGATTCTGAGTGCCCCAGTAATAGTAAAATGTCTTGTGTCTGCACTGTGTGTGTGTCTCTGAGTGGAGGTGGCTGTCTTGGTAGAAGCAGGGCTTTTCTTCCTCATATCAGAGGTTCCAGCAAGTAGAGCACAGTAGTGACATCACCAAATCTCAATCTAAATCTCTTGAAACTAGCAGTCTGAGCTAAGAGAGCTTTAGATAACATACTGCAGATACACAGCTATAAGACTGTGGGCACAGGACTGCCTAGGCACCCTCACATACCAGAAAGAGCCCTGCTATTTTACAAGAGCAATTTAAAACACAATTACACAATTAACACTTCTAGATTTTCCCTATAACATAGCAAATCTCCACTTTTTGAATTTACTTCCACTTTAAAGCCCAACTTCAACCAAAACTTGGATAAAGTGAACAACAAATATAACCTATACCATTTTTTTTTGTGATATATGTCTCCACTGGAGAGAAAAGCTAAAATCTGATTGGTAACTGCGAGTCAACAGATAACAGCCAATAAAAAGAAATTTGAACCTCATTTGCAGCTGTAAGGCAATATAGAAGTGCTCATAATGTGTACTTTGTTAGCACTCCAGGTGGCTTTGGTAGTAGGATTTATTTCTCCAGAATTACAGAAATGCTAATCACATCTGAGTAAATGTTATGTCCCCTGGATAACCCAGGTTTCTGCCCTGAAAGCTTGATCTCCACTGAAAGCTGATAAATTTACTGATTGCGCAGAGATGGTATACTGCCATGTCCCTTTGGAAAAAGTTGATTAGTGTTGAAAAATTGCCTGTGGCACCAGCCTAGCTAGAAGTATAATCCATTCAAACACACATGGGAAGCATGAGTCTTGGTGTTTACATCATCAGGCCCACCAAAGATGTTAGGCAACACTGAACTACATCAAATACAGCAGGTCCTGTGGGTAATTCTGCAATATTTGTAAGATTTGTTTATTTTTCCATGTAGTCTTCTTTTATTGGCACACGACAAAAATGTAATGCATACCGTTGGAGGAACCCATAGAGCACTAATGAATTGCACAAGTGTTCCACCTGCGAGCCCGCTCCAGTCCTTCCTATATGGGAATGGGAAGTAGATCCAGATAATTGTCTGCATAACAGAAAAACTTGTGAGGTCTTAAGTAACACTTGTTTACTAATTAAACAATCATGTGCCTAAAAGCTGTGCTCTACGCAGACTCACTTAGCTACTCAAATAAATAGAAATTGTCTTTCATTTCCCCGTTTTCATCCTGATCTCATGTTTCAGCCTACAATCCTCCACCAGCTTTCAATTTTGAAGAAATATTGATGTGAAACATTTTGTTGATGGCCCTTCTAAAAATATACAACTTCTGGTCCAATTCATCAGTGATCAGTGAACCTCCGTAATTGCTATTACATTCTTTTCTCGTGAGGTTTACACTACATGGCCAAGAATGTGTTAGACTCAAGTTAAACAAAGGCTACGGGCAAACCTTTCATGTACAACAACATCAAATAGTAAATTACTCTTACTTGAAATAATAGTTTAGTATCGTTCATATCATGACACCAAAAATGTATCTTTTTTTTTTAAATGGCACACATTAAAAGGCATTATCAATTATTTTAACTACAGTACTACAAAATATATAGGGGGTTTTGTATTGCTTTTTGATGCATTTTATCTAGAGATCATTTATATATTCATGCTTATTGAATGCTAGATTTTTATATAGTGAAAAAAATCTGAAAATATTTTGTGACACCACCACTGAATTAAAGTGTATGTTTGGGGAGAAAAAAAAAAACAAATTCTGTAAATTTCTACAATACATGCCCATTTTTCGATGTTGTATCCCTTTGCAAGAGCTGCAGACCCAAAATATATAGACAGGTCAGGAGTTCTGACTTTATTTGTGGCATAATCCTTCTAGGTCAGTGATTCAGAAAGTACCGTTTTAGATCCCATTCACACTTGGCATTTGCCTAGCTCTTCTAAATGCCTTTCTCTTGGCAGGAGAAAAGCAGCATCAAAAACAGGCCTAAAGTTGCAATTTTGCAAACCTGTTTAGGCACATTTAGGTGCTTCAAACACTTGGGCGTTCATTTAATAAATTGCCCAGAATATTAATATATTGTCCATTGTCATTAATGAACGCTCAAGCACTGATGTGCCTAGCATTAACGCACGTTTAGACGAACTGGGCGTTTTTTTTAAGAAAAACACTCCTCATCTGGCTGTATTTTTTCTGCCTGTAAATACCTATGTGTGCAGGGAGAAAACATGGAGGGGCATTTAGAGGCAGTGGCATTTTTGACACCCAATGTGCATGAGGTCTTAAAGCCATTGGATCATCATATTAGCCAAGAAAATAACACTTTCAGGAATAGGTCAGTAATTACACCCCAATATATTTCTCTGTTCAGGTTTCCTTTAAAATTAACTGGATTCGTTTAAACACACACACACTGTACTAACCATTTAGGATAGAGCTTTTAATACATAGATAAGGTGGATTAAGTAAAGATCAAATCCATTGCAAAATTAATTTTTTGGTGAGATTTCCCAGGAGTAGAACATGCCTCTGTCCCATTGCACATTTAGTTTAATGCCATTGTCCAAAATGTGTTCTGGTAATATGACCCCCTCATTTTGTTCGTAGCGTCCAAAGCAGTTAGGTGGAATTGGGAATTCTGTTGGAGAAATCTCACCACAGCATATAAGGTCTAGGAAGAGACAGTATGACTTAACTAGATAACAACTACACAAAACTAAATATACTTTATGGGCAAATGTTAATCATCGCAGATCATTTTTTTTTTTTTTTACTTTATATCTTTATGAAAACAAACAATGTAATGTCCTGCCAGCCACCACTTGCTATAAGCCCAAAATAGGGTCTCCCATATAACACTATAATTTTGAATTAGCAGCTAGCGTTGCACATGTCTCATAAATCATGCAAAGACCATCCAATATTCTAAAGGACGCTACGCTTTCAAACTTAAAATCCAAATAGTGAAATGAAAAATGTGCTATATAACAACAGCAATAAAGTGATAACGTGCTAAAATACATACAATATTCCAAATAAAGTGCTTTCATGCAGGATATGATAAAATGTCCATATGGTGAGAAGAAAGCAATCAATAAAATCCTTAAAGCAATATAATGGTGAACCAAACTATAAAAATCCTTATAAAAAAAAAAAAAAAAAAAATATATATATATATATATATATATATATATATGTGTGTGTGTGAGAAAAAAGTGCTACAATGTGCTGTGCAATCAAAAAAAGTTCAAAAGTGCTCCAATGTAATCCATGGGATCCATGCGATTCCGTGGTTGCTGTGATATCAATCCAATATTAAGGTGCTGCATGTGCACTTAGGTGTTCCCCCCAGGTAATGGCTGCTCACCTTAGAGCGTGTGACCTTGCTGATTAGGCTTGGTCAATACACGCATTGGAACCTGTAAATGGTTCAGTGGTAAATCCGGATTCCTGTGGTAGCCTCACTTTGTGCTTCAATATGGTAATATTAAAGCATTTTCCATTTTACAAAGAAAACAACATACATCTAAAAATTGAAAGAAGGAAGATATCCATAATAGCCTTCACTTGGTTTTCTGGGGAGAATTTCCACAAAAGTTTAGAATGAATCTCTAGGTTTCTTTTTCCCATTCAGCCAAAAGAGCATTTGTGAGGCCAGGTACTGATGTTGGATGAGTATATATTGTTTATAATTAGCATTCCAGTTCATCCCAAAAGTATTAGAATTGAGGTCAGGGCTCTGTGCAAGCAACTTCATTTGCTGTACAACAACCTCATCAAACCATGTCCTAATGAACCTGACTTTGAAGACAGGGGCACAGTTGTGTTGGAACAGAAAAGAGCCTTCCCCAAACTGTTTCCACAAGGTTGGACATGGACAATTCTGTAAAATGTGTGTTTTACTAGAAACTCCCGAACCCAATCATTTGGAGGGTTGCCAACATACTTTTGCCCAAATAGTGTAGGCATGAAGGTCAGGTGTCCTCAAACCTTTGGTCACATAGTGTATCTGGCATGGCCTATAATGACAATAACAGCTGAAGAATTATTCGATTAGCCTTCAAACCAATCCCTACACCCCATGGAGCCCCTTAAATTCTAGAACCAGGCTTTAAGCCGACATCAACGTTTCTCCAAGTTAATATTAAGCCCTGTTAAGCCAGTTCAGGTTCACGTTAAACACATGCTAGTAATCAGACAGCATATAAGCACATAAATGGTTACAAGTGGAACAATTTTGTTAGAAAACGTTTGATTATTACTTGTTCAGTAGAAAGGGGAAAATTAATTTTTACTGGAAAAGCATCAAAATATTCTTTGAGTCTTGTCACTAGAGTGCTTGGCCAGCATTGTGTGCTGGCACTGCTTTCATATTTCATGCTCAGCTTACACATTAAAAACTGGTGATATAATATGTTTTTTCATTGTTGATCAAGTAAAACCATTTCTGTTACTTCCATTTCACTTAATCAAGGCCCCCACTAGAAAGTGCACAGAAGCAGGTCTTTAACTGATTCAACTTGATGACAGCACATATGTGTTTTAATGTGTTTGATATATTTTTCATATAGCATGCTTGCTGACTAAGTCATGTGTAAGGGTAATGTTTGGCAATCAAATACATCACAATGCACCACCTGGCAATGCCTTCATCCTCCATTCTCCTAGGAAGGCCAGCACCATCTTTGTGCAGGGGTCATGCAGAGTCAGAAATCCTTTTCCTAGATGTCATAACCTGGTGCCTGTACAGTAGCTTTTATATTATTGGCCGTGTGTACATATCTAACACAGCTCTGTCACCCTGTTGATTCTTCTGATGAGAATAGCAGTGAAGAGATGAGGCGAGAGAGTGGACATGACACTTGAAAGTCTGTGTTGCAGCCACTGTTATCTGGAGGAAAGCCTTGCCACCACCCAGGTAGCAGAGGATATTGTGATTGGCTGCTGTGCTATGGGGACTATGGAAAATGCACTTCTTCCAATTAATCCAAGGATGAGACAGGACTACAAGTCCCATTAGAATGGAGAGCTGCAGCAGGAAAGGAAATGGAAGGAAGGCTGGGGCTTAGGCCAGCCTCATGGAGAGGTGATCATTAAAGTAAGAAAGCTACTGTCTTGGTGAGTTGCCTGCCCTATTGTTCACTAAAGACATGGAGAGAGAGAGAGAAAGACACTCTGCTGCCATGTCTACCCAGAGCTCACAGCTGTGAGACATTGCCATTGTCAGGTCCTGAGTCAGCGCTGACATCATCAGTTCAGTGGGTGATAACTATTGTTGAGTCCTGAGTTGCAGCTGACGTCACCGATTCAAGACAGAGACCAGGAGGAGGTGTAATCACAGATCATTTGGTCATGAGAAGCTACTGGCTACAACTTCCTGCCCACTTCCTAAAGGGACAGTGTCACCTATCTCTAGGATAAAGTTTCGGTACTTAAACTTCTGTGTTCCACTCAAATCTGAACACTCCAACACCAGAATTTTGGGCCCCAAGGAACGTCAATATCCCTTAGTTAAGACCTCTCTGGTTTTAAGGTTCACAGGCAGAGACATTTGGTCCTCCAATTATTTATGGTGTTGTAACAATTTATCAAATGTTCCAGCTCACTGTTATTGCTGCTCTGTATTTTTTGCCCATTAGAAATATTTTTCTTAACAAATCCTCCTCATCTAACCTTGGTGTGTCAAAGGGTGTAGCATTGTTGGGTAGGTCATTGGCATCCAGAATCAGGGGACCCAAAAATCAGCAGCTTCTTTGGTTCTACACAACATTCTTCCATATTGCACATCTTAGCTTAGCATCTCGCCTAGAGCTCAAGGACTGCTTCTTAATTTAAAAATGTCAAGTTTTTTTTTTAATTATATTGTCACTGTTTATTGGGACATGCTGAGAATTCATTCATGCAGCCTAGGTCCACTTTAAGATCTGCATTATTGTAGCTAAGGATTACTGTTTTTTACCTTAATGCATTCACAGCATTAAGGTAGAAAACACCCCCATACATGTGTGACCCCCCACATTCCCTAAAACATACCTACTGTCCTGTTGGCTGCTGCCACCCCAGGGATCAATCAGCATCGTTCCCTGAACTTCTTATTTCTTGAGGTCAGGGGAGCATTAGTTTCCTGCTGCCATAAGTTAAACTTCAGGGAGAAAGAGGGAGCAAGGATGTAGCTTGTTGGGTGCTGTGGGTGTCTATGGATGCACGCAGCTTGGCTCAGAAACCTGATGGGAGCATGCACACACAGGTGTCTTCTTGGTACCCAGCCAGCTAAAGGTGATACCTGGAAGCAGGAAGGAGGGGATATGTCAATTTTTAGGGAAAATTTATATCCAAAATAGGTAAGTCTGGAACTTCTCTGCTATGATTAAAAAAAAAGGGCTTAATATTACTTTAAACATTGCAAGTGTTTTTTTTTTTTTTTTTAAATATATAGGTAAGGTAACAACATTTACAATAACTGTGGCAGAGTGTAGCACATAGTAAAATACCTTTCTGACAAATGTAATGCTGATTTTGATATTGTTATATAGGAGAGAGCAGGGGTTATTTTCTTTACTACATACTCCAGTATTTGCCAAGCACTCCCTGGTGTGTTTAGCCCTATTTGAGGTATTTTGTGATTCCTGTATAAATCTCTTCCTCTAACATGTTATTATGAATTTATTTAAACAGCCAGGAGTACCCCCTGAACCTGTCAGAAATCCCCCCTGGGGTACACATACCGCTTGGGGAGAACCTGTATGGCGGAGGAATTGACTTTGTAGAATTTTCTTGTCTTGTTACCTGTGTTATTGACATTTTACATTGTGGGAATTTCAACATAAACCTGTCACAAACCTGGGCAGTTCAAACTGATCCTAAGATGAAAAATATATACACTGAAGAGACAGTCTTCAGTGAAAATTGCATGTCACACTGGTGAGAAGAGCCAGAGGTATAAGCAGATAAAGATATAAGCGAATCTCCATTCCAGCTTTTAAAGTACACTTGTCATGAAAGAAATATAGGAGCTGCCATTGTTGGCTTCTTTCTGAAAATACTAATTATCTGGCTGCCTGCAACTTCCATTGTTTGTAGACCCAAAACAAGTATGCGGCAAATGGATGTTAGAAAAAAAAGTAAAGAAAGCATTATAGCCAGCAAAGAGGGTAGACTTTACACGCCCGGCACATATGCATCCATGGGCAGCAGAGCTTTCTGTGCTGAAAGCACGCTCACTCATGCTCCCAACCCAGTAACTGAGCTGTCAAAAGAAGCTTTTAGTCTATTCTAATGACTGGGAGTCAATGGAACTGGCCCCTGATCATGTGACCACTGTGACTGCCTTATATATATATATATGTCTTATATAGTCCGGGAAAGAACCTGTAAAAGAACCTGTAAAAAAGAAAACGTTCAACCAAGGAAAATTCTGAAAAAATAAAAATAATTGTAAAAATTTAAAAAAGAAAACGTTCAACCAAGGAAAATTCTGAAGGTTTCCAAAGAAAGTCCTGTATTCAAATGGGTGCAGTCCACAAAAATAGGTGACAGGCAGATAAATGAAGTTACTGTATTATTCAAGTGATTCCACCACCACCAGGAATGCTCGCTTACCAGCTAACAGATTTGTGAAAACGTGTGGCTATTGCCCAGCCAGGGCCTTTTCCTCTCGGCTCATAGCGTCTGCTGCATGGAGAGATCGTCAGCTGCTGGGCTAGGAAATCCACTGCACAGTGTTCACTCTGACCCCCTTTACGTTGTCACTCGCTGGGCAAAATAGGGACTCGGGCATGAAACACAAGAAATGCCAAAAGGGGGATCATAGATAAAACCCGTATGGGTATTTTATTAAATAAAAGCACTACAAAGGTGCATAAAGTAAAAGCTCCTTAAAATAAATGTATGCGGCCGGCCGGCTGCAGCACTAAACGTCCGTACCAAGTACTGGGACGTTCCACTCGTGGTGACGTCAGCACGTCGCTACTCCTACGACGTTTCGTCACGATATGGATGTATTCATGGGAAACGTCCATATCGTGACAAAACGTCTTAGGAGGAGCGACGTGCTAACGTCACCGCGAGTGGAACGTCCCAGTACTTGGTACGGACGTTTAGTGCTGCAGCCGGCCGGCCACATACATTTATTTTAAGGAGCTTTTACTTTATGCACCTTTGTAGTGCTTTTATTTAATAAAATACCCATACGGGTTTTATCTATGATCCCCCTTTTGGCATTTCTTGTGTTTCATGCCCGAGTCCCTATTTTGCCCAGCGAGTGACAACGTAAGGGGGTCAGAGTGAACACTGTGCAGTGGATTTCCTAGCCCAGCAGCTGACGATCTCTCCATGCAGCAGACACTATGAGCCGAGAGGAAAAGGCCCTGGCTGAGCAATAGCCACACGTTTTCACAAATCTGGTAGCTGGTAAGCGAGCATTCCTGGTGGTGGTGGAATCACTTGAATAATACAGTCACTTCATTTATCTACCTGTCACCTATTTTTGTGGACTGCACCCGTTTGAATACAGGACTTTCTTTGGAAACCTTCAGAATTTTCCTTGGTTGAACGTTTTCTTTTTTACAGGTTCTTTCCCGGACTATATAAGACATATATTTTATTTCCATGATCATTTATTTGGTGATGTTTTGGCACTATTTGTGCACTCAGAGCACAATTTTTTTTGTATTCACTATTTATTTTAGATAGTACTGCCTACTTCAACAGTAGTACGATCAATTTATTCTAGTTTTGTTTATTTTAGCGCAACTTTTTATATCTTTACATTATTTTTGTGTCATATTGCACTTGGTGTTGCTGCTATTTTTTAATTTTTTTTGTTCAGTGTCCAGCACAATTTTCTCTTATACTTATGGATGGATGGGTATGCAGAGTATGGATGGGTATGCAGAGTATGGATATGCAGAGTATGGATAGATGGGTATGCAGAGTATGCACGGGTATGCAGAGTATGGATGGGTATTCAGAGTATGGCTGGGTATGGCTGGGTATGCAGAGTATGGCTGGGTATGCAGAGTATGGCTGGGTATGGTTGGTTATGCAGAGTATGGCTGGGTATGCAGAGTATGGCTGGGTATGGTTGGGTATGCAGAGTATGGCTGGGTATGCAGAGTATGGCTGGGTATGCAGAGTATGCCGAGTATGGATAGTTATGCAGAGTATGGATGGATGAGCATGGATGGATGGATCGATGGATCTCTCACTAAGCAGCTCTGTGGGCACTACACATGCAGCCCACAGCACTGCTGCCACGATCTCTCCCCTCTCCGCTCACACTGGACGGAGAGGGGAGGGAGGAATCAGAAATCACGCCGGTTTGTTTACATGTGATCGCTCTGCCATTTGACGGAGCGATCACGTGGTAAACGGCCACGATCAGCAGCTGTTCACCGTGATCCGTGATGCAGTGTTGACTGAAAAAAGTAAAGGAGGGCAAAAAAGTAAATGAGAGCAGAGACACAGGAGTTAAATGGAGAAAGTAAAGGAGAGCAGAGACACAGGGGTTGAACCAGCTTGCACAGGTCTTTCTCACAAGTAAGGTAGGTAACAGTAGAAAGGACAACTAGGAGCTCCTACTGTCACATTCTGTAAGTCATCTCCGACTCTATTTAACCACACCCCCTTTAAGCAATGCCCATCATTTAGTGTTATTTAATCCACACCCATTCCCCATCCACATTTTTATATTACAAATGAATGCCCTGCCACTAATTAGAGTAAAGCTCCGCCTTTCTGGACAAAAAGAAAAAAAAAGTGTCCCTAAAAAAATTTGAGAAATGTGGGCAACTATGGACATGATGTGTGGCTTGTATAAATTTCTTTAGATTTCAGAAAGGTGAACTACATCTTCAGGACATTGCAAGTTTACTTGGATTGATATCACAAATTTTCATGACTCGTTCACCAACCATATAGTTAATTCTTTCCCTAAGCATTTTTTTTTTGTAGATGTTGTAATAGATCCTCTTCTTTATTCCACAAGTCTGCCAAAAAAATTTATTTTTTATATAACATGTATTTTTTAAACAAAAAAAAATAATTTTAATGTACTATAAGAACATTACAGCTTTTCACTATTTAGCACTTTGTTCATGTTGGCTTTGCATAGTTTAGTTTTAACTTTCCTACTCCTAAGTGTTGGACGCAGCTTGGAAACTCACATGAAACTCACATTACATACTTTAAAATCATTGTGTTAAATATGTTTAAGGGGGTGTGGCAATTAACAGAAACTTCTTAGTGTCACTATGTTTTTCATCCCCTAGCAACAGCACAGTCTTAAATACAGCAGCTCTTAGCAAGTGGTCCAGCCTAGCACAGTAAATCTTTCTTTCACCACACTCAAGGGAGTGATTAACATTTTACATGTCAGTACACTCATAACCAACTACTCAGCGAGATGGCTACAGTTCAGTTATTCCCTTTGCCCTAAAGTCGATCTGGCAAGACATGGAGCTGTTGTTAATCCGATCATCAAGATTAAATAATGGAAAACTGTAGTCTAAGTAGAATGATAGAAAGTGCAATCTAGTGTAAAGATGGACCCCACAATAAATTAATTGAGTGACAGGCTTCATCAGATGAGGTTGATTACATTATTTCTAAAACAGTTTATTCAAGAAATGTGTTCAAGCTAATGGGTTATAGCTGTGGCTGGAAAACCACAGTAGGCTCATAGAACACCATCCTCTTTATCTAGGAATGGCAGACCAAAAACCATAAACTCATTTTGATTAATGTTTTAAAATAAAGTAGTTTACCAAAGCTGTAAAGCTTAAAGTGAAAGATAAGGCTAGTACTAACTATTATTACAAATGTTGCCTCCTCCTACCTATCCTGAAAAGACCTTAAAGATCAGTGTACTTACCTATTTTCTTGTTAAAGATATTTATTAAAGTTTTCAGTAATATAACAGTAAGTTTACAAACTTTCAATAGGATAAGTACAACATGAACAGTAATGATATGAGGATCATGTACAATCGGTTGGATTTGAGTAAAGCAATCAACATGGTATGAATGTATTTGGCTCTTAAAGGGGATATAAGAGAGAAAGGGACATGAACAGATGAAATATGGTGGTCCCTAAGGAAGGTCGGATGTACCTTCATTCCGCCTGCCCACCCCTAATGTGAACAATCTGTCGACAGATGGGGGAACATCCGACAAGTTGTAATGGAGGACTAGTCCTAGGATGAAAGTGAGGCACCTGGGGTATGGATGCACTGGGTTAGTAGGGAATCGTGCCACAAGTACTACAGTCAATTATTACACACCGGCAACGGGTGTAGAAGTAATAATCAAAAACGTAGGGTTAATTGCTATGTTTCCAACCTCAACAGCGGGTAATAGCTTTGAAAAGAAGGGGATATCCCATTGAAATGAACTGCAGGATTGGGAATAGGGTAGGAAAGCAGAGAGGAGCGGGTGTGTGCCTGGTAATGGGGCCTCTGAAAATTGTAGGCACCGGGTGCCTCCGTAATCGTCCCACTGCAGGGGGACAGACAAAGACAGAGTGAGAGGAGGGTAGATAAAGAGGGGGGAGTCTCCCAACGCGGTGGCACGGTCTCCCCATCAGGAAGCCCTGGAAGTAGGTAAAGAGTAGAAACATTTACCAAGGCATTAGTAATGACTCATTGAAGTCGGGGGAAGGCAAGGTTTAACCCAGGGTTGCCATATTTTTTCAAATTTCTTCACTTTATCAGATTCAATGGCAGTCATTTTGGCAAAGATAAGGGCCCTATTCATCCTGTGTTTGGCTTCAGCCACAACCAAGGTCTGCGATTTCCATGCTTTGGCTATGGTTTGTTTAGCCACAGTGGTAAGTTGGATAAGTAATCGTAATTGAGTATGAGTGAGCTCTGCTGGTTTCAGGTTTAAAAGGGCAGTAGCCAGGTGGGGAGAAATATTAGTCTCCAAGGCTTGAATGAATGACTTGTATAGCGCTGCAACTGCGAACTGAATCGCCTCCAGGCGCTTGATCCGCCCTGCATTGATTCCTTCTTAAAAGAGGTGGGTCTTGAGTTTTTTCCTGAAGGCCCGATGGTTTCCTTCCAAGCGGGTGTTCGTGGGTAGAGCGTTCCATAGCCGTGGATGCCATAGAGAAGATCTTTTCCCACAAGTCTTGGGCTACCGGTCATTGCCACAATATGTGTATGTGGGTGCCTGGGGCCAAGCAGCCTCGAAAACAGATCCCTGGATATGATGGGACAAATTTTGCGATTCTCGCTGGTACAAGATACCATCGCGCTAGGACTTTGAAGTTAGTTTCAATTGCCGAGCAATTAGAGGAAGAGGATTTGGTAGCTAGCCATATAGCAGACCAGTCTGCAATCTCGAATGTGCACTCCATGTCTTGTGCCCATTTAGCGGTGTAGGAAGGTGGTGCATTGTCAGAGTTATTAGTCAAGTGTTGATACAGGGTCAATATTAGTCCTCTGGTGTATGGGTCACTTTTGCAGATGAGTTCAAATTGAGTCAGCTGATTCAGTGGAGAGCCAGCTCTGAGGAATGGAGTATAATTTTTTTTTAATTTGCAGATAGTGGAAGAGTTCCGATCTAGGTAGTCCAAAGGTCTTGCACAAGGTAGGAAAAGTCAGAATTGTGTTATGAGAGGTCAGTTGGTGGAGTCTAAATAGATTTGCTGTAGACCATGCCGTGAATGCTGTAGGAGATTCCTAAGCTGGATAAAATGCTGGGTTTCTGGGAAAAGATAGAAGAGGATTATGAGGGGAATGGAGATTGCGAGCATCCCTGATTTTGTCCCAGATGGTCAGGGAATGTTTAGTAACAGGGTTGGAGATTCAAGCTCTGTCTTTAGGTTCTAGCCACAGCATGTTCACTACCGAAATGGGGTCACTGTCTACTGATTCGATAGCAACCCACAGTGGCGTTTCGTGTGATACTTGGGAAGGTGGGCAAGCTGTGCAGCATAGTAGTAAGATGAGAAATTGGGAATGCCTAAACCCCCATTTAGTTTGTGGAGAAATAGGGTAGATTTCGGGATACAAGGCTTGGTGGCCCCCCATATGTAGACCATCACTCTTCGTTGTATTAGGCCTAATGCCACGTACACACGATCAGAATTCCGGCCAGAAAAAGACCGATGAGAGCTTTTCATCGGAAAATGCAACCTTGTAAAGGCTCCATCGGAATTTTGCTGGCCGAATTCCGATGGTACACTGGAGAGAAACAAATTTTTCCATAGTAGGCTGCCGAAAACCAATCTGGTCCCGGTCTTTTGTTAGGTTTCAATGCTTTAATGGTAGCTGTGACCACAAGGTCTGTGATCGGGTTCTCAAGAATATCCAGTTGTTTGTGAGCATGGGTTGAAAGGGTGATTCAGGGTGAGAAAAGAGCATTGACCTTTGTAGAGTCGAAGTTCTGTGTAGGGAAGTAAAGTGAGAGAGCCGCAAACACCATGGGGAGAGGGAGAAGAGAGGAGAGAAGGATAGAAAGAGAAAGAACAGAACAAAATAGCACAACCCCATTAGGTGCAATGAACATTAGTGTAACATCTTAACAACATCTTAACAACAGGGTATGGGAGCATCCCAGGGGAGCGTTGAGCGGTCCCGAGGCGGCTCTGTGGCTGCCGTTAGATAACTGCATAATAGAGGCAGGGCTCCAAGGAAAGTAAACGGGGGAGCAAGAAGTTCCGGATGGGGAACAACACCGGAGAGAGCAAGAAAAAAAAGATAACAGCAGGTCTAAACAATAATCGATCATGCATATATGAGCAGAAGGACTATAATGAAAAGGTAAAATGGACTGTTCCAATCCTTGGTCAACATACCTGTAGAAAAAGACTGGAGTTAGGGTTAAAACATTGCTAATATCACCCTTCTCCCATGGTACTAAAGGGGAGAGGGATGGCTGAGGTAGGACAGGGTGGAGAGCATGGGTGCAAGGTAAATGGAAACAAAACCAACAAGCTAGGCATAACCTGGAGGCCTATGAAGCTGCTGCGATGAGACTCAGGCTCAAGAACACAGGGAGATGCTGCCTAGGCCTTCCTGTTGAGTTGGGGTGACCCAGCTGTGGAAATTCAAGTAGGCAGGTGGGTCAGTGAGTTAGTTAAGCCAGCCAGGGGGGGTTATAGAGGTGGCTGTGTACAGGGGGGGTACAGAGGTGGCTGTGGACAGGGGGGGTTACAGAGGTGGCTGTGTATAGGGGGGTACAGAGGTGGCTGTGGATGGGGGGTACAGAGGTGGCTGTGGATGGGGGGTACAGAGGTGGCTGTGTATGGGGGGTACAGAGGTGGCTGTGCAGGGGGGGTACAGAGGTGGCTGTGGATAGGCGGTACAGAGGTAGCTGTGGACAGGGGGAGATACAATGTTGGCTGTGTACGGGGGGTACAGAAGTGGCTGTGGACGGGGGTACAGAGGTGGCTGTGTACGGGGGGTACAGAGTTGGCTGTGGACAGGGGGGGATACAGAGGTGGCTGTGGATGGGGGGTACAGAGGTGGATGTGTACGGGGGGTACAGAGGTGGCTGTGTGCGGGGGGTTCAGAGGTGGCTGTGTACGGGGGGTACAGAGGTAATGAAAAGGTAAAATGGACTGTTCCAATCCTTGGTCAACATACCTGTAGAAAAAGACCTGGCGTTAGGGTTAAAACATTGCTAATATCACCCTTCTCCCATGGTACTAAAGGGTGGAGGGATGGCTGAGGTAGGACAGGGTGGAGAGCATGGGTGCAAGATAAATGGAAACAAAACCAACAAGCTAGGCATAACCTGGAGGCCTATGAAGCTGCTGCGATTAGACTCAGGCTCAAGAACACAGGGAGATGCTGCCTAGGCCTTCCTGTTGAGTTGGGGTGACCCAGCTGTGGAAATTCAAGTAGGCAGGTGGGTCAGTGAGTGAGTTAAGCCAGCCAGGGGGGGTTACAGAGGTGGCTGTGTACAGGGGGGGTACAGAGGTGGCTGTGTACAGGGGGGGTACAGAGGTGGCTGTGGACAGGGGGGTTACAGAGGTGACTGTGTATGGGGGGTACAGAGGTGGCTGTGGATGGGGGGGTACAGAGGTGGCTGTGTATGGGGGGTATAGAGGTGGCTGTGTAGGGGGGGTACAGAGGTGGCTGTGGATAGGGGGGGTACGGAGGTGGCTGTGTACGGGGGGTACAGAGGTGGCTGTGGATGGGCGGTACAGAGGTAGCTGTGGACAGGGGGAGATGCAGAGGTGGCTGTGTACGGGGGGTACAGAAGTGGCTGTGGACGGGGGTACAGAGGTGGCTGTGTACGGGGGGTACAGAGTTGGCTGTGGACAGGGGGGATACAGAGGTGGCTGTGGATGGGGGGTACAGAGGTGGATGTGTACGGGGGGTACAGAGGTGGCTGTGTGTGGGGGGTTCAGAGGTGGTTGTGTACGGGGGGTACAGAGGTAATGAAAAGGTAAAATGGACTGTTCCAATCCTTGGTCAACATACCTGTAGAAAAAGACCTGGCGTTAGGGTTAAAACATTGCTAATATCACCCTTCTCCCATGGTACTAAAGGGGAGAGGGATGGCTGAGGTAGGACAGGGTGGAGAGCATGGGTGCAAGATAAATGGAAACAAAACCAACAAGCTAGGCATAACCTGGAGGCCTATGAAGCTGCTGCGATTAGACTCAGGCTCAAGAACACAGGGAGATGCTGCCTAGGCCTTCCTGTTGAGTTGGGGTGACCCAGCTGTGGAAATTCAAGTAGGCAGGTGGGTCAGTGAGTGAGTTAACCCAGCCAGGGGGGGTTACAGAGGTGGCTGTGTACAGGGGGGTACAGAGGTGGCTGTGTACAGGGGGGGTACAGAGGTGGCTGTGTACAGGGGGGGTACAGAGGTGGCTGTGGACAGGGGGGGTTACAGAGGTGACTGTGTATGGGGGGTACAGAGGTGGCTGTGGATGGGGGGTACAGAGGTGGCTGTGTATGGGGGGTATAGAGGTGGCTGTGTAGGGGGAGTACAGAGGTGGCTGTGTGTGGGGGGTTCAGAGGTGGCTGTGTACGGGGGGTACAGAGGTAATGAAAAGGTAAAATGGACTGTTCCAATCCTTGGCCAACATACCTGTAGAAAAAGACCTGGCGTTAGGGTTAAAACATTGCTAATATCACCCTTCTCCCATGGTACTAAAGGGTAGAGGGATGGCTGAGGTAGGACAGGGTGGAGAGCATGGGTGCAAGATAAATGGAAACAAAACCAACAAGCTAGGCATAACCTGGAGGCCTATGAAGCTGCTGCGATTAGACTCAGGCTCAAGAACACAGGGAGATGCTGCGTAGGCCTTCCTGTTGAGTTGGGGTGACCCAGCTGTGGAAATTCAAGTAGGCAGGTGGGTCAGTGAGTGAGTTAAGCCAGCCAAGGGGGGTTACAGAGGTGACTGTGTACAGGGGGGTACAGAGGTGGCTGTGTACAGGGGGGTACAGAGGTGGCTGTGTACAGGGGGGGTACAGAGGTGGCTGTGGACAGGGGGGGTACAGAGGTGGCTGTGGACAGGGTGGGGGTTACAGAGGTGGCTGTGTATGGGGGGGTACAGAGGTGGCTGTGGATGGAGGGTACAGAGGTGGCTGTGTATGGAGGGTACAGAGGTGGCTGTGGACAGGGGGAGTTACAGAGGTGACTGTGTATGGGGGGGTACAGAGGTGGCTGTGGATGGGGGGGTACAGAGGTGGCTGTGTATGGGGGGTATAGAGGTGGCTGTGTAGGGGGGGTACAGAGGTGGCTGTGGATAGGGGGAGTACGGAGGTGGCTGTGTACGGGGGGTACAGAGGTGGCTGTGGATGGGCGGTACAGAGGTAGCTGTGGACAGGGGGAGATACAGAGGTGGCTGTGTACGGGGGGTACAGAAGTGGCTGTGGACGGGGGTACAGAGGTGGCTGTGTACGGGGGGTACAGAGTTGGCTGTGGACAGGGGGGGGGGATACAGAGGTGGCTGTGGATGGGGGGTACAGAGGTGGATGTGTACGGGGGGTACAGAGGTGGCTGTGTGTGGGGGGTTCAGAGGTGGCTGTGTACGGGGGGTACAGAGGTAATGAAAAGGTAAAATGGACTGTTCCAATCCTTGGTCAACATACCTGTAGAAAAAGACCTGGCGTTAGGGTTAAAACATTGCTAATATCACCCTTCTCCCATGGTACTAAAGGGTAGAGGGATGGCTGAGGTAGGACAGGGTGGAGAGCATGTGTGCAAGATAAATGGAAACAAAACCAACAAGCTAGGCATAACCTGGAGGCCTATGAAGCTGCTGCGATGAGACTCAGGCTCAAGAACACAGGGAGATGCTGCCTATACCTTCCTGTCGAGTTGGGGTGACCCAGCTGTGGAAATTCAAGTAGGCAGGTGGGTTAGTGAGTGAGTTAAGCCAGCCATAGATGGCTCGAATCTTGCCCAATTTAGCAGGGACTGGCTGAGATTCAAACCATCTGGGCAGGCTGATTGTACCCAAGTGATAGATCGACTTGGGTACAACCAGCCTGTCTGATTTTTACATGTGATTATTGCCAGCAGCTATAACCGCTACCAATAATCATTGTGTTCTCAGCTCCCCTGGCCCCCCCGGAGGAGAACATAATATCTCTGCAAGAGGGATTCCCCCATGAACATGACACTGCTGTTGGGGGAATCAAGTGATTTTCTTTCCTGCAATCCATGGTTGCAGAACAGAAAATGGCATTTTGTACTGCAGGGGTCAGAAACCTTTTTCCAGTTAAGGGCCGGATTTAATGTATGCGAATGCATGGAGGGCCGCATTCACCTGCTAATAAATGAAGATGGGGGTACAGTGGTGGCTATCGACAGGGGACGGGGGGGTACAGTGGTGGCTGTGGACAAGGGGATACAAAGGTGGCTGTGGATGTGGCTGTGGGGGTACAGAGGTGACTGTGTGCACGGGGGGTACAGAGGTGGCTGTGGATGGGGGGTACAGAGGTGGCTGTGGACAGGGGGGTACAGAGGTGGCTATAAATGGGGGGTACAGAGGTGACTGTGGACAGAGGGGATACAGAGGTGGCTGTGGAAAGGGGGGGATACAGAGGTGGCTGTGGACAGGGGGGGATACAAAGGTGGCTGTGGATGGGGGGGATACAGAGGTAGCTGTGGACAGGGGGGATGCAGAGGTGGCTGTAGATAGGGGGGATACAGAGGTGGCTGTGGACGGGGGGGATACAGAGGTGGCTTTGGACAGGGGGGGTTACAGAGGTGGCTGTGTACAGGGGGGGTACAGAGGTGGCTGTGGACAGGGTGTGGGTTACAGAGGTGGCTGTGTATGGGGGGGTACAGAGGTGGCTGTGGATGGAGGGTACAGAGGTGGCTGTGTATGGAGGGTACAGAGGTGGCTGTGGATAGGGGGGTACAGAGGTGGCTGTGTACGGGGGGGAGGGGTTCAGAGGTGGCTGTGGATGGGGGGGTACAGAGGTGGCTGTGAATGGGGGATGCAGAGGTGGCTGTGTAAGGGGGGTACAGAAGTGGCTGTGGACAGGGGGGTACAGAGGTGGCTGTGGACAGGGGGGGATACAGAGGTGGCTATGGATGGGGGGTACAGAGGTGGATGTGTACGGGGTACAGAGGTGGCTGTGGATAGGGGGGTACAGAGGTGGCTGTGTACGGGGATTTCAGAGGTGGCTGTGGATGGGGGGTACAGATGTGGCTGTGTACGGGGGGTACAGAGGTGGCTGTGTACGGGGGGTACAGAGGTCGCTGTATACGGGGGGTACAGAAGTGGCTGTGGACAGGGGGGTACAGAGGTGGCTGTGTACGGGGGGTACAGAGTTGGCTGTGGACAGGGGGGATACAGAGGTGGCTGTGGATGGGGGGTACAGAGGTGGATGTGTACGGGGTACAGAGGTGGCTGTGGATAGGGGGGTACAGAGGTGGCTGTGTACGGGGGTTCAGAGGTGGCTGTGGATGGGGGGTACAGATGTGGCTGTGTATGGGGGGTACAGAGGTGGATGTGTACGGGGAACAGAGGTGGCTGTGGATAGGGGGGTACAGAGGTGGCTGTGTACTGGGGTTTCAGAGGTGGCTGTGGATGGGGGGTACAGATGTGGCTGTGTACGGGGGGTACAGAGGTGGCTGTGTACGGGGGGTACAGAGGTCGCTGTATACGGGGGGTACATAAGTGGCTGTGGACAGGGGGGTACAGAGGTGGCTGAGTACGGGGGGTACAGAGTTGGCTTTGGACAGGGGGGATACAGAGGTGGCTGTGGATGGGGGGTACAGAGGTGGAAGTGTACTGGGTACAGAGGTGGCTGTGGATAGGGGGGTACAGAGGTGGCTGTGTACGGGGGTTCAGAGGTGGCTGTGGATGGGGGGTACAGATGTGGCTGTGTATGGGGGGTACAGAGGTGGCTGTGTACGGGGGGTACAGAGGTCGCTGTATACAGGGGGTACAGAGGTGACTGTGTACAGGGGGGTACAGAGTTGGCAGTGGACAGGGGGGGGGGATACAGAGGTGGCTGTGGACTGTATTACTATTATTCACTCTATTTAAAAAATGTAATCGGCAAAAGTGTCTGTGTTATATGATAAAAATGAAGCTATATACCTCATTAGGAGCACTGCTCGGCGCTCGCGTGACCCGCCGCCTCTCTCTTTTCCTCATCTGACAATTGCATCAGTGGGGCAGAGAATGACGTCAGTCAGGAGGTGAGGAGAGGAGGAGGGGAAGCAGCGAGTCACCTGAGCCCCAAGCAGTGCTCTTAATGGGTATATAGCTGCATTTTTATTAGATAACACAGACACTTTTGTAGATGACATTTTTATACAGACAACCACTTGTCTGTGGGCCGCAGGTTCTCGACCCCTTGTTTAGAACCTCTGTTTTGCTGAACAGAAATGCATCCCACGCCTTCACCTTTCATGCCTTGAGCAGGGTACAAGGCTAACTGTGATTCTGTAAAAATCCAGTGGAGCAGAATGGTCAGCACTCTGGAGGTTTTAAATCCTCACTGAGATCTTAGTTATTCTAAAGCCCCATACACACGGTCGGATTTTCCGATGGATTCTGTCCTATCGGACAATGTTGTCGGAAATTCCGACCGTGTGTAGGCACCATCGGACATTTTCCATCGGATTGTCCGACGGACAAAGTTGTATCTCCTGCTCTAAAAATTTTCCGACAACAAAGTCCGATCACACCAATTCCGATCGTGTGTAGCGAATTCCGACGGACAAAGTGCCACGCATGCTCAGATCACATTACAAGACCAAAGCTATTGGCTACTAGCCTCTACGTAGTCCCGTCGTAGGCAACAAACGTCACCATGTTCAGAATGATCGGATTTTCCGACAACTTTGTCCGACCGCGTGTGTGCAACACCAGTGTCGGACTAAATCCGTTGGACAAAATCCGATGGATTTTGTGGTCGGATTTTCCGACCGTGTGTATGGGGCATTACAGTATAACGTGTGCAGCAGAAGATATAAAACCCATTTGGTATGTTATCTTGAGAAAGGGGACTATAGTGTCACAAGGACCACATCTGTGGTTTTAAATTCTTTAAATTCTTTGTTATTATAATTTAGTTCTCTATATAGATTTGAGATCTGTAACCACTAGTGTGCTATCCATTTCTGCTATGTAGGATTTTATTGCTGTCTGTGTTCTCACGAGGAAGATTTTTTTTTACTTGGTCAGACCACAGGTGTCAGAGAGGAAGAGAAGATTAGTCTCTACTTTGGGGACATTGAAAGCATTTAAAGGATAACTGTATTTATATTCCAGCTATCCTTTAAATGCTCCTCCTCCCCATTCCAGCTATCCCCCAAATCCTTTACTTGTCTGTTCCCATTCCTCCAAGATCATTCCTATTGTATTTTTCCAGTCCCGGGACACATATTAGATGGCTCTCCATAAGAAGGAATAGAGATAGCAATATACATGTATGGAAGAGGTAAGGGCCAACCAGACTTTTGCAGTGGCTGTTGCAACTTTTGGCTGGAGATAAGCAATTAAAGAAAAAATTGTATAAGGTGACTGAAATCACCTCAATATACAGACTTCTGCTCCTCTAAAAATGGAAAACATAAAGACATAACTTCAAATGTAGATTTAGTAGCCTTAGATCATTTTAGTTTTATCCATCTAAGGCCTCATTCACATGAGGCAGATCCGCTGCCACGGAGTCCGAATCTCTGTCCGCCAGCTCAGTGGGAGATCTCTCCGTTGATCTCCGCTGAGCTGGCGGATGACAGGTCCCTCTCTGCTTACTGAGCATGGAGGGGCTTGTCGAGCGCCGCTGGTTGCTATGGAGAGATCGGACAAAAACGGACAGCATGTCCGTTTTCATCAGATCTCACCCGATCAGATCCGCCAGGGACGGATCCGGACGTTGGGCCATCTGTCTGATTTTAGCGGATCGGACCAGGTCGGATGTCAGCGGACATGTCACCGCTGACATCCGTCGCTCCATAGACTAACATGGAGCGCCCGTTCAGGTCCGTCAACAAAACTGACAGGCGGACCTGAACGGTCCGTTCGTGTGAAAGGGGCCCTATATACTTTTTATATATCAACTGTAAAATGCTAAGTTTTATCTCTTTTCTCTTATAAATTCATGTTAACTCCTCGGGCATAATGCTTCGCAGGGGCGGGCTGGGCCGGGGGGCAGGGTGGAAATTTCCCCCCAGGCCGGTGCCTACATTATTTAAAACGGCCGCTGGCTGTTTGTCATTTATTTTATTTTTTCTTAATGGATGTCGGCCTTGGCGGCCGCCGATTGGCTAGCTGGATGCTGCAATGCCTTGTGGGAGATGTAGTACTGTCTGGCCGGCCGCCGATTGGCTAGCTTGATGCTGCAATGCCTTGTGGGAGATGTAGTACTGTCTGGCCGGCCGCCGATTGGCTAGCTGGATGCTGCAATGCCTTGTGGGAGATGTAGTACTGTCTGGCCGGCCGCCGATTGGCTAGCTTGATGCTGCTGGCTGCTGCATTGTGGGAGTTGTAGTCCGGCCGCCGATTGGCTAGCTAGATGCTGATGGCTGCTCTTACTGCATTGTGGGAGCAGCCCCTCCCTCCTCCACATGAATGGCTGGCAGAGGCTGGACCTGCTCTCTGAGCAGTCGGCTGGAATACAGTGAGTCTCCTGGGAGTCTGGGACCATCCAAGTAAGTGAGCTCCTCCTCCCTCCCCCTCTCTGCAGCCAAAGAGTTTTTTTTTTTTAGCAGTCTGTGCAGTACCTTGCCCTCCTAGCTGATATGATGTGGGCTCACACTGGCATGCTGCAGTTTGGCTGCAGTGCTGGTGTACTGGCAGTCTTCCTGCATGTTGCCCCTGGCCCCATAGAGGTTGCACATTTACTGCATGTTCTGAAAGTGCACAAATCGTCCTGCATGCTGCATCTTTGGTGCACTTTCAGAAAATGCAGCAAAAATGTGTAACCTAAAAGAAGTCTGAGGAACAGTGAAACCCGCCAGTACACCCGCACTGCAGCCAAACTGCAGCACATCAGTGTGAGCCCAAAGGCTTGTATTCACTTGTAGCAGGCACTGCCACTCCTCTGAAAAGTGATCCATGCTCAGGTCACTTTTCAGAGGCATTTGACAGGCAGTGAGGAGTTGATATCACATTTAATCCCTGCCTGTTTTAACCCCCGAAATGCCAGTCCCTGCAGGTAATGGCACGGTGGTTCACTTTGAACTCCACCTTATTTCCATTACTCTCTGTAGGTATTGGATGTGCTCTCACCTTTTTGTTCGCACATCTAATACCTAAGGGTACTTTCACACTGGGGCAGTAGTGGTAAAGTGCTGCTCGTTTTAGCGGCGGTCTCTCTCTGTGCAGGCACTGTGAATTAGTCTCTCTCTCTCTGTGCAGGCAGTGTGAAGCGGTCTCTCTCTCTGCAGGCAGTGTGAAGCGGTCTCTCTCTATCTCTGTGCAGGCAGTGTGAAGCGGTCTCTCTCTCTGCAGGCAGTGTGAAGCGGTCTCTCTCTCTCTGCAGGCAGTGTGAAGCGGTCTCTCCTTCTCTGTGCAGGCAGTGTGAAGTGGTCTCTCTCTCTCTCTCTCTCTCTGCAGGCAGTGTGAAGCGGTCTCTCTCTCTGCAAGCAGTGTGAAGCGGTCTCTCTCTCTCTCTCTGCAGGCAGTGTGAAGCGCTCTCTTCTTCTCTGTGCAGGCAGTGTGAAGCGGTCTCTCCTTCTCTGTGCAGGCAGTGTGAAGTGGTCTCTTTTTGTGCAGGCAGTGTGAAGTGGTCTCTTTTTGTGCAGGCAGTGTGAAGGGGTCTCTTTTTGTGCAGGCAGTGTGAAGCGGTCTCTTTTTGTGCAGGCAGTGTGAAGCGGTCTCTTTTTGTGCAGGCAGTGTGAAGCGGTCTCTCTCTCTGTGCAGGCAGTATAAAGCGGTTTCTCTCTCTGCAGGCAATGTCAAGCAGTCTCTCTCTCTCTGGGGCAATGTGGAGCAGTCTCCCTCTCTCTCTGTACAGGGAATGTGGTGTAGATGGATGGTGGGCTGATTCGGTGGTTCAATGGGCCACTTGACTGGACTTGCCCCCCAGGCCTAAGGCTGCCAGCCCTCCCCTGATGCTTCGAGACCATTTTTGGCTACACTCTTCCTCTTCTCCAGGTAGACTGCCCTTGAGAACCTCAAGGCTGTCTAAGATCAGCTCCTATTTGGACAAAGACCACATTAGAGAGCCTCTACTATAGACAAAGACTGCCCTAACGAGGCTTGCAATTGGACAGATACTGCCCTGAAGAATATCCTATTTAGAAAAATGCCATCCTGAAGAGACTTCTTTGTGGACAGAAATCACACTAGAAAATCTCTCATATAGACAAAGGTTGTCCAAAATATCCTCCTATGTGGACAGAGACCACATTGGAGAGCCTCAAGTATAGACAAATAGAGTTTCCCATATGGAAAAATGCCATCCCGAAGAGCCTCCTTTGTGAACAGAAATCACCCTAGAGAGTCTCCCATATAGTCTGTCCAAGATAGCCTCCTATAAGTACAGAGATCACACTGGAGAGCATCTAGTATAGATAAATGCTGCTCTTTAAAACCCCAATATATAATTATAGACTGTATTGGAGAGCCTCTATCTAGGCGGCCTAGATAGCCTACCGTATGGACAGAGATCCCACTGGAGAACCTCCATTATAGACAAAGAGGCACCCATAAGGATAGAGACTTCTAAAGAGAGTCTCTTGTAAAGATAGAGAATGTCCTAGATAACCTGCTTGTCCCGTATGGACAAAGACTGTACTGGATTGCCTCCCATATAATTAGAGACTGTTCTAGAGAGCATCATATATGGGCATAGATTGCCCTGGAGAGCCTCCTATATGGACACAGAGTTCCCTGAATCGCCCCCATATCGGCAGAGTGCACTGGAAAGGCTCCCATAGTGTCATAGACTGCACTAGAGAGTGTCCTATATGGATGAAGCTGGTCCTGAAGAACTTCCATATAGACAGAGACTGTACTTGAGAGCCTCCTTTATGAACAGAAATGGTCCAGAAGAGCCTCCTATATAGGGTTACCACCTCATCCCTTTAAAACTGAACACATATTAATTACACAGGTTCTGTGGCTGATTAAGGTAATAATTAAACTCACTTAGTGCCTTATGTGCATTAAATTAGCCTCAGAAACTGTGTAATTAATCTGTGTTCAGTTTTAAAGGGATGAGGTGGCAACCCTACTGCCATATATAGACAGAAACTGCAGTGGAGAGCCCAGTTAAGTTCAGAGACTGCACTGGAGAGCTTTATATAAGACCAGTAATTGCACCGGAGAGTCTCCTATATGGACAGGAATAGTCCTGATGAGCCTCCCAAATAAACAGAGACTGCACTGGAGAGTCTCCTATATGGACAGGAATGGTCCTAAGGAGCCTCCCAAATAAACAGAGACTGCACTGGAGAGTCTCCTATATGGACAGGAATGGTCCTAAGGAGCCTCCCAAATAAACAGAGACTGCACTGGAGAGTCTCCTATATGGACAGGAATGGTCCTAAGGAGCCTCCCAAATAAACAGAGACTGCACCGGAGAGCCTCCTATAAGGCCAGATTTTGCACCGGAGAGCCTCCCATAAAGACTGGAACTGCATTGGAAAGCCTCCTAAATGAATATAGATTGCAATAAAGAACTTCCTATCATGCACTGGTGGGCCTGTTTTATGTGCTATTACTAGTAGATATTGTTTTTTTTTTTTTTTTGATTCAAACATTTTTATTAAATCTTTTCGAACATATGCAATCACATTAAACAAGCAAAATGCATTCACATTGTATGAGCATGAACAAGGCATACAGATGCATGGACATAAACGAATGACACGTTTATTATGGCGAACAAACTATATGTACTGAGGAGGTTACATAGATAAGCCAACTCAACAATAACTAAGGCCTAGAACACGACCCAGAAACTCCGCTGAGTTGCCACCTTGATCTTGTTGCCAGAAGGGTATTACTCAAAGCATCTCCCCTAATAACCCTGTGTCAGTTGTAGGGTCTAAATTGACTCGCCTTTATATTGGAGTGTCACAACTACTCCGAGCGTAGTCACTCTGAGACTCACAATCATGGAAACTATGATTAGCGTTTCCTTTCCTCTCTCCGTTTATTTGTTATAGCGCCTTCTATCTCCCCTGACGAGTCGTGTCGCGACAGAGCGGCCACCAGGGGTGTAAGATAGAGATAGCAAGATAGAGAGGGAATAGAGAAGAGGAACGAGAAAAGGAAGGGGGGGGGTGGGTTTAGGGTTCAGGGGTTGAGGGGCTGCCGAGCAGAGGGGGGGTGGGGTCTTCCACCATCTACCCTCTCCGCCTGTAGTCAACAGTGACTCCATTACTCAAGTCCAGTAAATTAAGTCAGGTGACTGGATGTGTAGTAGATATTGGTTTAATACTTGTAGTAATATTCAGAGTTGCAACTACTACCAACAGCAATTAGAAATTGACCTTTAAATGATAGAAAAAAAAATAAAAGTGGTGATTAGTGCCTATAACAACCATTGCTTTGGTTGCTATGGTTGCCACTATCAATTCTTGACAGACCTAACATTCAGACAAGCCTTCAATTACTTATGTCATCTAATAAAGAGATTGTGTAGAATGGTGGTTGACTGGTCATCTGGAATCAGATCAAATCTTGAGGGTGTTCATTGTGGGGCTGATTGTATCTGAATATTTATATGCCTGGTTGTTTTAGTGTTTATATAAAAATGATTATTTGTTTTCAGCCAAGCAGCGATAACATGGAATTTCACCTACGCTACCCCGAATCCCCCAGACAGCAGTGTTTCTCATGCTTTATTTACTGGAACACTAACAATTGAAGAACACACAAATCCCTTCGTCATTCGATATTTAGACAAACAAACTGGCAGCTAAAATATAGATGTGTGCAAGCGTTCATAGCAATGCACTGTGGCATGGGACCAGCCATGTCGCTAATTATTGTACAATGTGCTATGTACTATATACAAACTTTCTTACAGACTCGCATCACATGGCTGATGATTGCATAACTCCATAATGAAGTGCTGCTTTCCCAACAGCTGTCAGACTGTGGCAATGGTTTTATGGAGATGCAATCCAGATTGTTTTGAATGGAAAAGCAGTGTGACCTTGGTTTCCTGTTCAGCACTCAGGTATAGGAAGCAATTGTTGCTTGTTAAACCAAAAATAACTTGTGTTTAGGCCAGATTGTTACAAACCCATTTAGCTTTAGATGTACGTCTATGTTCTGTTACTTCAACATCTTTGAAAATCATCAGGTTTTACCCTGATTAGAGCAATTTAGATGAAAGTAAATAACGGAGCCATAAGCTGTTTGTACTGAAACTATCGTTACCCAATCAGGGTACAGATGCAGATAAAAACTTGGATCTTTAACAAAATAAATGCTGCAGAATCAGCTTTATGAGGTCAAAGCAAATACTGCAGACCATAATAAAAGTCAAAAGGAGTGAGTATCAGACAAATGTGTTCTTTTTGGCTTTTAGACGCAGACATATGTATATAATTTGTAAAGGTATGTCTGCTTGGATGCAGTCTAAAACTGGACTTTTTTAGAGACCAACATTATATTATGTCCAGTCCAATGAAAAAAAAAATGAAAATATAATATATTCATATATACAGTGCCTTGCAAAAGTATTCACCCCCCTTGGCATTGTTTCGTGTTTTGTTGCCTCACAACCTGGAATTAACATGGATTGTTTGACGATTTGCATCATTTAATTTACAGAACATGCCCACAACTTTGAAGATATTTTTTTTTTTTTTATTATTGTGAAGCAAACAACAAATAGGACAAAATAACAGAAAAAGTCAATGTGCATAACTATTCACCACAGTAAAGTCAATACTTTGTAGAGCCACATTTTGCGGCTATCACAGCTCCAAGTCGCTTTGGATAAGTCTCTATGAGCTTGCCACATCTTACCACTGGGATTTTTACCCATTCCTCCTTGCAAAACTGCTCCAGCTCCTTCAAGTTGGATGGTTTGCGCTTGTGAACAGCAATCTTTAAGTGTGACCACAGATTTTCTATTGGATTGAGGTCTGGGCTTTGACTAGACCATTCCAACACATTTACATGTTTCCCCTTAAACTACTCAAATGTTGCTTTAGCAGTGTGTTTGGGGTCATTGTCCTGCTGGAAGGTGAACCTCCATCCTAGCCTCAAATCACACACAGAGTGGTACAGGTTTTGCTCAAGAATATCCCTATATTTAGCACCATCCATATTTCCCTCAACCCTGACCAGTTTCCCAGGTTCGACTGCTGAAAAACATCCCCACAGCATGATGCACTGTGGGGATGGTGTTCTTTGGGTGATGTGATGTATTGGATTTGCACCAGACATAGCATTTTCTTTGATGGCCAAAAAGTTAAATTTTAGTCTCATCAGACCAGAGCACCTTCCGCCATACATTTTGGGAGTCTCCCACTTTCGCAAACTCAAACATGCCATTTTTTTTTTTTTTTTTTGCTGAAAGTAATGGCTTTCTTCTTGCCACTCTGCCATAAAGCCCAACTCTATGGAACGTACGGCTTATTGTCATCCTATGTACAGATACCCCAGTCTCTGCTGTGGAACTCTGCAGCTTCTCCAAGGTTACCTTAGATCTCTGTGCTGCCTCTCTGATTAATGCCCTCCTTGCCCAGTCTGTGAGTTTTGGTGTGCGGCCATCTCTTGGCAGGTTTGCTGTTGTGCCATGTTCTTTTGTTATGATAGATTTGATGGTGCTCCTAGGGATCATCAAAGATTTGGATATTTTTTTATAACCTATCTCTGTACTTCTCAACAACATTGTCCCTTACTTGTTTGGAGAGTGCCTTGGTCTTCATGGCAGTGTTTGGTTAGTGGTGCCTCTTGCTTAGGTGTTGCAGCCTCTGGGGACATTTGCCATTTTATCACAACATTCTACTGTGCATAGAGTTAAATAAATACATTTAAAAAAACAGGTGCTACAATGGGTTTACCAACACATTGCAGTGTGTGCATAATGTTCACCAGCACGCATTTTATATGCAGCTTGATGCCCTTTCAGTGGTGTGAACAAGCACTTATACTGAGGATTTAGACTATGCTAACAATAGCTTACAAGAAACAATTTTGCAGCAAGAAGGGTTTAACAGTTTGGTGGTGCAAATGGTGCAGGTACATGTTTTCATACATTAAGATATGTATCAGTCCTTTCAAAAAGATAGGACTTCCTTGTAGTTTACTCTATGTAAACCCTAAAAATGAACTTCACATATTTGCTTCCTTTTCGTCTGTTAAATAAATGCTTTTTTTTATTTTGCCTTGACACGCACTGTACTGCAACGCATTGTATGATTGGGCCTAATACTTTTTTTTTTTTTTTTAATAAAAACACCTTTCTCATATAAACAATTAGATGCTTAAAAAGTCTTTCTTGTGCAACCCTAAACTGCATTACAATCCAGCTCTAAATGAAGAATGCGTTTTTAGAACAATATGCAAAGAATAGGTATAGTTGCAAAATTCACTCTCTATTTTTCAAATGCACCTCTCCCTGCAAATAAGGGCAGCTGCACGATAAGGCGGCCGAGGGTTTAATGTTATTCCTGCTGAGAGTAGCGGAATACAATAAATGAGAATGTAAATGCTTGTCTCTTGGGATAGAATGGTAAGAGTATGGCAGTATCCCCAATTGCACAATATTAAGTTACTTTGCTCTGTGCACGTGTCCTCCTGTCAACTTCATTATTGTGCTCAAGCAAGCAAAATTAATAACCATACATTTTGTGAGATAATTTCTCGTCATTAAAGATCATTGAGTCAGTGCTTAGCTGGTTGCATTACAAGCTCAGCCTGTAGCATATGCATTTCACTGGTGTCCTGATTTACAGTTCATGGCTGGTCTTGTAACAGTATCCACTGAAGCTTAGAAGCAGTCATTCCCGACTAGAGCATTAGATTTAACTAGTGTGCCATCATGCCAGACTGAAGATGTTCCAGTAGTATACACATGTATTATGTGAAGAATTGTAACATATTTTAAGCATTCATTATATTCTGAATACAGTGACATGAAACATAATGCATTTTATTATATTTATGCTCTGTCCTGAATGGCTACAGATGCTATTTTAATTTTTCCTAAATTGATTATTAACATGAACAGAAATACAAAGTATAGCATCCAACACTTAGTAATATTCACAACTGTTTGATAAAGGACCACGTAAAAAAATATCCTGTATCTTGATAATGGTATGCAGTTAATTTGTAACTATTTTTAATCATAGTATTCAGTACAATACCTATTTTCTCTTACATGCCTTTATTAACCACTTGCCGACAAGGCTTTTTCTGGCACTTTTTGTTTACAAGTTTAATTTCATAGTTTTTGCTAGAAATTACTTATAACCCTCAAACATTATACTTTTTTTCTTTCTTTTTTTTTTTTTTTTTATTTCTAGCAGAGACCATAGGGAATAAAATGGCAATTGTTGCAATTTTTTTATATCACACGATATTTGCACAGCGGTTTTGCAAACACAATTATTTTGGGAAAAAATACACTTTAACCACTTGCCTACTGGGCACTTTTACCCCCTTCCTGCCCAAGGCAATTTTTAGCTTTCAGCGCTTTCTCACATTGAATGAAAATTGCGCAGTCATGCAACACTGTACCCAAATGAAAATGTTATCATTTTTTTCACACAAATAGAGCTTTCTTTTGGTGGTATTTAATCACTGCTGGGTTTTTTGTTTTTTACAAAAAAAAAGAAGAAAAAAAGAAAAAAAAAGTTTTCTTTAGTTTCTGTCAATAAATTTAGTAAATAAGTAATTTTTCTCCTTCACATATGTGCGCTAATGAGACTGCACTGATGGGCACTGATGAGGTAGCACTGAAGGGCACTGATTAGGTGCCACTGATGAGGAGGCACTAAAATGCATCACTGATGGGCACTGATGGGCACTGATAGGTGGCACTGGTGGGCACTGATAGGTGTCATGGATAGGCGGCACTGATGGGGAAAGATGGGCGGCACTGATGGGCAGCACTGATGAGCAGGCACTATTGGGCTCTGAAAGGCAACACTGACTGGCATCACTAATGGGCACAGATTGGGGTCACTGATGGGCACTGATTGGTGTCATTGATGGGCACTAATTGGTGTCACTGATGGGCACTGATTGGTGTCACTGATGGGCACTGCTGGGACTTTACTGTAATCAAGGCACTGATAATCAGTGACCTGATTACCTGTGCTGGTCTCCCCTGTGAGGAGATACCGCTGATCGTCTCTCCTTGCCACACACACTGTCAGTGTGAGGCAAGGAGAGCCAATAAATGGCACTTCCGCATTTACATTGGACACAACCGATCACATGGGTAAAAAGCCGTGTCATCGGCTCTTTACCGAGATCGGGGTCATGCCATGTCCTAGAAACATGGCAAGGCCACGATCACCACACTACATGCCCCCACGGGCGCGCAAGAATGGCTGTTCTGTTGCACTGTCATATGGCGTCGTCCCAGAATGAGAGCTGCGCCGCTCCGCCGTCATTTGCCGGTGGGCGGGTGGGAAGTGGTTAATGAATTAAAACAAAACACAATATTTACCCCTACAAACCATGGTGCTTAAAAATCTCCATAGGCAACGCTTTAAACGCCTTTACAAGTTACCTGTTTAGAGTTACAGAGGAAGCCTCGCGCTAGAATTATTGCTCTCGCTCTAACGTTTGCGGCAATACCTCACATGTGTGGTGTGAATACCGTTTACATATGCCTTTGGGACCTAAGTGTGCGTTCACTTCTGAGCAAGAGCATGGAGGGATGGGGGCGCTTTAAAAAAAAATTCTTATTTATTTAACTTTTTATTTTTTATTTTTACACAGTCCATTTTTTTTTTTAGCACTTTTATTCCTATTACAAGGAATGTAAACTTCCCTTGTAATATAAATAAGGATGGAAGGTCTTCTTTATAGAGAGATCTGGGGTCAAAAAGAACCCAAATCTATTCTTTACCGTTAAAAGCAAAAGATCAACAAAGAAAAAAGAATGTACTTCTAGCCTGTGCCGGATGTGGCGTCATGACCTTGCTCCGGTCCTCCAAGGCCATAGAGGCAGTCAAGAGTATCTACTCTTTTGATCACCTATGAGAGCAGGCGGCCACACCAACGGATTATTTCTCGGGTGAACCGGCGGAAACAGGAAGTCTGAGAAACACTGGCGAGCAGCAGGAGGGGGGGGGGGCACATCCCCTCCCGCTGCTTCGGAAAGCATCCCAGCGGCTCTTGAGAAAGTCAGGCACCGGCTGAAAAAAACGGTACTGGGGTTATGGCTGATATCTTCAGCCATAATCCTGGTAAATCACTTGCAAACTGCAATGTATATATATATATATATATATATATATATATATATATATATATTGCGTTCGGCAAGTGGTTAATATTTTTCATCATATTTCTATGCAGGCCAAGCTCTCCAGCAAAAGTGACAGAGGACTATAATACTGCCAAGGTACAAAGTGTAGCATCTATGATGCTCGGTAATATTCACAACAGCTTTGAGTGTATAATAAAGGACCACTAAGGCAAACATTTTAAAAATATTGTATTCTGATAATGGTGTGCAACTAATTTGCATTGTTAGTATTCAGTACAATAATTATTTTATGCGAATTGCCTTTATTAACATTTTCCATTACATTTGCATGCAAGCCAAGCTGTCAAGCAAAAGTGACAGAGACCACAGACTATAATACTGCCTGGGGTGCTTATTGTATTTTACTTTTTATTCACATTGTTTAAATCTATTAAAAAAAAACCTGTTCTTGCAACAACTTAAAGCTAAACTCCAGCTTTTGCTACACTTGGCCCAAAAAAAAACATGTAAAGTGTAGCAAAAGCTGGAGTTCAGCTTTAAGCACCCATGGCAGCCAAAATCCAGATTATTTTTTGGGATAGTGGTCCCTCAACAATTCCTATTCTTCATCAGATTATCCATAGGCCTGGACAAAGAGGAAGGTTTTTAAACCCTTCCTGAAACTCAGGAGGGATGGTAAGTACCTTAGAGACGCTGGAAGAGAGTTCCACAGCTCATTGCCCTTTGTAACCAGGCGTCTGTTACCAGTAAATTTTAGTCCATGTTGATGGGGACAAAGGCCTCATCCCCACAACCCTGGCCCAGTGGCCCAGTGGTTGTGGGGGGGGGGGGTCTGGGGGTGGGGGCTTATGGGAATATGGAAGCCCCCTTTAACAAGGAGGCCCCCAGATCCCGCCTCCCCCTATGTGAATGGGTATGGGGCAGGGACGTGCAGTGATTTCAGTGGCTGGTGAGGCACTTGCTAGTATCGGAGCCAGATACACACAGGTTACATACGCCATGAACGTTAGAGCAAGAACAATAATTCTAGCACTAGAACTCCTCTGTAACTCTAAACACGTAACCTGTAAAAAAATTTAAAGCGTTGCTTATGGAGATTTTTAAGTACTGAAGTTTGGAGCCATTCCACAAGTGCGCAATTTTAAAGTGTGACATGTTAGGTATCTATTTACTCGGTGTAACATCAACTTTCCCCCAAAAAATGCGTTTGAAAAATTGCTGCGCAAATACTGTGTATCATAAAAAGTTGCAATGACCACCATTTTATTCCCTAGGGCAAGAATATGCAATCAGCGGACCTCCAGTTGTTGCAAAACTACAAGTCCCATCATGCTTCTGCCTCTAAGTGTCATGCTTGTGGCTGTCAGAGTCTTGTTATGCCTCATGGGGCTTGTAGTTCTGCAACAGCTGGAGGTCCGCTAATTGCATATCCCTGCCCTAGGGTGTCTGCTAAAACAATATATATAATGTTTGGGGGTTCTGAGTAAATTTATAGCAAAAAAAATATGATTTTTACATGTAGGAGAGAAGTGTCAGAATTGGCCTGGGTGGCAAGGGCTTAATCACCATGTGTAAGTAATACACAAATAATTATTATATATTATTTTTAAGGTAATTTACTATATTTTTCAAAAACTGTACTCAAGCAGGTGGGTTAACGGACAAATTACTGAAGTTTGAAGTTATAACTTCAAACCAGTAATTTCACAGTAAATGGATAAATAATAAATGATTATCTTATAACATATAGCATAATAATATATGATTAAGCTTGTACCTTTTCAGCAGCAGCAGCAGCAGCAGCAGCAGCAGATTCTTATTCTCCCTTTTAACTGTGTGAGAAAAACATGGGATTGTGGGTAAATCTTATACACATAAACACATTTTTTTCCCTTCTAGTTAAGAGGGCTGGGCTGAAAGGGAGTATTTGTCTTTTAGACACATGCCCCCTTTTATGACATTTTTATTGGACAGCTTGGGCCAATGGTACTTTACCATTGGTTGAAGACTCCAAGCTGTCCATTGAGCTCAGTGCCTCTGACAAGAAGTTAAGAGAGGCACTGTGAGCTCATCCTCTCAGTCTGCTACAAACAGAGTGTACCACCTTGCATTTAAACTGGCTACTCTGTATTTAGCTTCTGACAGGCTGCGCAAGGAGCCCCGTATCTCTGGAACCATAGATGATAGGAGCCCCAACTTTTGACAAGTGGTGGGGTAGGACTTTAGCTGTGTTTTTATGCACATGGCTCCCCTGACTGCACAACCCTTGTATTGGGTACATTGTACCCCTACCCATTCACCAAAAAAAGTGTCAAAAAGTTAAAAACACAAAAGACAGTTTTTGACAATTCCTTTATTAAAAAAGAAAAAAAAAGTGTCCCGCGATGTCCATCCATCTTCAATCACACCGCCTGGGAGACCCAAAAAATTGAGAAAAAAAAGCTCTGCCTCGATGGGAGGCGTCCCGCACACTGCTGTCTCTTGGCTGTGACAGCTGTTATATAGGCAAGGGCGGGGCCCCCCAGTGACATAACCGAGTGACCCCACTTCTGACATCATGTACCCTCAAAGGGGAGCGGGGTCCTCCATTTTTTTTTCTTGTTTTCGGATTTCGATAGATTGTAGTGGTGGAAGGTCTCCAGCCTTGCATGCCTGCTCCATTGGAAGAATGTGAGCCCAGAGGTCCTGATATTCTAGACCTGCTGCCTGGGCAGGGTATAGCTGCTGGGAGGTGCAGTTCATGCTTCTCAGGCCCCTTGTCTGGTGGAGGAAGCTAAAACTGAAGAAGAATCCTGCTTAGTCAAATGCTTGTCTGGACTTAAAGATCCACAACTGACCTTTGAGAGGAGCAAAAGACACTTAAAGGTTGCTGTCCATCTGGCCCACTGAATCTGTGGAGGGAATTGTTACTGCCGTTTTTTGGTATTCTTTACAATCAGCACCAGTAGAAAGGCTAGGAGAGCCAATAAAAATTCAGCATCTCCTTCAGGGGTCATTGCTACAATTGTCTCCATCTTTACTGTTCCAGAAGAAAGCACACACAAAGGGTTGAGTTTAGCTTGCAAAACTCAATCACAAATAAAAAATATCCTATAGTTACAAGATTCAAGGGTGCACAGTTCTTATATCTTACATACGGCATGCTATATACATATCAATCTTTGTAAGGTGTTTATGCATTTCCTAAGTAAAAATCTTCCAATGTGACTAACTTTGGTAAATCTTCACCAAGGCGGAAACTGTCAATTTTACTCATAGATCTGCTAAGGAAAGATTTGGTTAAAAAAGCTCTACCTTTTTTAATTTAAAGGCGAGACATTTGGGAAGGTTAAGTATATGTAAACACTTCAATACAGGGCATTTTCACCCCCTTCCTGCCCAGGCCAATTTTCAGTTTTCAGCGCTGTAACATTTTGAATGACTATTGCGTGGTCATGCAACACTGTACCCAAATGCATTTTTCCCCCACAAATAGAGCTTTCTTTTGGTGGTATTTGATCACCTCTGCAGGTTTTATTGTTTGCGCTATAAACAAAAGAAGAGTTATGAGTTTGAAAAAAAAACACACTATTTTTTACTTTTTGCTATAATAAATATCCCAAATTTAAAAAAAAAAAAATGTCCTCAGTTTAGGCCGATATGTATTCTTTTGCATATTTTTGATAAAAAAAATTGCAATAAGCGTATATAGATTAGTTTGCGCAAATGTTATAGCGCCTACAAAATAGGGGATAGATTTATTGCATTTTTATGATTATTATCTTTTTACTAGTAATGGCAGCGATCTGCGATTTTTATTGTGACTGTGACATTGCGGCGGACAGATCAGACACTTTTGACACTATTTTGGGACCATTGACATTTATACAGCGGTTAGTGCTATAAATATGCACTGATTACTGTATAAATGTTACTGGCAGGGAAGGAGTTAATACTAGGGGGCGATCAATGGGTTAAATGTGTTACCTATGGAGTGACTCTAACTATGGGGGGATGGGACTGACTAGGGGAGGAGACCGATCCGTGTTCCTATATGCTAGGAACACACGATCTGTCTCCTCTCCCCTGACATGAGTATTTGTTAGGAAGAAACAATCACAGCCTATAATAAGGCTTACCTGTAGGTAAAAAGAATATCTCCTAAACCTGTACGGTTTAGGAGGTATTCCCCTCACAATAAGCCGCTGACTTCAGCGGCGCATGCGCTCCAGAATTCTTGGCTGAAAGTCTGGCAGACGCCGGACCTTGTCGGAAAGAAGTCTCCCGCGCGCATGCGTGGGAGTGATGATATTGCGGCTCCGATCACTTACAGCGTCGGAGCCGCGATACCCGGAAGACACGCCAAGGGAAAATGTTAGCTCCTTCGGCGTGGACCGGGTGAGATACCGCCGCCTCGTTCTAAGGTAAGTATTTCATAATGAGCATACTAGCTCATTATGCCTTTTCCCTTACAGGTGTAGAGAAAAAAAAAAGTCAGCTGGTTTACTACAGCTTTAATGCAGGGAATGCATTGGAGGAAAACGTGTCTTTACTTTAGAACCATTTTAAGTTAGTTTATTTTCGTGTATTTATCTGTGTACTGTCACTTTTCTTTTCACTTTCTGTGTTGTCTTTCTGCAAAAAAAAAGTGAAATATTGAGGCTACTGGGGATCAATTTTTTGGCTTCAGAAGATGATAGTTGAAAGCAGCCACCTTAAATTTTGGGAGCCTTTTAAAGCCTATTTCACCCTTATTACAATCAAAAATCAACAAAATATTTTTTCTTTTTTTTTTCTTCATGCACTACACATTTTTTTTTCATTTTAAAATAAGACATAAAGATTTTTTAAGGTATATATATATATATATATATATATATATAGCAAAGCATGTTCACGCACGCACATTGTTCCCTAATATTTGTTTGTCAGACCTCGCTTTGTAGTAAAATATACTATTCGAGGTAACAATATGAAAATTTATTAAAGGGGTGTACATCTACTTTAAGAAATTAGTGTAAAAGTTATGAAATTGGGGGATTGAATCCACTAGCTACATAAGTCTTGCATGTAGCCTAAAACGTCCCATGAGTGGTGTAGATTGGAGGTGTTTTGATATCTTCAGAGTGGCTAAAAAAGGTCTAAAAAAAAGAAAACTGTTTTCATTCAACAATTTATCAAAAGCACTTTGATTTTTCATGTACCATCAAAAAATATGTGGAAGGACTGAAACTTTATTACCAAAGTAGATTAGTGTCAACGGCTAACGTCACTATCAATCATCGTACTGAACAAAATGTGAAGACAGAAAACAATGCTGATAGCACATATAACACTGGTACCATGTGGGGCTAAATACACTAACTCATTCTGAATGACAAAGAATTGATCATCACCTGTATAAATCTGCCAAGCTCTAAATGGCAGATTTTTTTGCTAAAGTTTATGTTTAAGGGAAAAAACCCTTCAAATCTTCAAATGAAAAAGGTTGTCTTGCAGAGCAATATAGTATGTACACATTTTGCTCTAAATGAACAAAAAATAAATCTGTATGAAGTGTAATAAATTTAACAAAATTTGAAAAAAAAAAAAAAAAAAATGTAATACTGTTGCTTGTCAGTACTGAATAAGATTTATATAATCTTATTAAATCTCATTTCAAGTTTGTACTACATTTAGTGTTGGTACAAAAACTTCAGTATGGGTTATTATAATGTTAGTTGACATTTACCTTATGGCCATCTTTATAGTCACAAACATTTGTTGGCTTGGCTTCGGATTCTGTGCTGGTGACACAACCAACCTTTGGCTTCATCTGGGTCTCATGTGAAATCAGTATTATTTAAACTATTTCTTTTTTAGAACTTGCCTTCAGGTGGGCTGCAGTAGATTCTGTTTTGAATTTGACTTGAGGGCTACAGGACTTTGTTTTTTACAATTGTTTCTGAATTGTTTGTTATTCCTCCAGTGTGTGCATTAGGCATCATTCATGAACTTGAAGGAAGGACAGTTTTTGCTGTCTATAGTGTAAAAAATAATCAGATTCATATTTTTATGTTCTTAGCATAGTACAAGAGAACTAAGTTGGTTGCCATGGATCATTAGCAATAGCTGATTTGATAAATAAGATAATGGGGGAGTATAATGTATATAGGGCTGTGATGGTGAATATGGTAAGAGGCTTACAAATACAAACAATCAATCCTTTTCTTTTTTCTCAGATCTTAATAAGATCTTGGAGCCCAGTGGTTTTGTAAAACTTTGGGTGGGATAAATCCTCCATCGATAGGTCCACATCATTCCCGCTAGCCAGGCTTCATTAATTATTCTTTATTGTGCACAGGCCTTTTTTATATGTGAGCTGCTGAGGTTCAAGGCTCTTTCTCTCTCACTCTCTCTCACCCTCAGCAGGTGCATGCTGTTGGATGAAAAGACTGACTGCTGATTGAACAATAAAAAGGTACAAAAAGGTACATGTGCTGCCTGTTTAGATTGGGGAACCCATTAGGAGGGACCCTGTTAATAAGCAACTGGCATAAGTCTAGTTAGTGTCTCAGACAAGCAGATGTTTTGTTAGTTTTATGCTTTGAACCTGCTGTACAAAGCCTGCATTGAACAGTGTTTGTTCTTGCTAAGTTATAGTGCAAGAGAAACCTGTTTGACGGTTCCTGGGAGTCCTGGTCTTGTGCATGATTTACCGCTGCCACTGACAGTTGATCATAATCCCAATACTATATACAGTATCTCACAACAGTGAGTACACCCCTGCCATTTTTGTAAATATTGGCCAGTTCATCACCTTTACCCTCAGCTTCTTTAGCAAGGCAGTGGTCCTCTTGGAGGTGTGTTTGGGGTTGTTATCATGTTGGAATACTGCCCTGCGGCCCAGTCTCCAAAGGGAGGGGATCATGCTTTGCTTCAGTATGACACAGTACATGTTGGCATTCATGGTTCGCTCAATGAACTGTAGCTCCCCAGTGCCGGCAGCACTCATGCAGCCCCAGAACATGACACTCCCACCACCATGCTTGACTGTAGGCAAGACACACTTGTCTTTGTATTCCTCACCTGGTTGCCACCACACACACTTGACACCATCTGAACCAAATAAGTTTATCTTGGCATCAGGCCACAGGACGTGGTTCCAGTAATCCATGTCTTTAGTCTGCTTGTCTTCAGCAAACTGTTTGCAGGCTTTCTTGTGCATCATCTTTAGAAGAGGCTTCCTTCTGGGATGACAGCCATGCAGACCAAATTGATGCAGTGTGTGGCGTATGGTTTGAGCACTGACAGGCTGACCTCCCACCCCTTCAACCTCAACAGGAATACTAGCAGCACTCATATGTCTATTTCCCAAAGACAACCTCTGGATATGACGCTGAGTACGTGCGAGGCTTGTTCTGAGTGGAACCTGTCCTGTAAAACCACTGTATGGTCTTGGCCACTGTGCTGCAGCTCAGTTTCAGGGTCTGGGCAATCTTCTTATAGCCTAGGCCATCTTTATGTAGAGCAACAATTATTTTTTTCAGATTCTCAGAGAGTTCTTTGCCATGAGGTGCCATGATGAACTTCCAGTGACCAGTATGAAAGAGTGAGAGAAATAACACCACATTTAGCACACCTTCTCCCCATTCACACCTGAGACCTTGTAACACAAACAAGTCACATGACGCCAGGGAGGGAAAGGGGCTAATTGGGCCGAATTTGGACACTTTTTAAATTTTTAAAGGGTGTACTCACTTTTATTGCCAGCGGTTTAGACATTAATGACTGTGTGTTGAGTTATTTTGAGGGGACAGCAAATTTACACTCTTATACAAGCTGTACACTCACTACTTTACATTGTAGCAAAGTGTAATTTCTTCAGTGTTGTCACATGAAAAGATATAATAAAATATTTACAAAAATGTGAGGGGTGTACTCACTTTTGTGAGATACTGTGTGTGTGTGTATATATATATATATATATATATATATATATATATATATATATATAGTGGACTTGGAGCGGGGACAGCACCAGTGGGAAAAAACAGTTGTCTATGCACGCAGCCAGGTGTTACCCCAAAGAAACCACCAGAACAATCAATATATAATACAAGGGGGTTACAGTAAGCATAACCTATAACTTCATCAAAAAATATTCCAACTGCAGCCATCCCTGCCCTTTCTAATTACTGCCCTGCACCATGCAGTAGAAATGATGACATGATCTAGAGCTCATTTAATCTCCAGATGTGTCTGTTTGCCCGATATTGACACTCTATGTCTACATTCTGAAGACTATGCTATTTTAGCAAATAAGAGGTTGAAAAGCTGCAAGATAGAGTAGGGACTCGCCAGAGAGGGATCACTTTGACGCAGTTGGCCAAATTGAATATGTATTGCATTATATACCGTATTTATCGGCGTATAACACGCACAGGCGTATAACACGCACATTCATTTTAAGAGGGAAGTTTCAGGAAAAAAAATGTAATTTTAAATAAGGAACTTTGAAGCAAGCCTCACCATTGCCATCAATGGAGCAGCCTCACCATTGCCAATAGTGCAGCCTGATCGATGCCCATCTGCAGCCTAGAGGGGACAGGGAGGGGGTGGGATGAGCGCAGACAGATTACATACAGTGAGAATCTCCTATAATAGACAGAACAGTGGTCCAATGGCGGCCCAGGAGACGGGACTTCCTATTACAGAGGCCGCCAAGTAAAGTCTCACTGTATGTAATCTGACGGCGCTCATACCACCCCCCTCCCTGTCCCCTCTGAGGTAGCTAAAATTGAAGTATTGGCGTATAACACGCACATGCTATTTGCACCCGATTTTCAGGGTGAAAAGGTGCGTGTTATACGCCAAAAAATACAGTAAGTCCCCACTTTTATAAGCAAAAATTAGCTATGAACATGTAGAGGTTACACCTCTTTAATATCTCATGTGTTTATATATGAAAGCTATTTAGGATCTGAACACTCATATGTCAATTTCTACTGCATAATGCAGGTCAGTAATTAAAATGGGCAAGGATGGCTTACTGTGCTTTAACCCATATCTACAGTGCCTTGAAAAAGTATTCATATCCCTACATTCTCCACATTTTGTCATGTTACAACCAAAAAGGGTAAATGTATTTTATTGGGATTTTATGTGATAGACCAACACAAAGTGGCAGATAATTGTAAAAATTATAAATGGTTTTCCAAATTTTTCACAAATAAATATGAAAAAGTGTGGTGTGCATTTGTATTCAGCCCCCCTGAGTCAATACTTTGTAGAACCACCTTTCGCTGCAATTACAGCTGCAAGTCTTTTTGGGTATGTCTCTACCAGCTTTGCACATCTAGAGAGTGAGATTTTTGCCCATTCTTCTTTGCAAAAGTCTTGCCACAGATTCTCAATTGGATTTAGGTCTGGACTTTGACTGGGCCATTCTAACACATGAATATACTTTGTTCTAAGCCATTCCATTGCAGCTCTGGCTGTATGTTTAGGGTTGTTGTCCTGCTAGAAGGTGAACCTCAGCCCCAGTCTCAAGTATTTTGCAGACTCTAAAGCCACGTACACACGACCGGACTTTTCGGCCAGATTCCGCCGGACAATCCGCCGGACTTTCCAGCAGAGGTCCGCCGGACTTTCTAGCAGAGGTCCGCCGGACTTTCCAGCAGAGGTCCGCCGGACTTTCCAGCAGAGGTCCGCCGGACTTTCCAGCAGAGGTCCGCCGGACTTTACGAATGTGTGGACTCCCACGCACAAGACCGGACTTTTCCGGCGGACAATTCGGAGTTTTGACGGAAGTCCGCGGGACTTTTGAAATGAACTGACTTGCCCCACACACGGAGAAAAGTCTCATAGGACATAGGGTGGGGGGCCGGTATCTGGGGGCCCCCTTATTAAAGGGGGCTCCCAGATCCCGATAAGCCCCCCACCCGCAGACCCTGACAACCAACGGCCAGGGTTGTTGGGAAGAGGCCCTTGTCCTCATCAACATGGGGACAAGGTGCTTTGGGGTGGGGGGGGCCACAGGGCCCCCCTTTCCCCAGGGAACCCCCCATGTTGAGGGCACGCGGCTTGGTATGGCTCAGGAGGGTGGGGGGCGCTCGCTCGTCCCCACCCCCTTTCCTGAGTGGCCGGGCTGCGTGCTCGGATAAGGGTCTGATATGGATCTGGGGGGACCCCCACGCCGTTTTTTCAGCGTAGGGATTCCCCTTTAAATCCATACCAGGTGACGGGGCTAGCAAGGTGTCAATGTCGCCGATCGAGGCGGCGGCATTGGCTTCCTTCGCTAGTCCCATCTACCTGGAGTCACGTTCAAAATGAACGGACTTTACGATCATGTGCCGGCAAGTCCGTTCATTTCAAAAGTCCCGCGGACTAGTACACAGACGGCGGGATTGTCCGCTGGACTCCCGAGTCCGACGGACAATTTTAAGTCGAAACTTCAAACTAAGTCCGCTGTGTGTACGCGGCATAATAGTTGTCCTGTGGAGAGATTCTCCCACCTGAGCTGTGGATCTCTGCAGCTCCTCCAGAGTTACCATTGGCCTCTTGGTTGCTCCTTCCCTAATTAATGCTCTCCTTGCTCGGCCTGTCAGTTTAGGTGGGCAGCCATTTCTTGGTAGGTTTGCTGTTGTGCCATACTCATGAACAGTGCTCCGTGAGATGTTCAAAGCTTTGGATATTTTTTAAAAACCTAACCCTACTTTAAACTTCTCCACAACTTTATCTCTGACCTGTCTGGTGTGTTCCTTGGCCTTCATAACGCTATTTGTTCCCTAAGGTTCTCTAACAAACCTCTGAGGGCTTCACAGAACACCTGCATTTATACTGAGAATAAATTACACACAGGTGGACTCTATTTACTAATTGAAGGCAATTGGTTCCACTAGATTTTAGATGTTAAAGGTGGTGAAGGTAAAGGGGTAGATGGTAAAGGGGGCTCAATACAAATGCACGCCACATTTTCAGATATTTATTTGTAAAAATTGTTGAAAACCATTTATCATTTTCCTTCCAATTCACAATAATGTGCCACTTTGTGTTGGTCTATCACATAAAATCCCAATAAAATACATTTACGTTTTTGGTTGTAACATGACAAAATATGGAAAATTTCAAGGGGTTTGAATACTTTTTCAAGGCACGCTATCTATCTATCTAAGTATGCATTTAATGGATAATAATGAATTTTCACAGTATCTTAAATGAAAGCAGGCTCTGCCAGTTTTAAGGCTCAGTTTGGGAAACTTCAGAGTGGGCCATACAAGAAGTGGTGATATACTGCAATGAGTCAATCTCTTCTGTGTTTAAATTTCAGCTTGATATATTGGTCTGTAAACAGTAAGCTTTACAACAAAGCACCAAACCCTGGAAAATGTGACAAGGAACCGAAAGGTCTATCTTCTGGCCCAAAAGGAAAATGCAATAGTATTGATCATAATAATGATGATAATAATGAATGATCATAATACAGCCCTTGCTGGGGGGCATCAGCATCTAACATATCCAGTTGTGTCAGATGCTGAAGATTTTAGTGAAAGCCATAGCACTGTAAGTATTGAACTTAGCCAATCAAATAAATGTGAATAGCTGTGGGATAATAGTCTCCCTTATCTTTTACTGTACTGACAGTAGAAGCCCTTCTTGTAATTATATTAATAGGTCAGAATCAGTTAAGAGGGAATGCTAGATCAGATTCCACAAAGCTAAGAGATCTGCTCTGTTAGATGAGCTTTTGGAATCCACCAAGAATGTGTTCTAAACAAGTCTGAGGGTACTTTGGAACCCTCACCAGTTCAACTGTACAGATTCCCTCCCAGTGGACAGCATTTGAATGAGGAGAGCACAAATTATATTGGTTTAAGATTCTCTACCCCTGGCACAAAATGAAATAATAAGAAAATTCTGTATTTCTCTATTAGGTTCCATGCTAATATGGAAAGGAGGTACTTTTGTTTTTAGATGAATTTCATCACAGGTTGAGTGTAATTTTACACCACAACCGCCTGCATATTCCACTGAAAAAATAAAAAATTGATTCACTTTAGATCTCACTCACTTGCCCACAACAGCACAGACTCAGTAGTTAAACAACTGAGTATCCACGGTGTAGCACTTATTGTAATAATACTTACTCAGAACACATACATGCATCCACAAACAACTAAATCGCAAGTGAATAAAATAAAATATGATAAAGTCTGTTGGACCTAGACTCCAAATGGATTAATATATATTCAGATTATATGAATTATATACCATGAACCCATGTGAAAATGTACACATTAATAAAGTCTCTTAAACCTGACTTGATATTGTTTCTTGATCCCAGTGTCCTAATATTAACTCCAACCATTCAGGGTCCTTTTTTTGTGAAAATAATCCACCACCATCCAACATACATGTGCTGGCTCCACCATGAAGTGTGTCCTCACCTTATTGGTAGGGCCCTATATGTTATATATGGTCAAAAACACCTTATATCTTTTTGCTGATGATTGGTTGACCTCTCAAGTCTCCAGATGCTTTAACTTATAATTGTAACAAGTGTTTTTTTTATGGTACTATCTCTTTAAGATTATATCCACTGTGCTCCACATGGACTTCCAAATCCTTCAGATGATCAGCTTTACAAGATCAGACTGTATTTACTGGCAACCTTCTCCTTTCCTCCTCTACTTGGTCACACAAAACTCAAGATAGTGTTTTATCGTTTTAAAACTTAAATTCCTTCATGTGCATCCTAGAGAAAATTACTCAAATTTTTTACAATGTAAACAAGCCATTCACATAGTGAAATCTACCACCATTTGTAATTAAGCACTCTCTTTGGATGTACTCTCACCTGAAACCAATTACCTATTTACTGCATGGTCAGTATGAGCCTATGTTCCCTCTAAATGTACATGTATAACCTTGAGGATCTGCTCTCCAGTATTCCTCCACCTTCAGGTTTGTATTAGTGTCTAGGATATCACCCAATAGGTTTATTTCAAATATTAGGTCACTTTTCCTTTAAGAATGCATTTTCCAATTGCATTCTTTCCTCCACTCATTATGTATGGTATTAAAACTGTACTCTTCACTAACTTATAGCAGCTCACAAGTTTCATATAAATAATTGAGGCCATTATTCGTCCTGTAAAATTTAGAGTTCAGCCACACTTTTTACTTGCCACAAATTATTCCACAAAATTTAAAGTTCAGGGCAATGGATCTGCTCATAACTAGTCTGAAGTGTTTGGCAATAACTTATGGTAATCATTGTATGTACAGTATGTATGTTTGTATGTATCCTAGCACATGAATAATTTGAAATTAGTCTGCCTGTGGAACTATATTTAACCACTTGTCGCCCGCCATATAGCAATATGACGGCGGCAAAGTGGTTTCAATATCTTGACCGGCCGTCATGTGATGCCCAGCAGGATATCAAGCCGCTGCGCCCCCCTGGGGGCGTGCATTGTGGCGATCGTTGTTGCGGTTCGTCAGTCTGACATGCCGCAACACTGATCTAGGTAAAGAGTCTCTTATGGAGACTCTTTACCACGTGATCAGCTGTGCCCAATCACGGCTGATCACAGTGCAAATATAAAGAGCCGTTGATCGGCTTTTCCTCACTCGCGTCTGTCAGACAAGAGTAGAGAAGAGCGGATCGGCTGCTCCTCTGACAGGGAGGGTTTGTGCTGATTGATTATCAGCTCAGCCCCCCCTGAGGATGCCCACACTGGACCACCAGGGATGCCACTAGGACCACCAGGGATGCCACTAGGACAACCAAGGATGTCACCTCCAGGTATGCCACCCTAGACCACCAGGGATGTCAATCAGTGCCCACAATGGATGTCAATTAGTGCCCACAATGGGCATCACTGATCGGCAGGCATTATTGTTTGGCACTGATTGGCATCCATCCATACCATCAATAAGTGTACATCAGTGTCTCTATCAGTGCCCATCCATGCCCATCCGTGCCACCTATCAGTGCCCATCCGTGCCGCCTATCATTGCCCATCCATGCCGCCTATCAGTGCCCGACCGTGCTGCCTATCAGTGCCCATCCGTTCCACCTATGTGTACCCATCAGTGCTGCATATCAGTGCCACCTATCGGTGTCCATAAGTGCCACCTATCAGTGCCCCATCAGTGCCGCATATTAGTGCCCATCATCAGTGAAACCTCATCAGTGTCCATTAGTGCCACTTTATCAGTGCCCGTCAGTGCAGCCCCATCAGTGCCCATCAGTGAAGGAGAAAACATGCTTATTTACAAAGTTTTGTAACAGAAACAAACAAAAAAAAATTATAAAAATTTAGTTTGGTTAAAGTGTAGCATGACCGCGCAATTGTCATTCAAAGTGCGACAGCGCTGAAAGCTGAAAATTGGTCTGGGCAGGAAGGTGTATAAGTGCCCTGTATTGAAGTGGTTAAGAAGGAAAAAAAGATCTCCAACAGTCAACATCTTGGTAATTCTAGCTCAGAAAAATTCAAACTACTGCATTTAAATTGTAAAGATGTCTTGTGATGCCTGTGGATACAGAAAAAGTTAAACGTTTTTCACTGAATTTACTGTTTTTTGTTCTCTATTCCACAGCTCAGTGGGAAATTGTGCCTTTTGTTGCAGAAAACAGCAGGCTGGCCTTTGGAAAAGATTTAGGAGTTTGTTTTGGGTGTCAACACTTTGTCCTAGATGATGAATGGGAACTGCAGCCTTAAATTAAAATCTAGTTTCAAGGAAGCACAACTTTATGCATTATTCTACCAGTGTATGGATAGTAAGAAAATAAAACTCCTTTATTGTAAGCAGACAAAATGTGAAGATATTCAACATAGACATAAGGAGCTGGTCAAACGTGTGGGCTCAAGCTACTGTAGTTGCTTCCTTCTGAAAGATGTTTCCATAAATAAGTATACTCGGGTCATCTGAGCATTCATGTTTATGGCAATCATGAAGGAAGCAGGAGTGAGAAGTAAGACATCAATTGCCCTGGACTCTCTTAGAGACAATAATTATCACGGACATTGAAAAAATTGTACATGGCTGATATCTGTATCCCCCCAGGTAGGATAATAATCTGATAATATCTTAATGATCTAGATATTTTTTAGACATATGCGCATTTCATGGAACCTATAATTAACATTACATACAAATAATTCTTAGGTCAGTAATTAGAGGTTCTTTACTAAATAAATTATATAAATATTTGATTATTATTTATATAAATACACAATTTATATAAATATATCTATATAGATATATCTATCTCTCTCTATATATATATATAGATCTAGATCTATATATATATATATATATATATATATATATATATATATATATAAATACATTTAAAAACAGTTATTAGTGTTCTTTATTGTTTTTAATTATGTCACAATTATAGACTTGTCATTCTTTTAGAACTGTCGCCCCACTGAAAAACCTACTCTGTGCTAGACAGCTGAAAAAACATGATGTAATGGCACAACCCTATTTTATACTAATAATCCTGAGGTTTTCACTGGTCAATCCCCTCCTTATGTGAGAGAAGCACAGCGACTTTATTTGAATGAAACTGTCCATAGCTACCATTGATCTAGCCTGAATAATGAAACAATTCCAGCTGTCTCAGTTTTAGCAATATCTACTGTGAAATATTCATATGATTGAAATACCTTTACTCATATACTACTTATTCTGTAGAGTAAAGGATGTGTAATTAGAATGAGGATAGTTTGAAATCTTTGAAAATATAAATCAGAGGCTATAGTCTGTTGACAATTGTGACATTGCATGCTGTTTTAAACAATTTTGGCCATATTTTTAAATGAGTGAATCTGACATTCATCAAAAAACTAACTGCAAGTAAATTTTCGTTGGCCCTTTGGCTCAAAACAGTCACTGACAAGTATGCCATCTTCATAAATCATACATTTAAGGTGCATCCACACTGCAAGGGTTAACTGCTTGTTTAACCTAGAGGAAAGGAGAAGCACCTTTTACTTACCAGACCCTTTGATTCCCTGGCATATTGGCTCTCCCCCTTGCTCTGGTGGTTGACTGTCCCTGGCGTCATCATGTCCAGTGAAGGGCAATGGACTCTGCATTGGTCTTAATGATTTCAGGATATTAGACCCCTGGAGCATAGGGGAGAAAACACTGTGCTGTTATAGAATTTGAATTTTTTTAACTTTTTACGTTTCCTGGAGCTGGGCTTTAAGGCATGTCAAAATGGGCTGTATGTTGCAACATTTTTTGTTTTCAATGGTTTTTATTTAGAATTTTGAAAGTATACAAAACCAGAATTTGCCGTTATGACAATAAACAGTCGTTGGCTGTAAATCAGGGTATAAATTTTTGCGACCTTAAATGCCACACGACCGGTTTTCCCGTCGGAATAAACTCTGAAGGTTTTTCAGACGAAGTTCTGACGGAGCTGAAACTGTCTTGCGTACACACGATCACATCAAAGTCTGACCGTCAAGAACGCGGTGACGTACAACACGTACGGCGGGACTAGAAAAAGGAAGTTCAATAGCCAGTAGCCAATAGCTGCCATCTCGTACTTGCTTCAGAGCATGCATCGTTTTTGGTCCGTCGGAACAGCATACAGACGAGCGGTTTTCCCAATAGGAATTGGTTCAGTCGGAAATATTTAGAACATGTTCTATGTCTAGGTCCGTCAGAATAAAAAAAAAAAAAAAAAAGTCAGATGAGGCATACACACGATCTGAATATACGATGAAAAGATTCAGACTTTTTCTGTCGGACATTCTGCTCGTGTGTATGCGGCATAAGAGTACACACTGTCACTGAACATACTTTATAGCCATCCACATTATGAACTTATAAAACATGATAAAGAAAAAACAAGAAAAGGGGGAAATCGGCAATAAACAATGAATATGCATAATGTTTCTTCTTGTTGCCTCCCACCCCTCTGCGGAAAATCAGGATGTGGGAGTAGAAAGTCTATCAAAGCAATTTTAGAGCTACGGAACTCGCCCCTTGCACAGAAATCCGTAGGTGTGCAATAATATATAAAAAGGAAATAATTACACTAAATTATTAATTTTGACCGACTACAATCGACCAAACCTTGATGGAGGGTTGTTGGACCCTCGTTTAAGGTCCTCCCTTTATTATTTGAATACGGGAGGGTAATTCTTACAATATAGTGTGTGAATGGAGGGGGTTTAAAAAAAAGATGCCTAAATACGGGAGGGCTTCATGTTGCCACTTGAAGGGATAGTTGGCCATTTCGCAGGCATCCTTTTGGCATGGCCGGAGTAAATGGCCGAGGGGTCAGTTTTCTCACCAATAATGTGTTAATTTTATCCCCCATGGTATAATACCGGTGTCTGAACCATCTAATATATTTTTCTGCTTTTGTGGTAAGACTAAGGATTAGGGCCGAGCGTGCAGCATCGATCTGGGGTCTAAGGTCGATGTGCTGATTTAAGTGTTGTTCTGGCAGGAGATGCCGGAGCTCCTCATCTTGTTTCCCAAACATTCTCTAAATAAATTAAAAATAAAAAGAATAAAAGAAATGATAATGCAAAGAAATAAATTCAGCATGTGTTTTATACTAAACAGTTAGGAACACTATAACCCAAAAAACATATGGATAATTATACAAGCTGAAAATGTTCATAAGGTACCTCTGAAAAATTCTGCATGCGTTGCTATGTTTAACATAGAAACTGGTATAGTCACATAAAAGAGACACCTTTGGATATAATTTGGGAGTAGCAATCACTGAATTGTTTCATATTATAGGAATTGTTATTCTTATATAATCTATACTCTTTAAGCCTTGGGTGTAGATTGTTTTCCAGAGGGAAGCAATAGGCTTTTTAAAATTTTAGACATTTATGGGAATATGATGGCTGTAAAATAAACAATCTAGGCAGTGTTTTCTTAATATTCAAACAAAATAAAGTTTTACTGTATAGCTTATGCTTGTTAATTATTAATCTTAGGTGCAATTACATTCAGGGGCATTGCTACTTGTGAGTGGTAATATCCAGCATGTATCAATCCTGCACTAAATTGAACTCTCCTGCTCCCTGTTCCAACTGTCATTCTAAAGATGGCTTCACATGTTTCCATCTAATTGTATAGTCTTCTTTAGATTTGTCAACAAATGTGAAGTACAAGGGCCATTTTGACAGTATAGTGAAGATATCTAACAGATTGTTTAGGTAGGCCCTTATATTACATAGATATTAAATAAGGTTATACAGGGATTGTACAATCAGATAGTAAGGTGTATGGTCATTTTTAGTGTTTGATGTAGTGAGAAGTGCTGCTAAGTACATTATAACATAAACCTAATTCTAAAAGAGAGATCATTAAAACTGTCATCCTGAGAACACCATCAAATGCTGATGCTAGCCTTGCCGTTGACCTAGGAATGTGCTCACTTTAAAGGCATTGTACACTTTCAAATATTTAAGTTGTTTTAACTAGGTATTAGTGTATTTACAGTATCTCACAAAAGTAAGTCACATTTTTGTAAATATTTCATTATATCTTTTCATGTCACAACACTGAAGAAATTACACTTTGCTACAATGTAAAGTAGTGAGTGTACAGCTTGTATAACAGTGTAAATTTACTGCCCCCTCAAAATAACTCAACACACAGCCATTAATGTCTAAACTGTTGGAAACAAAAGTGAGTACACGCCTAAGTCAAAATGTCCAAATTGGGCCCAAAGTGTCAATATTTTGTGTGGCCACCATTATTTTCCAGCACTGCCTTAACCCTCTTGGGCATGGAGTTCACCAGAGCTTCACAGGTTGCCAATGGAGTCCTATTCCATTCCTCCATGACGACATCATGGAGCTGGTGGATGTTAGAGACCTTGCGCTCCTCCACCTTCCATTTGAGGATGCCCCACAGATGCTCGATAGGATTTATGTCTGGAGACATGCTTGGCCAGCCCATCACCTTTACCCTCAGCTTCTTTAGCAAGACAGTGGTCGTCTTGGAGGTGTGTTTGGGGTCGTTATCATGTTGGAATACTGCCCTGTGGCCCAGTCTCCAAAGGGAGGGGATCATGCTCTCCTTCAGTATGTCACAGTACATGTTGGCATTCACGGTTTCCTCAATGAACTGCAGCTCCCCAGCGCTGGCAGCACTCATGCAGCCCCAGACCATGACACTCTCACCACCATGCTTGACTGTAGGCAAGACACACTTGTCTTTGTACTCCTCACCTGGTTGCTGCCACACATCCTTGACACCATCTGAACCAAATAAGCTTATCTTGGTATTATCAGACCACAGGACATGGTTCCAGTAATCCATGTCCTTAGTCTGCATGTCTTCAGCAAACTGTTGAAACAGCCGTGCAGACCGATTTGATGCAGTGTGTGGTGTATGGTCTGAGCACTGACAGGCTGACCCCCCAGACCTTCAACCTCTGCAGCAAGGCTGGCAGCACTCATACATCTATTTCCCAAAGAAAACTTTGGCATATCACGCTGCACACATACACTCAACTTCTTTGGTCGACCATGACGAGGCCTGTTCTGAGTGGAACCTGTCCTGCAACAATTGATTTTTTCTGCTCCTCAGAGAGTTCTTTGCCATGATGTGCCATGTTGAACTTCCAGTGATCAGTATGAGAGAGTAACACCAAATTTAACACAGCTGCTCCCCATTCAGACCTGAGACCTTGTAACACTAACGAGCCACATGACACCGGGGAGGGAAAATGGCTAATGGGGACCAATTCGGACATTTTCACTTAGGGGTGTACTCACTTTTGTTGCCAGCAGTTTAGACATTAATGGCTGTGTGTTGAGTTATTTTGAGGGGACAGCAAATTTACACAGTTAGAGCCGGTTCACACAGGGGCAACACGACTTGCAGCGCGACTCACAAAGGGCGACCTGCACACGACTTCAGCGGCGGCTTGCAAAATGACTTCTGTATAGAAGTCAATGCAAGTCGCTTGAAGTCGCCCAAAAAGTAGTACAGTAACCTTTTTCTAAGTCGGAGCGACTTGAGTCGCTCCTATTAGAACGGTTCCATAGTACAGAACGGAATGCGACTTGTCAGGTGGCTAAGTCGCCTGACAAGTCGCCTTTGTGTGAACCGTGTCTTATACAAGCTGTTCACTCACTACTTTACATTGTAGCAAAGTGTAATTTCTTCAGTGTTGTCACATGAAAGGATATAATAAAATACTTACAAAAATGTGAGGGGTGTACACACTTTTGTGAGATACTGTATATTCCCTGTGTCATTTGGTTGCCTTAGCTTAGCTGATCATGGCTGATCAAACCTATACCCATGTGTTAATCTACCTAGCTTGTCCCTATTCACTAAAGTGACAAGTAACTGTGTTGCATCATAAATGTGGGAGTGCTAATGTGATGAAAACAAATCTCTTCCAGCATGGTAATCTCTCTGTTAATTGATCTATCTGTTAACCTATGTGTCAGATCTAATTACTATTTAGCTCTCACTTGCACCAGCACTAGACTGAAAGACATAGAGATTGTGGGATATATAGTTTCTTCACAGGAAATGTCAGTTCTCACACTACAGACAGAGGTCATGAATTACCCTGTGCAGTGCAATATGAAATACCTCATGTTTGAACACAAACAAAAACTTCTGACACAGGAATGTGAAGATATACTCTACATAGGCTGTGTGCACAGAGCAACAGATGACACCATGAAAATACATGATCAACGCACAGCTTATGAAGGTGAAAAACACAAGTTGCAGGTAGGAAGTGTTGTGGTTTCCCTGCACTAGCAGTCGAGTTAAGCAGGGCATCAGGTACAGCATGCTGGTCTGTCATTGTTCTGTGACTTTCTTTTATTTATCCTTCGAGTTGGAAAATGTTTATTGTTCATTTGCAACTGTTCAAGAATTTAATCTTTTTGTAAGCGCCATGCTTTTATGTACCCAGACTTTTTCCTGAGCTACAAGTTTCAATTAACTTTTTAGAATTCTCAGATTGCTTGAGTAATTAATGTGGATTTACTGAAACTACACATGGGTAGATGGGCCTTGTTTTTTAATGCTGTGTTTAGTATTAAGACCCGGTTCTACCTAAACACTTGAATTCAGGCACACAGAAGCATTAGTTCCAAATGCATTGGAAACATTTGATTAGCATTTCACTTAACATTTGCATTGTCAGGGTTGTGTTTGATCTGCTTTTGTGATTTGATGGAAGTTTTTTGGATGCCTCAGAAACAGACCTCAATAGGACCAACTGTATCTAAAGCAAATCCTAAATGCAAATGCAGTCTCATAACAAGTATCTACACAACACAGTTACGGTAAATTGATTGTGTACAATACCTTCAAATTTATGATTTACAATTATCATTGTTCATCATTTGCTATAAGATAATAAAGGGATTGGCATATAAAAAAACTTAAAACAGAAAACGTGGCATATAGAAAATCCTCCTGAAATGTATATCGCATTTCATCTCTGAGTTATCGATACAGAGGTGCCATCTTTTTATAATGCCTTTTATGTGTCATTGTTTAATTACCCACAGGCACTAAAATACCTTATGTGAAATTGCATATTGTGCACTAATGAATATTTGCTATTAGTTTTTATTAGTAATAACCATTTTATTATATTAATGAAAACAAAGAAACCTTTAACAATCTCAGGCTATTAAAATGTATTTAGCAGAGTGAATACCCAGAAATGTGTAATCATTAGGCTACAATAGAGCTTTGCATGAAGACAGATAGCTTATGAAAAGCAATAGGCTCAGGGTATATTTTTCTTCAGATTTGTATATAAACTATAAATATCTTGCCTATCTGATTTTTTTTACATTATTTATTACTTTCAACATTAGGAAAATTATACAGTTAACACCTATGCAAAAATCCATTAACACTTCCTTTGGCAGAACACCTTTCAGAATTATATTACAAAAACTTTACAGAATTGTATCTCTATAAATATATATATATATATATATATATATATACACAGTAGTGCGCAAAAGATTACATACCCTGGCAGAATTTATGATTTCTTGGGCATTTTTCAGAGAATATGAATGATAACACAAACTTTTCTTTCACTCGTGGTTAGTGTTTGGCTGAAGCCATTTATTATCAATCAACTGTGTTTACTCTTTTTAAATCATAATGACAACAGAAACTTTCCAAATGGCCCTGATCAAAAGTTTACATACCCTGGTGATTTTGGCCTAATAACATGCACACAAAGGGGTTTGAATGGCTATTAAAGGTAACCATCCTCACCTGTGATCTGTCTGCTTGTAATTAGTGTGTGTGTATAAAAGTTCAATGAGTTTCTGGACTCATGACAGACCCTTGCATCTTTCATCCAGTGCTGCACTGACGTTTCTGGATTCTGAGTCATGAGGAAAACAAAAGATTTGTCAAAGAATCTGTGAGAAAAGGTAGTTGATCTGTATAAAACAGAAAAGGGATATAAAAAGATATCCAAGGAATTGATAATACCAACCAGCAGTGTTCAAACTCTAATCAAGAAGTGGAAAACGAGGGGTTCTGTTGAAACCAAAACACAGTCAGGTAGACCAACTAAAATTTCAGCCACAACTGACAGGAAAATTCCCCAAAAAAACCCCAAAAAACTTCAGGTGAAATACAGGACTCTCTTAAAACATGTGGTGTGGCTGTTTCAAGATGCACAATAAGGAGGCACTTGAAGAAAGATGGGCTGCATGGTCGAGTCGCCAGAAGAAAGCCATTACTACGCAAATGCCACAAAGTATCCCGTCTACAATACGCCAAACAGAGACAAGCCTCAAACCTTCTGGCACAAAGTGATTTGGAGTGTTGAGACCAAAATTAAGCTTTTTGGCCACAACCATAAACACTACATTTGGAGAAGAGTCAACAAGGCCTATGATGAAAAGTACACCATTCCTACTGTGAAACACGGAGGTGGATCACTGATGTTTTGGGGATGTGTGACCTACAAAGGCACAGGAAATTTGGTAAAAATTGATGACAAGATGAATGCAGTATGTTATCAAAAAATAAAATGCTGGAGGAACCGGCCAGGAAGCTGCGTATAGGATGTACTTGGACATTCCAAAATTACAATGATCCAGAACACAAGTCGACCTGTCATTGGCTACAGCAGAATAAAGTGAAGGTTATGGAGTGGCCATCTCAGTCTCCTGACCTCAATATCATTAAGCCACTCTGGGAAGATCTCAAACATGAAGTTCATGCAAGACAGCCCAAGAATTTATAGGAACTGGAGGCTTTTTGCCAAGAGGAATAGGCAGCTTTAACTTCTGAGAAAGATAAAGAGCCTCATCCACAAATACCACAAAAGACTTCAAGCTGTCATTGGTGTTAAAGGGGGCAATACACAGTGTTAAGAACTGGGGTATGTAAACTTTTTATCAGGGTCATTTGGGTAGTTTCTGTTGCCATTACGATTTAAAAAGAGTAAACACAGTTGACTGATAATAAATGGCTTCAGCCAAACACTAACCATGAGTGAAAGAAAAGTTTTTGTGTTATCATTCATATTCTCTGAAAAATGGCCAAGAAATCATAAATTCTGCCAGGATATGTAAACTTATGAGCACAACTGTATGTATCTATCTCTCTCTCTCTCTCTCTCTCTCTCTCTATATATATATATATATATATATATATATATATATATATATATATATATATATATATATATATATATATATATATATATGCATTTAAATCTATCTATCTATCTATCTATAGTGAGGGAAAAAAGTATTTGATCCCCTGCTGATTTTGTACGTTTGCCCCTGACAAGAAATGACCGGTCTCCAGTTATATTGGTGGGTTTATTTTAACAGTGGGAGACAGAATAACAACAAAGAAATCCAGAAAAATGCATTTCAAAAAAGTTATAAATTGATTTGCATTTTAATGAGTGAAATAACTATTTGACCCCTTCGCAAAACACAACTTAGTACTTGGTGGGAAAACCCTTGTTGGCAATCACAGAGGTGAGACGTTTCTTCTAGTTGGCCACCAGGTTTGCACACATCTCAGGAGGGATTTTGTCCAACTCCTCTTTGCAGATTCTCTCCAAGTCATTAAGGTTTTAAGACTGATGTTTGGTAACTCGAACCTTCAACTCCCTCCACATATTTTCTATGGGATTAAGGTCTGGAGACTGGCTAGACCTGTGTAGGCGGTGAAGTTGTCCTGTCCCCTTAGCAGAAATGCTTGATGGTGGGGATGGTGTTCTTGGGGTCATAGGCAGCATTCCTCCTCCTCCAAACACGGCGAGTTGAGTTAATACCAAAGTTCTCCTCTGAATCATTCAGATGTTCATTAGCAAACTTCAGACGGGCCTGTACATATGCTTTCTTGAGCAGGGGGGCCTTGCGGGCGCTGCAGGATTTCAGTAATTCACGGCATAGCGTGTTACCAATTGTTTTCTTGGTGACTATGGTCCCAGCTGCCTTGAAATCATTGACAAGATTCTCCCGTGTAGTTCTGGGCTGATTCCTCACCATTCTCATGATCATTAAAACTCCACGAGGTGAGATCTTGCATCGAGCTCCAGACTGAGGGAGATTCACAGTTATTTTGTGTTTCTTCCATTTGTGAATAATTTCACCAGCTGTTGTCACTCTCTTATCAAGCTGCTTGGCGATGGTCTTGTAGCCCATTCCAGCCTTGTGTAGGTCTACAATTTTTTCCCTGACATCCTTGGACAGCGCTTTGGTCTTGGCCATGGTGGAGAGATTGGATTTCCGATTGATTGATTGCTTCTGTGGACAGGTGTCTTTTATACAGGTAACAAGCTGAGATTAGGAGCACTCCCTTTACCTCAGCTCATTACCTGTATAGAAGTTACTTGGGAGCCAGAAATCTTGCTAATTGATAGGAGATCAAATACTTATTTCACTCATTAAAATGCAAATCAAGACAGCCAGGGAAGACAGCCTACAGCAAGTGGCTGTGCTTCTCACCGATCACAACATAGTTGCTCCAGGAGCACACCTTGTGGGGGAGGGGGCTATAAAGAAAGAAAGAGAGGAGAGGGGGCACCGGAACACACAGCAGGCGGGCACTAGATAGCAAGCTCTTGTAAACACTATTATTGTCAGTTATAAGTCAGTATAAAATAACACACTAAAGGGCACTCAGTACCCCTGCAGCTTATATTATCTGCAGTCCTGAATCCTCTAGCAGCATTAAAAACTGGGAGCTTGAAGAAAGTTGTATATGTGTGTCAATCACAGAGTAGGAAGGGTGAAGACAGGTAAAGGCAAATATGGAAGCTTCAAAGATGACTGGTACAAATCCTAGTTGGATGTCACAATTCAGCTTTCCTTATTAAAGAGTTATAAAATGATGTATAAAATAACTTAAGAAATCCTATCTATATGTGGAGGAGGATACTTGATTTTGAACATTATTAATGGCATTTAACAGTTTATTGCAAACACTAAATCTGTTACTCCCAACATGAACCACATCATTGCAATGATGACGTTCCATGAATCTTCCTGTTCTGATAAATACTCAAAATGTAGGGGTTTCATCCCCCCCCCAGTGGCAATAGTTACTAGGACAAATGGAGAGCCTTAAAGTGGATGTAAACCCTCTCCTATACCCAGTGAAGTGAACAGCCTCAGATGATACACAGGGATAGAACAAATCTCCCTACATAAGTTTTACATGTATATCTGCTTTCTACAGCTTTATACACTGTTTGGAAAGTGCACGTCCTGTTAGAATTGTATCTTCCTGTTCCAGCAGGGGGAGGGGAGTCTTGCCCTACACTGTGAGACAGCTGATTGGAGGAAAGGCACACACCCCCACTCCTCATAGGCAGAGCTGTGCTGTGAATGGACCAGTTATTTGCTAATCTATTTATAGCACCTGCCCTGACACAAATTTCAGGCTGGCTTTATCACAGTTGACAGAGAACTTGTCAGAAGTTATCAGGCTGATGACAGAAGAATGGAGCAGGAGAAAGCCACAGGACTTAGTGCTTTAAAGAGAGATAAGAAAACACTGTAGATATATGTGCCCAGCTCAAACTTCATAAATCGGGGTTTACATCCACTTTAATCTCCCTAACAGACACAGAGAGCAATAGGAACCTAATAAAAAGGTAAGGAAAGCACACCAAAATCTGTCATATTTATAAAAGGGACCTCTGTGTCCCCAAAACATTGATTCTACATGGAACTTCAATAAACTGTGGTGTCATGGGTTTACTTCTTAATTTTACTTTTTACAGTGCCACCATTAGTCGATCATCCTTTATATGGGGTAAAATGTGTGGCATGGGCTTTTAAAAACCTGGCAGGGGAACCAACCCCTCACCCACTCTAAATGTTTTGACTTTAGTTACACTTTAAACGTATTCTGCCCAATAATGTAACGAGGACCAAGGAACAGCACATACCTCATAATGATAGATTGGTTGCATTGAAACATAATTCTTTTCTTGCATTATAAATGCTTAAGTCCTGAACACATAAACAGATGACAAACAGTGAATGTACAGTAAATGAGGTGTTTCACAGGGTAGTAAACCAGTAATGAAAAGCAGGGACATCGCACTGTTAAAGAAATATCAGTCAGAGACATTCCTTGGATATCGTGGATAGTTAGCAACTATGAGATTTAAAAGGCAGGCACGGTTTAATATTTTTTTATAAAATAAGTTTCAAAAGAATTATTTACATTTGTATTTATATTCTATGGATATCTGAAAAGCTCCTTTTAAAAATTGTCCAATTTTTGTGTCCATAGGCTAGACATTCTAAAGCCCCATACACACGGTCGGACAATCCGCGGACCAGGTCCGTCGGATCATGTCCGTCGTACTTTGTCCGATGTTGGTTTTGCGTACACACGGTCGGACAAAGTTGTCGGAAAATCCGATCATTCTGAACGTGGTGACGTTTGTTGCCTACGACGGGACTACGTAGAGGCTAGTAGCCAATAGCTTTGGTCTTGTAATGTGATCTGAGCATGCGTAGCACTTTGTCCGGTCGGACAACCGTACACACGATCGGGTTTGGTGTGATCGGACCGGGTTGACGGCAAATCTTTCCAGCAGGAGATAAGACTTTGTCCGTCGGACAAACCGACGAACACTGTCCGATGGTGCATACACACGGTCTGATTTTTCAACAACATTGTCCGATCGGACAGAATCCATGAAAAAGTCCGACCGTGTGTATGGGGCTTTAGAGATTGTTCATCAGATTCTTCTCCATTCAATTTGAATTAAAATGTGTGATATTTTTATATATCAATATGTGGCCAGGCTATGGACATTAAAGTGTTTACATAATAAAAAAAGTGCATGTATAGCCTAAAGCCCCGTACACACGATCCGAAAATCATACGAAAAATACCGCTTTCTAATTGATCATACGATAATCGGATCGTTAGTACAGAGCTTTTGAGAGCCGATCATGGCAGTTCATCCGATATTATTCTATTGGACATGAACGGAAAAAAATTACGCACAATGCCAGATAGCACGATTTTTGCTTTTCAGTACAGCTGTCATTCGAAAATGCAGTACAAATGCATTACAACACATGACATCACTTCCTAATTTTTATTCTGTCGTACAATACTTTTAGTGACAATGTAAACTCATCAGATTCGATCTGTGATTATCATGCAAAAAAAACCCTCATTCGTCCGATAATCTTATCGTGTGTACCGGGCATTAACTTTTTTTTTTCTTTTTTTGGGGAGCTTTGCATAGAGTAAGGAAAGAGTTAGGTTTCTATGAAATTATCTTTAGCTGTTTGTGTTCCTTTGAGGAGATTTCACTTCACTTTCTGCCCTGGAAATGCCACAGGAAGAGAGAGAGGGGACATCGGACATGGGAGCATCTACCGTTACTGGATTATTTACCCTGACACCTTCCTGTAGTTACAAAATTGTGTAAATCCCCTTGCATTCTGTCTTGGTGATAAAAGTCACTTGAAGGAAAGAGGCTAATCAGCAATAAAAACATGACCGAGGGTCTAACCTCGTCCACTCTATCCAAAACTAAAGCTGCCCATAAAAAGCTCAAATTCCATTCCTGCTAAATCAGCCACAATTAGAACGGAGGGTGGTCCTGTCTACATTAACCTGCTTGGCAAAGAGCGAAAAATTGAAGGAGCCAGGTTGAAAACTGTTGGCAGAACAGTGACTGTATTCAATCAATCAATGGGTATTATGGCTGCTTGAATACAATAGTCAGCGGTGGAAACTATTCATTTTGTCTTGTTTAGCCTGCAGGTTGAACGAGAGGAATCTAGCTGTCTATGGCTAGATAAAAAATAAAATAAAAAAATTGACATGCATGCTTTTTAAGAGTCAGTGGATCATTAAGCAGAGACTCTGAAATAACTAAACCAGCTCAGATCAACTTGCTTTCCCTTCCCAACAGTCACTTGGTAACCTTCTAGCCTTATAATCTTTATAATATTTAACCACTTGACCTCCTGAAGATTTACCCCCCCCTTCATGACCAGGCCATTTTTTGCGATATGGCACTGCGTTATTTTAACTGACAATTGTGCGGACATGCAACGCTGTACCCAAATAAAATTGATGTGCTTTTTTTCCCCCACAAATAGAGCTTTCTTTTGGTGGTATTTGATCACCTCTGTGTTTTTATTTTTTGCGCCATAAACAAAAAAAGACACACAATTTTCAAAACAAAACAATATTTTTTAACGTTCTGCTATGAAACATATCCAATAATAATAATAAAAAAAAAAAAAAAAGAAAAAAATCTAATTTCTTCATCAATTTAGACTGATATGTATTCTGCTACATATTTTCGGTAAAAAAAAATATCCCAAAAAGTCTATATTGATTGGTTTGCGCAAAAGTTATAGAGTCTACAAACTATGGGATATTTTTATTTATTTATTTTTTCCTTTAACTTTTTTTTCTTTTACTAGTAATGGCAGCATTCAGCGACATATAGCAGGACTGCAATATAGAGGCCGACTAACTTACACTTTTGATACTTTTTGGGGACTAGTGACACTAATACAGTAATCAGTGCTAAAATATGCACTATCACTGTTTTAATGACACTGGCTGGGAAGGGGTTAAACATTAGGGGCGATAAAAGGATTAACTGTGTGCCTAGCCAGTGTTTGTGCACTGTGTGGGAGGTGCTTTTATTGGGGAAAGGCAAAAAAAATCCATGTTCCTGCTTTACAGGAGGTGTTGGATCACATACCTAGTATGTGATCTGCCGCAGCAGTGCCACCTTGTACGTTATACTGGTGGCAAGTGGTAATGATAACCCAGAACAAGAGCTCTAGGAGTGGTAGCAGGGTGAGCTGAGCTGCTAAGAAAAGAATTTGAATGACTTTAGTGCTTCTGCTGTGAACATTGATGATGAATTGCTCCTGAGTTCCTGCAGCTACAGAGGTCAATGAGGGCTTTTTAGGGTTTTAAAGATCATCTAATGCTTGTCAAGTATATGTAAATGCTGTACTTGAATGAAAGCATGTCCACAGGTTAACTTTAGGGCTCGGTTCACACTTGTGATTTATACTTTTTTCCTTTGTAGGCCAGCTACCCCAACAGCTGCTTTAAACACAATCCGTATGACTAATCCCTGATTGGGTGAAATGCATTGGAGGGGGTGGCCCCAGGGTCGGAATTGTCACTGGTATGTTTGTTCATGCTTTACAATAAATGTGGAGGTTTGTGATTTATCCAGCCTCTTGTCCTTGCTTCTGGACAGTGAGCCTCCAGCCCCTAGAGTTAGAGTAGCAGTGGGGAAAGAATGCAATGTTCCGGGGGGGGGGGGGGGGGGGGGGTACTTTTATCCAGCTTGCTTGTGTGGACAGAAAAACCCATTCATTTAAATGAATCGTCTATGGCCAGTGGATATGTAGTTCAATTTTTGTATACTGCCTACAGCGCTTGTACCATTCAATAGCTGAAGGTGAGGCGCTGGAGGGGGAAACGACAAGGAACAGCAACTCAGCTGTGATCACTGGAGGAGGCAAGTGAGCAGACTTGCACATTATGGCAAGTGCCATGTAACTGAAGTTCCACTCTATGTAATGCTGACCTATGCACTCTGTATACTGGGCTGTACTTTAACCACTTGCTTACTGGGCACTTAAACCCCCCTCCTGTCCAGACCGATTTTCAGATTTCAACGCTGATGCACTTTGAATGACAACTGACATGACAAATGTGCGGTCATACAACACTGTACCAAAATAACATTTTTATAATTTTTTTCCCACAAATTAAAAAAAAAAAATTATATATTTTTTATATATTGTTATAAAATTTTGCAAACAGGTAATTTTTCTCCTTCATTGATGTACGCTGATGAGGCTGCACTGATGGGCACCAATGGGCTGCACTGACGGCACCGATGGGCTGCACTGATGGGCACCGATGGGCTGCATTGATGGGCACCGATAAGGCGGCACTGGTGGGCGCTGATAGGCGGCACTGGTGTGCACTGAGAGGTGGCACTGAAGGGCATTGATAGGTGGCACTGGTGGGCACTGAGAAATGGCACTAATAGGTGGCACTGATAGGTGGCACTGATAGCTGGCAGTGATGGGCACTGTTAGCTGGCAGTGATGGGCACTGATGGATGGCAATAATGAGGACCTATCAGCACTGGTAGGTTACACTGATAGGCAGCACTGCTAGGTGGCACTGATGAGGCACTGATTGGCACCACTGGTGGGCATTAATAGGTGACACTTCATGGGTATTGATAAGTGGGCAATGTGGGCACCGGCAGGTGGCAGTAGCAGGCGGTAATTGTGGGCACAAATAAAGGCAGATGTGACTCCCGATGTCCCTTGCACATAAGCTGGTGATCAGTTTTTTTTTCAGCGTGGGGAGAAAAAAAACTGATTACCAAGCTTTTGTTTACATCACGTGATCAGCTGTCTTTGGCTGACAGCTGATCACGTGCTAAGGGGCCGGGATCGGCCCCTTACTTGTGATCACCCGAGTCTCAGTGACTCTGTGATCACAGCACGCGATGCACGCGCCCCCGGGATACCCGCGATCGTCTCTCGGAGAAGAAGAACGGGGAAATGCTGATGTAAACAAGCATTTGCCCGTTCTGCCTAGTGACAGTCCGGGGCTTAAGTGGTTAATGGCATAATGATGAAGCTGCTTTGCTGGTGATACTGGTGGAGTTATTGCAAACACATTTTCAAAGGGTTTTTTTTTCTAGTGATATCCAGAAAAATATTATTATGCTTTTTTTATTTTTTATTTGGGCAAGTTACCACAACACCATTATTCCATAGTTTTTAAGATCAAAGATACAACTATGTTGGTGTCCCTTGTCAATTTTACATTGTATTTCTTAAAATGTCACTGCCTACTCCCAAAATGTCATTTGAAGTAAAACACATAGCCAAGTATTATTCGCCACAATTTTTTTTTATTGAGCATTAAAAAAATTTAAAAAATAAAATTAGACATGCTATCTGCCAATAGAACTTAACCAAAAAGTGCATTCTATGCATCCAAAAATATAGAAAATATACCAAATCAAATAATTATTCAACCAAAAAAAATAATGTCAAAGCAATAACTCCAAGGCCAATAATAAATAACACGTTATCTCCTCCGATTCTGCAACATGGCTGGTTGACGAACGGCCATTCAGGAACAAACTGAAAAGTGCGAAATGAAGAGCGAATCAACACTCACCAAACTTCTACTAACACAAAGTTAGCAGAAGGAGCCCAAAGGGTGGTGCTAAAGAGCTGAAAAACAACGAAGTACATCACTACATTTGTAATTGTTGACCAACAATTGTTTGTCGTGTGTATGCAAGAAAAGTTTGGGCAAACACCCTTTGGACAAAATTCCATGGTTTTGTTGGCCAACAGTCCGATCGTGTGTACGAGGTTTAAGCAAAATTTTACCACTCCCAACAATCTTTTTTTTTTTGTGTACCCAATGAAAAAAAGGGAGGGGGGGAGATCGGGCCTGTCAGGTAGGCTGTATGGGGGCCAAATGTATTTTCCAATACATTTTTTTATTGAATTTTTATATATTGCATAAAAAAAAAAACAAGAACATAAAGAATACAGCAAAATCTAAAAATATAGTATAACAACAACTTGGCTGTGTTATATCTATGGCTTATTGCTTTTCCTATAGTTTTTCATTGATATTTATTGCTAGACTATCTGTTTTTATTAAACATGGGAATTTTCCTGAGATAGGAGCATAGTAACTAGTTCGACCCGGGGGATCTCTCTATTTGGTCGCGGGGCCGGACCTTAACGCTAAGTTGTTCCCTATATTTCAGGGGCCCAATGATTTCTAATGGAAGTCCTGTGTATCGCTACTCCATGTTTTGTGCTTTTAGTTGACAATCTACAGCTTTTTTCTCCGCATTGCTATTCTTGATGCACATTACCAGGATGTCACTGGATTACATCTCAAAGGCCTCACAGCTCTGGTACTCTTCATCAGTTTCACAATGATTCTCCTGTTCTTTATCTGATTCTGCTGCAGAATACTACTCTGGCATTCCCCTGCTGCAGCTTTCTTACCAGCTATTTGATTTTTTGGCACATCATCTTTTCTCATTTCTGTATATTTCTTTCAGTTCACCATAGTTTTTATAAATCTTTATCCTGTACTATCGTATTATTTCCAAATTACTGTCACTACACTGCACCTAGAATACACAGCAGGAGCACAATGCAGGTACTATGACATATGACTACTAGCCCTACATACCAGGACCAATATTTCAAATTATTTTAATACGTATTGTGCACAGTTAGCCCTCTTCATCTGCCTGATATTGTATCTGCCTTTAGGGTTTTTCTGTAAGCTCTGCCTTCATTGATGTATTAGGTACTAGAGATGAATGAACTTCAAAAATGCATGCCAGCTATACACCTAACCTGCTTCCACAATCCAATGATTGTGTTGTTGTCCTTTTTTCTTTCTCCTAAACAGCCTAGTGCTTTTGGAATACTGGCTGGTGTCTCCATGCATGTGCAATTACCCCTAAATACCTGATGCCTTTTATGCCTATAAGCAAGAGATTGGTGTTCCAAGAGACAAGGGTATATAAAACACAGAAAATATAATAGCTTGTACTGCTAAGTATCTGGGATAGGTGGTGATATTGAAATCTCAGTGATAGGGGGTTCTTCTGCAACAAATCTGCCTTTTTTGGACTGGAAGGTGGGGAACACGTAAGTAGCACAACCCCTGGTCTGGTAACAGTAGGCTTTCCTAGTTACAAAAATGATATCCATTACATTGGATGCTGGGAGTTTTTCACACTCTGAATAGATCAGTAGAGACAACTGTGGTCAGTTTTAGGATCGTTAAAAGTAACAGACACAGACCATGATTTATAAAGCTGCAATAGCACTTTACGCACCTTAAAATGTGCATTAAGCAAGCTAAAGTGACATATTAGTAATTTGTTCATGCCATTTCAGCATGCCTTAAGTGCCATTACAGCTTGATGAAACAGGACCATATAATGCTATCTATTAATATTTAGAATAGGTATGTAGCCTATTTGCCAGCAGTAAACCAGCTGTGGTCTTAGACAAACACAGGAAAAGGATTTCATGTCCAGAGACGCATAAGAATAATTTTTCTCTGGTGACAGCCCTTCCAGATTGGTGAATATCCCTGAGAATGAGAGACATCTGGTCCTCCTAATATATGGTTAAAATCCATATTCCTGGCAGTAAATTGTATTTATCTATCTTGTTCCTTCTTACTGGCACAGGCTCTTAAAAGATCAGTTGTGCTACCTGGGAAATATTTGAATTTTGGTTGTTTCCATGGAGGTGCTGCCAGTTCTCTGAAAACTGAGATTCTTGTGGAAAACTGTCTGAGGAAAATAATCCAGTAAGATTCTTAAAATATATCTAAACCTAAGAACAAAAATGTAATATACTGCAGCTTACCAGTCCTTAAATGTGGTGGCTGCATTTGTTTTCTTTTTTTCCAGGCTAAGAATATTTTCAGCAGGTACAGAACATACCCGTTGATCTTTCTAGAAATGCAGCATCATTGTTACCTACTGTGAATTGTCCTTGTCAGTTACTTTGAACTGAAAGCACAAACAATGATATCTTCATTCCTAAAACCAATAATCTTCCCCCCCCACCCCCATGTGATAGAGATGAAGAAAGGAAGACATAATTAAAATTCTGCCTGGGTGACAACTGTGGCTCCAACCATGGATACAGTATAGGAGTCAGTATTCCCAAGGAACATGTGTTATTTGCAAGATCAAAGGATGTAAAAAAAAGGAAAAAAGCTTGAGAAACAGATAAATAATCCAGACACCTCATCTAAAGACTGATAAGCTGCAGTATACTAAATTTTCTGCTCATGAGTTTAGATTAAATTTGATATGTTGCTGCACTGGAAAAGGGAGAGGAAAGACCTGAATATTTAATTTTATTATAGCAAGACATTTTCTTCAAGCAACAGTTTTATACAAGGAAGACAGAGAAGTTGATTTACTTAAAGGAGAAGTACAGACAAAGCGTATTTGGTTGTACTTCCACTTTGGATCACAGGAGTGCAGTCTGTTCTGCACTCCTGTGACTCGTTTTTAGCAGACAGCGAGCTGACGTCACAGAGTCGTTACAGGCTAGGGAAAGATCGTGACCATATGGACGAGATCCACCCAGGTGCCTGGACTGGCACCCGGCTCAGCCTATCAGCAAGCTGCTGAGAGCCTAAGCCAGCCACCCCCAACCCCTGTACAGCCCTGTCCTCCAGTGAGCGCGGGGGGCGTGCACAGGGGGGGAGCTGCGGAGCACTGAGAACTGAGCGATTAGACCGATGCTTCATCCACCTAGATAAGTATGATTTATAAAGAAACCAAAAACAAACTCTACCAAACCAAACAATATTCTTGCAAAGTGAACAGCCTATTTGCCTTTTTAAAATAACCCCAGAGTGTCTGTCCATGCAATCCATGTCTACTTTTCCCCCAGTGAACCTATACCCATCTCCACTCTAGCGATGTGGTGTCCTGGAGCTTTCTCGCCAGCTGCTGACATTGTTGGGCATTCTTCTTCCAGGCTTTGCCCATTTTAATTGGCTGGGTTGAGATGACGTTACACTTGCGCATGTGCAGGAGTCCATCCATTTTGGCAGATATTGAATTTTACATTAAGCTATGTGTGAGAAAAGGCAGGTAACAGTACTTTAATATGGACATAGTACAGCCGTGGCCAAAAGTTTATGCAAATTTTCACAAAGTCTGCTGCCTTCGTTTTTTTGATGGCAATTTGCATATACTCCAGAATGTTATGAAGATTGATCAGATGAATTGCAATTAATTGCAAAGTCCCTCATTGCCATGAAATAGAACTTAATCCAATGAAAAACATTTCCACTGCATTTGTGGAGAAGGCTTCAGGGTGTCCAAGAAAGTCCAGCAAGCACCAGGAACATCTCCTACATTTGATTTCGCTGCTGGATCGGGGTACCACTAGTGCAGAGCTTGCTCAGGAATGGCAACAGGCAGGTGTGAGTGCATCTGCATGCATAGTGAGGCGAAGACTTCTGGAGGATGGCCTGGTGTCAAGAAGGGTGGCAAAGAAGCCACTTCTCTTTAGGAAAAATATCAGAGACAGACTGATATTCTGCAAAAGGTACAGGGATTGGACTGCTGAGGACTGGGGTAAAGTAATTTTCTCTGATGAATCCCTATTTGAGGCATCTGGAAAAACCTTGTCCGGAGTAGAAAAGGTGAGTGCTTGCTACCATCAGTCCTGTGTCATGCCAACAGTAAAGCATCCTGAGACCATTCATGTGTGGGGTTGCTTCTCAGCCAAGGGAGCCAATGTTGCCTAAGCCATGGATAAAAAATGGTACAAAAAATCCTCCGAGACAACCATCAAAAAACTGTTTGGTAAGGAACAGTGCCTTTTCCAGCATGATTGAGCACCTTACCATAAGTCAAAAGTGATAACTAAGTGGCTAGAAGAACAAAACATCTTTTTTTTTTTGGGGGTCCATGCCAAGGAAACTCCCCAGACCTTAATCACATTGAGAACTTGTTGTCAATCCTCAAGAGGTGGGTAAACAAAAAAAAAACACAAATTCTGACAAACTCCAGTCGTAGATTATGCAAGAATGGGCTGCCATCAGTCAGGATGTGGCCCAGAAGTTGAGTGCTTGCATGGCAGGGCGAATTGCAGAGATCTTAAAAAAGAAGGGTTTTATTATATTGACTCTTTGGATAAACTTAATGTAATTGTTAATAAGAGCCTTTGACACTTGAATGCTTGCAATTATACTTCAGTGTACCATAGTAACATCTGACAAAAGGATCTAAAAACACTGCAAGCAGCAGACTTTGTGAAAATTTATATTTGTGTCATTCTCAAAACTTTAGACCATGGCTGTTTGTTTCTTCTGTACTAAAAAGCCTGCCTGTTTCACTTCAAATATTTTACATGACAAATAATAGATACTTCCAACGATAGATAAGAAGTTATTGGAGTTATTAGATACGAAATAAACATTTTAAATGTTTATGTCACAGTCCTACATGTCAGATTCACTGAGGAGTTATGGTTTTAACCAACCCTAATGAAACACACTTTGCAAAAATTCTTTTTTGTTGTAAAAATAAATCTATTTTGTAATCTATGACTGCATAATATGGTACTTGGCTCCTGTTTTATGTTAGTTGTACTATGACAACCCACATGGATATAATTATCCAATATGAAACCAATGACCTCTGAATGCTGAGGAGAGGGCATGACACAAAGTCGAGGAGAACCTGAGATTTACAGGTCTTCACTGACACAATATGCACACATATAGTTTCACTTAAAATACACATGTGACCAAAGACTGGTTGGAGCATAAAATTGTTATTTATGGCTGATTCTATGCTTGATACTGGATATCATACTGAGAATTAACTTGTGTTTCTTGGGAATTCCTTTGGTACGTGTTTGATCCACTGACATTTTCGCGAAGCTGATGTGAACACACAAGTTTATGTTGCTAGTGAATCAGGCAAGTGTTCCAGGATCTAAATATACTACAGCTGAAATGAGAACTGAAGGTTACATCATACCTATTTTTAATAGAAGAATATGTTTGGTTTTTCATGCAGCTGTAATGACTTTATTCACAGGTCAAGGATTTTTTTTTATTACAGGAAAGCTGGAGCACAGATAAGTGGCATGAGGTTGGACCAAGTGGTTATAAAATGTTGGACTTCTATACATAATCCATATGAATGTGGGTCACCTTGATGGGCTATGGATCAGAAAAGCAGTGGAAAGGAACTTGCAGGTGCAAAACATTAAAGTCATGCTATTTTGAACACTTGAGAGGATTTGGACTGATAAGTTGGCTGCTTCTGAGGACTGCTTCTCGGTGACATCTCTTGACCAATTGGATTGTCTTACAACTTGATCTGGAGCCCAGATGTGGAGGTCCCATAGTTTGGTGGTTGCACTATAAGCCTTGTTGACTCATTGAGCATATGCCCATTTGAGTCGTCTCACTCTGGTAAGCCTTCTCACTAACCGATGGTGGTTCTATTGTCTGTCTCTTCACCTCAACATCGATGTCACGTGGAAACCCACTTCTAGTCACACAATTTGTTTTCACCATCTATTTAAATACTTATTTATGTTTCAAAACAACCTTTATATGATGGCACGTGGACTTTAGTTTGGGTGTGAATTTCACATCTCTGTTTTATTATCATTAGTCTTTGCAGTCATTGCACAGTGTACATTTGTTTGTATATACAGGCATACCCCACTTTTAAGTACACAATGGGGTTTATTTACTAAAGCTGGAAAGTGCAAAATCAGGCTCACTTCTGCATAGAAACCAATGAGCTTCTAACCCCAGCTTGTTGAATTAAGCTTTGGTAATAAAACCTGGAAGCGCATTGGTTTCTATGTAGAAGTGAGCCTGCTTTTGCACTTTCCAGCTTTAGTAAATAAACCCTGTTGCGTACTTAAAAGTGGGGTATGCCTGTATATGAATTTTTCATTTTTTTGAGCACTGCACAATATTTTTTTTACTTTTCACCTATTTTCTGAAGGTTGGATCATACCTACTTATAATAGAAGAATATGTTTGGTTTTTCATGCAGCTGTAATGACTTTATTTATAGTCACATACATGAGATGTAGCTCATATGCTAGGGCTTTTTGTTTCTCTCAGGCATAACTGGAGCGTAGCATGCCACCTCACTGCCTAAAGCCACCTTGTTGTTTGTAGTCTGTAAACTCCATGGGCCTGATTCATTAAAGTGTAAAATGTAGTTATGCTAATCTGTGCTCACTTTAAAATGCATTCATGTGAAGGGAAATGTAGAGGAGCATCAAGTTCCCCTGCACATGACTAGATATTTGAAGTGAACACAGGTTAACTTCACTGCATACTTTAGTAAATCAGGACCCCTAGTGAGTGATGATTCTGAAAAACACAGAATTATGTGATCTTCCACCAAGCAAATCTGGGTTCTGTCTGCATTGAAAGACAGCATGGATATGTCTCGTGAACATAGAAGTTTCCACACAATACTGCTGTTTTTGATGTTACTGTGCAACCGTTTTCCCGTTTATATTTCCTGGTAAGACAGAATAAACAGAGATAACCCGGTACTCCCAATAACATATACTGAACAGCATAAGTGCACATTAGATAAGTAAGCTCATCCTGAAGATCTAATTGTTCAAACCTAGCACCATGTAACCAATATAGATTGCTCTAGCTACACTAAACTCAACAAGCTGAAATGTGGTTATGGTCATGCTTTTGCTCAAGTTAAATAACGTCCATTTATCAATTATCTTTATCTAGCTTTTTTATAGACACTCACCGGCCACTTTATTATTAGTTTCGTTTGCTTCGTAACTGAAATTGCTAATCAGCCAATTACATGGCAAGAACTCAATGTATTTAGGCATCTGGACGTGATGAAGATGAGTTGCTGAAGTTCAAACAGAGCATCAGATTTGGGAAGAAAGGGGATTTAAGTGACTTTGAACGTGGCATGGTTGCTGGTGCTAGATGGACTGCTCTGAGTATTTCAAAAACTGCTGATCTACTGGGATTTTTATGCACAACCATCTCTAATGCCGCGTACACACGAGAGGACTTTTAGACAGCAAAGGTCTGACGGGACGAATCCGTCTGACAATTCGATCATGTGTGGGCTCCATCGGACTTTTGCTGTCAAAAAATCCGACAGACTTTAGAAATAGAACATGTTTTAAATTTTCCCGCCGGAACTCCGCTGGACCCAGTTCCTATCGAAAAATCTGCTCGTCTGTGTGCTATTCCGATGGACAAACAACGACGCTAGGGCAGCTATTGGCTACTGGCAGCTATTGGCTACTGGCTATGAACTTCCTTGCTCTAGTCCAGTCGTACGTCATCACGTTCAAATCCATCAGAATTTAGTGTGTTTGTGTGTGGCCAAGTCCGTTCATTTGAAAAGTTCGTCGGAACTCCGTCGGAAAGACCATCGGACCTAGTCCGTCGAAAAGTCTGCTCGTGTGTACGCGGCATAAGGTTTACAGAGAATGGTCCGAAAAAAAGAGAAAATATTATGTGAGCGGCAGTTGTGTGGACAAAAATGCCTTGTTGATGTCAGAGGAGAATGGACAGACTGGTTCAAGATAATAGAAAGGCAACTGTAACTCAAATTACCACTCATTACAACCAAGGTATGCAGATTACCATCTCTGAATGCACAACACATCTGGAAGACCACACTGGGTGCCACTCCTGTCAGGTAAGAACAGGAAACGGAGGCTACAATTCACAGAGGCTCACCAAAATTAGACATTAGAAAATTGGAAAAACTTTGCCTGGTCTGATGAGTCTTGATTTCAGCTGCGGCATTCAGATGGTAGGGTCAGAATTTGGTGTAAACAACATTTAGGCATGGATCTATCCTGCCTTGTATCAACGGTTCAGGCTGGTGGTGTAATGGTGTAGGGGATATTTTATTGGCACACTTTGGGCCCCTTAGTACCAATTGAGCATCATTTAAATGCCACAGCCTACCTCAGTATTGTTGCTGATCATGTCCATCCCCTTATGGCTGCAGTGTACCCATCTTCTGATGGCTACTTCCAGCAGGATAATGCACCATGTCACAAAGCTCAAATCATCTCAAGCTGTTTTTTTGAACATGACAATGAGTTCCCTGTACTCCAATGGCCTTCACAGTTTCCAGAGCTCAATCCAATAGAGCATCTTTGGGATGTGACGGATCAGGATGATGTGCCGGCGACAAATCAGCGGCAACTGCGTGATGATATCATGTCAATATGGACCAAAATCTCGAAGGAATGTTTCCAAAGCCTTGTTGAAATCTATGCCATGAAGAATTAAGGCAGTTCTGAATGCAAAAGGGGGTCCATCCTGGTACTAGCAAGGTGTACCTAATAAGGTGGCCGGTGTTTATCTACAACTTTCCACATAAAGTATACGCCAGTTCACTAAAATGGCATTGCTTTATCATGTTGATGTAATTTTAACATCTTCAAATAGAAACTAAGAAAAAATAAAAAAATGCAGACTCAATGGACCTCTTAAGTCTGGTTCACACCATGCTTTTTAGTGCTTTTTCAGTTTTGCGGAAACACACTACAGTCCATTTAACATGGTTTCCTATGGGTCACGTTCACATCTGTTAATTTCATTGAAAGGGTCAGGGACTTTTTTCTGCTTTTTGGTTCCATAGACATCAATGGATCAAAATGCACCTGGAATATGCAAACTGCAACCTGCATAAGTGTGAATCAGGCTTTAGCCTTTTTCTGCCATCACTTTATTTTGTATGTAAGTTGTATGTAAGTTTATCCCATGCTCTTATATTCACAGTACTTCCTATAGACAATGAGAAAAGGCAGTAGACAGGAATTAAAAAAGGAAGCAATAAAAAGCCAACAATAAAGTCAAAGCTGCGGGTGCAAATGCATTAGCAATTCTCAAGACTGAAGATGTCTAACAACTGACTTCTGTTGAATGGTCCTACTGGAAAGCCAGCATTTGATCATTGCTTGCAGCCAATATCTGCAGTGCTGATCAGTGTATTGGGATGGGGGGATCCTACTGTTAGGATACAATAGTGCGGCAGGGGGAGATCCCTACATCTACATTACTTTTATAATTCAGGGATTTGTGAGTTTTTTTGTTCAACCTGCTGGTTCAACAAAAATAACTTCTTGTGTATACCCAGCTTTAGGTTCTCACATGCGTGCTCTATTTTCTGTTTTTGTTTCCTCTGTTAATGTTGCCTATATTGTTATTTTGCTCCATAGATAAATGTTGTTTAAAGGGTCCCACAATTTTGTCAGTGTCAGTTATTACTGTCTTCTACTGCACCCAAAGTATCCATTATATCTTCTGACTCTATCTGGACCTATTTTTTCAAACTTTTGCATGTATTCTCTAGCTTTACTGTATATGTTTGTTTATAATAGTATCACACTATTGATCAATATTTTCCAGTCTGTCAGACTGATAGGATCTGTATATCAGAGGGTTATTTAACTGTATGTAATGGTATTATATTTTAAGACTTGAAAATAATATAACGTCATAAAAAAAAGCATCTTTACAAAGAAAAAAAGCATGCATGGTCCGCTGTCACTTCAGGAAACCTGTCCTGAGAAATGTCATGCAACCATCACGGGATTGCATACATGTTGACAAGGAGTGGCTACAAAATGACTTAGATCCAAGGACAGATTGAGAATTATTTTATAAAATATGATACACAATGCTTGGGCAAACTAACTGTCGTTTATTTAGGGTTCACAACAGATAGGTACTGGGGGTAACGGGGGTATTCATTTCATGAGACCATAACGTAAAATTCCAGGCAAAAGTTTTATGTCGTTTTGGATAGTATGAGTAAGGGCTAGAAACGTTGTCATATTTCTTTTGCTGTCCTGTCTTGTTGCTTGTTCTGTCCTAGTAGTTCAAGAGAAAATAAGGAACTTTTGCCAACAGCGGAATAGACTGAAATAATATGTTGTTGAAGACTTTCATGACTTATTCATAAAACTTTCTCAGTTCTACTGAGTGTCAAGATCATACCCCCACATTAATATCCACATGGTCACCTTGATTCAGTCATAATGGAATATGTTAACGTAGTTGTTGATTTTCCAAGAACACAGTGAGAGGTGTGAAAGTTTGTGAAAACACCATGTTCTAATTACTGTCTATGATTTGTTTCTTTCCACAGTCCAAAATAAGCTTTTTTTAGAATTTCCATTCTGATCAATATGGCCCCAGTGTGTGTGTGGTTGAGAATTTGAGAAGGGACTGGTTATTCTAAATGTGGTGCTGTATAATAATATACGTATTATAAGTAATATAAATATGTAAAATACTTCATCATTTATTTACAGAATATATCTTCATTCCACCATCAGGGCCTCTCCCAATCTGAATAAATTCTGATATATTATATCATGCCTTTTGCTTATTTCTTTTGCATTGAAGATAGAAATTAGTTTGTTCCAAAAGCACAACCATTTGAATGTGTAAAGTCAAGATGGAATGTGCAACCGCAGGCACACACATGCAGAAAAATGCACAGCACAAGAGCCCAGATTCTTTAACAAATTACCCTTTGTGTATACATATGGTTAAAACTATCTTCTGTTCCTTTAAAAAAGCCTGTTATGTAATGTTTTAGCAGCTTCATCCATCGACAACGGAAAAAACCCACTTTATTTACATTTAAATTGTGCTTTTTTGGAAAATACAGTAAAATATAGAATACAAGTTTAAATACAGACTATACAAACAAGGCTTATATATTGCACCACTGTCTAATCAGCTGCAGTGGACACTTATTACAGATTTTGTCGGCACGTCCGTACTGCTAAATGAATCTTCACTTTCTACTGCTCAAAAATTATAGTGTACACCCCTGATGACACACACATGCTAATGTGTAATGTTTATTAAATATAAATATATATATATATATATATAAATGTATATTATTTAGTGTTTTTTTGGCTTATAATATTTCCCCTAAAAAAGTACCATTTGTTACTATGATGTGGTTTTAAGCAAGAGGTCAGCCTGAAAAACATTACATTGCTCTGACATTCATCCCGACCACAACATCATCTGCCTGGAGTTAGCATGTTCTCCCTGTGCCTGGGTGGGTTTCCTCCCACACTCTAAAGACATGCTGATAGGTTAACCCCTTCAGCCCCAGAATAATTTACCCCCTTCCTGACCAAAGCACTTTTTGCGATACGGCACTGCGTCGCTTTAACTGACAATTGCGTGGTCGTGCGACCTTGCACCCAAACAAAATTTACGTCCTTTTTTCCCCCACAAATAGAGCTTTCTTTTAGTGGTATTTGATCACCTCTGCTGTTTTTTAAATTTTTAGCACTATAAACAAAAAAATAGCGACAATTTTGAAAAAAAAGTAATATTTTTTACATTTTGCTATAAATAGCCCCAAAAAATATTAAAAAAAAAACAAATTTCTTTCTCAGTTTAGGCTGATATGTATTCTTCTATATATTTTTGGTAAAAAAATTGCAATAAGCATATATTGATTGGCTTGCGCAAAAGTTATTGCGTCTACAAAATAGGGGATAGATTTATGGCATTTTTATTATCAACTTTTTAATGGCGGCGATCTGAAATTTTTATCGGGACTGTGACATTGCGGCGAACACTTTTGACACTATTTTGGGACCAGTGACATATTACATTATACAGCAATCAGTGCTATAAAAATGCACTGATTACTGTGTAAATGACACTGGCAGGGAAGGGGTTAAACACTAGGGGGCGATCAAGGGGTTAAGTGTGTCCTAGGAAGTGATTATAATTGTGGGGGGGACTCACTACAACATGACAGAGATCACTGCTCCCGATGACAGGGAGCAGTGATCTCTGTCATGTTGCTAGGCAGAACAGGGAAATGCCTTGTTTACATAGGCATCTCCCTGTTCTGCCACTCCATGTCATGATTGCAGACCCCCAGCGGACATCAAGTCCGAGGGACCCGCGGTCATGCTCACAGAGTACATGGCGGGTGCACGCGCCCACATTGCCACGTCTTAAAGGGGACACACAGGTATGCCCATTTGCGCAGCCGTGCCATCGTCGTGCACTGGTCAGCAAGCAGTTAATATGATCCTGTCTAAATTGGCCCTAGTGTGTATGAATGTGTGTTACGGACCTTAGGTTGTAAGCTCCTTGAGGGCAGGGACTGATGTGAATGTACAATGTATATTTAAAAGCGCTGCGTAAATTGACAACGCTATATAAGTACCTAAAATAAAATAATAAATAAATCAAGAGTGCTATTTATTTCTGCTAATAATATGGTCTATTTTCTCATTTCATGTGATGCCAAAGCACATGATATGCCTGAGGCTTATGAGGCTGCAATGTACATGCTACTATTGGGTGTTTCTATATAGCATAAGTCACCGCTAACAAAACAAATCGTGTTGGGTACCTGATTGGACTGTTACTTCTCTATGTCTTATCTGGCTAACATCAAAAGCTATTGTTTTAGCTGCTCAGTATATTTCAGGACCAGCTAAATATGTAAATTATGACACACTCACGAAAGCTTGCATTACAAAAGCACTACTTTTCTTTGAAACAGAAGTCTAATTTGATTTTTTTCCAAATTGAAGTCTTCTACTTTAGAGTGGTGAGGTCAGTGTCCTAAGGGGATTCTCTCCTAAATCACAAATTACCACTGTAAAACTAAAGCCTTGCTAATATAACCTATATTCATGCAAATGAGCACTTTAGAATCAGATTCAGTTAAATTAGCGAGGTCACAAGACTAAAGTTAGAGGTGACTTCTGCTGCTATATTTTTAGAACCAAACTGTCCCTATATGTATCCAAAATCTATGTTAGATCTTGATATAATTCTTTTTTTTTGCTATATAATGTTCTTTTAATGCCTATAAAGTATATTGAATTGCCTATAAACAAATTAAATGACCAGGTTTGCCAGCTGGCAAAGGTGTCCACTTACATATTCACTATGGTACAGTTAAATGACTACCAAAGGACTTGTATTTCAGGCTCTAAAACAAACATTCCAATGAAATAATTACTTCTCAAATGATTATTATATTTTTTAAGTAGAAGGTGAATGCTAAGTTTTCTTTGGTTCCACAATTTTTTAAATGAAAAAAGCTCAGGACAGGAAAAATAGAGGGCACGATTAACGTAACTTATTAAAACTTTAATTCTGGTGTACAGTATAGGTAGTGCCAACCTAAAAAACTCACCTGAAAGGCAAAGGGGAAGGCATGTGAATTGGTATAATCTTAGCAAACTGATTGCATGCCCAGATTTGAACTACCTGTCAAAGTAATCACTAAAAGCAGACATATAGGCAACTGAAACTGTATACAAATATTAAAGAGATTGTAAAGTCAAATATATTTTATTTTCTACAAATAATAAACATGTTATACTTGTCTGCTCTGTACAATGGTTTTGCAAAGAGCAGCCCCAATTCTGCTCTTCTCGGGTCCCCTGCCTGTACTCCTGGCTCTTCCCCTCCTGTCGAGTGCCATGGGGGCACTCCTGCATGCTTGCTCCCGAGCTGGCTCTGTGTGTCCTTGAACACAGAGTGTGGCTTGGCCTTGCCCCCCGCTCCCTCATCACTCGTTGTGATTGAGAGTAGTGGGACCCAGTGAGGAGAGAGAGAGGCAAGAGAGCCTCTGCTCTTGTGCACATCACATGGATTGCGATTGTGCTCAGGCAAATTTTTAGGGGGGCTGGAGGAGGGAGCTGCTTGCAGAAGGTTTTTCACCTTAATGCATAGAATGAATTAAAGTAAAAAAAACTTCTGCCTTTGGAACCAATTTAACCCATTGTGTAAACATAAAGCTCAGTCTTGCTGTTTTCCCTTGCTAATTATTATTATGCAGGATTTATATAAAACATATAAAACAATTAAATTACAACACAGTTTAATACAAGAGGGTTAGGATGGCCCAACTCGTGAGAGCATAAAATATGAAAAGGAGGGACAAGTGATACAAACTGTAATAACTGTGAGGGATGATTTAATGTAAAAAGTAAAAGTTTTTAGGTAGAGGTGGGATAGACTTACTTGAAAGAATGAGTTTTCAGGGATCATTTAAAGACAGACAGAGTAGGAGATAGCTAGACAGATTGGGGTAAGGAGTTCCAGAAGTTGAGATAGGCTCTGGAGAATTCCTGGGGGTGAGTATGGGAGGAGGTGACAAGGGAGCTAGAGATCAGGAGGTGTTGGGAGGAGCAAAGATGGTGCTTTGGGAGATATTTTGAGCTGAGGTTGGTGATATAGCTTGGGGTAGAATTGTGGATACCTTTAAATGTTGTGTAGCACTAACCCCCAAAGGAGCTGCTTGATTTATTTGGGCTTACAGTTACCTCACCTGCTTGCATCTCTGTCTTGGGGATCCTGTGGAAAGTGACCCAAAGAATGTGAGTTTCCAATACTTAGTCCTTTTTATGGTTATTTATTCAAAATAAAAGCAAAGTCTTTCAATAAAAAGGGTCAGAGGGTTAAGGAGGAGTTCAGGCACCTGGTACTGCGGGTTTAAGATCTCTTTTTAGATCAAGAAGGCAATGGTTCCACTCACTAGATCCAGCCACCACTGGATAAGCCCCTCTCACTGGACCTAGCAGCCATTGGGGTACTTGACACTGTCTCTGCCACAGACTTGTAAATTTGAACTTAAGCATCACTGAGAGATGTACAAATACTTCCATACAATTCCAATCTCTTTTAGCCAAATCGGTTGTACTGTAGGTATAATGATCCGGGTTGTGTCCTTCAACTGAGTCTCCAGGCTCCTCCAGAGATACCAGCCTTGCGCATGGTCTTTTCCTGGAAGAGTCCTCCCCTGAGTCCTTCAGTTTCTGGGCCTCTCCCTTTAGATGAGACGACACCGCACCATCCCTGGATCAGTAGGCTCCAAGATCCGCTCAGGGCTATCCTCTCAGTTGCACCATCTCGGGCCAGCCGGCCCTGAGATACAATATACATAGCTCCGCACCCCAGGCCAGGAGGGCTAGGGGTCTGGGTCAAGAGGGACCTGAAAACCAAAACTAACGAGGGGAATTGGCAGAGGGGGGCCACACGCAGTTGGTAAGGTGATTAAGTCATGCACCATAATTTATGATAAACTGATCCGGCTTATCATTTAATGTTATGAGTAACCCCATCCGTCCAATAGGAGGGCTTGAAAGTAAATCTGGCCATACGAAAATCAAACCAAAAATTGAGTTGGTAGACCAATTGTTTGATTTTCATATGGTTAGTGTGCTTACTGAAACAGATGCTTTCTGTTTCAAAATTATAAATGAATGAATGAACATGCTGGAATTTTTTTTCAATCAAAAAATTTCCTAATAGTTTTGAAAATAAAATACACATAAGCTGCAGAGGCAGCTGTAGTTATCAATTAAAAAAAAAAAAAAACAATCTTTAATCTTTAATGTTAAAAACAAAAATGATTAGGCCATCTAATGTTAAATCAAAAGAACATTTTAATGTTTGAAACATTTTTGTTAATTTTTCTATCCATGTATGACCAGCTTAAAGAGGGGCAATCAAAACTTTTGGAGGAAAAGTCAAGATGTAAAAATAATTTGAGGTGTATGTACTGTATCTCTGAAGCTGCTGATTTTTTTGTCATGCAGTTTCCAATGAATGTAATCTCTTCCTATGTAAACTATTTTTCATCATGCCACAAACCACATAACTGTCTAGGCACTTGATTTACTTTAAAAGTGGTTGTTTCATATTTTGAAGTTTGGGTATTTGCAATATTTTCTTGTTTTAATAACTGGTCTCTTGCTTGTAGTAGCCTGGCTTGGTTAAAAAAAATTCTATTTATGGTTTACCAACAAATTAGAGCAGGCTTAGTTCGGGATATGACCTTTTCCACTGCCACAGGGAATGTGTTAAATAGTATTTGTCTTGAGACACTCAAGGTCGAAAGAATCATTCAAAATGGCAAAAGGCAAAAGTGACACCTGAAAATTTGATGGAATGACCTAATTTCATTTGGGATGTACTCAGACCCTCACAATGTTAACCACTTTCAGACCGGACCATTTTGCTGGCTTAAGACCAGAGCACTTTTTGCGATTCGGCAATGCGTTGCTTTCACTGACAATTGCGCGGTCGTGCGAACTGACTTCCAAACAAAATTGACGTCCTTTTTTCCCCACAAATAGAGCTTTTTTTTGGTGGTATTTGATCACCCCTGCGGTTTTTATTTTTTGCGCTATAAAAAAAAAAAAGAGTGACAATTTTGAAAAAAACGCATATTTTTTACTTTTTGCTATAATAAATATTCCCCAAAAATATATAAAAACATTTTTTTCCCTCAGTTTAGGCTGATACATATTCTTCTACATATTTTTGGTAAAAAAAAAAAATCGCAATAAGCGATTATTCATTGGTTTGCGCAAAAGTTATATTGTTTACAAAATAGGGGATAGTTATTTTTTTTTTACAAGTAATGGTCAGCTATCAGTGATTTTTATTGTGACTGCGACATTATGGCGGACACATCAGATATTTTTGACCATTGTCATTTATACAGCAATCAGTGCTATACAAATGCACTGATTCCTGTGTATATGACACTGGCAGTAAAGGGGTTAACCAGGGGGTGGCAGTGTAGGGGTTAAATGTGTCTTAGGGGCGTGTTGCTATCTGTGGGGGGCGTGGCTGTGTCTGACAGTCACTGATCTCTGCTCCAATCACAGGGAGCAGAGATCAGTGTCACTTGTTGCTAGGCAGAATGGAGAGATGCTGTTTACTTCAGCATCTCCCCGTTCGTCCTCCCCGTGGGACGATCGCGGGTATCCCCGTGGCGATCGAGTCCACAAGACCCTCGACCGAACTCCCGGAGGTCCCGACTGGCGCGTGCGCGATGGCATGGCGGAAAATTCAAAGGGGCGTACCTGTACGCCCTTATGCCTGTCCGTGCAATTCTGCCAACGTATATGTGTGTGTGCTGGTCGGAAGCAGTTAATATAAATTTAAGCAAGTAAATATGTGTACGCACATTTTCATGTTTGTGCATGTTACATTATGCTACTTCCAGTTCTTCTAATAGGATGCTGCTGCTTCTATTAAGGACAGGAAAGAGGCCATATAGTTATAGGTAGCACTCTACAGTTACATCTATATATACAGTGGTGTGAAAAAGTGTTTGCCCCCTTCCTCATTTCCTGTTCCTTTGCATGTTTGTCACACTTAAGTGTTTCGGAACATCAAACCAATTTAAACAATAGTCAAGGACAACACAAGTAAACACAAAATGCAATTTGTAAATGAAGGTGTTTATTATTAAAGGTGAAAAAAAATTCAAACCATCATGGCCCTGTGTGAAAAAGTGATTGCCCCCCTTGTTAAAACATACTATAACTGTGGTTGTCCACACCTGAGTTCAATTTCTCTAGCCACACCCAGGCCTGATTATTGCCACACCTGTTCACAATCAAGGCATCACTTAAATAGGAGCTGCTTGACACAGTAAGGTCCACCAGAAGATCCTTAAAAGCTACACATCATGCCGAGACCCAAATAAATTCAGGAACAATTGAGAAAGAAAGTAATTGAGATCTATCAGTCTGGAAAGGGTTATAAAGCCATTTCCAAAGCTTTGGGAATCCAGCAAACCACAGTGAGAGCCATTATCCCCAAAGGGCGAAGACATGGAACAGTGGTGAACCTTCCCAGGAGTGGCCGGCCGCCCAAAATTACCCCAAGAGCGCAGCGACGACTCATCCAAGAGGTCACAAAAGACCCCACAACAACGTCCAAGGAACTGCAGGCCTCACTTGCCTCAGTTAAGTTCAGCGTTCATGCCTCCACCATCAGGAAAAGACTGGGCAAAAATGGCCTGCATGGCAGAGTTCCAAGGAGAAAACCACTGCTGAGCAAAAAGAACATCAAAGCTCGTCTCAATTTCTCCACAACACATCTTGATGATCCCCAAGACTTTTGGGACAACATTCTGTGGACCGATGAGACAAAAGTGGAACTCTTTGGAAGGTGTGTGTCCAAGTATATCTGGCGTAGAAGGAACACTGCATTTCAGAAAAAGAACATTATACCAACAGTAAAATATGGTGGTGGTAGTGTGATGGTCTGGGGCTGTTTTGCTGCTTCAGGACCTGGAAGACTTGCCGTGATAAAAGGAACTATGAATTCTGCTGTCTACCAAGAGATCCTGAAGGAGAATGTCCGACCATCTGTTCGTGTACTCAAGCTGAAACGAACTTGGGTTCTGCAGCAGGACAATGATCCTAAACCCACCAGCAAGTCCACCACCGAATGGCTGAAGAAAAACAAAATGAAGACTTTGGAGTGGCCTAGCCAAAGTCCTGACCTGAATCCTATTGAGATGTTGTGGTATGACCTTAAAAAGGCCGTTCATGCTCGAAAACCCTCTAATGTAACTGAATTAGGACAATTCTGCAAAGATGAGTGGGTCAAAATTCCTCCAGGACGCTGTAAAAGCCTCATTGCACGTTATCGCAAATGCTTGGTTGCAGTTGTTGCTGCTAAGGGTGGCCCAACCAGTTATTAGGTTTAGGGGGCAATCACTTTTTCACACAGGGCCATGATGGTTTGGATTTTTTTTCACCTTTAATAATAAACACCTTCATTTACAAATTGCATTTTGTGTTTACTTGTGTTGTCCTTGACTATTGTTTAAATTGGTTTGATGTTCCGAAACACTTAAGTGTGACAAACATGCAAAGGAACAGGAAATGAGGAAGGGGGCAAACACTTTTTCACACCACTGTATAAGGATACGTGGTGAACAAATGATTATAGCATGAAGCTTTCTACTGTAGTTTCCTCACTTCTAGCTGGTGTTCACAATCAAGATACTAGTTGCAAAATGTGTGAATATTCTTGTATCGCTGGTCTACTTCCATCAGTCATTGCCAGAGTCAAAGCCTTATATCATTGAAGATGGAAGAAGGTTGTGAGAATCTATCCACAATTTATGGAAGAAAAGGTTTGGTAAGTGGGGACAATTTATGCATCATCAATTTACAAATACAATAACTCTTGCAAATGATCCTTTTCGGCTATTTTTCTTTTGTAGGTTTTCCATTAAGAAAGAAAACACTTTTAGGCCAAAATATCGGGAAAGAAGTGGGTAAAATATATTCATGTAATATACTGTAAATATAAATCTATACATTGGATAGTTCTGGCTATTTTTGAATTTATAAAAATTTTGTATAAATGTATTCTTGTCTCCTGTTGGGAGATTTCATTCTGTTTGTGCTTTAAAGCCTGATTGGCCCACATTGTTCCTGCCCCCTTTTCCTACTTTATCTAAGTTCTGGTGAGCAGGGATTTATGCATGTATCTGATTATGTATATATCTGAGTCTGTATGCATGTATCTGATTGTGTATGTATGTATATGATTGTATATATCTGAGTGTGTATGCATGTATATGATTATATATATCTGAGTGTGCATGCATGTATCTAATTGTGTATATATCTGAGTGTGTTTGCATGTATCTGACACTATATATCTGAGTGTGTATGCATGTATCTGATTGTATGTATATATGAGTTTGTATGCATGTATATATCTGAGTGTGTATGCATGTTTCTGATTTTATATATCTGAGTGTGTGTATGCATGTATCTGATTGTGTATATATCTAAATGTGTATATGCATGTTTCTGTATTTCCTGGCCATATCTCACGTCAGCACACAATGGGTTAACGCCCCATCTGACGCCCACATTACTACCTTTTCTTAGCTGAACAAAAGACAGCCCCTGTTTTTATTTATTTTGGTGACAGAATTATGTTTTTTTTCCATATTTTTATTCTTGCACATATAAGCTCACCATACCTGTCAGTGGCACAGCGGCATGGGACATATCTTCAAAAGAGTGCTCAAGTAATGCAGTATGGTGTTTTGCATGATTTTAGGAGCAGAAGCCCTAAACTCCATAAAATCGAAGACCTGCCACTGGTCATCCCCTGACCAGGACAATTAGAGTTGCCGCCTCATCCGTTTTAAACCAAGCACATATTAATTACACAGGTTCTGTGGCTGATTAAGGTTAATTAATCTCAACCATTGCAAAAGCACGCAGATACTTCCAAATGTGAAAAAGGAAGAACTTCTTTTCCCATAATGACGGAGTTAAAAGCTCATTGATGAAGAATGGGAGAGATGTGATAAGAAGACCAATTTACAGTAAAGGTTTCCAAGCTTTATTCAATGAAGCTAGCTGATGCATGTTTAAGCAACGCACTTCCAGGAGCGCATGGGGCCTGCCAGCATCAGGTGCGCAAGTGTCTTTGCCTTTTAATACCTTTCAGGAATCCCACGGGTTGAAAAAATGTACATTAGGCTGGTTCACAAAAAATCAATCACAAAAATGCATTAACAGCGTTTACCATGTAAAGTAATTGGTACAATAAATAATATTCAAGGGTGGTTAAAGAGTCCCTCTATTTATTGCCTATATGTATTAACTTGTCTAGTCCCATAGTTAGCTAGTTTATTAAAACTCTGATAAACACAATGATATAAGGTTAGCTATGAAAACAGACACACTGCTTAGTAAAACAATGTCTTATTTATTTCCCAAGAAAATAGGAATATGTTAGCATGGAAATACTATAGCAAATTATACACAGTATATGACAAAAGAGCATCAAAGATACTTATCACAATGCTTTCCTTGAGATATTGTTTTGTCAGCTGGGCTATATTACTGTCCGTCCTGCTGTATTGGTCTCTAGGGGCAGCATTGTCCATGTATCATGTCTATATATCTTCAATGCCTTTTGGTCCTTTGATCTTCTGTAGCAGAACATTCATCAATCATCTTGTCAGCTATGGTCCCTTTCAAGCTTGCTTGCATAGCGTTATAGCATCAGACGGTCCGAAGTCAAGCTTGTTCAGCCTTGATGGAGGCCTGATCTCTTCTTTCAGATATGCTACAAAGCTTTGATGTGCCTCTTGTTACATTCCAGACCTGGTATCAACCAGAAAGAACATCAGACCTTTACCCTTTAAAGCCATGGAACTGCAAGTATCAGCATGGCTGCTCTTTGGGAACAGGAAACAGATATGTAACAGATCTATGACAGATACAATTCATACTCTTGATAATACCAAAACACTGTTACCAATAAACGCAGTTACATTGACAGAGAAACTCCAGAAATATGACATTAAACCATGTTGTGTTCCCGCAATAACCGATTTGCGCCTAAAGGGTGCATATCACCCTTCTTCAGACACAACTCCTATGGAACAGTCCATAACTGTCTTAACGTGTTGTGCTTCCCCAAATGTGTCACTTTGCCACTGAGTGACACAGCACCGTCATTCTTCTGCGACAGCTTTTATGTCACCATTCTGTGTCTTCTCCTTTCCGGTATCTTCACGATGGGGTGCACTACAGTCAAGGGGTGTCCATTCACTCACCATTCACCAGCACACACTCAGAGCAACGTATTAACCAGCTTTCAAATAAAGAGTCTCGAGGAGGGCCTTACTCACCCATATTACTGACCTAAAATACACATATGTCTAACTACACCATAACATAACTAAAACCATTACCATAATATATTCATATATGTATGTGAACCATCAAATTACGCATCCCGCTCCCAACCTCCTATAACCTTTTACTGTAAATATGGGTCGGAATTAGCCAGGCTTGCTCACAATGGCGTTTCCTAACACAATTTTGGCACATCTTTCATGGCATGGTATTTCAGGGCTCTGAATTGGCAGCAAAGGCTCTAACTAAGAGACCTTACCGTCAATTCGTCCCTCAACTTGCATAGATAAATGGGAGAGACTTCTATATAAATGTTGAGTCTAACGCATATAACCCTGAAACAATGACAAACCACAAAATTTCATCCCTGTGCCTGGATTTCAGAGACCATGCCCAGGGTATACCGTGCACCTCTACCTATTGTTAGGTTCAAGGAACACCCTAGTTCCACCATGACTAACGTTACATCGATATCCTTTAGGACAAAGAACAAACTCATCTATGTCCCAAATAATACCCAGGTGCCTCCTTCCCAACAATGATCTCTCCATCTAGAACACAGAGCGAAATCTTCCCAACATTTCTCGTTCACCACCGTGTATTGACCTGGCACATAAAGGATATCATGGTCATGCTTCCAACAGAGGGAAATTTCAACCTGCCTCCAGCTTCCATCCTCTCTGATCACATATGGGTAATTTAGCCTCAGAGGCAACAAGGTAGAATCCTCAGTCAGTAAGTCCACAGCTACCACCGAATACACAGCCTGAGTCTGCACTTCTGTATACGGGATCAATGAGGAAGTATAACATCTCTCATAATCCAAACTGGCACATCCCATCCAGGCATTTGACCACCACCTTGGATTAGTGTAAGAGGTGTTTTGGCAAAATCTTACTGAGCTGTGGTGCTAACTCATAAGGCCACTGCCCCTCATACAAAGACTGTACAATCAGCTTGAAGTTGGTTAATACTCCCGCCTGCCCCTGCGTGCACGCCAGAGCCCATGACAGATTTCTGTCCTGTACCATCACACTCTCTACCAACCCCTCAACATGGTTGACCAAATTCCGGAGCCACTTTAACCTCAGTATCTATGTGACTTTGTTGAATGCTATTAAAGATGCCACCAATCTCTCTGAGTAGCTAAGCCCCGCTTAATGTCTGAAGCAATGGCTGAGAGTTTTTTCCTCAGGAAACTGATGTCCACTCCATTAACAGCATTCATCCAAGCTACTATTCCCCCAATATAGTGCTGAATACATCTCTCCTCTTTAGGTTACTCCTCAGAAATGAGGGTCCTGAATGCCTTCTGTGTCAGCACATCTCTGGGAGTAAGCCGCTGGTACAATGATTGTACTTGATTCAGTGTATACTCAGCACATATAGGGTAATAGGCTTTTATCAACTACTGTGAGATGTTGAAGCACCATGTGGTGAAGGCATACTGTGCCCTGGTAGTCAGCGTTTGTTCCGCTTTCTCTAAGGGAGCATGCTGCCGTGTGTATTCACTGGCATTACCTGTACAAGGTTCCAACCTCTCAGGTGAGACATCAACCAGGTGTATCTCCCCCATATCCAGCTCTGGTGTCCCACATGTCCAGTAACCGAGAACCTCTCTGTAGGACTGCTAAGATTGAGATACCACCCCTACAAGGAAATTTTCACCCCGTCGATGTGTCACCTGGCCAACAGACATCTTACTTATGTGTCAGGGCCAGTCTCCTGAGTACCTGCACCAAAATAATTCAGTTATGCCACTACATGTCAAACATTAAAAACCTTTCCTTCTTTCAATTCCTCCTTCCAAAAAAAAAAACATATTTCACATTTCTTGTTCTTATGGATTGGATAGGTTATATTCACAGTACGTTTACATTCATAAATGACAGGATAGACTCCGGCAAAACGTTTCACAAGTCTTGTTGATGGGCAAAGTCTTTCAGATTCAGCATTAGTACTAAATTGTCCGAAAAGAAAAATAAACCTTATATTGCAAGTATTAATCTAAATCTTTTCGTTTGTGTTTGTTTTGTTTGTGTGGTGTGGCACAGACAAACTTCCATCCAGATGAACATCTTTCATCTCTGTTCCAGAAACCTCTCCAATCTCGCTCCACCAGGATTCTGGAAGTGAAAAACAAGAGCAGAATCAAATTCTTATCCACAATATCTACTTGCTCTCTATGTTTACTTATAGTTCCCTCCTTGGAACCCAGGAACTTGGTATTCCTGGCTTCTGCAACTCTAAACAAATTATCAAAACAACCATGATTTCTTTAGGCTGAACTCACTCTAAAATGGGTCCCCATAGTAAGAACAAAAAAATAAAAAATGAACAGAATATTGCTTCTCAAATATTCTCATTTTAAACACTAAAAAAACAATGCATTTATCTGTACCTTAAGACCTATGCACTAACCCCCCTTTCAGGTGGACAAAGCCTAAACCTTTTGGAACTTTTCCCACCTGAATGAAAATAAAAACAATTAAAAAAAATTGAACTTCAGCGGCTAGAATGGCTTCCTACCAACTCTTGTCTTAAACAAAAATGTATTCAGCTGCTAATTGGGGCCACTGACGCCCCTTTCAGGTGAACTAAACCTAACATTTTTTCCACTTGAACAACACAAAAATAAAATAAATGAACAAATGACAAAAATAAAAATGTAAGAAACAAAAAAGAAAAAACTAAATAAAAAAAAAAAAAAAAAACATTAAAACATTTTTTTTTACAAAAAATAAAAATTAAGAGAAGAAAAACATAATAATCAAAACAGAAAACTTAAAAAAAAATAACAATCCAGAGGCTTATCCTTGAAAAAAATATATCAATGTCCTCTATAATATTCCAAACATGAAGGGCAAATCTCTGAAACTCACATCTAAACCTTATTCATAGCAAAGAAACATTAACCACAACATTCTTACCATCCATGCAGCTCACTAAGGGCTGCTAACATTGTTTCCCTCAGTGCTATATTTGAATGAACATGCGCGTTTATGCGACTGCTCTATATAGTGATGCCTTTGCTGTCTTAATTGACTATTTTCGGTTTGTAGTCTTGGTCTTAAAAGGGAAACAGGTTTGATTACTATGGCCTCTATGCCTTGGATTGCCCCCCATCTCACAGAATAAACTTCATAATGCCTTGGTGTAGTTTTAGGTTATTTCCTTTGCATATCATTATTATCCATCCAACAATACCTAGCGATGTGACCCCCCCTTTTTGCAAACAAAGCACTTGAGCGCTGGTCTCTCTGCATAGGCCTTTCTCTGAGCATATGGCACTGGAGACTCACATTGCTGCATAACATCACTATGATTGGAATGAACAGATTTTACACTTTCATTATCTGAGTATTCACTAGCAATGGACTTGTCAGAATTCTCCACTGTTTCAACTCCTGAATCACTTTCAAATGCAGCTACTGCACTCTTATTTAAATATTCCTCTTTCAGATCTCCAACATTGATTCCCCTCAAAAATTGGGAATTTTTCAGGGAGTCTGAACCTCTAGTATGTCTTCCTCCCATTATGTGCTCCATTTCCCTCATTCTATCTGCCGAGTGTCCACAATTTGATATTAACTCGGGAGATAGACCTCTGTGACTCCCGACTGGTAGTTGCAGTTTTTCACACAGCTGAAATACAAGCCATGCACAGAGGAGTGCACATGCATCCCTATTGTTTAAAACGTACTGTGCCACCAGGGCTTCCAGCCTGTTTGAGAGACTAATGGGTGAAGCGCTAGTGTCAAATTTCCCCAAAATTTGGCACAGATTTGTGCAATCTTGTATGAAGAGTGTTTTGGATTGGGTGCTACCCTCCCTTTTTATAATTCCTATTTCTTGCCCAGTCCTTTCTGACGCAGGAGTAAAGAGAGAAGAACTCTGATTTGGGGATTCTTTAGGATTGTCAGCCTAATATACTGGCTGCTGTTCGATCAGCATCCTGTCTCCCTGCTCTTGTGTCACAAAGGGATGCGTATCCTTGTTAGCACAACAATGGCTGTGCTATTTATCCATTGCCTGTGCTTTTAAAGGTAGAATGGTATGATCTTTTTGGGCTAGCTGAGTTTTACATTCCTTTATCTCTCTCTTAAGTATTTCTATCGTAGTTTCATTCCCAACCTCTCTGTCCTAAATATGCGATACATTATTCCCTCGACATACATGTTTCCTCCAACTCATCCAATCTCTGTTCCAATACACATTTCTCAGTCACTAATTGTTCAATGTGATCACGAACATTTGCATCTGCCTTTGCAACCATTGTTAATATATTCTTAGTTATACTTTGTACCTGCTCCAAAAATTGCTTTCTCTCAGTCCACCAATGTCCTTCTTTCGATATAGCAATGTCTTTAATTTTCAATAACATGCATACAACATTGGCCATCTTGGCTTTCCTGCCTTTTTTCAATGTTGATGATGTTTTATCTGATCATTATGAGTATTACATTTTCTCAATAACTCATTAAATTGGTGCGTTAAAGCGTTTTCTGGCATAATGTTGAATTTAACACAGGCATGTTTTTAAAGAAAATCTTCAATGACCTCCATTGATATGCTAATTCGTCTACACTTAGGCCCCTTTCACACTGGGGCGGTTTTCAGGCGGTACAGCGCTAAAAATAGCGCCTGTACACCGCCTGAAAAAACCGGCCCCATTCACTCCAGTGTGAAAGCCGGCGGGCTTTCACACTGGAGCGGTGCGCTAGCAGGACGGTAAAAAAAGTCCTGCTAGCTGCATCTTTGGAGCGGTGTAGGAGCGGTGTATTTACCGCTCCTATACCGCTCGTTCCCATTGAAATCAATGGGAAACCGCGGGGATACCGCCCGCAAACCGCCGCTGCAGCGGCGGTTTGCGGAGGTTTTTAACCCTTTTGCGGCCGCTAGCGGGGGTTAAAACCACCCCGCTAGCGGCCGCATACCGCGGGTAAAACGATGGTAAGCAGCGCTAAATATAGCGCTGCTTTACCGTCGCCGCCCCGCACCGCTCAGGTGTGAAAGCAGCCTTAAGGATGTTTAACTAGTCTATACAACAGCTACAGACACAGAGACACAGGCACACAGATAAAGCTGTTTAAAAGCTAACTTTTACCTGAAGTCCCACACCAGGAGACATGCACACTCTTAATTAATGCCTTACTATCTCCTTATTACCACTGACTTTAGCCTTATTATCTCAGAACGCAGGCCACATTGAACTTCTATTGGAACAGAGAGACATTTCTCTATCAAGCTGGGAAAAAATAAAAATAAGCTAATAAAAAAATTAAATAAAAAAAAGATTAAATAAAAAAAAAAAAATCTATATTTCTCCCACTTTCTCCTCAAAGATGTGTGTTTTTTCCTGTCAATCTGCAGGCTACATCAGATAACTAAGGGCGATCAGCCCCTCCCTCACCAGCCCTTTTGACTGGCTACGTAGGCCTAATGCACACTAACAATACAATAAACGTTAACATATATACATATACCAGCCAAAAATCTCACCAGGTTTTGCGCATCCGCTCACTGAAGAAATATTTCATAGAACTTTCAGGACCACTCAAATAGGGCTTCAGAATTCACGAACCTGCGCAAATCTTGTCCACCGTAGAGTAGGCTTTCAGTTCTAGGTGTAGTTGATTCCTTAGCTTATAGGAACTCAAGACAAAAATACATTAGGGTTTGGATTCTGTGCAGGAATAAATTACACATGCCTTCTGGGGTGCCAATTGAAATAAATTGGAATAAGTTGGAATTGAGATAACTCTCAAACTAAATATTATCCGAAGGTGATTATGGATTCCCTCTATTTATTCCATAAATGTATTAACTTGTCTATTCCTATAGTTAGCTAGTCTATTAAAACTCTGATAGTCACTGAAGATAGCACAATACTATAAAGTTAGCTATGAAAACAAACACACTGCTTAATAAAAAGACGTCTTATTTATTTCCCAAGAAAATAGATAAAAGCTAACATGAAAATACTAAAGAAAGATATTACAATGCATATAACAACAAGAAATATCAAATATATTTATCGCAAAGCTGTCCTTTAGATAGAATATCCTTAGCTGGGTTCAAGATGGAGAGAGAGGGAGATCTCCAACTTGTTCAGCCTTTTATATTTCAATCATACACCATCCAGACCCAACCCTATTGCCATCCCATCTAGAATTTTGACGAATCACAGTACTTATGGGGCAGTCCTCCTCAATATATTATACTACTGTCCATCCTGCTGTATTGGCCTCTAGGGGCCGCATTGTCCATGTATCATGTCTATATATCTTCAATGCCTTTTGGTCCTTTGATCTTCTGTAGCAGGAAATTCATCAATCATCTCGTCAGCTATTGACCCTTTCAAGCTTGCTTGCATAGCGTTATAACACCAGACGGTCCGGAGCCAAGCTTGTTCAGCCTTGATAGAAGCTTGATCTCTTCTTTCAGATATTCTACAAAGTTTTGATGTGCATCTTGTTACATTCCAGACCTGGTATCAACCAGAAAGAACATCAGACCTTTACCCTTTAAAGCCATGGAACTGCAAGTATCAGCATGGCTGCTCTTTGTAAATAGGAAACAGATATGTAACAGATCTATGACAGATCCAATTCAAACTATGGATAATACCAAAACACTGTTACCAATAAATGCAGTAACGTTGACAGAGAAACTACAGAAATATGACATTAAACCATGTTGCCTTCCAACACTATGGATCCCAATGGTCTATATCACACCGGTGCTGTGTGTTCCAGTACAGTCAACTAAAGAAAACAGGTTGCATTTTTTCTCTATAGAACATATCTATAAACTGTCAAACGCATTGAAAAAGCACCTGAACACCTCATAGGTATGCATGCAGAAAAACCTCTTCAACTCAAATTGTGGTGAACTGGCCTGCATACTTGCAGACAGAAGAAATGTCCAGAATGTGGTCACAGTCTAACAAGAGGAAGCAGCTGTCTTTTTGCTCAAATCGGTCGATCTTTAGAAGGGTTCAGGAGGCCAAATCTAATAGGCCAGGCTGAAATTGACCAGATTACAATGAAGGGGCCTCAAACTTCCTGTGTACATGGAATCCAATCCAGAGCAGGCTGCTAGACATTTGGAAAGTCTTTTGAAGGTGGACCCATCTAGTGTCTTCCAGTGGGAGCTAGGATAGCCTCCTTTTTGGAGGGTTTGGGCGACAAACATCAAAGGCTGGGAGTACAATCACCAAATCCTTTCATTCATGACCAACAGATCTCAAGAAGAAAAAATGACTGCAAGATTACGTATAAGAATTATACTGCAACAAGTCCATAGTGCTGGTGCCACTAAAAGAACAAATCTGGGGGTTTCTCCCCATTCTTTCTAGTACCCAAGGATTCAGGTGCTTTCCCTACTGTCTGAGTTTGAAGAAATCAAATGGGTACATACACAACAAATGTTCAAGATCGAGTCTGTGCAAACAGTCATGGTGATAGTTCAGCATGAGGACCAGTTAGAGTCAATCGACCTGCTGGGAGTATACTACCATATACCAATCAATGTGTAACACCAGAGAATTTTGCCACGGCACCAAGAAACTTTTTGAACATTTTGAAGGCAGTAGTGTCAGTAATTCGTCTTTGATAGGGGTAAGGTCCTGCCATTACTTGGAAAATGTTTTGATTGTCACAGGTGTAAGCCAGGAGCTGGCAAAGCATCACAACCTTGTCCTAGAAATCCTTTTCCAAGTTCAGTCGACTAGTAAACAAACAGGAAAAGCAGTTAACCCCTTCTTAAGCTATGAAGGATCTTGGAGTAGTTTTTCATACCCAAATATGTCAAGGGGTTTTGCAAAAACGGCAAATGAAAATCTGCGTATGAGGAGTCATGGAGACAGCATTTATGTCAGCGAGGGATTGCATTGTCCCCATTGGGACATTTAACAGCAGCCATTCCAGTGCTGCCTTGGGCCAGGTGGCACATGGGGGGGGGGGGGGGGGGCTTTTCAACTTTCCTTCCTCTGTCAATAGAATGTGCTGCCTATTTATCAGAAAGTCTTTGTGTCTGCACAAATTAGCAAGAACTGGAGTTTTGGATATCGGTGTGCCTCTTTTGTGGAGTGCATCTCAGCCCAGGAGATTGAATAATTCTGATGTCAGATACCAGTCTGCCTCCAGTCTGAAGAGACAAGTGCAAGGCCATTGGAGCCTAGTGGAATGCAGATGCTCTGACTGACTTAAATGTAAGGCAGTTTTTTTTTCCAGCATTGCAAGCCTTTCAGGATCTTTCTCCAAGGGGCCAGAATAAAGTTGATGATTGACAACAAGGCAGCAGTACCTTACATTGCCCACCAAGGGGGCACCAAGTGTCTGTCTTTTCCTGTTACTTTTCGTAACAAACCTTTCGCATGTTGGAGTGCCGCTTACAGGCAGTTAAAGGCAGTCTACTTACTGGGAAAGCAGAATCCACTAACAGATCAGTTAGGAAAATTATTCTCCAACAATAAGTACCTCAACTAGTATTGGCTCTATGGTACATTCCAGCGGTAGTTCTCATAGAGAGAACTCTGAACAAACAGCTTCCGGTATTTGTAACAACGTAAAAAGGTGAAGTGATAGAAGGTGGATTCACAGTGCCATAGTTTTTTTCCGTTGGGGTTTGTCTGCCACCAGTGTCCTTAATTATGAAGATTTGGACAGAACACGTTTATGCCACACAGGTGCTTTCCACCTGCCAAAGAGGCCTTGATTGTCATTCAGCAACACCAATCCTGTTTCCGGCAAACAAGATCTTTTATGCCAACATTAATGGCAGCACCCCAAGCCAGTGAGACTCTTAATAGCCTGGCTATTGAATCGACTGGACTAGAGGTGCAGGGAGGCTCATCCGAGGTGGTTCAGATCTTGGCAAAGACTACAAGACCATGAACGCTACATATGAGGATATGAAGGAAATTTTTTCTGTTTACTCGTTTTCTCTCCTGTGTCCCCAGCTCTAGACATTTTTACAATCGGCGCTTAAGGTTGGTCTGGCATACAACTCCATTGAATAAATGCTTCATGCAGGCAATAATCCATATACGACCACCAAGGAAATTCTTGTTCCCTTCATGGGACCTAGGCTTGGTTCTGAAAGCGCTCATACAGACATCCTTTGCTCCAATAGGTTAAATTCCATTGTGGTCCCCAATTGTAAAACTAGTTCCTCTGACAGCAGTTGCTTCAGAAAGAAGGTTGTTGGAGGTCGCAGCACTTCTTTTTTAGTGACATCTCCAAGTGGTATCCAGTTTCCAGGAAAACCTTGGGGCAGTCCCTCCAAGCATTCACATGGAGTTAGGCTCGATTCACATCTATGCATGTTGCTTTTGAGCATTTCTGCAGTGCTTTTTGCGGTGCTTGCCACGTTTTTGGACATGCGTTTTTACCGCGATTTTGCTGCGTTTTTTTTTTACACTGTGGTTGTTTAGCAACCAGCTATATACAGTTTAAAAAAACGCAAAACGCGGCAAAATCGCGGTAAAAACGCATGTCCAAAAAATGCTGCATTTTGCATGAAAAAAAAAGTCCCTGACCCTTTCCAAAAACGCAGAGGCACAAAAATGCATTGATATGAACATGTTCCATAGGAACCCATGTTAAAAAATTTCCCTGCATTTCTGCAAAATGCATCAAAAAACGCATTGGTGTGAATCAAGTCTTACTGAGTATACAGCAGGAAGACTTCAGGTCCTTACACAAGATGCTAACAGTGTACATGCAAAGATCAAAGACTTGAGGAAAGTGGACAATAATTTTCATTTTGCTGTAAGGTTCTTGGATAATCTTCTATTGGCTCAGGGTGATTAGATTGGCATGCAGGAAGTGGGCCTTTTCCGCTCAGGAACAGGGGCGAGCTACTTCGAACTGAGGGGTGGCAGCCTTTAGGGCAGTTATGCCAGGATGTCAGTGAAGAGTATATGAGAGATGGCTAACCCTTCATTCAACTTTACAAGTTAGGCGTGCAGTTGGCAAGCTCTGCAAAGTTTGGGACGAGACATATTAATTTTTGTCTTTGGCAGCTTTTCTGCGATTGTCAATGTTTCTTTTTATGTGTTCTCTCCCACCCATTTATTCAGCTAGTTAAATCCTATTGTGTGCTGAAGTGAGGTATGGCCAGGAATACGGACATTTTTTATCAAATACTTACCTTAATTTTCCTTTCCTGGCCTATCCTCACATCAGCACAGGACTCCCTCCCAAGTGGCCTGTTGCAGGCTAGATTATCGAACACGTCAGTGGGGGAGGGGCTGTCTTTTATTCAGATAGGAAAAGGTGGTACTGTGGGTGCCAGATGAGGCATTAACCCATTGTGTACTGACGTGAGGATAGGCCTGGAAAGGAAAATTATGGTATTTGATAAAAATTTTCCATAATATCTGAGTGTGTATGCATGTATCTGATTATCTGATTGTATATATCTGAGTGTGTATGTATGCATCTGATTGTGTATATATCTGAGTGTGTGTATGCATGTATCTTTATATATCTGAGTGTGTATGAATGTAGCTGATTGTGTATATATCTGAGTGTGTATGCATGTATCTGAGTGTGTGTATATATGTGTGTGTGCATGTACTGTAAGTAATTGAGCATATCTATATAACTCAGTATCTGTATGCATTTAAGTGTGTGTTTATGCATGTGATTAACTCAACATTTATAATTCTAAGTATGTAATTTATTATCCTCCATTGATGTTAACATCTAATAATTCATAAAATGATTACTAATAATTTCCCTATATACAGGTCCCATACTACACCAGGAGACACCCCTCGAAATTACACTGGGAGGCTCCCCACCAAACATTACACACTACATATACACTATATTGTAGATTACGCACGCCTGCACTATATACACTATATTGTACATTACACATGCCTGCACTATAGACACTATATTGTACATTACACACTCCTGCACTATATACACTATATTGTACATTACACATGCCTGCACTATAGACACTATATTGTACATTACACACACCTGCACTATATACACTATATTGTACATTACACACTCCTGTACTATATACACTATATTTTACATTACACACACCTGCACTATACACTATAAACACTATATTGTACATTACACACGCCTGCACTATATACACTATATTGCACATTACACGCACCTGCACTATATGCAATTGGGTACACCCACCGTTCACCGATGTGCGTGCCGCATTACTACTCTCCTAGGGCACACAGAGGTGTCTCAGGTATTTTACAATCTCATAGTGTATGCTACAAAAAAAAAAATGCCAAGCCCTGCTGAAGTGTTCGGGTTTGGCTCGAAGAAAAGGTGGCAACCCTACACCAGGGGCATATGTGACTGGGTAAAAATGCAGAGAGCCCAGTTTGGAGACACAGACAGTGAGAACAGTCACCCTAGAACCAGAATTTCATCAAAAGGACCATCATAGCAGAATCACCAGGTTTTCTTTTAATTAAAGCTTTTAAAATGACAAGGATAAGTTCACCTTTTTTTTCTAAATTCCAGCTCTCCTATGTACCAATATACCATTGATGTACTTCTTTTTCAGAAATAAAAAGCTTTCTATTTATCTTACACACTCTTACCTCTGTGTCTGGCTGTATAAAAAAATGTCTCCATTACTTCCTGGACAGCCCTTGCGATGTGACACAAGAAAGAGTTTACCAGCTGACCTCATTAGTATACACCCTGCATTTGCCCTCCCCCTTCCAGCAGATCACTACCACCCCTCATCAGGTGCATGTTTTCCAGATGAAAATAATGAATACCATTCTCACTAAATACACAGGCAGTAATCATTCATTTGGGAGAGTGTGCAGGAGCTGAGTGATAATATAACAGCCTGTATGAATATTGAAAACAGGACAAGTGTGTCCTGGGTTCTGTAAAGCTTACCATATGCTATACAATATGATTGTACAATGCCCTTTAGATCTACCATCAACTATGTAGTACAGAGGCATGCCTGATTGGATACAGAGTTATTGGATAGATAATGTGTCCTCCTATTAGACTGGTTTGGTAAATCTAAAGGAGATCATACAGAGATTATACAATTGGACTATATAGTGCATTGCCACCTTTATACACCTAAATTTAACTTTTTGCACTTAATTACTAACGGTACACCAAACACAGAAGCAAACACACACTTTGCCACGTAAAAAAACGTGCAGCAAAAGGCACAGTAAAAAAAGCGCAACCCACAGCATGCCAAAATGTCCCATGAGCATGAATGGAGCCTCATTGTTCAAACAAACCAATTTCACCTTCAGGCTCCATTCACACTTAGTGTAATGGGAATGCACGTTTTGTGTCACGTTTTTCTGTGACACACATAGGGCAGCCCGCTGATTTTCATTGGCTGTGCTACACGTGTCAAAGTAGCTCATGGGACAATTTGGCAAGTTGCAGGTTTTTTACTGCATGTCTTGCTGCATTTTTCGCTAGTTTTTAGTTGGCAAAATGTGTGTTTGCTTCTGTTCTTGGGGTGCCATTAGCAATTAACCACTTATGGACCGCCCACTGTACATTTATCGCCGGCGAGGCCCTCACGCTACGATTACATACATGTGATGTCCGCTGGCAACCGCCGATTACAATCGGCCTATGTAAACAAGGCAGATTGTTGCTCTGTCAGAAGAAAAGTAATTTAAGCTGTGTTTCTGCTAAGCAGGAACATGTATCTTTGCCTTTCTCTAGTCAACCTAGGCATACATTTAACCCTTTGATTGCCCCGGATGTTAACCCCTTCCCAGCCAGTGTTATTAGTACAGTGACAGTGCATATTTTTAGCACTGATCACTCTATTAGTATCAGTGGTCCCCAAAAAGTGTCAAAGTGTCAGTTAGGTGGCTAGTTTGTCCCCCACAATATCTCAGTCATGCTATACGTCACTGATTGCCACTATTACTAGTTAAAAAAAAAAAAATAAAAAAATATCCCATAGTTTGTAGACACTATAACTTTTGCAAAACCAATCAATACACGCTTATTGGGATTTTTTTTTACCAAAAATATGTAGCAGAATACATATTAGCCTAAATTGATGAAGAAATTAGATTTTTTAAATTTTTCTTTATTGGATGTGTTTTTAAAGCAGAAACAAAAAAATATTGTTTTTTTTTTAATCCAAAACTTCATTCTTTTATTGTTTATAGTGCAAAAAATAAAAACCACAGGGCTGATCAAATACCACCCATCTGGAGGGACGCTAGGGATGCTGTTCAAACATAGCAGCTGTGGCAGCCCACATTTATGAGCCAAGCAAATCCACGCTTGGAAACATGCAGAGATGCCTTGTAAACCTAGTTGATGGGTACAGGGTGTGTGCTAAAGAGGACAGCTAATAAACTGCTTCCTGTGTCTTACTGGCATTCATGTCCCAAATCTAAATACCAGTAAGTCTCTGAAGCTTTCTATGGAACACAGCAAGGACTAAGGCTGGCCACACATTATTCAATTTTCTTTAGATGTACTATTCAACTATGTAGTGCAAGGGCCTGCCTGATTGCATACACATTGAAATTGTTTAGATCTGACCTCATATTATATGGTTTTGGTAAATTTAAAGGAAAATTGTACAAGGAAATTGTATAATGTATGGCCAGCCTTAGGCCTTGTTCTGAAAATCAAAGAAAACTTTTATTTTTCTGCAACCAAAGTACATTAATGGTATATTGATAAATAGGGAAGCTAGATTTTAGAATAAAAAAAAAAAAAAAGGGTGAACTTAGCCTTTATCAGGTTAAAGGTTATATGGAAGACAAGTGAAGGTCCATATGAATAATTGGAAACAAAGGATGTTGTTATGCTATTTTATTAAAAAGGGACATCGTTTTTAATTGTTAATATAATCATACAACCATTTAAGTAAAAAATAACCTGGGTTTAACGTGAAATCTAAACAGCACTTTATGTTAACCGGTACACAGAAACTCCAAAGAAGCGTCTGACATTCATTTTGTATGTGACATTTAATTATTTCGCAAATGTCTGACATTCATTTATGTTTCAGTGCATATGACTTCGTTCCACAGACCAGAGCTTGGGGCTTGAAAAACTTTAATACATCAGTAAATTACAAGGCCTCTATCAATCAGGGTGTGCAAAATTGAAAAAATGATGGATCTGTTGACTGAAGACATCATTAGAGAGCTTGAGGACATGTAATTGAAAAATACAAACACTATGGGTGTGCCAGGCTATGTGTAAATAGTTCAGGTTAGCCCATACACAACACTTCTTAGGACAGGATAATTTCGCCAGGTACCTAAGATGCTAGTGTCTCCCTTGATAAGATTAGGCTGTTTAATCTATTTTAATTTCCCACAGTAACAGCCATCTCTATTCTCTAGCTAATAATTCACCCAACAGAATGAAGCCTATGTTGCAGGGTTATATGATCAAAATGTTGCACTGTGTAGTTTTATTTTATAGATGTGGACTTCAATAATAAGATTAATGTAAAGACGGTCCTGTGTGCAGAAGCTCATTCCAGCCAATCAGAAATAATCTTTAATTTTCCTCAGCACTTTTAACATTAATGACATAAGTTAGTTGGTTGCTTGGTTTCAACCTTTTTAAAGTATACTAACCTTTGTATATAAGCTGATAGATTTATATCTAATAAGACTGACATACACATAAATATGTATAATAAGCATGACTTCATAATGAAGTCATTTGATTTTTGACAAAACGCCTCAGTGGTTGGATCACATGACTGCCACATCCTGGATGGTGTGAAAATTTTGATGTTTTCGAAATACTAAAAATCTATTTGTACCCATATGTCCTTCTGAATTAATGTACAATTCGTCAAGGGATTTACTTGCTTAATGCTGAAGAATTAGCACTAAGTACATGCAGGCCGATCATCAAGAAGTATCGGCAGGTTCAATAGAAACCAGCCAACATTCAGCCTGTGTGTACAACAGCCTGACAAAAGTCGGGCATTTGGCAAGCTTCTGTCGAAGGGGCATGACTGAAAAAGGTTTGCCGATCAGCACCTAATCAGCACTCTCAGCCAATGGTGTGTTCTGGTGGGGGGGGGGGGGTGTGTCCCTGTCAGAATGCAATAGCGTGTGTGGAAAGGGTGGATGGAAGGCGCGTGATCAACTGCTTACATCAAAGTCATACAGTTTATTTAGATGTAATAGATTACATACATATAAAATTATATATATATATATATATATATTACTACATTGCGTATAAGGTGGGTTACAAAATAAACACTTAAAAGGTTAAAAGTAGGACATGCCCATGCATGGGCAAGTATTTAAAATTCTGACGCGTTTCGAGGTAAACCTCTTCATCAGAGCCTTGAGAACAGGAACAAAGTCTGTGCAGACAGGTAGACCAACAAAATTAAATAAAATTAAATAAAATTAAGTTAAACATGGAGAGAAGTGGCTAGTTGGGAGATATATCATGTAATGAGTGTTTAGTTCTCCTCAGCTCTATACCTGTCCACGTGCTCTATTAGGTAAAGTGTGGTGTGAGTCTGTCAGATGTATCTGTCTCCAAAGTTGTATAGGGAAGCTGCAGCCTGCATGCGTCGTTAGGGTCCAGAATGTGGTGATTTCTGTGGGGGTGAGAGGTGAACGTAGTCTCCCACCAGGGTCCTGTCTTAAACCTGCAGAGGTCTAAGGCTGTCTCCATCCACGTGAGACAGAGGCAATGTCAGAGAACGCAATAGCTCAGCGGAGGCGATGTACTAACATCGGTACCAGGCTCTACCTATGTATATGGGAACCAACGTCATCTGCATCTACAAACAGCAATGAGATGATCCGCTAACTACCAGAACATCATATGGTACATTGTGTATGAAAGAGCAACAGACACAGTGGCTAATAAATGATTGGCTTGAAATCCAAATTTGAGATAATTTTACTGTGATAATAGTAGGTAAGGTTAAATAAAGACATTGGTCCATCCAGTTCAACCTGAGTGTGTGTGTGTGTTTATATCACTACCCTTTTCAATATCCCTGTACATTGTGTTCGTTGAGAATTGAATCCAAGAGTTTTTCGAATTTATCTACACAGCCTCAATTTAGTTGTGGGGTAAATTATAAAATAAACTATCACAGGATTGTAGAACTTCATTATCAAACTAATGGCCAGAAATCCAGAGTCTGGATGACCAGCAAAAAAAAGATAAGTGCAAGATCTATACTTTGTAATATACAGTATTAAGCTTATCTTTTCCTCTCTACATACTGGATACAATTATATCTTCACCTGTATGAACTGTGATAATATCCAAACATATTATGACCAGATAAAGCATCCATCTACTAACACTTTTCTACATTACATTGAATTGAAGAAAAAAAAACAGTATGTACAGAGCCAAAGTGCAATATCAGAAGCAGATACGGCATTAAAGATACTAACATCATATTGGTTAGAACGCGGTGAATGCTTGAGAAATGCGTGTGGGGAAACATTGCTCGGACCTTTTTAATATGTTGTGGTAGCAAAGTAATATTCTTTTTTTGAGATTTGTTGACATTTAAGAATTTATATATATTTTATTTCATATAAATTTTCAAATCCTGCCAAAAACAATTCTCCGATCTTCTATAATTTAATATTTAGAATAGCATCACTTGTACTGGATATAAGAAGACTTGCATTGGGTGTTTTTTTTTATCCTATAATTGATTGTATGTATATATCAAGAAAAAAATGATGAGGGGGGGGGGGGGTATATAAGGCACCACATCCCTAAAAGACAGTTGAAATACATTTCTAGAAAGAACAATGGGACTTTACGGTGCCCAACATCTCAAACATCACCTGTACTAGATATAAACAGACTTGCATTGAGAGTGCACTCAGTTTAGGTGTAGACATTTACCAATAATCTTCTTGTATTTAACATTCTCTACAGGCAGAAAAACTGAAAGAGAACCAGACTGGGAAGCACTTGGCATGGGCCTATTTCATTATACTAGAAAATTGGTCAATATCACATCAATAAACGTTTCCTATTCAGAAAGGCCAGTCCCTATTTTACTATGCACAAAAATAGAAGCATGACTGTGGTTTTGTCCCAAAATTACAATCTGGGCACAGTTTGGGATGCTCAGGGGAAGGTCTTATTTTATGAATTAAACCATTAAATTGTATGGTAACATTAAATTAACTTATCTTATTTGGTCTGTTAAACATACAACCACTTGACAACCACTTATTATATCTGTTTGTAAGTGCAAGAAATATGTTTTTTTTTATTTTGTTAGAAATTTAAAGCTGCCCAGTTTCATTGGCTCTATGTCTGTGTCATGTTAAAGAGTCTATTTAGCCCTCCTGGTTCTTATTCTTAGACTACAAGTCAATTAATGCCTGTGCTTTGGAGATGAAAACAGTGGGTTTGACTGAGTAGTTTCACAAAAGACAATGGATTAGGCTGACACCACGTAAGCTGGCCATAGACAGTTTGAATCTCGGCTGGTTCAGCAGGGACTGGCTGAGATTCGAATCATGTATGGGCAGGCTAATTGTACCCAAGTTGGGTACAACCAGCCTTTCGGGTTTTTCATGCAGAGTTTTTAAAGGTACAAACAGCTTTTTAACATTCACTTTAAGTGTGAGCATGCAATTGGGTGATATCTGATTGATATTAGCCCTTTGAAGTTTATGTCATTCTCCAGAAAATGTATTATAATATTTCAGTTTCCTATATTCTGTTGCTCAAAGCCATCATAGGACCTTAACAAACAATAGTCAAGCTAGTTGGTTTAATCAGGGCAGCATTTGTTAATTACTGATTTAGCAGACACTGGGTATCAAACGGCATTTAAAAAGGCTAGGTGAAACAATGTATTTATTCCTTCATAATACAAAGTGAGTGTGAGTCTTTGAGAATGTTTCTACATCTGTCCAGAGTTATCTAATTGGAGACCCAGTGTGTGTACAAAAGAAAATCATTAATGTGTGTGACAGTGAGCAATGTGCTTGTGTAGCTTGTAGAGAACGTGTTGCTCATGTGGGAAATATATCACACTCTGGAGTGATATTATTTAAACTTGAATCACACTTGTGCTGGAATCATTTGCCAAAACTAAGTGATCAATGATCCGCATTGCCATGCATTCTGAATATTGCTGATAATTTACAAGCTAAGACTAAGCGACATAGAATAAAATACCTACTAAGTACTATTCTTCTGTATAAGAAGGCTACAGAGAAGGGATGCTGACAAACCCAAATATAGAGCTATTGTAATCATTTATGTAATTTGAGAGTATTATAGTAATTTTAAGGTTATATGCTCCCCCAGGGGTGGCATGAGCTCAGATTCTTACTGTGCCTTAAGGCCCCTTGCTGTAATATGTGTAGGAATCCATCTTTTGCCGCTTCTTCACTCTACAGGTCCAAAAGAGTTTGAACAACTTCACTAACTCAGCAACTCTGACTAATACGTTTCGGCCCCTACTGGGGTTTGGTCATTTAAATTTTGGTGCTGCTGGGTTAATTAAGATATTCAAGCCCTTTTGGATTAGTGGAGTAAGGCTACACATTTTTTTCACTTCTGTATTATTATACTGTTTTCCCAATGACTATCCCCAGTGTGTAACCAAAGCTTGTGATATTATTATTATTATTATACAGGATTTATATAGCGCCAACAGTTTGTGCAGCGCTTTACAACATGAGGGCAGACGGTACAGTTACAATACAATTCAATACAGGAGGAATCAGGGGGCCCTGCTCGTTGAAGGGAGAAAAGGCTTATTTCCATTGTGGTGGTGTTGAAAATGGGCATCTTTAAAACATTATTGGGCAACAGTGACAGTCAGTGGAACAGTGTTATAGACATATTTTTGATCCAGTCTACGGAAAACTGGTATTTTGTTGGACTGTTGGACTGAGTTGTCTGCTTACTTTTAATATCTCTTGAAAATTGCAGCCATTTTATAGTTACTGACTCTATTGCTACCAACTTTGTGCTTTAACTTACATTGGAAACATGTGTATACTTACCTATTTTCAATTCGCTCAGGTCCCTGCTCGGCAGGAATCAACGGAGCAATCCCCACTGAGCAAGTGGAGTCCGTCAAAATGGATTCACCCCATGTGAAAGGAGCCTTAGTCAGAGCTGCAGGATCACGTGACCGGACCGGCATGGATTAAAAAATAGGTTTGTATACAGATCTTTTTTGTACAGATTAGGCAGAATAGGTAGGAGGAGGTGGGAGGGAATTATTTTTTTTTGAATAATTAGACTTATGCCGCGTACACACGATCGGAAGTTCGGCCAGCATGCTTGGAAGCATAGAACTTAATTTTCTCGGCTCGTCGTAGTGTTGTACGTCACTGCGTTCTTGACGGTCAAAAGTTCAGCAAACTTTTGTGTGACCGTGTGTATGCAAGCCAAGCTTTAGCGGAATTCCGTCGAAAAAACCATCCAAGTTTTTTCCGACGTAAAATCCGCACGTGTGTACGCGGCATTAGGCTTTTCTTCAACTTTAAATGTACTGTCTGCATTCATTTTCCTTTTTATTAAAGCAGAGTTCCACCCAAAAGTGGAACTTCCGCTCATCTGATTCCTCCCCCCTTCCGGTGCCACAATTGGCACCTTTCGGGGGTGCAGATTCGGGGGGTGCGCCCCTTCCCGCACCCCCCGCTGTCTCCTGGGAAACACACAGGTCCCGGGAGATTGTGGGGACCACTTACGACGTGCAGCGTGACTCGCTCATGCGCAGTAGGGAACCAGGAAGTGAAGCCACAGCGATTCACTTCCTGATTCTCTCAACGAGAATGGCGGCGGCAGCAGCCGAGAACCAAGCGATTGCTCGGCTTCGGCTGCCGACATCGCTGGACCCTGGAACAGGTAAGTGTCCATTTACTAAAAGTATTTGTAGCTGCTGGCTTTTAATAATTTTTGTTTTAGGTGGACTCCCTCTTTAAGCTTTATTTTGCTTTAATTTTAGCTGATGATTCTGACAGTAATACTATTCCTGTCCCAGATTGAAGACACTTATGCCATGTACACACAACCAGACCTTTCAACGGACTGAATTCCGTCTGACTTTTCAACGGAGTTTCGTCGGACTTATGTTGAATCGGATTTGTCTACACACAATCACACCAAAGTCCCATGGATTCGACTGTGATGACGTACAACTGGACTAGAATAAGGAAGTTTATAGCCAGTAACCAATAGCTGCCCTAGCATCTGTTTTCGTCCGTCTGACTAGCATACAGACGAACAGATTTTTCGACTGGACTCGAGTCCGTCGGAAAGATTTGAAACATGTTCTAAATCGAAAGTCCATCTAATTTTCGACAGAAAATGTCCGCTGATGGTCCGATGAAGCCCACACACGGTCGAATTGTCCGATGGATTTGTTCCGTCAGACCAGTTCGGTCGAAAAGTCCGGTCGTGTGTACGCGGCATAACTCTCCCTACTGCATCAGGGCAACAGAAACAGGATAGGACTACAGAGCACAGGGATCCACCACTCTCCTTTTCTCCATAGTGTGGGCATGGGTTTGCAGACTTCAGGGATTGCTAAAGACAGCAGAAAGTGCAGGTAGCTATCATTGCACTATTCTGACAGACCAACAGCTATTGTTTTGTACTTATTAAAAAGGCATAACAAAATACCTTCAACTGTATTTTTAAATAAGCAAAATCAAATAGGAAAATGTGATTGTTACAGCCTGTTTACATCATCAATTTGTAGTAGTGTGCTTCCGATACATGTACATTGTAGTGTGCCATGTGCCAACAGACTAATGGGTGTTGTCAAACAATTGTACATGCCCTATTTTTTAGCATTGCACCAGAATGCACGTTATTGAGTTGCCGTGTATTGTGCTGCGCTGCTTCACACATCTGTCAAAAGAAACATTGGGATGCCATTCAGAATGAATGACACCCCAACAGAACGAATGGCACTGGCCCAGTGCACTTTACACAGATTTCTGCTGCAGGTAAGTGAGCACCAAGATACATTTTGTTGCTACAACCAAGCTACCACCACATTCTTCATCAATGGTTAATTGTCAACAGGAAGTTCATCCAGCATGCACAGATGTGGATGTGTGTATTGGGCAAAAAAAAAATATAAAAAATTACAAATCCAGAGCTTGAACATTCTCAAATGAAAGATCTGAATCTTTTACCATCAGCTTCAAGAAGAAAGCCCTGACAAAAACTTCATGAAGTAGGCCAGGAAGGACATATGTATTGCTCCATTTTATTTACCCAAAAATCTACCAAGCTTTTTTATCTTAGATGAATCAAGCACCAGAGGTTTCAGTATCACTGTCTTTTTAAGCAAAAGTAAATGTATTAATGAGGTACACACGCACGTCTTGTCAGAATTTTTAAAGTGAATTCAAAACATAAATGAGCAGATAAAAAAGTAAAGAAAAAAAGTAAAGTACATACTGTATTTTCTGGCGTATAAGACTACCTTTTACACCGAAATTACACAGCTAAAAAGCGGGGGTCGTCTTATACGCCGGGTGAAGAAGCCGCCAGATGGATATCAGTCTGTAATATATATACAGTATGCGCCACTCAGCCAATCCCGGCGGGCGATGCACTCTGATGAATACAGAGCCTGCTAAGCCTGCTTGGATTGGGTAACAACCTCTGCCAATCCGAGCAGGCTACATGAGTCAGAGCGGCGCGGGCTGATGTCACAGCCTCTGCCAATCCAAGCAGGCTTTGTATCCATCAACAGATTAGTAAAATACAATGCCTGCCATGATTGGCTCAGCAGTGCACACTGTCTGCACACTGTATTCTGAAGTGTACCTGGCGCTACTGTACTAACACAGCATCATATACTGTGTGTACTTGGGGCTCTACATATTAACAAAGCATCCTGTACTGCACATCCAGCTCCAGATCTCCCCTAAAATACAGGTATGATTTATGGTGCTTTGGAGGAGAGGATTCATTTGATATCTAATGTTTTTTTTTTTTGATGTTTTTTTGTAAATGGTGTTGCCTCGGAAGGGGGGTAGTCTTATATGGTGAGTATAGCCCCAAACCTAAGTTTTCACTGGAAAAATAGGGGGTCGTCTTATACACCCAGTCGTCTTATACGCCGGCAAATACGGTATGTAAAAGTTCCCACACTGAAATCAGCCCTCGTGGTAAAGTTTTATGCAACATGGAGGTTTTTCTCTGTTATTAGTGAGTGAAAGACTCCCAGCTGGGATCCTTAATTGGCTTACATGCAGGAATTTGTGTGTGTACTTAGTCGAATGGCTTCTCTTTGTTGGTCATTGTATGTAAGAATGTTTAAAGTGAAACAGCACTGTATTTTCAGTGTTTTAACTTGCTATTCTAAAAGTTACCTGACAGAAAATGTTGACATTTATATTTTTGCATGATTGCTGCTTAACCACTTAAGGACCGAAAGATTTGCCCCCTTAATGACCAGGCCATTTTTTGCGATAAGGCACTGTGTCGCTTTAACTGACAACATTTTCCCACAAATAGAGATTTCTTTTGGTGGTATTTTATCACCTCTGCAGTTTTTATTATTTGCGCTATAAACAAAAAAAGACCGACAATTTTGAAAAAAAAACAATATTTTTAACTTTTTTGCTGCAATAAATATAAAAAAAAATGTAAAAAAAAAATAATTTCTTTATCAGTTTAGGCCAATATGTATAAATGTCAATGGCACGGAAAGGGGTTAACACTAGGGGGAAATCAAGGGGTTAAATGTTTTCTAGGGAGGTGTTTCTAATTGTGGGGGGAGTGTACTGACAAGGAGTAGAGAGAGATTGCTGTTCCTGATTACTAGCAACAGCAGAGCTCTCTCTACTTCCATGACAACGGGGATCTGTCTGTTTACGTTGACAGATCCCGGTTCTGTCTCTCTCAGGAGCGATCACGGACCGGCCATGTGCATCTGCTCCAACATCACACGGCAGCGCGTGAGCTACCCCTATACCCCTTAAAGCAGCTGGCGTATAGCTACAGCGATTCGCGCAGGAGAGTCAATCTGCCGCCGTATAACGACGGTGGCTGGTCGGCAAGTAGTTATTATTTTCATGAGACTGTTTGATATACAGATTTATACATGTCGCCAATTATGGCAAGCTGTATATCAGGCAGTGCAAGCAGCACGTCTACTGAATAGCTGCTGAGATAAAGATTCATCATTGGAAAGATGACCAAGTTATTTTTTGTTTACAGTAGGGAAATTCAACTAAAACTAGTGCACACCGAATCTGATGCAGCTGTGCATAGTAACCATTAGCTTCTAGGTCTTAGGCTTCATTCACACATAGGCATTTTGAATAGTAGGGCGGAATTGCCACGATTCTGCCCATGATTTGAACTGGATGGACTGATGTCTTTATTCAACCTTACTAACTATGAAACTATTTAAAAAGCATGCTGTTAAAATGTAAAATCGCACATCAGCTTGTTCAGGTGCCATTCATTTCAATGGCACCTAAAAATGCAGTGCGATTCTGCCAAGAATGTTGCGCAACACGTGTCACCCAAAAGAAGTTCCAGAATTTTTTGTGGGTAACATGGGTCATGCGATTTGGTTTGTGTGATTGCGGTGCAATCTGTCGCATGACAATCGTTGCAGAATTCCACTGTATTTTTAGGTGCTATTGAAATGAAGGGCCCCTGAACATGCTGATTCAGTACGATTTGACCTTGTAACACTGGGTATTGTAATGGTGGGCAGAATTAGGAACGGAACCTTATTGTGAGAGATTTGTAGAAGCTGAAGTTAGAAGCTGTTTGGTTATTATGCACTCGATTCTGTGCATTCCAGTTTTAGTAAATATCCCCAACTGTTGCTGTGTAGACTTGTAGTGGGGTTAAGGATTACATAAACTGTAATGTCTGTGCAAAAAAAGGCAATGCTTACATTACGGCCCCTAAAAGGCACATACACATGTAGATGCCAAGGCATTTTTAACTCAGACTGCAACGTTTGACAGGTGGCACTGACTGTCAAACTCACCCATTGAGATCAATAGGGCCACACCACAACTGTGAGCCAAACATTTGACTCACAGTTGGGTCATGGTCGTGCAATGTTAAAAAAAAGTGAAAAAAATAAATAAAAATACAGGCATAAGGAGGTGGCAGTAGTGCTTCCTGAATGCCTGCCATCTGCTGCTATATCACCTTTTGAAAATTCAATTCACTGTGGATCTTTACATAGGGTGAAATGCATTACCACCAGTGTGAAAGAGCTCTGTCACCAGTCACCAGTTTTAGTCTTCCTGTAGTAGATCATTTCCTCATTACTGAATAACCATGCCTTGTTCAACATTGTGACTCTGTGTGGAGGTGGCCATCTTGGTAGAGTAGCAGGGCTTTGTTTACTAATATCAAATCTCCCTCCAATGACTGACTATAATAACAATAATCAAGAAGCAGGAAGGGAGGTGGAGGTCCACAGAATGAATATGGTTCTTTTCACACTGGGTGGGCTCCATTTAGATCAGCAGGGGATCTGTCTGCTGATCCCCTGCTGATTTCAGCAGAGCTGGTGGTTGACAGGTCCATGCCTGCTCAGTTTATGCAGAGCAGACACGGACTGAGCCCATGACTCTGCTCTATGGGTGGTCAGGTGTAAACAGACTCCGCTGACCATTTACACTCAACTGCCCTCCGATCTGCCTAGATGGAGGGAGGCGTATCCCATTCCAATTTTTTTTTAGCTGTCCGGATTGGAGGTAGGCGGGTGTAAACAGATACAAGTCAGTTTACCCCTGTTGGTCCAAACGGTGAATGGATTGTCAGATCAGGTCCGCCACAGACCTGATCAGACCCTTTATGTGAAAGGGGCATAAAGCAGAAGCAGAAAATACTTTCACTGTAGGCTCTTAGCCTCTCCAGCAATGTAACAGTGAGCAACGCTTTAGTGACCGTACCACATCTAACTACAAATTACATTAAACTAGTATTCAGAGGCATAGGTGATCTTGCATTGCAGATATACAGCACAGGAAGTGCACTTCTATTTCTCTAAGGGAGGTTCAGACCAAAGGTGGATTTTTTTTCATAAGTGTAGGTGTCCTTTGCGCTGTTTAATGAACTAGAAACTATATTTAAGTGAAAAAGGTAAGTGAACAAATAAAAAATATATAAATAAATGTGAGCCTTTTAGGATTAGGTCCTCACCACCCAATATCCCACACTTCTGGAGAGAGCCACCCCTTTTAAGAGACTATGAGAATTTTATATTAAGGGGGTCACCATTATCTTTCAATTCCTCTGGTGGACTGTATTTATTTTTATATTTTTATATTTTAATTTTTTTATATTTTTTTATATTTTTATACATCTTTCGTTTTCAGACTGTGGTTCACATTGTGCATGCATTCACTTTTACTATATTGTCACATATTTATGCAGTTTTGGATTTTATCCACGGCTGGGAGCTTTTAGCAATTGTTGCACGTTTTAGATTTATGTGATTGATTACTATTGATTTTTTATATATTTTGTTTATGTGGTTTTTATTATCACGTGTAGTGTCTAATCACTTCTTGAGTTACTTTGTGACCACCGATTTATCACACACATTTGTTCACATACACGTTTACACACATTATTATCGTCAAGGTGCACTTTTAGCGCAAAATCATCATTTACTAGGATTTTTTTTCATAGCACTACTTAGTACTATAAAATTAATATTTTTTTAGATATTCCCTAAAAGATACCAAACATAGCCACTGTGCAGCACTAAAAAGCAGGGAGACCAGCCTGCATATGTAATAAACAACCAGACTGATTTGGTCATTACGTAGTTTGCTGTACTCCCTAGAAGTGCCTTGACAGAAGGATATGTTGAGTTCCTCTTTGTCACACTCTAGCAGATTGGATTTAACACTCAAACTGAAGAGCATAAAATTCAGGTGGTCCAAAAAGTGTGTTTGTGCTGGTAAAAAATGTGCATGTATTATTTTGTGTTTTTAGAGCCTCTAAAGCAGTGGTCATCAACCCTGTCCTCAGGGCCCACTAATAGGCCAGGTTTTATGCATTACCTTGGGGAGATGCAGACTAGAATACTGCAATCACTGAGCAGCAAATTATATCACCTGTGATGTATTTCAGTTATCTTGCAAACCTGGCCTGTTAGTGGGCCCTGAGGACAGAGTTGATGACCACTGCTGTAAAGCATTGCACCAGCGATCAGCAGATTGCTGATGCCATGCAGGTCTCTTGCAGACCTGTCAGTGTATTTCGTATGGGCAAGCAGATACAATCTGACAGGAAGTCTCAATGAACTACCACAACACTGGTAGTTCATTGAAAATGACAATTTGTAGTTTTCCATTCACAGAACACTGTGAATGAGTGACGCGGCCAGGTAGGCGGACCCCCGCTTAGCCGCATTTATTTAAAATTTTGCCAACTAGTCTGGGGTAGAAAATCCCCACTAGCTTTCGGAGTGGGGGCCAGTCCGTTCGTAACATGATACACTCTAAATATGGGTGTAACATGTAACATGTTAGGAAAGATGAACTTATCCTTTAACTTTTCCTTGTCAGGAGGAGATCTATAAATGGGTCTAGTAAAAAGGGGTCTTACTGAAGTGTTATAAGTTGAATGTGACTAAATTAGCTGATGCTAACACTGGTCAGATGTCAGGATATATCAGCTTTAAAGATATCATGACAGTCCCTGTAGTAAAGTGCTTTTTACTCACCATGCTCAGATGCAGTCACATACCCCTTTATTTCATTTTCCTACAATTCCCTTGGCTCCTGAATGTGTTCAGGAAGATTTGTTTTTTTTTTGCTTACCTTCCTATGCAGCTCAGAGAGGCCACGTCCAGTGAGGAAGAGATATCTCTGCACATCATCTGAAGCAAGATGAGAGACGCTTTTCTTTAAGAACCAGTGTGCAGACAGCCAGGCTTGAGTCTAATGCCCCGTACACACGGTCGGATTTTCCGACGGAAAATGTCCTATTGGACCATGTTGTCGGAAATTCTGACCGTGTGTGGGCTCCATCGGACTTTTTCCGTCGGAATTTCCGACGGAAAAAGTTTGAGATCCTGCTTTCAAATTTTCCGACAACAAAGTCCTATCGGACTTTTTCCGATCGTGTGTAGCAAATTTCGACGGACAAAGTGCCACGCATGCTCAGATCACATTACAAGACCAAAGCTATTGGCCTCTACGTAGTCCCATCATACGCAACGTATGTCACCACGTTCAGGATGATCGGATTTTCCGACAACTTTGTCCGACCGTGTGTATGCAACACCAGTGTCGGACAAAATCCGTCGGAAAAAATCTGACGGATGTTGTGGTCGGAATTTCCGTCCGTGTGTACGGGGCATAATAGCATGCAGCACCTCCTCAATTGCTACCATAGTTCACCAGTTCCAGTGGGGTGGTGCTTTGTCCTTAGGCCTTGGATTCCTCCAGCTGTTCACCTCTGTTACCAGAGCTACTCTGGACTTTACTGTGAACGACACTGTCCATGAGTATTAGACCCCTTTCACACTGGAGCGTTTTGCAGGCGCTATAGCGTTAAAAATAGCGCCTGCAAACAGCCCTAAAACAGCTGCTCCATTCACTCCAGTGTGAAAGCCCTCCGGCTTTCACACTGGAGCGGTGCGCTGGCTGGGTGTCAGAAAAAGTTCTGCCAGCAGCTTTTTTGGAGTGAGTTCACCGCTCCTCCACCGCTGCTCCCCATTGAAATCAATGGGGCAGCGCTGCGATAACACCGGCAAAACGCTGCTCCGGCGGCATTTTGTGGGCGGATTTAACCCCTTTTCGCCCGCTGGCGGGGGGTTAAAACTGCCCCACTAGTGGCTTAATAGCGCCGCTAAAACAACGGTAAAGCCGTACTAAAAATAGCGCCACTTTACCGCTAAAGCCAGTGGCGACACAGTGTGAAAGGGGTCTAAGTGCAAGTAGCTGGGTTCTGTACTGTTTTACTGATGTAGTGATTCTCAGCTTGACTCTCTGTTGTTATAGAATCTTATAGACTATACTATGCAGCCCCATGCTTGACAAAGAAGGAGGTCCTTCGAAATGCATAGCCATGCCCACTTATCTGCCCTAATGTGACATCATCCAGGAGATCCCCTGCAACACACTGTGCCTGTGTACAGAGCTTTGGTCTGTCCTCCTGCTGCAGCTATTCCTCCATCTGAGAGAACTGCTATCCAGGACTACTAATGTGAACACAGAAAGGCATCCATGATGAGTAATGAGTACATGCTTTTTCTATTGTAATTTTGTAAGTGGCCAATTTGCATTTGATTTTAACATTAAAGCCTTTAACTTTACTTTACCTTGGCCTGGTCTGGACTCTGCTTCTGTTTCTTAAATCTGTAGTTCTGCTGCCTAACTACGCACCAGAGCTCCTGCATCTGCCAGCTACCAGTTTGCCTGCTGCAAAGACTGCAGTTCTCCCTGCCAGGATCACCTACAGGCACCCGTGTCACTCTGTGCCCTGTTATGCCCCATTATCAACTCTAGGGAAGACGAGACAGTAGGTGTAAGAGAAGCCCTTTCATCAACTCTGCCTCAATCATGTACATAATAGTGAAAATGAATGTAATAATTTTGCGAGCCACCCAATACACCCTCAAACCATTTATTGTATATGCTATGAAAAAATGTATGTGTATATATATATATTGTGGGAGGATTATCTCGTGGGGATCACCTTTTCTGAATGACAGTCAGCAACCGAGCACTTTCCTAAAAATTTGGCGGATGCCAGGTTTATTTACAGTAGGTTTGCAAAATAAAACAAAACAGTAAATTAAATCCTTGCCGTCCGGCGCTAACTAAACAAATAATCTCCTCTCTATACAGTGCAGGGCTAGTCCCCGTCACCAACAAAACATGAGGTAAAGCAAACCTTTTCAGTCCAATATGCAGAGCTCCTCTCACTCAGGTTCCTTCCTGAGTCTCAACACCAGAGCCCTGCTGTGCTCTCTTCCTGGTTATTTAAAGTCCAGCTGACTGTGGACTCCAGTGGACCAGAACATCCGGACCGGAACCCAGCCCGCCACAGAGGCTGGAAAACCCGGGCCGGATTCTGGTTTAGTCCCTTAAAATGTAACGAATGCGAGGTGAAATGTACCTATGATCGTGTATCTCACCTCGCATACTGTCACATATCCTCCCCCTGTGCTCAAGCCCCTGTGGCTGAGCACTTGACCCAATCATACAGTGCACGCGAGAGAGGGCATCTGCGGTATTTTGGAACTTTCCCGGCCTGTGCTCCACCGTAAACCGAAAGGGCTGTAAAACCAGGAACCACCTTGTCACGCGGCCATTTTTCTCCCTGTTGTCACACATCCAATTTAAGGGAGCATGGTCGGTGACCAGTTTAAATGACCTCCCCAGTAGGTAATACCTCAGGGAGTCTAAGGCCCATTTAATGGCAAAAATATGTGAAGCGCTAAAACATGAAAGTTGTGCAAAAATGCAGTAAAAATATGAATAAAATATATAAATATAAAATTATATATAAAATATGAAAGGTACAAAAAAGTAGTGCGACAGTGCTAAAATATAATAATAGTGATAACACTGGTGATGGAAAAGTCTCTCTTATTCAAGATGCTGAGGTAGAGGTATGGAAATGTCTTTTTCCAAACGTGAGTGAAACTGGTATTGAAGAGGTACTGCATACACCAATATATGAATATGATCCGAGGGAAATATTGATACTGGAAAAGGTACTTCTTACCGGATGAGGTGGACGCACATACCGTACGGCAGTGAGTCAACAGCGCTTGTGTGTTTTTCTCCCTTTGGATGTTGGAAGGGGGTTCCGGGTCCTATGGATACGCCTCGTGGATATGGACACACAGCCTTAGGGCATCACCAAAACTTCCACGGGTAGACACACGATGAATCATCGAGTAAACGCAAAAAAATGGTTAGTACACGGTAGGAAACTTGTACTTCCAGCTCATCCGAGATCACATGTAGTGGGACCGGATGAGGTGGACGCACATACCGTATGGCAGTGAGTCAACAGCGCTTGTGTGTTTTTCTCCCTTTGGATGTTGGAAGGGGGTTCCGGGTCCTATGGATACGCCTTGCGGATATGGACACGCAGCCTTAGGGCATCACCTCGGATCATATTCATATATATTGGTGTATGCAGTACCTCTTCAATACCAGTTTCACTCACGTTTGGAAGAAGAAATTTCCATACCTCTACTTCAGCAGTCCATCTTGAATAAGAGAGACTTTTCCATCACCAGTGTTATCACTATTATTATATTTTAGCACTGTCGCACTACTTTTTTGTACCTTTCATATTTTATATATAATTTTATATTTATATATTTTATTCATATTTTTACTGCATTTTTGCACAACTTTCATGTTTTAGCGCTTCACATATTTTTTCCACGTTTGCATAACTTTGTTTGTTTGAGTGAAAGCAGCTTTAGAAAAGCAATTTTCTTTCCATTTCCCTTTTGGGGTTTAGCGCAGTGATATTCCCCCATACTTGCCATTTAATGGCAAGACACTCTTTTTCTACGATGGCATAGTTCTTTTCGTGCTTGTTCAGCTTCCGGCTCAGGTATACAACTGGGTGCTCCTCACCATCCCTGTTCTGTGACAGTACAGCCCCTAGGCCTACCTCAGAAGCGTCCATCTGTACGACAAACTCCTTGCTGAAGTCCGGGGCCACTAGTACTGGTAAGCCACAAAGGGCCTGCTTTAAATTCTGAAATGCCTCCTCGGCTTTGGGATTCCACTTAACCATGACTGACCCTCTACCCTTCGTCAGGTCGGTCAGAGGGGCGGCCATGGTGGCAAAGTTGGGTAAGAACCGTCTGTAATACCCCGTAATGCTCAGGAAGGCCCTCACTTGTTTTATATTGATCGGCCATTTTTGAATTGCCTCAACCTTATTGGTCTGCGACTTGACCACTCCCCGGCCAATAATGTACCCAAGGTATTTGGCCTCCTCCAGGCCTATGGCACATTTTTTGGGGTTAGCCGTGAGACCTGCTTCCCTAAGGGAATCTTTCACCGCTTGTACACGGAGCAGGTGTGATTCCCAATCTGGGCTGTGGATGACCACATCGTCCAAATATGCCACTGCATACGAGCGATGTGGTCTCTAGGCTTTGTCCATCATTCACTGGCGTGATGCAGGGGCTCCGTGCAGACCAAAAGGCATCCGCTTATACTGAAACGAGCCCTCAGGAGTGGAAAAGGCAGTCTTCTCCTTGGCCGATTCAGTTAGCGGGATTTGCCAATAGCCTTTCGTTAAGTCTAGGGTTGTGATGTAGCAAGCCTGTCCACGAGTTCATCGACCCGGGGCATCGGATACGCATCAAACTTGGACACAGTGTTGAGTTTCCTAAAGTCGTTACAAAACCTGATAGTGCCATCAGGTTTTGGGACCAGCACTATTGGGCTCGACTACTCACTGTGGGACTCTTCTATCACGTCCAACTCTAACATACTTTTTATTTCCTTCGCAACTGTCTCTCGCCTGGCCTCTGGGATTCTATACGGTTTTACATTTACGTGAATCCCTGGTTCTGTCCTTATATCATGTTGGATCATGTTGGTCAGTCCGGGTAAGGGGGAGAAAAAAGTCTCTATTTTTATGCACAAACGCCCTAACGTCACTTTGTTGTGCCATGGACAGGGTATCCGTTATGAGGACGTCAGGTGTCGTCGGTACCCGGTCTGTTAGGGGCGTGGACGTGGCCAGTAAAGTCTCTCTGTCCTTCCAGGGCTTTAAGAGATTCACATGGTAAATCTGGTGCGGCTTCCTTTTCCCTGGCTGATAGACTTTGTAGTTTACCTCCCCCACCCTTTCGACAACCTCAAAGGGACCCTGCCACTTGGCTAGGAACTTACTTTCCACGGTGGGAACCAGTATTAACACTCTTTTCCCAGGGCTGAAAGTACGGACCTTGGCACCCCGGTCATAGACCCATCTCTGGGCCTCCGGGGCTCGCACCATATGTTCTCGCACCAGGGGCAGGACAGCTGCGATTCGATCCTGCATCAAGGATACATGTTCTATGATGCTTCTATATGGGGTGGCCTCTCCTTCCCACGTTTCTTTGGCGACACCTAGAAGCCCCCTGGGATGTCTACCATACAAAAGCTCAAAGGGGGAATAGCCTGTGGATGCCTGCGGAACCTCTCGTATGGCAAACATGAGATATGGTAGCAAAAAATCCCAGTTTCCCCCATCTTTGTCGACCACCTTTTTCAGCATACTTTTCAAAGTTTTATTAAACCTTTCGACCAGACCATCCGTTTGGGGCTGGTAGACAGAGGTACGGAGATGGGAGATTTTGTATAATCTACACAGTTCCTTGGTAACCCTGGACATAAATGGGGTACCCTGATCGGTTAAGATCTCTTTTGGGATCCCAACTCGACTAAACACCTGAACCAATTCCTTGGCAAAAGCCTTAGCGGAGGTGTTGCGCAAGGGTATGGCCTCAGGATAGCACGTTGCATAGTCTAGGATCACCAAAATAGGGGGGGCAAGAGGGTTGCGACAATGGGGCGACGGGGCCGACATTTGGCACTCGGGGCACGATTTGCAGTACTCCTTGACATCTGCATGCAACATGGGCCAGAAAAATCTCTGGGCGATCCTCTCCCTGGTTCTTTCGATACCGAGATGCCCCCCCATTACATGACCATGGGCCAGGTCTAGTACCATCCTACGGAAAGGTTTGGGAACCAGTAGCTGTTCTATCTCATCCTCTTCATGTTTTACCACTTGATACAATACATTTTTTTAATGGCCATGTAGGGGAAAGACACCCCCCAATTAGAATCTACGGGTTCCCCATACAACATCTTAATGTTTTCCCTGGCTCTCATGAGGGTGGCATCTCGCAGTTGCTCGGTACAAAAATCCTCTCTCCTGACCTCTAAGTCGGGTATGACATTTCGGCTACTCTCAATGTCAGGGTCAGAGGGGGTCTTCTGTTTGTTACCCTCAGGCTGAGAGCTAGCGTCTAGGTCCTCCAGCTCCCCAGCCATGACAAGGAAAGGAAGAGGATCTCCGGCTTCCTCAATCCCACCAACCGCATCCCCTTCCATTTGGCAAAAAGGGTCTGGTGAGAGTTCCTGTGCTTCCCCAGCAGAGGGAGCTCCATCTACCAGCCTCCCTTTGCTCTCCCATAACTTCCAAAAATAGGGAAAATCTCTCCCCACTAAAGCTTCATGAAGCAGTGATGGTACCACCCCCACTGAATGTGTTACACTGCCCCAGGGGGTATCAACCTTAACCACCGCTGTCTGGTAGTCCCGAGTGTCACCATGGAAGCAAATTACCCCAATAGTACTGGGATGTAGTTTTGTGGGGTTCACACAATCATTCCTGACTAGGGCCACCACACTACCAGAGTCTAGCAAGGCTGTGAGCGGCTTTCCATCCACTGAAATAACACACATCTGTTTTTCAATGCGACTCTGACATGATGCAGTACATGCGACCTGTGCAAACAGAGAAATGCGTCTTTTCATATAAGCATAATCGCATTGCATTGGTTCATCATTTATAGGACAGTTCGCAGCAAAATGCCCTAATGCATGGCAAGGAAAACATTGTATATGTTTTACCGCCAGTCCTCGTAATGGTCCCAAAGACCTTCCTGGCTTCTTTGGCCAGTCTCGAGGTCTAGGACCCACAGCCTCTTCATCTGTAACAACAGTCTTACCAGAACCGATGGGCGATCTTGCACGTCTAGAGACACCGATGTGGGGCGTAGATGGGTTCACCATGTCCTCAGTGACAGAGTACCTCTCCACTAGGTCCACCAACTGGGTTGCAGTTTTGGGGTCCCCCTGTCCGACCCACTTCCTCAGGGCAGCAGGAAGCGCACGCAGGTACCGGTCCATTACCACACGCTCCACAATCTGAGAGCTTGTTAAGGTGGACAACAAGGTGGCAAGGTGGACCAGGTCAAACATTTGTGAACGGGGTGGCTTGTTGCTGGAGTAGGACCACTGATGCACGCGCTGGGCCCGAACTGCCATTGTGACACCCAAGTGTGCGAGTATCTCAGTCTTTAGAGTCTCATAGTCTTGTGCCTTATTGTCAGGAGAATTTGCAGCTCAGCGCCGGGCGCCGTGTGCCCGTGCGCATGCGCGGCGGAACGGCACTCCGGCGCATGCGCATTCGTGGCTCTGCACTCCGGCGCACGCACGTGCGCACTAGCGCACGTCTGGGAGCACCAGTGTGCGGCGGCGCAACGTGACCCTTAAGGACTGCCTATTTAAGGAAGACCCTGTGTGCAGTCCAGCGCTGGCTTGTCTTCAGCTTCCTGCTTAAGCTTTGACCCAGTGATTGGAATACCTGCTGTGACCCGGATTGCCTTTTGACCTTGCTGCCTTCTTCTGCCCTTGACCTTTTGGACTGTGTACCGGACTTTCCTGCTTGTTTGTCTCCTGCCCTTTAACCTCTGCTTGTGACCCGGATTTGCCTCTTGTCTCCAGCCCCTTTGAACCTCTGCCTGTGACCCGGACTTCCCAGAGATATCCTGACCAGTCACCTGGCCTTCACGCAAGGCTCCTCCCTCCAGTTGGGTAGCCTGTGCCTCTTTGTGCCATCCACCCCCTGTCTCACCTCCAGGGGGCGGACTGCGCTCAGTTGCAAGGGTGAACCGCTCTTGGCATCTCGGCCTCGGTAAGTACTTACCTGACAGTACAAGCCAGCCATGTCCGAGGCCGACAGAGCACGTTCCCCTCTCAAGGTTTTGTGCCAATAAGTCTCAGCACTGACTGAAGCAGTCAGATTCGTCAGGGGTTATCCGAAGCCTTGAAGGATGAGTTGGCCAGAACTGAAACTCCTGACACTCTGGAGGACTTGATCCAAGCCGTCACCAAATTGGACCAGCGCATGCGGGAGAGACGTTCTGAGCGCCTTCAGTCTCCCCGTCCTAGTTGGACATTTCCAAGATCTACCTCTTCTCCACCATCTGTCCCAGCTCCGTCAGCCTCTGCCACCCAGGAAGCAGAACCCATGCAGTTGGGCTTGGTCCGTGCCCCTCTTACCGCAGAAGAACGTCTGCGCAAACGACAGGCCAATCTGTGCCTTTATTGTGGGGCCTCAGGCCATTTCCTCCGCACCTGTCCCGTGAGACCGAGTAAGTCCTACCGACAATACATTATGAACTATCAGTCTTCTGGGTTCTCTCAGACTTATGTCGCCCTCTTTGTCTCCTTACAGCTGCCGGAAAGGGAAACTCGACTATCAGCCATAATTGACTCCGGAGCCTGCAGCTGTTCCCTCGATGCTGCATTAGCTACCAAGCTACAGGTACCACTCATCCCGAAGAAACAAAACCTTCAGGTACATCTGGCCGATGGATCACTTCCCCGTTCTGGACTCATGACCCATGAAACCCAACCTATTCTGGTTACCACAGACTCTGGCCATCAGGAACTCTTACAGTTTGACATCATTCCATCCCCAATGTTCCCCATCATCTTGGGGCTTCCTTGGCTGCAGACCCACGAACCTCAAATCAACTGGAGGAAGAGGGAGGTGTCCTTCCTGTCTCAGCACTGTGCTCAACACTGCTTCCTCCCAGCTGTGGCCTCCTTTTCTGCTATTTCACCTTCACCAGACAACCTCCTGCATGTACCTCCAGTCTATCTGGAATTTAGAGATGTCTTTGACAAACAACAGGCAGAGTGCCTAGCACCACATCGGCCCTACGACTGCCCCATCAACCTTTTACCTGGATCAGAAATTCCTTTTGGCCGCATCATTCCACTTTCCGAGACTGAGTTGAAGGCCCTCAAGGCCTACATAGACGAGAACCTGGAGAAAGGGTTCATTCGCCCTTCCTCCTCACCGGCCGGAGCTGGTATCTTTTTTGTGGGAAAAAAAGATGGTTCCCTGAGACCCTGCATCGATTACAGGGAACTGAATAAGGTCACTATCAAAAACCGCTACCCCCTGCCTTTGATTCCAGAGCTGTTTCAGCACTTCAGGTCTGCCCGGGTCTTCTCCAAATTGGATCTCCGTGAGGCCTACAACCTCATCCGAATTCAGGCAGGAGATGAATGGAAGACAGCTTTTAGGTCCAGATTTGGGCACTATGAGTACTTGGTGATGCCCTTTGGGCTCTGCAACGCCCCGGCAACATTCCAACACCTAGTAAACGATATTTTTCGCAAGCACCTTGATGATTTTCTGGTTGTTTACTTGGACGACATTCTCATTTTTTCTGCCACCATTGAGCTTCACCAAGTACACGTCAAACAAGTCCTCACCATCCTTAGGAGACACAAGCTTTACCTCAAGGCAGAGAAGTGCGAATTTGAAAAATCCACAGTACAGTTTTTGGAGTTCATCATTTCCACAGGTGGGGTCTCTATGGACCCACAGAAGGTTAAAGCTATATTGGAGTGGCCGGCTCCTGTGGACAAGAAAGGGGTACAGCGGTTCATAGGATTTTCAAACTTCTACCGGAGGTTCATTGACGGCTTTTCATCCACTGTGGCACCTATCACCAACATGACCCATCAGAGCAGTCAGTATCAGTGGACCCCAGAAGCCCAAGAGGCCTTCACCCAACTAAAAATTTTGTTTTCCTCTGCTCCCATTCTGCGACATCCAGATCCAGCCCTACCATTTGTGCTGGAGGTGTATGCGTCTGAAACGGCCACGGGAGCTATGCTTTCCCAAAGACTGGGCCCCAAGGCTCTTCTGCACCCCATAGCCTTTGCTTCACTGAAATTAAGCCCTCCAGAGAGGAATTATGACTTCGGGGATAGAGAGTTGTTGGCCATCAAATTTGCTTTGGAGGAGTGGAGGTACCTACTGGAGGGGGCTTCCCATCCTGTCATGATATGGACAGACCATAGGAATTTGGAGTACCTCAGAACAGCCAAACGTCTGAGGCCTAGACAAGCCCGATGGGCCCTCTTCTTTTCAAGATTCAATTTCCATATTTCATACAGACCCGGCTCAAAAAATGGGAAGGCAGATGCCCTCTCCAGGATGTTTCATGAAACACCCCAGGAGACCGAACCCAGTACTATTCTCTCCCCGCAAAATTTCTTCTCTCTCATCTCTCAACCGGACCTGATCTCCGCCATTAAGGCGGCATCCAGTCAACCTCCTGACCTCGGAACCCCCTCAATGGAGGAACACGATGGCTTGCTCTGGGTACGAGGAAAAGTATTTGTCCCTGTGGAAGCAAAACCTTTGACCCTCAGAACCTTCCATGACCACAAACTGGCAGGACATTTTGGGGTCTTTAAAACAAGTGAGCTAGTCTCCCGTTACTTTTGGTGGCCGGGGTGGAGACGGGACTGTAGGGACTATGTCTCCTCCGGTGTCACGTGCCAACGCAACAAGGGAGCGAATGCCAAGGCCTGGGGTCTGTTGAGGCCCCTGTCCATTCTTGAATGCCCATGGGCAGAAATATCCATAGACTTTATTGTGAACCTGCCTCCCTTGGGGGGGTTCACCACCATCCTGGTCGTGGTCGACCGACTATCAAAGATGGCACACTTTTTACCAATGATTGGGACCCCCTCTGCTTCCGCTACGGCTGATGTGTTCTTCAAGGAAGTTATTCGGCTTCATGGCTTACCTGCAAGTGTCACCTCGGATAGGGGTGCCCAGTTCACTTCCAAGTTTTGGCGTGAATTATGCAAATCCCTGGAAATTAAAATCTGTCTCTCCTCGGCTTATCACCCCCAGAGCAATGGCCAGACGGAGAGGACGAACCAGCCACTCGAGCAGTACCACCGCTGCTTTTGTTCAGAATCCCAGGGTGAGTGGTCCAGCCTTCTACCTTATGCGGAATTCACCTATAACAATGCAGTCCACACTGCCACCAATCAGACGCCCTTTTGGGCCAACTTTGGGTTCCACCCCTCTTTTCTATCAGGATCTCTCCCTGAAATATCCGTTCCTGCGGTCCAAGACCGGATAAGCTCCTTGCAGCAGAACTTTCTGAGGATACAGGAGGCTATGCAAAAGGCCCAGGAAGGGGGTATGAGAAGTATTATAACCAGGGAAGGAAGGAGAACCCAGCTTTCAAGGTGGGTGAAGAAGTCTGGCTGTCATCCGTTAATCTCAGGTTGGCCATACCCGCACGAAAATTGGGGCCAAAGTTCATTGGCCCTTTCAAGATCAAATGGATGGTCAATCCCGTGGCCTTTAAACTCTCTCTATCTAACTCCTACAAAATACACCCGGTATTCCATGCCTCCCTCCTGAAGCCTGTCATTCCCAGTCCTTTCCCGGGCAGATCAGAGCCACCACCTCCACCAGTGCTTGTTGATGGTGAAACAGAATTCGAAGTGGAAAAGATCTTGAGTTGCAGGAAAAAGGGGAGACAACTCCAATACCTAATCAAGTGGAAGGGGTACCCCCCCTGAGGAGAACTCTTGGGAACCTTCCGGAAATTTACATGCCCCGCGCCTAGTCCAGGCTTTCCATCTTGAACACCCAGAATTGATGGCTAGTTTGGGCGTCCAGAGGCCACCCCTCGGGGGAGGGCACTGTCAGGAGAATTCGCAGCTCAGTGCCGGGTGCCGTGCGCCCGTGCACATGCGCGGCGGAACGGCAATCCGGTGCATGCGCATTCGTGGCTCTGCTCTCCGGCGCACGCACATGCGCACTAGTGACCCTTAAGGACTGCCTATTTAAGGAAGACCCTGTGTGCAGTCCAGCGCTGGCTTGTCTTCAGCTTCCTGCCTAAGCTTTGACCCTGTGATCGGAATACCTGCTGTGACTCGGATTGCTTTTTGACCTTGCTGCCTTCTCATGCGCTTGACCTTTTGGACTGTGTACCGGACTTTCCTGCTTGTTTGTCTCCTGCCCTTGAACCTCTGCTTGTGACCCGGATTTGCCTCTTGTCTCCAGCCCCTTTGAACCTCTGCCTGTGACCCGGACTTCCCAGTGACATCCTGACCAGTCACCTGGCCTTCACGCAAGGCTCCTCCCTCTAGTTGGGTAGCCTGTGCCTCTCTGTGCCATCCACCTCCTGTCTCACCTCCAGGGGGCGGACTGCGCTCAGTCGCAAGGGTGAACCACTCTCGGCATCTCAGCCTCGGTAAGTACTTACCTGACACTTATCTGGTTCTAGATCAAAATAGGCCTTTTGGGTTCTCCTGTTAGAAATGGGGCCAACAGACCCACCCACTGCTCTTTTGACCATCCCTCGCGGACAGCAACTCTCTCAAAAGTCGCAAGGTATGCCTCGACATCATCAGCAGGTGTCATTTTCTGTAGGTGGTAGGAGGCACAGTCTTTGGTTCTACCAGCACAGGAGATGAGGGCCCCTTTTTCAGTTCCATTAGAGCCTCTGCGAACTGCCGGTTCATTTCCTGTTGGGCTGCTTGTTGTGCTGCAGCGACCGCCTGTTGTGCTGCAGCGGCCTCTGCGACTTGGCGGTTGGTTTCCCACTGAGCTGCATTGGCCTGTAGCAGGGCCTTTATCATTTCCTCCATCTTCAGAAAAATTGCCCGCTGAATCCACCACGTGTGGGAGAATTAGCTTGTGGGGATCACCTTTTCTGAATGACAGTCAACAACCGAGCACTTTCCTAAAAATTTGGCGGATGCCAGGTTTATTTACAGTAGGTTTGCAAAATAAAACAAAACAGTAAATTAAATCCTTGCTGTCCGGCGCTAACTAAACAAATAATCTCCTCTCTATACAGTGCAGGGCTGGTCCCTGTCACCCACAAAACATGAGGTAAAGCAAACCTTTTCAGTCCAATATGAAGAGCTCCTCTCACTCAGGTTCCTTCCTGAGTCTCAACACCAGAGCCCTGCTGTGCTCTCTTCCTGGTTATTTAAAGTCCATCTGACTGTGGACTCCAGTGGACCAGAACATCCGTACCGGAACCCAGCCTGCCACAGAGGCTGGAAAACACGGGCCGGATTCTGGTTTAGTTCCTTACAATGTAACGAATGCGAGGTGAAATGTACCTATGATCGCGTATCTCACCTCGCATACCGTCACAATATATATATATATATATATATATATATATATATATATATACAATAAATTTAGGAAGCGATCCCCCTGGGGAAGACACGTGACCCTGTGTCGACATGCGTAGGGGAGGGGCCAGGACGGTGAAGGCACTCGGGTTCTACATAGATTTAGGAGCTGATCGGGATATTTGGATGTGCGGCTCTGTGTTGCACAGTCACTTGATGGACTATTTTTTGTTTTTGTTTTGTTATGGACTTTTTTGTTCAATATGCACTTTTTATGTGTTAGTGGCTTTTATATTGATTGTTTCCGTCAGATGCTCTCTGTTATCTCATGACTTAGTGCTGGACTTTTTATATATTTATATACATAATAGGGAGCTAGGATGATTGCTGATTGTTTTTTCATACTGTCTGTGCAGGAAATGCCCACAACCCCTCCCATAACTGTGTACAAACTTAGAAAAATCCTGCCTACTGTTTGGGAGGGGTATAGTAGGGCAAAGGCAGATGACATAGTTCTGGCTCCTTCTACAGGACAAAAACTAAAATCATGGCAAATACTGTACCAGCAACTTGTGCAAAGATGATGAAATGTAAAATTGATGTACATCAGCAGATAGGAGGGAATAAGGGAATATTTTTAAACCTCATACTAAACCTTATACTTCAGCTTTAAACCCCCTCACAATCTATTAACTGTGCATTACCCATATTTTCTCTCCTGCACTCTCAAAAATGGATCAAAATGTAAATAATAAATAAATCACACCACATTTTTGACAAGTCCTTTATTAAAAGAAAAAAAAAATCAATCGTCAGTTGCAGTGTTCAGTAAAGCAGATCCTCTTCAATCATGATGAACAACGTCTGCCAACTCACCAAAAGAAAAAACCCACTGACCAACAGACACATAATGCTGACAGTTCCAATGCCACTAATGACAGCCCTGGTCACCTCAACTAAATGTAAAAAAAGGGGGAGGGTGTATACCCAGTGATGTAATTGAATAAATATGGACAGAAGGTTCCACTGAAACACAAACTGGGGGCTATTAGAACTTTGCAACATTGGGCTGAGTTTACTAAAACTGGAGAGTGCAAAATCTGGCGTGCTTTCTCTCCCTCCGCACTATAGTGAGCAAATTTGTGTGGCAAAAACCCGCTGACATAAAATTCTATGTGCCCCCAAAGACAGGGGAGGTTTGGGCCTCCCCGACTTTCAAACGTATCACAATTCCTCACTTCTCTCCAGACTCCTTGAATGGTTTCCGAGGCCCCTGATCAAACCTTCAATCTCTGTGGAACTAGACATGGCACAAATTGATCTAAGAGCCCTTTTATGGGGATATAACACTAAATTCCGCTCACTCCCTGGATTATCCCCGCTGACAATCGCAGCTCTCACCCTCTGGTATAACAAGGCCAGTAAACTTGCACTTACTACAGACCCAGGCCCTCTTTCCCCCTTATTTGATAACGCAACCCTTCTCACCTCCCTGTCCAGGGAAAACTTAGGCCTACAGCCAATCAATTCGTCCACCCTTCAACAGGCCACTTCCGACCCGCGTCGGACCCCCCACCTCACACGAATACGGATTGGTTATCTACACTCTCGTTGAACCACCTCAGCAGATCCCTGCATCTCTCGGGCCAGGCCCACAGACAACTCACCAACTTCGAAACAATGTGTGGTCTCTCTCCGACCCCTAGACACACCCTGTCCCTCATATATAAAGACATACAGTCTCATCAATATGAATCTCTCCCTGCATACACTCACAAGTGGACCCGCGACCTGGAGGTAGACATCTCCCCTGCCCAGTGGCGCACGTCATTTATTCATACGCACCAAGCCTCCAGGTGAGGATTCACACAGGAAAAGAATTTTAAGCTACTCTCAAGGTGGTACAGAGTCCCATCCTCGGTACACAAGATGTTCCCCGATACTACAGACACCTGCTGGAGATGTCACGGAGGACAGGGATCGTACTTTTGGGACAATGTGTTTAAGACTTACAACGATATGTACCAAACTACACTAACCCCTTCCCCCATGATTGCTCTATTATCCATCATCCCTGCAAAATCTGGCGCAGCTCTGCAAAGAAACCAATTGGCTTCCAGGTTTTTTGTCAAAGCTTAATTGAACAAGCTGAAGTTAGAAACTGATTGGCTGCCATACACAACTGCACCAGATTTTGCGCTGTCTGGTTTTAGCAAATCAACCCCACAAAGTCTAAAGACAAAGAACACAAACTTCTCAGGAGTTCTTCAAACGTTTGTGGCTACCCTGGCTTTTTCTTCCATTAAAACATTAACTAGGTCAAGCAAAAACCAAAGACCATCGAACAGAGAGAAGAAGCAGAACACACAAAGTAATATAGTCACTGAATATCTAGCTGGACAGTGGGAAAACCCCAAAAGGATATTTAACAAATATTGCATCTCTGTGTCTTTTAAGCCCAGGAATGCACTGATACATAAGGTTGTACATCAAAAAGACCTAACAACCAAGGGAAATAACTTGATATATGTTGTGCAGTGTAGTGAAGAATGCAAAGCCCTGTACATTGGGGAGATGGAGCAACCTCTCAACAAATGAATGCCCTGACACAAAGCGGCAAATTTTACAGGTCAAGTTCCTATACCTTGAAGAAGAAGTAAACACTGATGGGTTTTACTTCTTCTTTATTCCCATGCAAAGTAAAAGCATAATGGGCTAGTATGCATTGCATACGTTTGAAAAAGGGCTAAATTCACTTTTTTTTAACAGAAAAAAAAAACCGCAGAGGTGATCAAATACCACCAAAAGAAAGCTCTATTTGTGGGGAAAAAATTATAAAAATGTCATTTGGTTACATTGTTGTATGACCGCGCAATTGTCATTCAAAATGCATCAGCGCTGAAAGCTGAAAATTGATCTGGACAGGAGGGGGGTTTAAGTACCCAGTAAGCAAGTGGTTAATATAGGCTTACCTGTAGGTAAAACTGGTTGTACAGGGTTTACAAACACTTTAAGGAAAAAGGGTGTTTCTTAAGGTGCAGATTTTGAACAGAAAGGGCAACTGGTTTACAAGAGATGTGAATGAGGCCATCTACATCAAACTGGTACAACCAAATAGGGGTTTTGACAACAATTCACTCTTTCAGCAAGGTAGGTCTAAGGATTACCCATTATGAAACCTTCTTGATATCAAGGATAGAATTATGTAACTAGTACAGGGTGATTCTAGTAATTTTTACACCTACCATTCTGTCTTTAGACAATAGCAACTGCTATTCTATGGTAATTGGATTAAGGTGTTGGTGCTACCTGTTTGCATATACAGTATTTTTGGGGTATTTATGGGGTATTTTTCTGACACTCATTAGAACTAAAGAAGTCCAGCTGAATGAGACTAACTACTGCTAAATATATCATGACCTAGATAAATGAAAACCTTCATCTAAAGTTTAATCCAATGAACCTAACTTACCTTCATACGCAACATTGTGACTGTAAAGCATATACCTGACCTTAGGATATTAGTTTTGTGTTATTAAATGTTTTTACAAACGCGTTAACTATTCCCTATTTAATATGAAGTATTCTGTGGATATATGTAAAAAAACATAGATATACATGACTGTCATCCAAGTATAGTATTCACATGGCAATATAAGAATAAATGAACATTGGAGTTGGTTATGGAATCAGGTATCCTAAGTTGTTTCCTGGGATCCTATTTGATCCTAATTCAGCTCTGCCTATCTTATTTTTTTTTCCATTTTGGGAGGAACCTATGCACCCAGATGCAAACTTCCTGTAAGTAATTTAAGCCGTAAAAGTTGTGCTAAGCATGCTGTCAAAAAAGGTTATTGTATCCTGTATATTTTGTTCAGTATTTGTCAGCAGGTTAGATAACAGCTGCACAACAGTAAATTTTCCATGTTGATTCTTTTAAGTGGTAATATAGATTTTCAGTAACATTTCAAATGCAATCCCATGGCCCTCTTCCAAATTACATAAAAGGAAATCATAAAATACAGTAGTTCCTAAAGTCAGTGATTTTTTTACTCAACGTGTAGCTGAAAATAAAAATATCAGCGAGAATTATTGGCTAACATAAGCAATTACATCACATTCGGATATTTCACAATTAAATATACACACAACCTACACAGGCTGTTAAGTGATCAATTTTCTTTTTCATTGAATTATTAAATAGATCCAAGTTCTCCTTAGTTGACTAAGAAAGTTGACAACAAGTTACTGAGGCATTCTATAGGTTTATAGACCAGACATGCAGAAAGGCTCCAAAGTTAGAGAAATTCATATATTACAGTGTTTTGCACTGTAAGGTTATAATTTTGTCAAACTTTATTAGAGATGGTAATTAATGAGCTGTAAAGCCTGCTAGTGCATAACCAGTAAAGGAGCTAGTCTTGTTCAAATCTACAGTTCATAAATTTATTGCTACTCCTTTTTTCATTTATTAGTGTGGAGAGCACTCTGAGAGCATATTAACTACACAGTGCTGAAACTATCAATGCATAAAAGGAGAAGTGAAGGAACTGGGGTTAGTAAAATAAAGAAATTTGATATCAAGTTGTGGACAGGGTCAGAACCCCGAATTTCTGTTGTTTTTTTTTTTTTTCTAGTTGTCCTTTTTCAGAAGAAAAAACCCCACAATACTAAAACTTGTTTTGCAAGGAGTTTTTTATATGGTGGCTTAAAAGGTTAATATACGCCGCTCCTCCTCCAGAGAAAGGGGGATTATTTCAAAACTTTACTGCATGCTCAACGAGTTTGCTCTAGCAGAAAAAACCAAACAGATGCTTAGCTGGGAAACCGACACAGGCCTTACCTTTGAACCTCATGAATGGTCAGAAATGCTAGCTAACATGTTTAAAAACACAAGATCATACTCAGTACGTGAAACAGCAGTTAAACTACACACAAGGTGGTATATGACACCCACCAGAATTCACGCCATATATCCTGCAGTATCACCACTATGCTTCAGAGGTTGTAACGAACTAGGCACACTAACACATATTTTCTGGAGTTGTAACCATCTTAACTCTATCTGGCAGAAAGTTTCCTGCAAAATATCCTCTATCGCAGGTCGTTCGATCACCCCAACGTTACAAATGTGTTTATGTTTCTCTTCCATTCCCAATATCCCCGCACCCTGTGAAAAACTAATTTTTACCCTCTTTGTTGCCGTACACTGGGTTATAGCTTTCAATTGGCGCTCCCCAGCTCTCCCTTGGTCACAAGTCCTTGCCAGAATGGAAGCAATTAAACTTTCAGAACGTATCCACCACACTTTGTATGATACTTTACATATTTTTAATAGCAAATGGATACACTGGAATGCAACAATCTGTGATTAGAAAAATGCCAGATACCCACAGAGAAAGATAATGTATATTGAATGTTCTTTCTTCTTTTTTTTTTTTTTTTTTTTATTTTATTTTTTTTGCAACATCCCCTTTTCTTTATGTCCCTATTCCCCATCATATAGCGAAATACCATATCTTGTTCATGTTTCTGAACTTTGTCTGACACAGTTACTGTTTTCCTTTTTATGTTTTTTCAATAAAACTTTTGTAAACAAAAAAAAGGTTAATATACAGTGGCTTGAGAAGGTTATTTACTACACATGGAAAAGGGTTTTTACTACACATGGAAAATGTTATTTACTATACCTGGCACAGCATTTCTGTGTGCCTTGTATGCATTTCAATACTTAAAGCTGAACTCCAGACGGCCATACAAATTTGTCGCATATGCCACCCCACCAAACACCAACATTTTATGGCTGACCAGAATATAGCTTTCCTTTTCAATTATTACTGTAGCATACCTTTAACCACCTCCAAAACACTGTATTGTAAAAATACAGTAGCGGGGCAGTAGACATGTATTTCTGGAGTGCCTTCTATTAACAACGTTCCCACTGTCATTAGAAAGCTCAGATCACAGTCACGATGTACAGTTGTGGGGTTAAGGTTCCACTAAACACCAATGGTAGGATTTTTTTTTTTTTTAGGTAAAGAAATGAAAGGTTAATGCATGCAAACCCAAACATTTCATATTTTTTTCCTTTATACAGTAAAAAAAAATTCCAGTAGTTTTAAACCACCTCCTTACACCTTGTAAACACTACTAGTTTTATTCGATTCAACCCAGCGGGTTGAATGACAGCTCATCTCCTCTGCTGAGCTATTGTGTTCTGACAGAGGGACGCCCCCCACCAGAACACTTCGGTCAGCCCTCTCAGTCATTGGCTGAGAGGGCTGACCAGGAGCCGGTCGGCAGACCTTTTTCAGTCATGAGGCGGCTTCTGTCGAGCCAGCTGCCATACGCATGGGCCAAATGCCGGCCGGCATCGGCTGGTTCAATAGAAGCCAGCCGACATTCAGCCCATGTGTACTAGGCTTAAAGGCAAAACATCTGATCTACTTTTGCAAGGTCAGTAACTCTGGGAGAACTGAAGCTGTTGGATTGCGATAATAACCAAGGGAACTAGTAATTTTAGAAGGAGAAGTCAGCAATGGTAGCCTATGTCTTTTTTTTTCAGTACAGATTTCCTTTAAACAAGGACAAAACTGGAGACATACACACTTAACTTCAACCATCCAATCAAGATTTAGACGCTGCTCAGCTAGTCTAGTCTAAAATATAAATCCTAGACATCTCATCAGCTAAACAACATAGTCTAACAATAATACTATCTTGACTTGAATATGCTCTCAAGAACTTGCTGACTTAAAGTTTTATACATTTTTTTAGTTTTATTTTTTTATTAAATTATGGTTGTTTTCATACATTTATGTTTTCATAGTACCTAAATGAGAAATACATTCCAGATGTACTGTAAAGCTACACATCCTTACAAAGAAATGGGTTCTCATATTCTCATAAATCACAAAGGATTTCAAAATAGCAATATTGCAGATTCCAGGTACTCACATATGCTACGCCTGGGATACCAAATTTCACAAATTAAATAAAATTAGGTTTTAATGTTTATAGATAAATATATATTTGGTAGTGAATTGAGAAAACATTTTGAATGAAATGAGTTTAAAGAATACATTGTTTAAACAGGAGACACAGTGGGAACGTAACAATGTCTGTGCACTGATCACAAGTGTTGTAAATGCTTACTTCCAAAAATCTATAAAAACATAACAGGCAATTATCAAGAAAGCAATCTGCTGCCTATTATCCAACATATACAGTACATAGTCGATTAATGACCAGTCTGTGGGGTACAGAAGACTGAAGAACACCAGTATCTGAAGATAGGTCTGTTGCTAGGTTAAATTTGTGTGCCATTAATGTGCTAAAAGATATTTAACTAAAAACATATGTGTAAATATTAGGCTGCCCAGTTCAACTCAGACACCCATGCTGAATTTGTGTATTTGTGTAAGGGACAAAGAATAAGACCACATACATAACTTGTCTGGTTATATTTTCACCACATACATGGGGGCCTGTCCAAATGGTATAATAGTTGATAAGTAGTATGCTTCCTATCACCATGCTCCTCAAAAAATGTTCAATCCAAAGGGCCTCCCTTGTTTGATAATTGATGTTGTATAGTCATTATAGAGCAAACCTGTGATTTTTCCATGCAGGGCAAAGCTTTAGGTTTGCTTTGATGTTCCCCCACCGCAGTAACGCATACTCACCTTTCCCTTTCCTCACCACTCCATTCAGCCATCAAGAGCACATAAAATGAGTGAACATATGACTCAATGCCGTTCTTTTCATGTTACAACACGGTTATTTGCTGACTGGTTCATAGCTGTCACATAGGCATACCTCCCAGATTTTGCAGGACTGTCCCATATTTTCAGTCCATGGTCCTGTGTGCTTTGCTGTTTAATCACAACAGCAGGTCCCTACTGCCAAAGCTCAGAGCACTGCACTGGACAGAGATGTGTATTACACCCTAGCTTGGAACTTTCTGAATTTCCCTTTACAGGAGGAGGAAGGAGAAAACAGCATAATTTGACACAGACTTCAGTGCAAAGTAAGTGTTTTCCACTGACACCAATGTTTACCCCACACACCCAGTGGGCACTATTATTTTTTTCACACTGCGCTGGGCATTATTGTTTTCCCCCACCACCCACTGGGCACTATTGTTCCTCACCATCCCCTGCTGGGCATCATTGATCTCCTCCACCACCCACTGAGCACTATTGTCCCCCCGAGCACTTATTCTCCCCCAATTTTGCGGGGCATTATTGTTTTCCCCCGATGCCTCATTGGGCACTCTTTTTCCTCCACCACCCCCAGTGGGCACTAATGCCTCTTCCATTGGCCACTATTGTTCCCCTCATTAAGCCATATATTTCTCCCCCACCTTCTACTGTGCACTACCCCCCCCCCCCCACTGATATCTATAAACCAAATGGTGCCACGCTCCTATATAACCAAAGTGTAATACTGTTCAATAGTGTTACTGTCTTTTTAAATCAGTGATATCATCCAAAAAAAAAGTCTATATCAAAAACAAAAGATTGTGAAAAAATTAAAATGTAAGCAAATAAAGCAGTTCAGCAACTCCAACAAAGCGTGAATCTGCTGTAAAGTTCTTTATGTTCCTTGAGGAAAAACTTTTTTACAAGTGTCTACCACTCTGTGCTGCAAATATCTTCATGCAATAGTGATTTTCTCTTCACCAGATGTGCCCTCACCTGGGGGATATGACCAATGGATGCTCTGTATGTGCCTTTTTCCCACCATAGAGGATCTTTAGTATTGTTCCAATATTATGGATACCGCTGGGTTTTTTCTCCACTCCTTGGTTTCACCTCCAGCTCTGTAGTCTTCCTGTAGTGCTGTGTGCTCACGCTGCTGTACTGGGAGGATCAACTAATCCACACCCTTCACTGACATCACTGAGCAGGATCTGCCAGAGGGTTGGACTGGACCCTGGGCTTACATCAGCTACAACTCCCAGAGATCTCTGCCTACCTCCTCCTTCCATTGAACTGTCATCCAGACCTACCTCTGTCCCAACATTCTGGTATGACCTTTTCAAGGACAGCTTTTGTTTCTTCCTGTGCTAATTTTGCTGGTGCCTGGAGGAATAAGACCTAACATTTGAGTCTCCGTAGACCATTGGTCATCCCAGCTCATCTGTCTAGCATACTTACAATGGACTTCATTGTGGAATTCTTGCTATAGGAAGTTTAAAGTTAATTTTTTGTGGTGGTGGACAGGCTCACCTGCATGGTGTATTTCATACTTACATAAAGGATGCTCCCTTGGCTCCATCTTTATCTGATATTTCTGTGTCAGGCAGATGATTCCAATTGACCTCAGGAATATGGTGAGAGTTTTGCAAACATTCAATATACATGTCATTCGCGAGGTACCACCCACAGATGAATGGAAAAAAATGAGAGGAAAAATTTAAATTTGAGAACAAAACTTCAGATGTTTCTCCTCTGCAGCACAGAACAGTTAGGCCTCTTTACTTCCGATTGCCCAATTTGCATACAGCACCTTTAAGCCTAGAGACCTGGTGATTTTCACGTTCAACCTGAAGCTGAGTTGTCCTCCAAGGAAGCTTGGTCCTAGATTCATTGGTCCATTTTCAATTCTGTAAATTTTTGATCCAGTTGTGGTTAAGCTTTCACTTCCAGAGAAGGTCCATATGATGCTTCATATCTTTTGCTCGAAGCCCGTAGCTCAAGATCCCTTTTTGAGCAGATCAGACCAAACGCCACTAGCTCAGCAGGTGGAAAGGGATGTGAATGGCCTCAGCCCTAAACTCCTCCTAAGCCATGTACTTCTGATGCATTTTGCCTCGCCCACTAGGGCTTAGTCATAAAGCTCACCTCTATAACTAAGCCCCCATGAGTGGGGTGAAATACATCAAAGGGGCATGGCTTAAGTAGAGTTCAAGGCTGAGGCCATTCACATTCCTCCCCACCTGTTAGTGGTGTGCAGTGTGCAGTGTCTCTCATCCCCTTAAACATTTTTGGGAGCCTGCAAGCATTGTCCATGCAACCAGATTGCAGAACACCTTACAGAACTTCCAATAGTACTTTCACAATTCCTGGCAGGACTTCCAGTGATAGATGCAAAATCCCAGCCTGGGTCTTCCATAATTCCCTGAAACAACACTGATGTGTCCACTGACCAAAGGTTATTTAAGCACCAGCCTTTTAAGTGACTGAAGCTGTGTCTTATTGCCAGCTATCCATTGTTTAAAGAGCTATTATAATTCCTGATTGCCTTGCTCGTTGCTGACAGGGATTTTACTTACTACTCTTGTGCCTGCTGCCTGCCCTTGAACTGTGGATCTGACTACACTTTTGTATTTCACCTGCTCGGTTCAATCGCAAGGACCACGACCTAGTGACAGTTTGTAGCAAAGAAAACCAGTACCACCGGTTTCCACCCCATCTCCACCATCAGGATCTCTGGAAGGCCAGCTGTTACTTGGATGAGCCTATGTTACCTTGGGGAGGCAAAACAGTTTACACTATGCATGAAAGGTCAAGATTATGTCAGGTGGTACTCTTCTCCATTAGCTGCCTCCTGTAAATACTGTGGAAATATAATTGGGAATCTATATTACTGCTCTGCCCATGGTTTAATACAGAAAGTGCTAGAGCTAGCATTTTTCCAGGCAACCATGGATGCAATCTCCAAACGTCACGAGAAGAGCAGAGTACCAGAAAATTGAGGCAGATCCATTACTTTAGCCAGAAGGGACTGCAAGAAAAAATCCATTCAGGTTTCACAGCAAGGGGAATTAAAAACGATGCATGTGACTATTTTAGAATACTTTATTGTCCATCCTAATGACAAAAAAACAATGTGACATCTATCACTGCCAAAGACTCTTTCTACCAATAGACAAGGGACAGTTTTGTTCCAAGATATGCCCTACAGTTGAGGAATGAAAAGAGATTCACACCTTACCTGCTGGTCATTCACCTATCGGAGGTTTATTACCAATAGGCACAATTTACTAAGATGGATGAGATTTCTCAGGGCTGGTTTCCTGATGAAGACAATAGTGGAATAGGGGAGAGGGAATAAGTCTTCACTAACACAGTTGTGTGTGTACATTTTAGCTTGGGCTATTGACCTCTGTAAACAAGATACATGGTGAACAGATATAGTTTGGCTGCCAAAGGGTTTGGTTCTGTTTAACCAGTCCTTTGAATTTAAAATAAACACTGCACAGTGCACATCAAGAAAGATTACCCTACTATTATCTGTAATCTCTGCACTGTTTCCTGGGTCACTTCCTTCATTATTGACAGATGGAGTGCTGTTGATTCTATGTCCTGTGTGCAAGTATGAGGGGGACAGATGACAAAGGAAGCTACAGAGTTAAATATTTATTTATATAAATATAAATATAATAAATAACTGTAATAATAAAAAAAAATGACTGTCACTTGTCTTAGTGTGGCAGAGGTATACAACTCAAAATGTGCTAAACTGAATTGAAAAATTCCAAATCCTTCGGCAGATAAAACAGTAAATATGTATGTGTTTCAAATGTGTATTCAGCTGCATTCATGCTTCAGTCCTGGTTCACACATATGCGATGCGGGAACCAGCGTGATTCCTGTGTTCACACTGCCCTCTGCGAACCACTGCAAGTGTCATTAGAAAGTTAATGACACCCCCATATTGGTTCGCAGATCACAGTGTGAACTGTAAAATGGTACAGGAATCGGATAGCATTGGTGTGAATACCCATGCGATCTGATTCCAGTGCAGATGAAAAAAAGGGTTCTGCACCATTTTGGTGGGAACCCAATTTCAGCCATACAGTTTGTATGGCTGAATTTGCATCGCACAGACATCACATGTGATCTGCACAGCAATGCGGTGCGAATCACATGCTATGTCCGTGTTCACACCAGTGTGAACCCAGCCTTAAACTCAATTGAATTGTAATTACTGTAATGCATTGAGGTTGTGATATAGATTTAAAAATGCTGCTGATTTTGTTTTTTCGTTTTTTTCAGTTGTTAAGTGCTGTGGCAAGGGTTAAAATGCCCCTTGCTGGTAGCACACTGGAAAGATGATTAGAGAGGGAGAACTCTGAATTAAGTGTGCAGGGGGGGCATGTCTCCAACTTGGTGCCATCACAAGGTATTTTAACCCTTGCTGCTACATTTGCAGCTAAACAACAAAAAACAATTAAAGCAGCAGCATATTTATTACTGTATATGCAGCCTGACCGCATTAAAGTAAAAAGTATACAGGATTTGATTGGGCTGTAATGCTTTTCCTACCAGGCAAGTACATCCATGCTGAGATAACATCTCTAAATGGGAAATAATTGTTTCTCTTTCCTTTGCTTACATATAATTTGTAATTCACTTACCTATGTCATAAAAGAATGGAATCAACAACATTTAATTTGTGTTATTTTTTCTTTACAGTTTTGTTTCAATACAGCTATAAACTCCATGACATTATGACATTAAAAATAAAATCTAGTCTAGACAATATGCAACTATTAACTGTGTTAGCAGTGTTTGATTTTTTTGCCCTAAATTAGAATTTAATAGCGATTGATATAACACTGAATTTTCTTATCGCAGTACTAAAAAGCAGCATATGTAAGAAATGTTGAAATTGGCAAATGGATATTTCTTTTATACTACTAAGATTTTGTCTTAATATATTATAGTCATGATAAATTCACAACTTTATATAGCTCTATCTATAACATTCAAGATCAGAATAGATCTGTTAAACTAAGCATTGATTTTTTAACAAAAAAATGTAATTGGATAATGAGAATAGTATGCTCTTACATAAAATAGGCACTGAAAAGCACACTATCGGCCAAATAAAACTTAACCATTGTAAGCTGTTCTAAATTAAAATACATCTTGGGCAGGGTAAAGCAGCACTAAGCAGTCCTAAATGTCTGCTCAGGTTTAAAAAATTGCAGCGTTCCAAAATGCGTTGATGTTAATTTGAAACCAGGCTGGCCGCAAATTCAATTTGGATACATAATAAAATGTGAATAAAGTATGTGGATACTTTGGCTTGTTTAATAACGTACTACAAAAATTACAAATGTTCTGGAACCCATAGCAGTAAATTAACTATTAGGTTCCATTAATGTATCAAGCAAATGAGACCAAAGAAAGCAAAGGTCTGGTTGGCTACATATTGCCCTGGCTTATAAATATTCTCTATTAAGGTATTCAGTGCCAGTAGATTGAATAAATATCTTAATTTGAAATGATGCTGAAATTATGCTGTATTAAAAAAATGTGTTCTTGGTTCATATGGCACAAACTGTCTGCATTTAGATATTCATACACATCAATGTTTTTCTTAAAGTATTCTTCACAAACATCTACTACCAATATATTAGAGGTAAAACAATAGGGTTTAGACAAGGTTTCCTGACATATCTAGCACCAGACAGTGGTTTCTGCTGGAGAGATTATTCAATTTCTGTGTACAGTTATAGATCACAGACTAAGGCAGGCCATGGGCAAGATATGAATGACGTCTGATGAGACTGACTTGGGCGGATCAGGGGACACCTCATGTCTAAGGGAAGCAGCCGAAGCTCCTGTCCTAATGATTTCAGTGAGACAGTTTAATTATCCAGGTTTGAAAGTCTTGCCCAATTACTATTGTTTTCTCAAAGGTAACTGGGAAGATGCTTATGTCCCATCCTACTTGCTTTGTAGCATAATTAACCATGTTTAGTAACCAAATATTATGGCCTCTGAGGGTTCTGCCTTAATGTTGGAGCATCTTATGATGTCAAGTCCCATTCTCTTATGGGACTTGACATCTGAGGCAGCATACTGGGTAGGGGATGATTTAGTCAAGCTTAATAATTTAAAGTGTATCCAAACCTTTTTTGTTTGGATAGAGTGTAGAAGCATTAGAACCTCTTTCAGGGTTTTCCTGTTGGCCATGTCCTCTCTGGGTAGGCTCTACCTCTATTTGGTTTGTTGACAATTATCATCAAAACTAAAGGTGATGGGAAAATCCAAAATGTTTGGGTTGGTTAACCAACCACTTTGCAAGTGCAGTTGCACTGTGCAAAGGTATTTTACCCAGAGCTTTGTACATGAAGTGAAGCTCTGCTCACCCATCCAGTCATGTGCAAAAATGCTGCTTTTTTAAAAAAATTCCCTGAATGTGATTGAGTATTCTTTGCAAACTGAAGCTTTCCACATTCACTAAGCTTTGGGGATAATTCCCCTGCAGAATTCAACTACACTTGCAAAGTGAACAGTCTATTTGACTTTAGTAAACCAATCCCTTTGAGCTGCTCTCGAACAGGAATAGACAGACGTTCAATAGGTACAGTTGAGAATTGTCTTAACTGAGATTAATTTAGAGGGATTTTATGTAATTTCCTCTTCTGCCTATGGAAAATAAAGCGAAGGCAGATCTGCCCAATGGGATACAAGCTGTAAAAAAATCCTGATGGGCATTTAAACAATCCCCTACCCTTTCAAAACTGAGAAAAATATTGAGCTTTATATATGCAGTACTTTAAAGAACAACTGTGCTTTTAGGCTAAACCTTGCTAAACCTTGTGGTCAATTAGGTTACAGTAAATAGTGTGGAGGACTTCTATAGAGGTAAGTAAGAAGCTGGGGTGGGGTGTTAGCGTAGCTTAGTTCAGGTGAAGTGAAATTGTGGGTTATAGCAATTTAGTTTAAAAGCACATTTGACCTTTAAGCTTAACTGCCCTGGAATTCCAATCAGGCGCTGGCTGTGATGACGCTAAAGCGCCGCTAGGTTTAGCAGCGCTTTACTGCCATTTTAGTGGCATTTTTTGGTCGCTAGCGGGGAGCTTTGGTAGTGGTGGCCATTGATTTTAATGGCAGGGGCGTTTTGGGAGCGCTGTATTAACCACTCCTAAACAACCCCAAAGATGAAGGACTTTTTTTCCTGTCCTGCAAGCGCACTGCCCCAGTGTGAAAGCACTCAGGCTTTCACGCTGGGACTGCAGAAGAGGCAGTTTACAGGCACTTTTCAGGCGCTATTTTTAGCGTAAAAACACCTGTAAAACACCTCAGTGTGAAAGTGGCCTTAGGCTTGTACCCAAATAAAATTGATGTCCTTTTTTTACCCAGAAATAGAACTTTCTTTTGGTGGTATTTGATCACCTCTGCGGGTTTTATTTTTTGCGCTATAAACAAAAAAATACTTTTACATTTTGAAAAAAAACATTATGTTTTATACTTTGCTATAAAACATATCCAATAATTTTTTTTAAAAAATCGAATTTCTTCATCAATTTAGGCCAATGTGTATTCTGCTATATATTTTTGGTAAAAAAGTGTATATTGATTGGTTTGCACAAAAGTTATAACTTCTACAAAATAGGGATGGAGTTGTTGCATTTTTATTTTAAATTTTTTTACTAGTAATTTAACAGGACTGCGGACATCTAACTGACATTTTTGACACTTTTTTGGGAACCAGTGACATTATTACAGTGATGAGTGCTACAAATATGCACTGTTTTTTGTACTAATGACACTGGCAGGGAAGGGGTTAACATCAGGGGAAATCAAGGGGTTAACTGTGTTCTCTGGGTGTGTTTACAAACTGTATGGGGGATGGGCTGCCTGGGATAACACACAGATTCATCTTCCTGCATTGCAGAAAGACAAGATCTCTGTGTGATTCCCTGTCAGAACAGAGATCTCCCTTGTTTACTTTGGCAGATCCCCGCTCTGTCTCTGCGGGGAACGATCATGGGCGGCCGGCGGAGATCGAGTCTGCCAGACCCGCTTATTGACTCCCCCGCTGGCCAATCAGCGCGCACATCCTCACAGGGCAGTGAACGAGCCTGGAGTACAGCTACGGCTATTCACGCAGCTGAGCCAGCTTGCCAACTGTGGCGGCTGGTCGGCAAGCAATTAAAATATAATTTAAAAAAGACATTAAGTTACAAAGTGGCCAAGTGTGTACCAATTATATATATATATATAATGTTTTTTTTTTTTTTCAAAGTAGTTTTTTCTGTTAAAGAAATACCCTCTGAAATATTCTATGCATTTTCCAGTACTCCAGATTTTATTGCGATTTTAATGGTTTCCTGGAGTGCATCTGATCAAGCGAGGATCAAAGGTTTCTGATTATATTTGATGTATAGCCTTAAGGGTTTATAAGTCTTTAGCAGCCTAGTATATATTTGGGGCAAAGGACCATATTTATTTCTTTACTTTAAAGAGAATCTGTGTGAATGTGGTATTTTTTTTTTTTGTAAAAAAATAATTTGTTCATAAAAAAATTGTTCACGTTGAATTTTCCATAAATAGTGATTATGCCTTACTGTTCTTTTTTTCTTATTCTTTAGGTCTGATTTTCTAAAAGGAATTGCAAAAGAGCATTGAAAATTGCTAGTAAGATTATAGAGATGCTTGTGCTGTAGTGTCGCGGGAGCAAGCTGGCCCAGTAATGTACACATTGTAGTTCCCTGGATGCGGTGTGTATTGAACATGCATAAAAGGCTGTTTTGTGACATATACATCCAGATATGTTGCTTTTTACATACATCTGCCCCCTGCCTTATGCTTAAGTGTTGGAGCATGTGCTGCTTACACAACCACATTTATTTGTGAATAGGGATGGGCCCGGTGTTCGATTCAAACCCATGTTCAAATCGAACATCGACCGTTCGTCCGCTCGTCGACGGCAGAACTCTGAGGGCCGTTCGCATCAAATTCGTGTGATGCGAACGGTCCACGATGCACTGCGCCAGTCGCAGTGCATTGCTGGCTGAGGTTTGGCCAAGCATGCACTGTGACCCCGCATGCTTGGCCAATCATAGAGCCAGCGGCGAGGAGAGCAATAATTGCCTGTGGCCAATTATAGCTCAGGGGGTTTAGTAAACGCCCCACACTATATAAGGCCGTAGTGTGTAGTGTGTTCCGGCTTGAGGAACAGTGATAGTGTACTGTACATGTACACAGTATATGTGAATCAATTCTTCTCAGCCTTTGCTTGTGGGGAAAGTGTAGGGATAGAGGAAAAATAGGCAGGGATAGTCTGTTCTTCTCAGTGCTGTTCTCTACCAATCCAGCCATCTGCAGGAGTTAGTGTGTGTGTGTGCGTGCTGTGTGAGTATAGCACAGCAGTAGCACACTAAACCACCTTACCCTGTATCTGCCCTGTTGTCATCTAAGACAGCCATCTGCAGGAGTTAGTGTGTGTGTGCTGTGTGAGTCTAGCACAGCACACTAAACCACCTCACCCTGTATCTGCCCTTCTGCCCTGTTGTCATCTAAGACAGCCATCTGCAGGAGTTAGTGTGTGTGCTGTGTGACTCCAGCACAATATACACTACCCAATTGCTGGTTTTCCCATCTCCCTGCAGGCCATTACAATGTCTGGAAGACCAACAAGGAGAGGCAGACAGTCATGAGCCAAGAAAACAGGGCAAGCAGGCTCTGTGTCTAGAGACAACAGTGCTGGTCGTGGATGCGGTGCATCGTCATCAGCACGTGGCCATGGGACACGATTGTCCTTATTTTCGGCAGCTGGACATGTTGAGCCGCATCATGCCGGTAGGCTTGGGCTTGGTAGAGTGGATGACCAAGCCCTCCTCATCCTCTCTCACCCAGGCTCAGGGTACTGGCAAAGCAGCTGCCAACGCGTACTCAATGTCATCAGGCACCCCTTCCCTAGACCCACCATGTCGCCCTGAGGAGTCCCCCGAACTGTTTGAGCAGATTGTTGGGTACATGCTCCAGGAGGATGCCCAGTGTTTTGAAGGCCCGGATGATGATACCCAGCTAGAGGAAGGCAGTAGCTTGAGCGCAGAGAGAGGGGATGCTCAAGGACAGCAATCTGGCAGTCATGTTCCACCAGCTGCAGCTTACTGCCAGGTTTGCTCCAGTGGTGAAGAGGGAGGGGATGATGAGGTCACTGACTCCACGTGAGTGCCTGAACGGAGAGAGGAGGAGGAGGAGGAGGAGGAGGCGGCACATCTCCAACAAGGCAGGATGCCCTCCGGGGGCCAGCTTGAGACCAGCACACCAACTGAATCACACCGCAGAGCTCCGCCTGTGCAGGGCGCTGCCTCTGCACGTTATTACAAAAGTTCTTTGGTGTGGGCCTTTTTTGAGACGAGTGCATCAGATCGCACCGCTGCTATTTGCAACATATGTCTCAAGCGTATCTCGCTTGGGCATCACAAGCATGACCAGACATATGTTGACCTGCCATGCAGCTCGTTGGCAAGTGCACCTTAAAGACCCACACCAAAGAACAAAGCGAACCTCTCCTTGCTCCTCATCAGCTGGGATCTCCAACCCCACTATACCTTCAGTCCTCGCTGAAAGCTGCACTGAGAGGAATGAAGGTGTAGAATTAGGTGTGTCACAGCTAAGTACTTGCGGGCAACCTGCTAGCAGTACACCGACGTCTGATTGTACCAGACACATTTCCCTGCCCCAGTTGCTGGACCGTCGAAAGAAGTTTACTCCCAGCCATCCACATGCCCAGCGGTTGAATGCTAGCTTGGCTAAATTGCTAGCACTTCAACTGCTACCTTTTCAGTTCGTAGACTCGGCTCTCTACCGGCATGTGGAAGGCAATGTCTTGGCCTCGCTGGACAGGGCGGTCAGCGGTAAGGTGCATATTACCGCTGACTCATGGTCCAGCAGGCATGGACAGGGACGTTACCTATCTTTCACGGCCCATTGGGTCACTCTTTTGGCAGCTGGGAAGGATGCAGGACAAGGTGCAGTAGTGTTGGAGGTTGTTCCGCCACCACGCCTCCAAAATGCTACTACTGGTTGTGACACACCTCTCTCTTTCACCCCCTCCTCTTCTTCTTCCTCCATGGCCTCTTCGAGTGCTCTGTCCTCGGAACCAGTGGTGCTCCGTAGGCGTCCAAGGGGCTATGCAAGTACGCAGGCAAAAAGATGCCATGCCATGCTTGCGCTGGTGTGTTTGGGGGACAGGAGCAACACTGGGGCAGAGGTTCTGTCAGCTCTGCAGGGGCAGGCCGAGAGGTGGTTGACGCCACGCCAGCTTAAGCCAGGAATGGTGGTTTGTAACAATGGCACCAACCAACTCTCTGCCCTGCGACAGGGACAGCTGACCCATGTGCCCTGTATGGCTCACGTCCTTAACCTGGTGGTGCAGCGGTTCTTGGGCAGGTACCCAGGCTTACAGGATGTCCTGAGGCAGGCCAGGAAAGTCTGTGTGCATTTACGCTGATCATATAATGCCAGTGCTCGGCTGGCTGAGCTGCAAAAGGAGTAGAACCTGCCCAAGAACCGCCTTATATGTGACATGCCCACCAGGTGGAACTCAACGTTGGCCATGCTGTAGCGACTGCACACACAGCAGAGGGCCATCAATGAGTACCTGTGCGACTACGGCACCAGGACAGGGTCAGGGGAGCTCGGATTTTTTTCCCCACGCCAGTGGAGCATGATCAGGGATGCATTCACTGTCCTGTCACCATTTGAGGAGGCCACTAGGATGGTGAGCAGTGACAGTGCATGCATCAGTGATACTGTACCTCTTGTCCACCTATTGGAGCATACGCTGCGTGGAATAATGGACAGGGCACTTGAGGCAGAACAGAGGCAGGAAGAGGAGGACTTCCTTGCCTCTCAAGGCCCCCTTTATCCAGACAGTGTTCCTTCTCTCCCACCCATCACACAGGAAGAGGAGGAGGAGGAGGAGGATTGTGTCAGCATGGAGGTGGAGCCTGGCACTCAGCATCAGCATCAGCAGCAGTCTTTTAGGGATGATTTACAGTCCCAAGAAACCAGTGGACTTGTACGTTGCTGGGAGGAGGTGGCTGCGGATAATGTCGTCCTCAGTGACCCAGAAGACTCAGGACCGAATGCCTCAGCTAACCTACATCCAAACAAATTACTTAATACACCCCACTACATATCATAAAGTGATACAAATTTGAATAAACAATATAATGTTATCAATAGTGATCACATATATACATAAATAATGCTGGGTCACTCATGTGTAATAGATGACTAATTGTGCACGATAAATCAAGTGCAATCAATGTAGTTCAAAAGTCACTTACAACATGTATCAATTAGTTTTATGTGTCTTTATTTTATTGTCAGTGCAATCTTTCCACAATTGCATGTGTGCCACACAGTAAAACACTTCCACCAATCTTGAAGGTACTAATGCAGTTGTGGGAAGATTGTACCGGAGATCATATTAAGACACCTGGGACTGATCGATACATTATATAAGGGACTTTTGAACCACATTGTAGAACAGATCATATTATAGGAAAAAATGGGGGAACCACGCATTCGCTTGAGGTTGCTTTGGCTTACCATTCAACAATGTGACCTGGTTCTTTTCATAGCCCATGTTACATTCCATCAGCTCATCCTGCCTCGGCATGGGGTCTCAAGATGTCAGTTGGTGGCAGGTCCAGCGAAAGAATATTGTGGGGTTTTCTATAAACCCACCAGTTCATGAGAAGGTTAGGTTATGGGTAGGGATGAGCTCCCTGTTAGGTCTGAGCAAATGTGTGGACCAAACTTTGCTTATTCAGGAATTCATTAGAACGTCCGACTTTTAGCCCCCACAGGTACCAAACATCATCTATAGTAGGGCTTTTCTCCCATTACTTAATATGACAGCTTCATTCTAGCATTCGCCACATCCTTAACAACATATGATGTCACCCAACCCTATTCATTTACTGGCTGAGAATCCACTGCCATGTAAACAAAGGAGCTATGGATAGTTTAAAAAAATGATGTGAGGGTTTCTGCCATATTTCACACCAGGTCCTTCAGGTCCAGGCAAAAAAAAAAAACTTTTGTTTTTAAAAATCATCATGGATCCCTATAAATTTACTGAGCACGCAGCCTGGCAGAGAAAGTAAGAGGTAACCTACTGAATTATCATTGCTACGGATTACTAATGCCATTGATTAACTGGTGCTATGTCATTATGCTGATTTGTAGTTAAAGGAGAAGTAGGGCCAATGCTCCTTCAGCACTACTTCTCCTGTGGGTCACAGGAGTGCACTTAGTTCTGCACTCCTTTGACCCATATTCATCCGGCAGTGGATTAAAGTCTGCTGTCTGCTGACATTGCTCAGCCAGTCCAGACTCTGGAGGGATCCAAACTTTAATGTTGGGATCCATTCAGATGTCTAACTGGTAGTTGGCATACCCTCTCAGCATGCTGTTAAGAGCCTGAGCCAGGTGATTCCACCCCCTCCACAGCCCTGCTCTCCTGTAAGCACTGGAGGGGCAGAGTGGAGAGGAGGTCACAGTCACCAGGTCTCTGTTCACTGAAGACCGAGAACTAAGCAATCCATGGTCTTTAACTACTTCTGGACCACCCACCGCACATATACTGAGGCAGGGCGGCCCGGCTGTGTGAAACAACGTACCTGTACACTGTTCGCTTTTTTTGGATCTGGGGCACGCACGCCATTGACGCCCCGCTCCTGCTGTGATTGGACACAGCGGGAGCCAATCAGCGGGTCCGGCAAACGCAATGTCAGCTGGGAACACGGCGATCCTTCGCAGAGAGGTAGAACGGTGGTCTGCTTATGTAAACAAGGCAGATCGATATTCTGTCAGTGGGGAAGACAGAGATTTTGTGTTCCTGCTAAGCAGGAATACAGATCTCTCTCTTACTCCAGTCAAACCACCCCCCACACAGTTATCAAGCACCCCCTAGGCACACATTTAACCCTTTGATCACCCTTGATGTTAACTCCTTCCCTGCCAGTGTCATTCATACAGTGACAATGCATTTTTAGCACTGATCACTGTATTAGTCCCGCTAAGAATTGCTTATTGCCGCTATTACTAGTAAAAAATATTTAAAAAAAAAGTCCATAAATCTATTCCATAGTTTGAAGACACAATAACTTTAGTGCAAACCAATAAATATACTCTTATTGGGATTTTTTTTTTTGCCAAAAACATGTAGCAAAATACATACAGGCATACCCCACTTTTAAGTACACAATGGGGTTTATTTACTAAAGCTGTAAAGTGCAAAATCAGGCTCACTTCTGCTTAGAGACCAATGAGCTTCTAACCCCAGCTTGTTCAATTAAGCTTTGGTAATAAAACCTGGAAGCTCATTGGTTTCTATGCAGAAGTGAGACTGATTTTGCACTTTTGAGCTTTAGTAAATAAACCCCATTGTGTACTTAAAAGTGGGGTATGCCTGTATTGGTTTAATTTGATGAAGAAATTTTGATGAAAAAGATTTTTTCATTGGATGTGTTTTATGGCAAGAGTGAAAAATATTGTTTTTTTTTTTCAAAAATGTTGGTTTTTTTTTGTTTATAGTGCAAACAATAAAAAAACGCTGAGAGGATCAAATACAACCAAAAGAAAGCTATATTTGTGGGGAAAAAAAAGACATACATTTTGTTTGGGTACAGCGGCGCACGACCGCACAATTGTCAGTTAAAATAACGCAGTGCCGTATCACAAAAAATGCTCTGGTCAGGAAGGGGGTGAAAGTGGAATGGTTAATTGCTCATTTCTTGGTCTAATGCCCCCGTCCGATCGGCCCATGTTGTCGGAAAATCGGACCGTGTGTGGGCTTTATCGGACTTTTTCCATCAGAATTTCCGACGGAAAAAATTTGAGATCCTGCTCTCAAATTTTCTGACAACAAAATCCGATCTGACTTTTTCAGATCGTGTGTAGAGAATTCCGACGGACAAAGTGCCATGCATGCTCAGATCAAATTAGGAGACCAAACCTATTGGCTACTAGCCTCTACGTAGTTCCGTCGTACGCAACGAATGTCACCACGTTCAGAATGATTGGATTTTCCGACAACTTTGTCCTACCGTGTGTATGCAACACCAGTGTCGGACAAAATCCGTCTGAAAAAATCTGATGCATTTTGTGGTCGGAATTTCCGACCGTGTGTACGGGGCATTAGAGGTGGCAGGAGACAGATTATTATTATTAGCATACAGGATTTATATAGCGCCAACAGTGTGCACATAGCTTTACAATGTAGAGGGGGGACAATACAATTACAATACAGTTCAATACAGAAGGAATATGAGTTTTCATTTATAGGTACCAGTCCCCAGCACTATCTAAAGGGATGCTGCATGCACCTAGGTGAGTATGGTTGTTTTATTTTTTAAATTCCAAACTTCTGAGCCATGGAGGTTAAGCCATAGAGGTAAATACAAAGCATTTGTTGCTGGCAAGCAGCAGTTTGTTGCTGGCAATCTTGTCGCAGTTTGTTGCTGCAAACTTGCTTAGCAGCTGAGTTTCAAATTGCTGTAAAATTATGCTTATTGATGGCATCTCCTTCAAGATCTCCACCTCATAGTCTCTTCTCCAAAAGTTTTCTGGCTGAGTTTTGTTTATCCTGTGAATGTGCAACACAATCTTCATTCATTCTTAAAGTATATGTAAACCCTCACCTTGTAAAAGAACCCATTCAGTTTAAAATAGAAATGACCGTTTGGATATACATATAAAAAAAAATTATAAATACTTTTTCCCCTTTTTTTTATAAGTTTTATCATTTTCTCTGTTCCCAGCTGCATAAGAGCTCAGAAAATTAGATAAACAGCAGTACACTGGTCTTCCGAGTACATAGCTGTGCGGGGAGGGGGGGGGCGAGTCAGGACAAGCCTGATCATTGGAGGAGAGCATGCTCAGCTGTGCTCTCATGCCTAGTATGGTCAGTTTTTGATTGGAGGGACTGGCAGGAACACCAGGGATTTCACACAAATGAAGCAATGTAAAGAGAGAACCTTACTTTTTCATACAAGTACATGGTGCAGCAGGGATGTATCAGGAATATAAAAAGTTGGGTTTACATATTCTTTTGAATAGGAAATCAATTATTTTTCTCATTGGTTTACAACCCTTACAAAGGAATAAGTGGAGATTGAGGTGTGCAGGTGCAGGAGAAGCTTGGGGATAGTGCTGGGGACTGGTACCTATGAAAGAAAACTGTACAGTTTAATGCCACAGGGACAATCTTAGGTAATTCAGATGAGCAAACATATGAACCCACACATATACATAGAGGTTAATTCATTGAAGCTGGAGAAAAGAAAATCAACCAAACATATTTGTTGCTGATATGAACCAATACCATCCTTGTTTAACTTTTCCATCACATGAAAGGTGTACTACGTAGTTAAAAACAACTCCACTTGAACTTTTATGTAATGGATACGCAAAATTAACACTTAATGTAACATACAGTACCTGTGTGCTGTAGATTCTGAATTTTTCACACAAAATACGCATAATCTGTGTAACAGAAAGGTTTCTGTATATGTAGTTTTACAACAGTGACTGTTGTAGATGTAGCAGGAAAATTTTTAATGGTTAATGTGATCTCCAGTAATATAAATGTATGTGTATTTTTATTGACCAGTATTATTATTATTTTTTTTTTTTAATCAGCATTTTCATTTTTAGATGCCTTTCAAAGTTTTTCTTTCACCTGAGCCTATTTATACTACTACATAAGTTAGAAATGGAATGAATAGCTCCCTTAAATCTGGGTGGATTTGTGAGCCAATTCCTTACAGTACTGTTTATTGACTCACATGTCTGCCTTATTACCTAGCGTCCCACTTCTAAGAAGCATACTGTTTCTAGGACAGTCTGTTTTTGAATATACCCGGAAGGCAGCCTCTTATACCTACGATTCTTGTGTTAACATTACAGACCTCAGATTTTCCACTGGCAAGATGGTGTGTCTTCACTTCCTATAGTATTTTATAACAAATAATCCAACTATGATATGATAAACAGATGAGCAAGGCACAGACAAGAGTGAATGTATATTGAACAATGCTTTAACTTGTAAAAAATAAAAATAAAAATTAGTCTACAAGTGTCTGTGTTTGCATATACAGTATGTGTGTTTATATGTGTATAGCATACTGTATACACAGACACACTTGCACTTTCTGTAGACCTATACTACAGTATATGTCCTTTAAACTGACATGTGACCAAAACTATGTAGACACCCCTTTGAACTGAGGAGTCCTGGTGTTTTCAGTAAAGCATACCATTAATGGCATACATACAAAGACACTTTTGGACACTTATGATCTTTAACCGCTTGCCAACCAGCTGTCGTCATTAAACTGCAGCAGGTCGGCGCGATCCCGCAAACCATCGTAGTGATACGTCTGCTCGCGGGATCGGGATAGCAGGCACACGCATGCACCCGCAGCACAACGGGGGTGCTGATGCTCATGGCCAATGATGACCGCCGGCCATGAGTGATGCCATGAGTGATCACGAGCACGAGGGACAGAACACGGAAGTGTGTGTGTGTAAAGAGAGGAATGACAGATCCTGTGTTCCTATTAGCTAGGAACCACGATCTGTCACTTCCTCTAGTCAGTCCCCTCCCCCTTCAGTTCGAATCACCTCTCAGGGAACACATTTAACCCCTTGATCGCCCCCTAGTGTTAACCCCTTCACTGCCAGTGACATTTTTACAGTAATCATGCCATTTTTATAGCACTGATCGTTGTATAAATGCCAATGGTCCCAAAAATGTGTCAAAATTGTCCGATGTGTCTGCCATAATGTCCCAGTCACGATAATAATCGCAGATCACCGCCATTACTAGTAAAATTTAAAATAATAATAAAAATGCTATAAATCTATCCCCTATTTTGTAGACGCTATAACTTTTGTGCAAAACAATCAATATATGCTTATTGCGATTTTTTTACCAAAAATATGTAGAAGAATACATATCGGCCTAAAATGAGAAAAAAATAAGTACAAAATATTATTTTTTTTCAAAATTTACGCTCTTTTATAAAAACCACAGAGGTGATCAAACACCACCAAAAGAAAGCTCTATTTGTATGAAAAAAAATTTGTTTGGGATGCAACGTCGCATGACCACGTAATTGTCAGTTAAAACGACGCAGTGCCGAATTGCAAAAAATGGCCTTCCGGGGCTGAAGTGGTTAAACTACATGGAATTCCTGATTATGTGGTGTCTGACAGAGGAGTGCAGTTTACATCAAGATTTTGGAAAAATTTTCGTTCAGCCTTAGGTGTAACCTCTGCTTTTCATCCTCAGATTGGTCAGACTGAGAGGACCAATCAAACATTGGAGCAGCTCCTTCCATATTTTGTCAGTTATCTTCAGGAAGACTGGATGGGCTATCTTTCTATGGCAGAAGTTGCTTATAACAATTTTAAACATAGCTCCACTTCTCAAAGTCCTTTAAAATTTAAACACCAGATATTATCCATTTTTTTTCTAATCTCCGTTTCTCAACTCCAATTCCTGCTGTTACCAGTAGACTAACTACATTACAGAAGATTAATTTTTTTTTATTTTTTATTTTATACTCTGATTTAGGCTCAGGACTGTTACGAGAAGACTGCTGACAGACATTGCAGGTCACCTCCTACATTTCATGTGGGTGACAACATTTGGTTATCTACCAAAAATGTGAAGGTTTATGTTCAATCTTTTAAACTGGGCCAAAAATGTGTAGGATCTTTCCAGATTTCTTCTCAAATCAATCAGGTTAGGTCACCTTTAGCTTAAAACTTCCAGACAGTATGAAGATTCATCCAGTTTTTTCACATATCACTACTCAAACCATTGCGTGAAATCCTTTTTCTGGAATAATTCTTCCACCTTCTCCACCTGTTGAGGTACAGGCTGAAGAAAAATTTGTGGTGGAGAAAATTCTTGATTCCAGGATATTTAGGAATAAATTACATAATCTCATTCACTGGGAAGGATATGGTCCAGAAGAAAATTCTTGAGAGCCTGAGGAGAACATTCATGCCTCTAGATGAACAAGAGAAATCCACCAGAGTTTTCACACACACCTAGCCTCAAAATCTCCAGGGGACATCTTGGGATGAGGGGAGCACTGTCAGGGTCTGGATTTGAACCCAGAACCTCTGCTGTGGCAGTCAATGTTTCTTCTTGCTGAGCTACCTGGAATGCTGGAAAGAGTAAATGTGATAGGAGTGGTGTATTTACTAAAGGAGTTGCTCTGTATATAATAAAAAATCATATTGTAATAACCCTAATGACAGCAGCTGATATCAAGAGGAAGTGTTGACAGTAACCACAGAGCCCTGACCTCAACCCTGTTGAACATATTTAAAACTAGATGGAATAGTAATTGCGAGCCAAGTCTTCTTGTCCAACATCAGTACCAATCCTACAAGGGCTCTTCTGGCTGAAGTGGCACAAATATCTTCAGACACATTCTAAACTTTTGTGGAAAGTCTCCTATGGAAAGTTAAACTCATGTGGTCCCTTCAGTTTACAAGCTGTGTGTTTTAAACTGCATTAATTCAGCAACAAATATTGGTGTATTTTCACATATATTTTGCTTTTTTTAACCCAAACGCTGACTTTCAATCAAGTTCCAAACTCTGTGTACTGAAATTTTCACCTCTTTAAGATATTGTAGCATTTCACAACAAACCAAATTTCAGATTTTTCCCAGGAGCTGATAATTTCTTTTAAAATGTGTATACTGAAAGTTTGAGTGCTACAAAAGATCTTGGTTTTGCAAGCACTAGCAGTCCCTTTTCTATCAATTTGCTAAGATTGCTCAGTACAATGAAAGAGAAATTAGGCCTGCTCACGATGTCACGAAAATTAATAGATTTAGAGGTAGACAGAATTGAGGTTGTCCATCTCCTGATGACTTCAGATTTCATGTGACAAAAAAATTCAGACCTCTTTATAAACCTTAGGCATCATGTACACTAACAGCTCCTAAACTTGAGTTTAAAAGCTTTTGCTATTTTTTGGTCAAAGCTCTTAGGCTTCATGTACACGGGACATTTTTACAACCTCTCCTGAATGATTTAACTTGACAGATAGTAACCCACGTTTAAAATGTCCCTTTTGCCACGTTTACATGCTGTATTTTGACGCTTTTTGCCGTGTTTGCCTTTAGAAGCATTTAAAAAAAAAAAATATATATATATATATATATATATATATATATATATATATATATATATTTTTTTTTTTTTTTTTTTTTTTTTTTTAAATAGTCAAAAATGAAAAACGCCTGTAAATGAAACGTGGCTAACTGCGAGTTACCGTGTTTAGCTGCGTTTAGAAGCATTTGGCGCTTGAAATGCCTCTAAACTCAGCTTCTGAACCCATTTTTTTGCATTCCCTAAAAAGTCTCTAATCTCAACTGCCTAGAAATGACTGTAAACGACCCTGTGTACATGTAATGATAAGATAGCATAGAGGAGAGTTCAGGAGCAGTTGAAAAAATGGCCAACTGCTCCTAAATGTCTGTTTAGCAGCAGCAGTGTACATGAGGCCTTAAACTCAACTCCATAAAAGCCTATGTGTCAATGTACACATTAGACATGTGCACACTGAAATATTCGTTTTGGAATTTCGTTTTCGTCCGAAAAATCAATTTATTTAGTTAATCCCGAAATTCGTTTTTATTTATTTCGTTTTTCGTTAAAAATTTCATTCGTCCGAAAATCCAAATGAATTAAGGTCAAATCTGTCATTGAAGACTTATGGTGTCTGTCGAATGTTCAAAGAAGATTCGACAGAGCAGCTAAACTGTATGACTGTATAGTTTAGCTGCAATTCCACCCAATTCCAGCAGCAATCTTTTCTCTCTACGTCGAATCTTTCCTTTCTACGTCAAATCTTTCCTTTCTACGTCGAATCTTTTCTCTCTATGTAGAATAATCTTGGACTAATAGAGTTAAGGTTAGGCACATTCGACCACATGTTCAATGGACACAGATTGTTATTGTCAGCGTCGAATCTCCTATCTATATCGAACTGTTGTCACAATGAAAATAAAGCATTTGTTTATGTCGGATCTTTCGTTTTTCGGATTCTGCACTTTCGTTATCGTTTGTTAAAACGATAACGAAAATACCTGAAATTCGGACGAAAATGCATTCGAACGAAAACGAATGCACATGTCTAGTACACATAGGATTTTAGCGTAGTGTAGTAGCTGCAGTTGTTAGGTGAGGTTCAACCGTGTTTTGCGTTTTCCCGCAGCTGCGGTAAATGATGGCCAAGACTACATGAAGCCTCAAGTTGGTCCAAAACCGAAGAACCAAACATTCTTCATTCCCATTTCAACATCTGGAGAAAAAAAATTGATAAGGTGTAGGAAAATTTGCATGTCACCCTTAGATCGGTTATCAGTAAATTATTCTAATCTTTTGGACAATTTGTATATGTATGACATAAACAATTACAATCTTTTGCTTACTATTTTTTTTTTTGTTATTGAATGATGTTCCAGAACCCACAAACCGTTACCAATGGTAATCTACAAAAGACTGAATATAGTATACCGTTTTACTTAATATTCAGTAAGATACAGGAATACGATACTTCTGCCTGCCACAGAAAGCATAATGTACAATTACAACACACATGCAATCTGCTTTGTCCCATTTAGAAATTATATTAATTTAGTGTTTAATAAAACATCATCCAGTGGGAAAATTTTTTTAGTTTACACAGCCTTATTTAGGAACAAGAAGAAAAAAACATACAGTATTTTGTACTAAGAAAATAATTATATACATTGTTTGCTTCATTTTCCATTTCATAGATCTATATAGCTTAACTGTAAATACAAACCATAGCAAAAAAAAAAATGATGCTAGATTGTAAATTTCTAACAGTCAAAACCATGTATATTTGTTTTTTTACACACAGTCCAAGGGGTTTATTACATATATATATATATATATATATATATATATATATATATATATATATATATATATATATATATATATATATATATATATATATATATATATATATATATATATATATTTACAAGCTGACTTGAGTTTAGATGACCCACAGTTCTGAAACTAATTTTACAGCTTAACTCATATCAAGTATCCTGACCCCCCTAAAAGAAAGCTTTTTTGAAATGGAATGCTCCCAACCAGTTGGAAAATCCTTCAAGTGTTTTGATTGGCAAGGATTCTGCCAGACAGTGGGAGTTATAAATAAACATTTCAGCAGAGCCTGGAAAAGCAAGCATCATTCCCGCACAGCCAAAGTCTGCCTGTCTATTTTTTTCCTCTTAGTGCTTGTTCTCTGGGACGTAAACTGTGCTAAATCCCCTGTAATGCATTGCATAAGCCTCCAGCAGGACATTAAATTGTGTGTTTGTAAGCGTCAGACACACACAAAAAAAAAAAAAAAAAACACTTTACTAACTACGCACACTCTATCTATCTATCTATCTATCTATCTATCTATCTATCTATCTATCTATCTATCTATCTATCTATCTATCTATCTATCTATCTACATAGCATCTCCATAATAGTGATATATAATATTCAGTTTAAGGCTAAAGTGTAGCCAACTAGAAGATGTCATGTAATGCAGCTAGAGTTTTTATTTTTTTCACCCTCATGTTAAGTCTTTCCCTGGCTTCAAATGCTATGCAGAAATTGGATCCTGCTGAGTTGTCTGCCTGCAAATTTGTATTACAAGAACATTTTTGGGGGAGTGATCTACCTACTTAGTAACACCTACCACATGTATATGTTCTGTAGATGTAATTAGAGATGAGGTTGTGTCAGTGGTCTCAATGCTCTTTCTCACGGGAGCACACTCTGTGAGCCATGCAGGCACCGCCAATGGGGGGTGATGTATAGGTATGTTAACCCACATCAGTGTTGCTTCACTTCCACCGTCTATAGGCGGACAGGAAGCTGTTAATAGGCGGACAGGAAGCTGTTAACAAGTTAAGGACACTGGGCATACTACACATTCCTGGCTTTTAAAATTAAAGCTGGCAGTTGCTGTGTAAATACAGCAGCTCTAGCAGCTGCTGCTGTCAAAAAAGGCTTTTTGACACAATGTTTATCAAAACTGTTCAGATGCAAACATTGTTACTTTTGTATCTATGGATCTATGAAATGTTCCTTAATCTGCAGATTAAAGGGAGGAGCTTCAATCTACTGATGATGTTAAAGCAACCTGATGACAAAAACATTTTATTTTTTGTTTCAAATAAAAATTGTTTCTATTTAACCCCTTTTTAACCCTTAGTTTGTCCTAATCAGCCCTAATAATGTTTTTTCCTTATCCCATCAACCTTTATATATATCTATTTATCTAAAGAGAGAGAGAGATATTGTATATGTTTTACTTTGTTATCATAAGTAATGACAAATTTATGGCCGAATAAACAGGTCCATAACAGAAATGTAAAAATTTCTCTGGTCCATAGGGAGGTGTACAGGAGGCAGAACTGAAGAAGTTAAAAGCAACCAACTATGGTTTAAGCTCATGTCTTCATAAGGGGATTGAAACTATCAAACTGACTTCTTCCTTATAAATAACTTCCTACTTATTCATACTCACGTCAGGCAGAGTGGTAATAATGCATTAACCGATCCATTAAAGATATTTTAATTAATTTAATTTAAAAATGTAAAAACACAATTTTAGGCATATTAAATGGTATGAGAAAAAAAAACAAGGTTACACTATATAAACATTTTAAAACCATAGCTATATTTATACTCATGGACTGCAAAAATCCCATTGAATATATCCATTTTGCTGTTGTATTGAAGTGTCTTTAAATGTCTGAATAATTGGTGATACCATTTAGTATGTTGCTCTTATGTTCCCCAAAGCAAACACTAATGCCGCGTACACACGACCGTACTTTCCAGCAGACTACAGTGGTGTGAAAAAGTGTTTGCCCCCTTCCTCATTTCCTGTTCCTTTGCATGTTTGTCACACTTAAGTGTTTCGGAACATCAAACCAATTTAAACAATAGTCAAGGACAACACAAGTAAACACAAAATGCAATTTGTAAATGAAGGTGTTTATTATTAAAGGTGAAAAAAAATCCAAACCATCATAGCCCTGTGTGAAAAAGTGATTGCCCCCTAAACCTAATAACTGGTTGGGCCACCCTTAGCAGCAACAACTGCAACCAAGCGTTTGCGATAACGTGCAATGAGGCTTTTACAGCGTCCTGGAGGAATTTTGGCCCACTCATCTTTGCAGAATTGTCCTAATTCAGTTACATTAGAGGGTTTTCGAGCATGAACAGCCTTTTTAAGGTCATACCACAACATCTCAATAGGATTCAGGTCAGGACTTTGGCTAGGCCACTCCAAAGTCTTAATTTTGTTTTTCTTCAGCCATTCGGTGGTGGACTTGCTGGTGTGTTTAGGATCATTGTCCTGCTGCAGAACCCAAGTTCGTTTCAGCTTGAGTACACGAACAGATGGTCAGACATTCTCCTTCAGGATCTCTTGGTAGACAGCAGAATTCATAGTTCCTTTTATCACGGCAAGTCTTCCAGGTCCTGAAGCAGCAAAACAGCCCCAGACCATCACACTACCACCACCATATTTTACTGTTGGTATAATGTTCTTTTTCTGAAATGCAGTGTTCCTTCTACGCCAGATATACTTGGACACACACCTTCCAAAGAGTTCCACTTTTGTCTCATCGGTCCACAGAATGTTGTCCCAAAAGTCTTGGGGATCATCAAGATGTGTTGTGGAGAAATTGAGACGAGCTTTGATGTTCTTTTTGCTCAGCAGTGGTTTTCTCCTTGGAACTCTGCCATGCAGGCCATTTTTGCCCAGTCTTTTCCTGATGGTGGAGGCATGAACGCTGACCTTAACTGAGGCAAGTGAGGCCTGCAGTTCCTTGGACGTTGTTGTGGGGTCTTTTGTGACCTCTTGGATGAGTCGTCGCTGCGCTCTTGGGGTAATTTTGGGCGGCCGGCCACTCCTGGGAAGGTTCACCACTGTTCCATGTCTTCGCCATTTGTGGATAATGGCTCTCACTGTGGTTCGCTGGATTCCCAAAGCTTTGGAAATGGCTTTATAACCCTTTCCAGACTGATAGATCTCAATTACTTTCTTTCTCAATTGTTCCTGAATTTCTTTGGGTCTCGGCATGATGTGTAGCTTTTAAGGATCTTCTGGTGGACCTTACTGTGTCAAGCAGCTCCTATTTAAGTGATGCCTTGATTGTGAACAGGTGTGGCAATAATCAGGCCTGGGTGTGGCTAGAGAAATTGAACTCAGGTGTGGACAACCACAGTTATAGTATGTTTTAACAAGGGGGGCAATCACTTTTTCACACAGGGCCATGATGGTTTGGATTTTTTTTCACCTTTAATAATAAACACCTTCATTTACAAATTGCATTTTGTGTTTACTTGTGTTGTCCTTGACTATTGTTTAAATTGGTTTGATGTTCCGAAACACTTAAGTGTGACAAACATGCAAAGGAACAGGAAATGAGGAAGGGGGCAAACACTTTTTCACACCACTGTAGGTCCGACGGTTTTTCCGACAGACTTTCGGCGGACTTCCGACAGACTTTCCGAACGAACAGACTTGGACACACACAATCACACCAAAGTCTGACGGACTTGAACGTGATGACGTACGAATGGACCAGAATAAGGAAGTTCATAGCCAGTAGCCAATAGCTGTCCTGGTGTCGGTTTTCGTCTGTCAGACTAGCATACAGACGAGCGGATTTTTCGATAGGAACTGGTTCCGGTGGAAAATTTTGAAACATGTTCTATTTCTAAAGTCAGTTTTATTTTTCAACAGCAAAGGTCCGATGAAGCCCACACATGATCAAATTGTCCAGTGGATTTGTTCCGTCTGACCTTTGCTGACGAAGTATGTGTCCTACCATCTGACTCAGCCCCAACATTCTTTTGATGCCACACATATTGCCATGCCTCACAGTTCTTCACTGCATACCTGTAATTACCATTTTGGCCCAAAAAAGAACCAAAAGGCTATTGCATTATCGGCATGTGTTATGTATGTACTGGAGTTCACAAGGACACTCAAGTATAGTTGCAGCATATTCTTATAATTAAAAAAATTTAAAATAACAACAACAATGCTGTGCCTTAATATACAGTAGGTGTGTACTGATTTGTTTCTCTGACTACCTGCCTTCTGAGCCCCCATGTGTAAAACCTCACATTTTTCCATAATAAACCCATTGTAGATGTTAAATCCACATATGTTAAGGGTATCATTTACATTGGAGACATCTGCAAAGATTCCAACCATTTATAAACACTAACATTTTTATATAAATTTTTAAACAAGTTAAAGACTAATTCTCAAACATTAAACATTGTGGTACAGTACATTAATTAACACCTCTCCCATTAAAGTTTTACTTTCTGCATGTGGTTTATTAACCAGTATCCTATTCATTTATATAATGCATTTCCTAAACAACAAAAACATTTAAAGTGTATCTAAACTCAAAAACGACAGTTTGTAGTTTACTACCAGTTCTTAGATATGAACAGGGAAACCTCCAGTTAAATAGGATAAAATATTATTACTGGGGTACAATCATCCAAAAGAGCAAACGTCAATGAATGTGTGCAAGGAGATAGTTCCCCATAAGAGAGTCTCCAATGTAAAAAGGACAAAAAGAGAAAATGGACTATCGTGGTACCCTGAATAGATATGACATCCGTTAAAAATAATGTTTCTTTATTAATACACAATTAAAAATATAATATATAATAATAATAATAATAATAATAACTATGAAAAATTGTACACATTGATGACATAACACTGGTACACTCCATGATGGTGATTGGGAGTTGTATGATTTGCCTAATGTGCACAATCGTCCTCTACATGTTTTGCGCACATAAACCACTTCTTCAAGAGGAACACAATATACAGTCTATAAATAGAGTGATACGATTGACATGTTAAGCACCAATCTATAATGCTTGTATACAATAAGAAAAGCAGTTCATTGGGGAAATTTAGACTTTTGCATCGCTTACCAGTGAAGACCCATGGGGAGTCAAGGCCAAACAGCAGAGTCATCAAAATTTCCCTACAGCAGACATGGGGAACCAGATCAGTGATAAATATGGCTAGGGCTGGTAAGCCACTATAGTAAAAAATATATACAAAAATTAATGTTAAAGTATGTATAAACAACCGTACATGTACATACACATACAGACACACGTGTACATATACGGCCATCCAAGGGCCCACGTAGGCACAATAATAAATAGATTATCCATGTAACTAACCTGTTTGTAACTGCATGTAACTAACCTGTTAGTGGTATAAACGTGGCTGATGAATACTCATGACCTAAAGAGGAAGAAGAGCCCCCATCAATTGGTGATATAGCAATCAAACAAATAGTCAAAATAGATAATAAAAAAGGACTAAAAAAGGCCTCTAGAGCTGCTCCATGGGCCAGTATAGAGCAGTCCAATAAGGAGAGAAATCTCCTTGTGCTGCCATGGGCACTGACTAGTAAAGTGTTCCCCTGCTTACTTAAGGATAAGGCCTCCGCAAGTAACCTCCCCTGGATGACCGTTCACCGCACCATCCAGCAGGCTAATGCCCGCTATATATAGTCCTCAACTGGGCGTCAGACACCACGTGTGTCAGATCTCCCACAATGCACACGCGAGGACCAAGCTCGCATGCACATAGGAGTCATGTCTTGCGGCTATGTTTCAGGCTTGCGGGTCAAGCAGAGTTTGCTGACACCGCCACCCGCCCGGAAGATCACATGTCCGTCATAGGGAAACAGAAGAGACAATACTAACGCCCGTCATCCCAGCAGACAGGGTTCACCTTAAAGCGATAGACACCTAGTTAGAAAAAAATTACAAAAATGGTATTATACATGCTTATATACTAGATAAATTAAATATACACATTAATAAAGCAAGATGTAATAACAAATAAAATGAATTGGCCCAGTCAAATGCCTTGAATAATTCCACAAAGGACCGATCCAATTTCACAACACAGGCCTATGGCAAATTACAAACAAACGACCTGGAATTCAACTATTAAAATAAATGAATAAAGCATATATCCCATCAAAGTGACATCTCACACTTCATTCCATCACAGGAATGGTCAATAGGACAATACTCCATTGAGACCCGGTGGAATGATAGCATTGAGCCTCTGGATCCACAGGGTCTCCCGCTGTAGAATTATAGAATCCCAGTTGCCACCTCTAGGATCCTCTGGAATGGTCTCCAGGACCATAAACTGAACCACCTCAGGGTTGAATCTATGGGAGAGGCCAATATGGGGTCCTATCGTAGTAAATTTACCATTTGTCGAATAGTAAAGATGGTCGCCAATTCGCTGGCGCAACTCTTTTGGCTCTAGCGACCTTTTTGAGTACTTATTTTTGATTATCTGTTTGATTGCTATATCACCATCTGATGGGGGCTCTTCTTCCTCTTTAGGTCATGAGTATTCATCAGCCATGTTTATACCACTAACCTTGCTGAATTATTGCCGCATTTACATGGCACTGGCTTTGGAGCTGATTGTATGCATGTGGAGGTAACAATACCTACCTCAGTCTCCTTTAGGGGGGTTTTTATACTCTCCATCCTCCCTTGGTTCTTTGACCTTTAGACTCTAGTTCAAACAGGTTAGTTACATGTATTATCTATTGATTAATGTGCCTACGTGGGCCCTTGGATGGCCGTATGTGTACACAGGTGTCTGTACACGTATGGTTGTTTATACATGCTTTAACATGAATTTTTGTATACATTTTTGCCTATAATGGCTTACCAGCCCTAGCCATATTTATCACTGATCTGGTCCCCCATGTTAGCTGTAGGGAAATTTTGATTCTGTTTTGCCTTGACTCCCTGCAATGCAATGTCTAAATTTCCCCTATTAACTGCTTTTCTTGTTGCATACAAGCATTATAAATTGGTGCTTAACATGTCAATCTTATCACCCTATTTATAGACTGTATATTGTGCTCCTCCCGAAGAAGCAGTTTATGGCTGCAAAACATGTAGAGGACGATCGTGCACTGAGGCAAATCATACAACTCCCAATCACCATCATGGAGTGTACCAGTTTTTAATTTTTTATTAATAAAGAAACTTTATTTTTAAATGGATGTCATATCTTTTCAGGGTACCGCAATAGTCCATTTTCACTTTTTGTCCTTTTTGCTTTGGAGACTCTCTTATAGGGAACTATCTCCTTGCACCCATTCATTCACCAGTTCTTAGATGAAATGGCTGTATTAATTTCCCCTTTTTAGTTTTTAGTTTTTTTTAACCTGTTACTCTTGCAGACAACAAAATTCCTGTACCACTGTGGCTATGCTCACTCACTACATTGTATTTATGGAAGAGGTCACGATTACAACCCATATATCATCCTCTCCCCATCTACTTTGCATGTGGGGTTGGGGGATTGATAGTTTATGGAAGAAAGATAACATTGTTCATGCTTTCATTTCAGTTCCCAGGAAGTGATAAGGGCACTGCATTTCTGGCAAGATCAACATATATTTTCTGCACTGAAAATGTTCTTAGCATTAAAAATGAAAATTATTGCAGCTATCACATCTTATAACTAGCAAGCAATATAGTATTGCTTTCTAAGGTTTGGATATATTTTAACTCTCACATTAGGTGATTGGTAGGAACTGTATGAAACACCTTAGCCAAGCCAAAATGTACTAAAACCACAGTCACTTTGCCTGAGTTTCAAAAGCAGGATTGTGACTGGGGATGGGTAAAGGCCAATGAATGAAAAATCACTGAGCTATAGTAAAGAACTAAATCAAAAGGAAAGGCAAGATTAGATAGCAAGATTAGTCAAGGGAACAATGAAGACAATGGAAGGTCAAGCAAAGTATAGACGTGTGCCACAAAAGAAGAGAAGAAAAGTTCTGTTATGGTAAATACTGACAGAAAAGATTCATTGGTAGGGTGTACTTTCACCTTCTTAAGGATTTGCATGCATCTTCACCATGTACCCCTGGCCCAGAGAAAAGTTCTCGGGAGCTCAAATTAGTGGTAAGTGTGAGTCTCAGAGCATCCATGTGAAAATAAATAGATTTGCTTGTGAAATCCATACATACTACTAATTTATTACATTATTTTTTATCACAAATGTTTTCACGTATTTCCATACCAACCTCTCAATTAGCTTCCCAATAACAGAAGTTAAAGTTACATTTCTATAGCTGCTAGCAAATACCTTCAATTCCGTCTTAAAGTGGTTGTAAAGGCTCAAGGTTTTTTACCTTCATGAATTCTGTGTGCAGCAGGGCCCCCAGCCCTCCTAAAACGTAACTTTGCCCATCTCAATCCAGCAATGTGCATGAGAACCTCAGCTCCTGGGTCTCTCCCTCCTTATTGGCTGAGACAGCAGTGAAAGCCATTGTCTCCTGCTACTGTCAATCACAGCCAGTGAGCCAATGAGGAGGGAGCAGGGGTGGGGCTGGGCCGTGCTCCACGTGTGAATGGACACACGAAGCAGTGGTTCTTCAGCGAGCCTGCTTGGGCCCCCCCCCCTATAGCAAACTGCTTGTTGGGGGGTACTAGGTATGAGGGAGGGGTCTGGAGCACTGGTGGGGACCTGAGTAGAGGAGGATCAATGCAGGTAAGTAAAACATGTTTGTTATTTTTTTTTAAATAAGAACCAAATCTTTAATGTCACTTTAAATATAGGTCCCATATCTGCCTAAAAAGATTAGAAACAATGACTTAGAAATAACTGAAGCTGTTACTTGAGAACTTTTAGAAATAATTGAAGTCTTAATAGTATTGTGTAAGCCATCTGACCCAGGTGCTGTTTTCACATTTAATTTATCTAACCATCTGTGGTTTATGTGAAATTGTGGCAATACCATTGCCATATAGTGTATCGGTCTACATTCTCAGACATTATGTTCTTGCTAGCAACATATTTAGGTAATTGTTTGGAATTTGCTTGCACTTTTAAATATCTGTGTATTCTATTTAGGATTTGTTTTGGTTCCTGTATTCTTTGTAATTCATGAAAAATGCCTAATAATGTTAAATAGCACTAGAAGTTTGCCATAGGTATTGCTTTTATCCTTCCATACCTGCTGCCCGTGTTCCTATTTATGTTTTGTGTTTGTTTTTTTTATAAATTACATACATGGGTAATATATATTGTCTGCTGAGACAATGTTCTTGACAGCTGGAAACTCTAGTTTCCATGGAGATTATTACCAACTATGTTTGTATGCACAGTCACCTCCAACTGGGGTCCCTACTCCTGGTGTACATCTAGAGTATAGAATCCCCATTCTATAAAGAATCATGAGGCAGCTGCTTCTCTAACAGTTCTAGTTGTGGATGTATCATTTATCTGTGGCCACAGACCATATCTACCAATAACTACACTAAGGTGTATGATTTTGAAGCCCATTCACAGGCTATTCCCTTGAACGGTTGGCATGTATGTACCTGCTCTTACTCCTACACCAGCAAAGACAAACAAATATTATACTTTTAGAAATGTGGATCCATTCTAGTACCAGGCCAGAAGATTCCAGGAACACATTGGGTTGTGTGCTTACCCACAGAAAATGTAAGCTACCAATGCTGTTAAGCAGAATGGGAGCAAGGCAGGTGTATGTAGGCCCTCTTACATTGTGCACTCACTTTAAACAAGGATTCGTAAAGTAAAGAGGGAACTACACTCCATCTGAGCACACAAGCTAATTCAATTGTATTATTCAGAGCAAACTCCTCCATCCATCCTTGCCCACTTTATTTTGAGACAAATCACCTTAAAAAACACCACCTAGTATTTATGGTTGCAGCCATCTTGAGTAAGGGCAGATGATTAATGTAACACTTACTTTATGGAATCCATCTGCACTTAACTCAGGCATCCAGGCCAGGAGGGCGTGTTTAGAGGAGAAAACTCCTCCTCCTTTCCTGAAGACTCCTGGGATGTATGACAACATTTGACTAGGCAAGAAACCAGGAATTAACACTTGAAATGTAAAACAAGAAAATTCAAAACAAGTAAATATGATATACATTCCTATTTACTAATGCTAGCAGCATAAGAATTAAAAATAGTCAATGTTGATTGAGAGAGTGAAGTTCCACGTTAATCTCATCCATCTGTCAAAAGTAAAAGTCTAAGCAAACATATGCAAGTTAATAGTGTAGAGTAGGGTTGTGCAGCCTAAATCAAATGTGTGAAAATCAACATACTAAAACAATAAATAAATGTGCAAAAAAGTATCAATTCTTCATAATAGTCCAATATAAAGTAATAGTGACTTCAGTGAGGTCATATATAAGTTTAAGTAAAGTCCATGCTCCTAACGTGATGTATATCAACCCCCTTCTGCTCAAACAGTATCCATGTGTATCATGAATAAACAATAGTGAACTTCCCCCTCTGTGCACCATTCCCATGCTCTCAGAAGTAAAATAAAGACAAGCCTTTGAATAATATATTCAATAAACTGGTATGCTGCTCCACCACTCTCCACCTTCAATAGGGTTACTCAGGTACTGGTCCCTTTAGGACACCTGCGGTCCCTTTAAATCTCTGGTGCATCTGCTCAGCAACCTGTTAAAACAAAACAAACATGCCTCCCATAGAGTAAAATGTCAAACAACAACTCTTTATTTTACTAAGAAAACCTCTTACATGAAATATAGTAAAAAAAAAAAAAAGTGCATGTAACCTGGTGTATACTCAGCATTGCATGGTATCTCGCATCACTTCCGGTTTCGGGGCCCTATGTGTTGCGTCACACCCATGTGACTTCATCAGGGGGGCCCTAAAGAAGGCACGTGGGCATGATGCAACAAGCACTTTATATTGGACTTTTAAGAATAATTGATGTTTAATGTATGATGTTTATTTATTTATTGTTTTAGTACATTGATGTTCACACATTTGATTTAGGCTGCGCAACCCTACTCTACACTATTTTTTTCCCACATTGTGGGAACACAATCCAGGGTTGCAGCAACCCACGCACCTATATTTATATTCATATTTGTTGAATCGTTATTTATTTGACAGCTTTGCAACACTTCATCCCATACACATAAAGCAGAGGTTCACAACACTGAACATATGCAAGTTGCAGTTTAGTCCTAAAGCTCCTTTGTCAATTAACTACCACAAGACATTTATAGGTCCAAATCTGCTAACACAAGCCTCAGATAACTTAAGTCACTTGGAGTGTACTTGTAATAGACAGTGGATGTAATGAGTTTTACATGGAGGTATAGTTATACTACAGTACACTACTCCATAATCTTGTTCCCTCCGCTAATTAAAAAATAATATAAATCTGTTTTACAGTACACATAAAACTCTTCTATAAAAAAAATGGTCTAAAAGGTATTACATAAGATAAAAAAGTGATCAGTGGGAAAACTGCTACTTTATTTTGCTTAGTAAATCACCTGAACTGGTAAATCTATTCAGAACATGTTATAACTGAGACAAACTCAAAAATTCCACTCAATTTAACTTTCATTGTTTAACTTGATTTATCAACTACTCACGTGTGCTTTTGGTTGGTTTTTGAAGCCTCTTGCAACCTGATTCTTCCTTGTGCCGTTTCACAAACTCAAGATGCAGAAAAAAGCCCACCCTAGATGTAGACAGCTGTACACAGAAAAACTTTTCAGATTTGCATGTTTCAGACTGACAGCAGCATTACAGTTGTGGGTTGCAATAACGCAACAATTCGTTATTTTGTGCATGAATAAAAAAAAAAGTATTAGTGATGTGCAGACTGCAACTACTGTATGCATTTGAGTTTTCACTCTTGATAGGAGTGCAACTTTATATTTATTGCATTCCATCATGGAACATTTTCTCACACACAGAAGTGTGATGATGTGGCACTGTGGTACAAAGCCAAATGAAAAAAATAAAAAAGCAAAAAATAAAAAAAGCAAACATATTTGGGGCTATTTACTGTGATTCCAGAATATGCTTCAATGCCTCATATGAGCCAAGGAACACTACACATAGAGATATGTAAACTAACTAAAAAAAAAATAAAAATGTTGGATGTATGCACCAATTATGTTGCACACTGTCTTGCTAGAAACCAGTACTCTGTAGTCAAAACATAGATTTTCCAGGCAGTTCTCTATGCAGCTTAATAACATTAATTTGGAATAACTGCTGCTCCCGATCATTGCCAAAAAAGATCCTGATAATTTTATGAGAGGATAATGCTTTTGGAGAACAGCCAAGTATAGAATATGACACCCTTCCACTAGAAACATTTGATTTTTATGCTAGACACATTTCTGAAAACTTGCAAGATTAAGTGTGTTATTTTTATATAAAAGAAAATAGAAAATAATGCTTGAGTTAGGAATATGGTATTTTTGCAGTGTATGCTTAAAGGGGAAAAAAATGTTTACGCATAGGAATGAAAATCAAGAGGAAGTCACTAAAGTGCATATGTACATATATATATATATATAGGCTCAATTAAATAATTACTGAAAGATAAACTAGTTGTCACGACAATCAATCATGTTTTTAGTTATAATTTTTTTTTTAGGATCATTTGACTAGACAATGACAGAAGGTGACATGCTGTTATGGGTTGCTGAACTTTTTGTGCTTAACAGGTTTTACATAAATGTTATTAGAATGTTAGTTAGAATTTAGCCAGTGTATTTAACTCACCAATTGGTTATGTGTTAGAAAATAAAATTAGTATCTGCTGCAAACCAGTATTTCATTTTATGTGTTTCATTTTATGAGTTTATTTATACATTTTTTGGTGGGAAGGGGTAGAATTTAAATCAATTAGGTTTATTTATTACAGTAAATTTGGATTTAGCTTAGTGAATGAGGTAAAGTTGATTTTTAAATTGAATGCCTACCCATGTGCAAGAAAAAAAAAATATTTTTTTGCTCCCATGAGATTGATTGATTGAAGCCAACCTCATCTTATTCACTAAGTTAAGCAAAGTATAATTTTGTCAAGTGAACAGCCTCTTCTCATGTAATAAATGACCCCTGCGGAGATGTTTTGCCTTTTGAGCTTACTTTTTGTTTTTTTGTTTTTATTGATTTTTAGCTTATTCAGCATAACAGAACAAGTTATAAAGTGCACTGTGCATCTAAAGCAACCAATTAAAATCCACTTTGCTCAAGCCAGGTATTTAAAGAAAGGTTACTGATTGGTTGCTATTAGTATGTTTATGTTTGTACTGTTTTGCCAAGTAAGCATTGTTTTGTTTTACTTTAGACCTGATTTAGTGTGCTTTAGGTATGCTTATTATTTTCTCAAGTGTTACTCTTTTTCAAAATACTAGTCATTCTGTGAGGAATAGTCCATTTTGCAATTTGACTCTTGTAGTTGTACAGATGCTCATTCATTTCCAGTTACTGCTGGGTCATATTAATGTAGGAAGCGTAATTACAGTTAAAACAAATGCTTTTAATTATTACATTAAACTGGTGAGTTTTACAACTTAGAAGGAACCTGTCAAAATAGAAATATGGGAGCTGCATTGATGGAATTATTTTAAAGATGCAAGTTACAGGGCTCTCATCCTGACCTAGAGATGTGAAGGCCCGGAAAAAAAAACGTAAAAATTCGGAAAAAAACAACGTTATTTTTTCAGTTTTTTTCCCTGAAGGCTTGCATTTCTTCCTTTAGGAGGTGCTGTGCTGCTATTGTAACAAGAAAAAGGTTTCAGTTTTGCTTTTGCATGTTAGTGTGTGTGTGTTTGGTTTGTTCTGTCCTATTCACTAGGCCTCAAAAGCATTGGAAGAAAATACAGAGTGACAAAAAAGACCTGAAAGTATATACTTAATTAAAAATGGTAAGAGTTTACATTTTTCTGATTCTGAATCCAGAAAACTGAATCATTTAGCTACATTAGTTTATCTTTATAAACTTTTGTGTAAATAATAATTTAATGACTAGTAATCTTGTTCTTCCCCCACCCCCACACACAACCATAGATTAGTGTCTTCTTGCAAAGTAGTCATTTTTTCTTGTTTTTTATTTCCTACTCCCCTCAGAAAAATGGTGAGACCAACATCTAGCATATGGAAGCATTTTCACATTACAAGTTCTTCTGAAAAGAAAAATGTGATTTGCAAATATTGTCAGATGAAATATGCATTTCCAAATGCTACCAGGATGACAAAACACATTGTATGTAACAAGTGTCCTGTAGCTATAAAAAAAATCCTTCATGGATCGACGTGAAGAGGACAACAATGATGACAATGTACACAGTTTTTCTCAACGTTCTTGTAACAGAATGACCTTCAATCTTAAAAAGACAAAAAAGTGCTAATGTAGCATTTTTTTTAAATTTTCCGAAAATTTCATATTTTTTTCCCCAAAAAAATGTTTTTTTTCCAAGCTTCAAAATGTCTGTAAATTTTTCATCTCTATCCTGACCCTAGCTCCATTAAATGGGCTTATACTATTGAAGTGTTGGGATTCCAAATATGCTAATGCTTTTTTTTGTTTTTAATTCCCAGACATGTGGCTCAGGTAAATGGCTAAAAACACAGATGAAATACACACAATACCTAGGATCTGTTTCACCTGCCAAAGATTTGTATTTCTGTCCATCCAGTTCTGATAATTACACAGCTTTTCAAGACAGATTTGCCTGGAAGGTCAGGAGATTTTATGTTTCTCTGCTGCCGTTTGGTAATACCTATGGGTCTTTACCATGTCCCTAGTATTTGGCTGGACACTGAAGGTTGAAGCAGTAGACTGATGATTAGAGTTGAGCGGACACCTGGATGTTCGGGTTCGGCAGATTCGGCCGAACTTCGGAAAAAAGTCCGGGTTCGGGACCGAACTTGACCCGAACTTGACTCCGAACTCCGAACCCCATTGAAGTCAATGGGGACCCGGACTTTTGAACACTAAAATGGCTGTAAAAAAGTCATGGAAAGGGCTAGAGGGCTGCAAATGGCAACAAAATGTTGTTAAGAGCATGGCAAGTGATCTGCAAACAAATGTGGATAGGGAAATAACTTAAAATAACATAAAAAAATAAAAAATAAAAATAAAATGCTGGAGGCCCCCTTCTCAGTAGAAGAGGTACAGGAAGTCATTAAGAACCTCAGAAACTCAACGGCAAGATGCCGCACATATGGTGGGAATACCCCAGAATACTCACTTTCTGGAAAAAATTATTCAATTTATTGGATAAGATAGTGGGAAAATAAAATACTTGGAAATTAAAAAAAATGAAAAAATTATAATCTTGACCTAGGAGGACGAAATTCAAATGGAGTAGGAGGTTGAGGTGGATGTGGCGGTGTAGGTGGGAGCGGCGGTGGAGGAGGACGAGGTAGCCAACACTGGTTCAAAAATACAACAATGGCTGGGTAAGGCTAGTGGTGAATGATGTGTCGAATTCTGTCCCCCGTCGCATAGTGTCCGCCCTGTACTGCGCTTGCTCAGTACGTAGGACAAGGGGATTTCGAAACTCTCGGAAGACAATGCGCGGTGACTCCAGGTTCAAGCCACATCATCCGAGGTTGAAGCCTAGCCAAGCGAGCCCGTGAGGGGCCCTGTTACTATGTGCTACCGTATGTCCACTTGGATGGTCGGGCTTGAACCTGCACTCACTGCGCAGGTGACGTTCATCTTTGGAGATTTTGTGAATCTCCTTGTCCTCCGTACTGCGCAAGCACTGCACCTGCGCAGTAAGTGGCCGGACACTATCCGATAGCAAGACAGTTTTCGTCAGAACACCGGTATATGTGTCTATTCTGCACAAGGTACGGCCAAGTCCTGTGGGATCCATGCCTGGTTCATTTTAATGAACGTGAGCTTGTCCACATTGGACAGGCGTCTGTGCTTGTCTGTGATAACGCCCCCTGCCGTGCTAAATACACGTTCAGATAATACACTGGCGGCAGGGCAGGCCAGCACCTCCAAGGCATAAAGGGCAAGCTCAGGCCATGTGCCCAATTTGGAGACCCAGAAGTTGAAGGGGGAAGAACCGTCATGCAGTACGTGTAGGCGTGTGCACACATACTGCTCCACCATGTTGGTGAAATGCTGCCTCCTGCTAAGACGTTCCATCTCAGCTGGTGGTGCTGGTTGTTGTGGCGTGCTGACAAAGCTTTTCCACATTCCGGCCATGCTAAACCTGCCTTCCGAGGTGCTGGCGGTGCCCCGGCTGCGTTGGCGACCTCTTCCTCCTCCAATAGAAAATGCTATTGGGAAGAAAAAAAACACGGCAAAATTAAATTTTTTTGCAATGTTTTTCCAATATCAGAATACACGGATAGTGTCTAAAGCGTTTATGAAAACACAGAAAATGCTATTGGGGAAAAAAAAAAAAACATCGCAAAATTTAATTTTTTTGCAATGTTTTTCCAATATACGGATACACGGATAGTGTCTAAAGCTTGTATGTATGAACACGCAGAAAATGCTATTGGGAACAAAAAAACACGGCAAAATTTAATTTTTTTGCAATGTTTTTCCAATATCAGAATACACGGACAGTATCTAAAGCGTGTATGAACACGCAGAAAATGCTATTGGGGAAAAAAAAAAACACAGCAAAATTAAATTTTTTTTGCAATGTTTTTCCAATAGCAGAATACACACAGACTATGGTGTATCTCTTACTATATGCAGTGTTGGTCCTAATGGTGCACTGAGCTTGCAGGTAAAACTTTTATATTTTGTCTGGCACTGGCCTCATGGCACTGTTAAAAGACTGTGCACTGCACCCCAGCCAGGGTACAATTGATTTAGGAATCTCTTCAATAATTCTCTCTGTCTCTTTCTTTTCCTTAATAAAGAAACTCCCTACTCTACTCTAGCTATCTAGATCGCTCACTGATCTAACTAATTTGAAGAAAATTAAAGGAATGTGGACTGACTGACTGACTGACTTTATCACACTAACTCCTAAAATCCTCTCTCTTAGCAGCACAGGAACCTGTCTATAGCAGAATGACGCTGTGTGCTGTGTGACTGGACTATATATAGAGGCAGGGTCACATGCTGCACTGCCCAATCACAGCCATGCCATTAGTAGGCATGGCTGTGATGGCTTCTAAGGGCACACTAGTGAAACTAGCGTGGATTGGCTGCCCTGTAGCTGTTAAAAAGGCGCCAATACATCGCCGAACACCGGACCCGAACCCGAACTTACAGCCAATAGTTCGGGTTCGGGTCCGGGCCCCGGACACCCAAAAGTCCGGTACGGACCCGAACTTTACAGTTCGGGTTCGCTCAACCCTACTGATGATCTCACTTCACTGTCATTCTGTTTTTTTTCCTCCTAGCTACTGTCCCTTATTAGCACATGATCTTACTGGCTTCTTATGCTGCTTCTCCCTCTCCCAGTCTGAGGTCTGCTGTACAGCGGATTGCAAGAGGCCGATACTAAGTCAAATGCAGGTGCTCTGTTTTCCTTTTAAAAAATAAATAGAATTATGTATTAATTAATATGTTGCATAGTTGAATTAATTTGTGTAATTTATGTCTGCCTGGAGTTCAGCTTTAAGAAAGCTTTAGGTTGACAGTCCCTGAACATGTTTCTTTAAAATCTAGTCAGTATTGGCAGTTCCCATGCATGTGTCTTAATAACTTCCATTTAAGCTTTTTATTCCCACCTGTAACATACTGATTAGACAAGAGCCAATCAATCTGCAAATCAGGCAAACAAGTCAATTGGCTAATAAAGCACATTTTTCAATGTACCTAAACATATTCAGTAATCTTACCCATTATCCATTATCCAGACTTATACAATTTATTGTTCATGATTGCCTGAATTCCCAAAAGTGGTTCTAAAGACAGAACATTTTTTTACCTTAATGCATTCTCTGCATTAGTATAAAAACTTTCTGGGTGCAGCTCTTCCCCCAGCCCCCAGTGATGTGCAGGAAAGCAGCAGCTCTCCTGAGTTTCTGTCATTGGCCATTGGCTCCTGCTGCTGTCAATTACAACCAGTGTGCCAATAAAGATAGAATGGGGGTGGGGCCAAGTGATGCCCTGTGTGTGAATAGAAAATGTTCAATAACAGGAGCGTGGCTTAGGAGCAAGCCTGCTCGAGTGCCCCCATAGCAAGCTGCTTGCTATTGGGGGACTAGGCAGGGGGAAGGGGCCAGGACAGCCAATGGGAAACCCAAAAAGAAGATGATCGAGGCTGCTCTGTGCAAAACTATTGCACAGAGCAGGTAAGTATAACATGTTTGTTTATTTTTTCTTTTAATTCCAACCTTTAGAATGACTTTAACTGCCTAACTCTTAACTCATCAAATATGTCTTTAGGAGAATATCCTGGCAAAACAAGAATTTGTGATTAGCAGATTGAGGAACATCAGCAATTCACATATTTATTTAACATTAAAACTCCAACGCATATCTGTCTGATGTTTCAGAAAATCAAGCAATTTGTGAATCCAGACGTCTGTTAGTTAAGAATTTAATGATTCTGCAAAGATTGCACATGTACAGTGCTGTGAAAAAGTATTTGCCCCCTTCCTTTTTATTTTTTTTTTGCATATTTCTCACACTTAAATGATTCAGATCATCCAAAAAAATGAATATTACACAAAGATAACCCACGTAAATCCAAGCTGCTGTTTTTAAATTTTTATTTCATTCATTAAGGGAAATAAGCTGTTCAAACTTGCCTGGCCCTATGTGAAAAAGTAATTGCCCCCTCCCATGCTGAATCATGAATGAACTGTGATTAACCTTAATTTTATGGAAAGCTTAGTTAAATTTCACTTGCCACACCTAGGCTTGATTACTGCCAGGCCTGTTGAATCAAGAAATCACATAAATAGAAGTTGTCTGACAAAGTGAAGCATGCTAACACATCACAAAAAGCCACACATAATGGCATCTAAAAAAATTCAAGAACAGATTATAAACAAAGTAATGTACATGTATTGGTCTAGGAAGAGTTTCAGAGCCATTTCTAAGGCTTTGGAACTTCAGTGAACCATGGGATGAGCCATTATCCACAAATGTTGATAACTTGGAACAGGGGTAAACCTTCCCAGGAGTGGCCAGCCTACAAAAATCACTCCAAGAGCATGACGAAGACTCATCCAGGAGGTCATAAAAGAACAGAGAACAACATCTAAAGAACTACAGGCCTCACTTGCCTCAGGTAAGATCAGTGTTCATGATTCAACAATAAGAAAGAAACTGGGCAAAAATGGCATCCATGGGAGAGTTCCAAGGCCAAAACCTCTGCTTACCAAAAAGAACACAAAGGCTCATTTCACATTTACCAAAAAACATCTTGATTATCCCCAAAACTTTTAGGTAAATATTGTGTAGACTGATGAGACAAAAATTTAACTTTTTGGAAGGTGTGCATCCCGTTACATCTGGCATAAAATGAATACAGCATTTCATAACAAGAACATCATACCAACAGTCAGACATGGTGGTGGTAGCGTAATGCTCTGGGGCTGTTTTGCAGCTTCAGGATCTGGACGACTTACCATAATTGATGGAACCATGAATTCTGAGCTCTACCAGAAAATCCTAATGGAGAATGTCCGGCCATCAGATCGTGACCTCAAGTGCACTTATGCACTTATGCAGCAGGACAATGATCCAAAACACAACAACAAGTCCACCTCCAAATGGTTCAAATAAAGTCAAAAGCCTGGACTTAAATTCAATTGAGATGCTATATCATGACCTTACTCGCGCCGTTCATGCTGGAAAACCCTCCAAATTGGCTGAATTAAAACAATTCTGCAAAGAAGAGTGGGCCAAAATTGCTCCACATCAATATGAAAGACTCATTGCCAGTTATTGCAAATGCTTGATTGCAGTTGTTGCCGACAAGGGTGGCACAACCAGTTATTAGGTTTAGGGTGCAATTACTTTTTCACATAAAGCCAGACAGGTTTGGACAGCTTTTTTGCCTTAATAAATTAAACCATTATTTAAAAAATGCATTTTGTATTTACTCGGGTTATCTTTGTGTAATAATAACATTTTTTGATGATCTGAGTCATTTAAGTGTGACATATAAAAAATCTGAAAGGGGGCAAATACTTTTTCACAGCACTGTATGTATACTGAATGAAACTGAAGAAGTTCTGAATTTTCCCTTAAAGGGTTACTAAACCCTTGTTTTAAAAACAAAACAAAAAAATGTCATACTTACCTCCACTATGCAGTTCGTTTTGCACAGAGTGGCCCTAATCGTCCTTTTCTGGGGTCCCACATTGGCGCTGGTGGCTCCTCCCCACATCGGGAAACCCCCTAGGAGAATCTCTCTCCTTGGGGGTAACCGTGCGGGCACGCTCCCGAGTCCAGCGTTTGCGTCCATTGACACAGAATGCCGGACTCGGTCTGCCCCCGACACCCGTGTCATTGGATTGGTTTGACAGCAGCAGGAGCCAATGGCTGCACTGCTATCAATCTATCCAATCAAGAGCCAAGACAACAAGCAGAGAGGTAGAGCATGTCTCCGCCATGGGAACGATCGGTCAGTGTCAGAAGTTTTTTCACCTTAAGGCATAGGATACATTAAGGTGAAAAAACACGAGCGTTTACAACCTCTTTAATAAATTGTAACTGGGGCCATACCATTAAAAAATTATACATTTATAAAGCACAGCCATGTGTTTTATAAATGTGCATTGAGCTCTATTGACTTTGGGACTGTGAGACTCATGGAGCATGATACAAAAAAGGAAAAAATGGTGGCAAACCCTCCTAAGGTCACATGACTTGCTTTCCTTTAAGCTGTATTAAGCTAAAATAACTCTGTGGGGCAATGTAGGCTTTGGTTTGCATATCCTACCCCAGTAAAATATATTAAAAAGTGGATAGCAATCTGTTCTCCCTGATAGATTTGTCCCTAATTTAATGTTGGATCTTAATCCACAGAATGAAATGTAAGATCATTTCAAAATGGGATGTTCAGAGATCATGACATGAGTTTACCCCTTTAAGGGAAAAACTGATATGAATATGAAAATAAAATAGACTATGGGCAGGAAGTTAAATATTTGATTTATAGCAACAACCTGAAGTGGTTGCACCCCCCCCCCCAAAAAAAATCATGCTTCTGTCCCTTTAAGGCACAAGCTATAGCATAGTGCTTTTGCCTTGTCAGTTGTCTCTTTGTATCCTTTACAGTACCTGGTTGATCCTGCCTGGTCCTGACTTCCTCTCTGAGAGCTGACCACATTTATCATGGTCGCTGAGTCATAAAATCATGGTCAGTGCCTTCATAATTGCAGCTCTCTCTCTGCAACTCTGCATCTCCCCCGCCTCCCCCTCCCTCTCTCTCTGTCAGCTACATAGTGTTCAGTGAGAACACAATCTCCTTTCCTGCCTGCCCCTTTCCTCTCCACCTCTCCCCCAGCCTTCATTGGCTGTACTGTTTCTCTGAAGCTGCTCCTTCCCTTGAAGCTGCAATGCCTTACAGTGTATTACCGTGGGAGAGCAGGGAATCTCAGCCTCTCCCACTTGGCTCCCTTAGATCGGGATGAAGATCGGAGGGAGAACACGTGATCATCAATCAGAGAACAGGAAAAGGGTATTTTTGATCACAAAAAAAACAAAACACACACATTGCACTGTTAAAATAGCAAAAGCATGGAGGATAAATCAGTTTTGGGCATTTGAGTTTAAAACCACTTTAAGTCGTTATGACTGGATAATGACTGTAGTTAAATACAGTCATGTGGAAAAAGTAAGTACACTCTATAGAAATTATTGACTTAAAAATATTTAAACATGCAAACATTAGATCTTCATTCAGATAGTGCCTACAGATAAAGGTGATATTCTTAACAAAATGCTTTTTCAGTTATGTATCCTACAAAAATATTAATAGATAGAATGGCGTAAGCACATTCTTGGTCCTAAAAGCATTAACCTTTATCAGAAATTACTTTTTGTAGATGCTTTTCATAACTGTCCACCACAGTCTGACATTGACTCCTTTACATTTCCTACCATTCCCCCATGCAAAATTACTTCATTTGCAAGATATTTCTAGGTGTCTTTGCCTGAGCTGCCCTTTTTAAAATTCCTCCACAATGTTTGAATGGCCTAAATGAACATTTAAGCCTTGCAGTGTTAGGGCAGTCCCACTGCAAAAGAGGAATTTTCCCTGGAGTTCAACTTTAATGGTATTTCAATCAGGGTTTTGATTAGACCAATCCATAGCCTTTAGTTTCTATTTTTTAGTAGATATGCTGGTATGCTTTTGGATCATTATCATGTTCAAACATTCATTTTAAGTTCCGCTTCAACTTTTGAACATATAGCCTCATATTCTCATCAAGCAAACTTTAATACAATGTAGAATTCAATGACTGCAAGCTTGCCAAAGTCCTGAAGCAGCAAAGCAAGCCATATAATATTTACTACCATACTTCAAAATTTGTATGAAGTTCTTCTACTGAAATACTGTTTTCAGTTTGCGCCAAACATGACTATTTTTACTGTGACCAAACAACTCTGTCTTTGATTCATTACTTCACATCAGATTGTTCTAGAAGGCCTGACTTTGCTTATGTAATCACTGGTAACCTGTAGCCTTGCTCTAATGTTCTTTTTGGAAAGGCTTTTTCCTCACAGACCTCAAATGCAAGTTAAATTAACGCAATCTCTTTCTGATTGTAGATCCATGAACTTTTCATAAAATGTTGGGGTTCTTGAAGACTCTTTTTAGCATCAGAGTCAGCCCTCTTGATGAGATGATTAGTCAATCATAAAGAAGTTGCTTGAAATCTATGCCACTTTTAGATTATTCAAGTCTAAATAATTTGGTGACCTTTGTAAATCCCTTGCCAGAATTCCCATTTTTTTTGGGGGGGGCCTTAAAACTGATCTCCAGGTTTTCTGTGATTTTAAACATTTTGTTTGGACCAAGCTGGTCCACCCAAACTATTTCCTTCACTAAGTGTTGCACTGGCTCCAATCACTGTATGGACTGTAGGTAGCTCAAAGCCGACAAACAAAGCAGACGTAGTCTGAGTGGTGCTCAGCCATTCATAAGCAGCATTGTATTTTGTGAATGAATACAAAGCTTCCTCTGATTGTCTGAAGTGGAGAGGCAGGCAGATGAAGTCACGCTCTCTGCCAATCAGAGGAAGCTTTGTATTCATTACAGAATACAAAGCTGCCTATAAATGGGTCAGTGCCACTCTGCCAACTCTGCTTTGTTCCAGGTGTTAGACCTGAAGTCTGTCTCACAGCTGGAACCCCAGCCCTGTGTACTGTATTTAGCTGAAGCTACATGCAGTACATACAGTGCTTAGTGCTAGTGCAGCATTTAGTGAAATAAATAGTTTGTCTGGACCAGCTAGGTCCAAATAAAATATTTAAAGTCACAAAAAGCCTGAAAGTCAGATTTAAAGAGCTCTTTTGATCTTGGCATGATTATACCTTCAAACAACAACAATAGCAAAGAGAACACCAAAAATAAGATATCTGGGGTTTAACTAGGAAAGGCTAAGCATACTTTCTAAGAAGGGTCTAAACTTTGTCACCTGATTCTAATTTCATGAATTTGAATTGGTGGTAAATATAGAGGTCTATCGTATGTATATTTACTTTTTGAATGAAGATCTAATGTTTTCCTTTTCATATATGTTGAAAATATCAATGAATTACTTGTTGTGTAGTTACTTTTTCACAAGACTGCATATGTGCCCTTATCATTGAATAACATTATTATGTGAAATATTAAATCTTAGTGAATTTTGCTGAATATTACGGTTCACTCTATAACCTGCACAATGATCCCAATACAACTCAACCTACTAGGGAGAATATACAAGCTTTCTTACAACACATTCATTTACCTTCTCTTTCTACATCACAGTTGGAATCTCTTAACGCACCATTCACCGCTCGAGAAGTTGAGAAGACCATTGATACACTTCCAAATGGTAAATCCCCTGGCCCTGATAGTTTCTCTAATGAATACCTTAAAGCATTTAAAACATATTATATCACCTCATCTAACAAACTCTTTCAATGAAGCTGCTGAGACTGCAAGCATGCCTCCGGATATGCTACAGGCCTACATAGTCACCTTACATAAACCTGGTAAGGAACCCTACACACTGGCTAACTTCAGGCCAATTTCGTTTCTAAACTCCGATACCAAAGTGTACGCCAAACTGTTGGCCAATCGTTTATCGCATATTCTTCCCTCATTAGTGAAAAATGACCAGATGGGATTTGTGAAGGGGAGACAAACTTCTGATGCAACTAGAAGAATTGTTAATATATTATACCATGCTAAATTGCACCGAACGCCTTCTCTGCTGTTATCTATTGACGCAGAGAAGGCGTTCGATAGAGTCCATTGGACATATATGAAGATGGCGCTCGAAAAGTTTGGATTCCAAGGTCGTATACTTCAAGCTATTATGGCATTGTATTCTTGCCCCATAGCCCAGGTATATACAACAAATACTTTATGTACATCGTTCAGTATAAGAAATGGAACTAGACAGGGTTGCCCCCTGTCTCCTTCTATTTTTAACCTTGTGATGGAACCTCTAGCGGAAACCATAAGGACGCATCCTTTAATCTCAGGCTTCCAGTTTGGTAAAAATAAACACACCATTAACCTTTTCGCTGATGACGTTATCTTACTATTGACTGATCCACGTATTTCCCTGACTCATGCTCACGACATCCTCCAGGAATTCGGTAGAATTTTGTATTATAAGGTAAATTTTTCTAAATCCTTGATCCTTGCTCTCAAAATACCGCCCAAAACTAAACTTGCTCTCCAAACGAGCTTTCCTTATACGTGGAGTACTGAGGGTATACCGTATCTGGGAATTATATTGAAAGCCAAAGTTTCCGAGCTTGCAAAAACGAATTTGAACCCTCTTATTACCAAACTGGAAGCCCAACTCAAGAATTTCTCTATGAAGGAAGTATCCTGGTTCGGTAGAATAGCAGCATATAAAATGTTGATCTTACCTCAAATACTGTATATGTTTCGGTCTCTTCCTATTCATATTCCTCAACACTTTCTCAATAGATTGGCTACTATGAGTTGGAAGTATATATGGAATGGTAAAAAAAGCTTTGGCATTAATATTAACAATATGACTGATCGTGCCAAAAAAATTTTATTTTATTTAAGGATGGCAATCACATGAAGCCATTTATTATCGTATAGTTTTTTGGATCCTTTTTACATCATAATAGTAACAGAAATCACCCAAATGCCCCTGATCAAAAGTTTACATACCCTGTAATGTTTGGTCTTGGTACAGACACAGAAGGTGGCACATGCAGGTTAAAATGCCAATTAAAGGTTAATTTCCCACATTTGTGGCTTTTTAAATCACAATTAGTGTATAAATAGTCAATGAGTTTGTTAGCTCTCACATGGATGCACTAAGCAGGCTAGACACTGGGCCATGAGGTGGTAGAAAAGAACAGTCAAAAGACCTGCATAACATGGTAATGAAACTTTACAAAGATCAAAAATGATATAAAAAGATATCCAAAGCCTTGAATATGCCAGTCAATACTGTTTAATCACTTATTAAGAAGTGGAAAATTAGGGGCTCTTTTGATACCAAGCCAAGGTCAGGTAGACCAAGAAAGATTGCAGCCACAACTGGTGGAAGAACTGCTCAGGACACAAAGAAAAACCCACAGGTCACCACAGGAGAAATATGGGCTGCTCTCCAAAAAGACGGTGTGGTTGTTTTTAAGGAGCACAATTCAATGATATTTGAACAAAAAAGAGCTGCATGGTTGAGCCACTAGAAGGAAGCCTTTACTGTGCCAATGCTGTTGGGCATATTGTAACCAGGCTTTTTTGTGGAACTTGTACAGCAAAGGCTTCTTTCTGGTAACTTGACCATGCAGCTCTTTTTTGTGCAAGTATTATCGTATTGTGCTCCTTAAAAACAACCACACCATCTTTTTTCCAGAGAAGCCTGTATTTCTCCTGAGGTTACCTGTGAGTTTTTCTTTGTATCCTGAACAGTTCCTGTGGCAGTTGTGGCTGAAATCTTTCTTGAACTACAAGACCTTGGCTTGGTATCAAGAGATACCCACATTTTCCACTTCTTATTAAGTGATTGGACAGTACTGACTGGTATATTCAAGGCTTTGGATATCTTTTTATATCCTTTTCCATCTTTGTAAACTTTCATTACCTTGTTACGCAAGTCTTTTAAATGAATTAACCTTTAATTACCATTTTAACCTGTGTGTGCCACCTTCTGTGTCTGTACCAAGGCTAAACATTCCAGGGTATGTAAACTTTTGATCAGGGCCATTTGGGTGATTTATGTTATCATTATGATTTAAAAAGGATCCAAAAAACTATGTGATAATAAATGGCTTAATATGATTGCCATCCTTAAATAAGTCATGATCAGTCATATTTTTAATATTAATGCCAACATTTTACAATTTCTTACCTGGGTATTCATACTTTTGAGCACAACTGTATCCAAGAAAATCAAGAGATGGACAAGCAAAAAGAAAGTCATGCTTGGATATCAAAAATATACACAATAGAAGTCTGTAATAAAAAAAAACACAATGATTCCTAAAGAAGCACAGATACACTTGGCAACAAAAAAAGTTGCTTCCTGAACACTTTTTAGTGTATTGTATACATTTTTGGCTGCTAATCTTAAAAATTACTTGTAAATTTAACCTTTCAGGCACTGTTTATAAGAAATTGTCAGTTTTTGCAATTTGCAATACCTGTTGGCTTTTTCTAGTGATCTCCATAATATTTTTTGTCGATTTGTGTCAAGTTACCACAACACCATTATTATCTTGTATTTTTTAACCTCAAAGAGGATGGTTGGTGTTGGTGTCCCTTATTAATTTGACATTGTATTTTTGTAATGTACCTGCCTACTCACAAACAAACTGTCCTTTTTGAACTAAAACACATAGCCAAGGATTTAAAAAAAAATTGAAATTTATTAGCGGTCATAACAAAATAGGAAGGCAACGCTGGATAAACTGTTGAAATTGGCGAAGCCTTTGTACCACAGGGCAGACATCAATTGTTTGACAGGCAAAATTGGTAGCCTGAGGAGTCCATTTAATAGGGAGCACAATCTGGTCCAGGATTCAGAGAGACCGGGAGCAGCAGCATATGACATATATGCCCCGAGGCTGTGGTCTTACAACAGCCTGCGTCTTTTGCCAGACCAGACCGAACCCAGGCCATCACTCTCAAGACTTCCTTGCACGCTTCCTTCTAGGCTGTGTCTGTGGTGTTGGAGTTGTGGCAGGAGGTGGAGGAGGAGTATGGTCCAACTCACATACGTGACTTTTCTTGGTGAGTTCACCCCTTACCCCCTTATTTAGGACCTGAAATAGGACCTCCTCACTGATGAGTAGGGATGGTCCTGATGTTCGAGTCGGGTGTTCGCCTGTTCGCCTAATAGCGAACAATTTGGGGTGTTCGCTGCAAATTCAAAAGCCGTGGAACACCCTTTAAAACCTATGGGAGAAATCAAAAGTGCTCATTTTAAAGGCTTATATGCATGGTATTGTCATAAAAAGTGTTTGGGGACCTGGGTCCTGCCCCAGGGGACATGTATCAATGCTATAAAAAGTTTTAAAAACTGCAGTTTTTTCGTAAGCAGTGATTTTAATAATGCTTAAAGTGAAACAATAAAAGTGTAATATTCCTTTAAATTTCGTACCTGGGGGTGTCTATAATATGCCTGTAGAGTGGCGCATGTTTCCAGTGCAAAATTACTTTTCTAAAGGAAAAAAAGTAATTTAAAAGTACTCGCGGCAATAATGAATTGTCAGTCTCGGCAACACACATAAAAGTGCATTCATAAAAACGGCATGGGATTCCCCCACAGGGAAACCCCGAACCAAAATGTAAAAAAAAAAATGGCGTGGGGTCCCCCTGCAAAATCCATACCAGACCCTTATCTGAGCACGCAACCTGGCAGGCCACAGGAAAAGAGGGGGGGAACGAGAGAGCCCCCCCCTCCTGAACCGTACCAGGCCACATGCACTCAAAATGGGAGGGTGCTTTGGGGTAGCCCCCCAAAGCACCTTGTCCCCATGTTGATGGGGACAAGGGCCTCATCCCCACAACCCTTGCCCGCTGGTTGTGGGGGTCTGCGGGCAGGGGGCTTATCGGAATCTGGAAGCCCCCTTTAACAAGGGGACCCCCAGATCCCAGCCTCCCCCCTGTGTGAAATGGTAACGGGTACAAATGTACCCCTACCATTTCACAAAAAAATGTAAAAATATTACAAAAGACAAGACACATCTTTGGACAAGTCCTTTATTAAAAAATAAAAATGTCCCACAAAGTCCATTCATCTTCTTCTCTCACTCCGCCGACGGACCAAAAAAAATGTAATGGCACTCGCCGTATGATGCGTACTCGCAGGTGACAGTTCTATTATAACTGAGGGCGGAGCCATACGGTGACGTTCCCGGGTGTCTTGTCTTTTGTACCATTTTGACACTTTTTTGTGAAATGGTAGGGGTACATTTATACCCCGTTACCATTTTACACAGGGGGGAGCCCGGGATCTGGGGGTCCCCTTGTTAAAGGGGGCTTCCAGATTCTGATAAGCCCCCTGCAGACCCCCACAACCAGGGGCAAGGGTTGAGGGGATGAGGCTCTTGTCCCCATCAACATGGGGATATATATGTGGGGATACACATATATTACACATCGTTAGGCACACAATTAACCCCTTTATTGCCCCTAGATGGTAACCCCTTCCCAGTAAGTGTCATTAGCACAGTGTCAGTGTACAATAATATCACTTATCACTGTATTTGTGTCAATAACAATGTCAGTGTCAGTTAGTTGAGCTACTGTGGAATTGATTATTGGTTGGTACACTAATATTAATGTCACAACATTTTTGGGATTTCATTTTTAAGTAGCAGCACTGAAATATATAGCACTACAGGTGATTTTTGGAATCCTAAGCGCAGTCAAACACACAAAACATAAGTATAGACCCCAAGCGGTTTTCAAGAAACGTTTTTTAGGGTCCCAGCAGATCATTGGGAAACCCTATGTTTTGTAAAATGTCAAGCTGGTGTTTGCAACACCAGACAACAAAAACTTACACTGGCATTGATACCTCTCTCTATAAAAGTAATTTTTTTTTTTTTTTTAGCAATCATAAATATAACATTTGGTACTGTTGCCCAAGGACAAAAACTAACAGGTTGCACATACATATTATATATATATATATATATATATATATATATATATATATATATATATATATATATACATGTATATCCTATACCCTATACTGGTCATTTTGCACTCTCACTAGTAACTTATCTGAAAGGGTCACCACATTTCTTTAATTTTCACCTGAATGCACTGGGTTTATTGGCAGCTCTATAAAAAAAAACTTCAAATAATGGAAACATGCATTAAGCTACCTATGACGAATTGTAACCATAGAAATATCCATAGTTACTTTATGAAAGGCTCTATGATCAGAGGCATTTATAGAACTAGTGCCTAGTAATCCAAACAGGAGCTGCATAAGAATGATTAATAAAGAGGAGAAAGAGACACGAATGCCATGTACACACGAGCGGAATTTCCGTCCGAAAAATCTTGGATGTTTTTTTCCGATGGAATTCCGCTCAAGTTTGTCTTGCATACACACAGTAACACAAAAGTTCTGTGAACTTTCGACCGTCAAGAACGCAGTGACGTACAACACTACGACGAGCCGAGAAAAGTAAGTTAAATGCTTCTGATCATGCGTCTAATTGTTTCCGAGCATGCAGGATTTTTTGCGCGTCCGAATTGCATACAGACGATCGCATTTTTGGATAGGAACTTTTCCCGACTGAAAAATAGAGAACATGCTCTCAATCTTTTGCTGGCTGGAATTCCGCCAGCAAAAGACTGAAGGAGCATACACACAGTCGCATTTTCCAACAAAAAGCTCTCATCTGAGTTTTGCTGGCGGCATTTCATTTCCGATCGTGTGTACGCGGCATAAAGAAGATGCACAAAGTCACAGGAAAGACCTCATGATCCTTATGGTTACCTGCTACACCACTAATTATACAGCTTTGTTTTTTTCATCAAACCAGTTATCCTTTATTCATTCCTAAAAACATACATATTTACTAGCTATTCACTTTGCAAATGTTTTATTTGGTTATCTACTCCACAGATGTATATTGTGGTTCTGTTTTTACAACCAAACCATACACATCCATATTTAAGTAAATTTGCTATTCAATATTGGAGGACATGTGTGTGTGTGTTGTATGCCAGCATGAATATTTATATAAAAGAATTACCTGTAAATTGCTAAAATAAGCTCATTATTGTGTACGCCTTTAAATCAATCACATACCATACGTGGCTGCATTAGGAGGTCTCTGATATCTGCATGACTGGGCTGTCCAGCCTTAGGTCATATATGAATGGCACAAAGTAGCTTCAAATGAAATGTAATTTTGTGATGGTGTGAAGTGGGGTTTAAATAAGCCAGATATACTTTGGTAATACATTCTCAGCCCTTAAGGCATAGGGATCCTCTTCATGCAAGTAATGAATTCATTGTAAATTAAATGTTCTTTTAAAATGCTACAAAGAAAACCTGTGGGTGTAAGATTCAAAGAGACCAAAGAGGGAAATTACCATTAAAGGCTTTAATGAAGTTGACACATAGCTATCAGATTCCATATTTAGCAAACATGCAAAGTCATGGGGATATATTATAGACCACAGTTCCTATGTAGGCTGGCATATTTTAATGAGGTGTCCCCTAATTAGGAATTGACTGCAGCGTATAGTTTTATTCAGCTACACAACATAGGACTGGGGGTGAAATGTATAATCCACCATCAAGCATATTTAAATGTGTGATTGGGAAATTATAAAAAGGGAAGGGGTAAAATCATTTTAAATATAAATGCTTGCCACGTGCATTTTCATTCACGCATAAAGTATATCATTAAAGATGACCCTTGAGAGTAGAAATATGGGGGCTGTCTTTGCTAAGATTTCTAAGGTGCAAGTTTAAGCCTGTCATCCTGATTATGGCTTTGCTTCGCAGTAGGTTGTTGATCTGCAATAAATATACAAGGTAGAAGTTTCAGACTTTACTGGCTACATACTTGCCCCATTTCAGCAAAATACTAGGTAGTGAAGCACGAATTAAGGTGGCATCCATCCTTCACTGATATTAAGGAAACTAAGCCAGCAGTAGCTGAATACAAATATAGCAAGTTATTAAACAAAACAGTTTTAATTAAATTGATAGCTTGCGTATTAACCACAGTTGTTTCTCACTGTGAAGATGTGTCCAATTTTGAAATGTATAATCCTCTACATGTTTCGCAAAAAAATTAGCTTCTTAAGAAGCCTGGAGCAAGATGCGGGATGAGAAGAGCGGAGGATGAAGAAGATGAAGAAGAAGATGGAGAAGAAGAAGATGGAGGAACAAGGACAACACTGAAGGAAGACCAGAAGAAAGAAGATGAAAGAAGAAGAAATTAATAAAGGTTTTGTCAAAAAACGGCTCTTGTATTTTTTAACCTTTTTGTCACTTTTTTTTTGTGAAATGGTAGGGGTACATTACCAATTCACACAGGGGGGGCCGGGATCTGGGGGTCCCTTTGTTAAAGGGGGCTTCCAGATTCCGATAAGCCCCCCGCCCGCAGACCCCCACAACCACTATGCAAGGGTTGTGGGGATGATGCCCTTCTCCCCATCAACATGGGGACAAGGTGCTTTGAGGGGCTACCTCAAAGCACTCTCCCAATGTTGAGGGCATGTGGCCTGGTACGGTTCAGGAGGGGGGCGCTCTCTCGTCCCCCTCTTTTCCTGCGGCCTGCCAGGTTGCGTGCTCAGATAAGGGTCTGGTATGGATTTTTGGGGGGACCCCACGCCATTTTGTTTTCATTTTGGTGCGGGGTTCCCCTTAATATCAATACCAGACCTAATGGGCCTGGTATGGAATTTAGGGGGACCCCTACACATTTTTTTTATTTATTTTGGTTCAGGGTTCCCATGTGGGGAAATCCCCATGCCGTTTTTATCAATGAACTTTTATGTGTATTGCGGACCGACAATTCATTGTAGCCGGGAGTAGTTTTAAATTACTTTTTTTACTTTAGAAATGTAATTTTGCTGTCAGACTGTTCTAAACACGGGAAACATGCGCCCCTTTACAGGCATACTATAGACACCCCCCAGGTACGAAATTTAAAGTAATATTACACTTTTATTGTTTTACTTTAAGCATTATTAAAATCACTGCTCCCGAAAAAACTGTAGTTTTTAAAACTTTTTTTGCATTGATACATGTCCCCTGGGGCAGGACTCATGTCCCCAAACACTTTTTATGACAATACCATGCATATAAGCCTTTAAAATTAGCACTTTTGATTATTCATGTTCGTGTCCCATAGACTTTAACGGTGTCCCTACTCACTGATGGTTCCTGGGAGCCAGATACAGAGACCTCATCATCCTAACCCTTCCTCATTGCTGGAGACAACATGGCAGTAATCTTCAGCTACAGGAACATACAGTAAGTGCCAATTGGTTCTCCTTGTCTGTTGTCCTCCCACTATTCTCCCATTGATCTCCTCTCAACTTCAGATGAAATTAATTGCTAGTCATCTGCCTGAAGCAAGTCGCGGATGCTGTGCACAAAATATTCAGCAGACTCATCTGGGGCAGTTCGTGGGGCAATAGCAGGAGTAACTGGAGCCCCAAAAAGGACTGTCATGGCTTTTTTGAGGTCAGGTGCATTAGTGTGCTGTACTACAAAGAATTGAAGTCCCCTGTATTCATAATGTCAGGCAGGCCTTTTGGGAGAGGCAGAGATTCTGCAGCTATTAATGGTCAAGCAGGTTCTGCATCTGCAAAGGGAAAAATTCACCACTTAGAAAAGGTGCTGCAGAAGAACTACTTGGCTGCATTTTCAGATTGTGGCAGCATCCCCTGCCATGCCCAATATGCCTCAAATCCTCAGATTGAAAAGAAGAAGCAGCAGTGTTGGTAGCTGCTTCAGTGTCACTTTTATATTTTTTTCCCATCCGCAGCAGACAGACCCAGCTACAGAGAAACAATATGATTGCAAACTATTTGGGGTCCAGGGCAGATGTAGACACTCTTTGAAGTGGGCACCCCATGGACTATTGAATGTTCAGGCTGAATCACTAGCCAGAGCTTGCACATTACATACTGGAGCTTCTGGCTTGCGTTGGATTCCTATGTTGCCATCAAAACATAAAAAATAGGACCCTCCTCTAACTGTATGGTATTTTTGACCTTGTATACAGAGTCTTACATAGTAGAAAGAGAGGGGCAAAAGGGCCAGGTAAATATGTAATAAATAGCCTAGAGCTCCAGCTGTTGCTTGAAAAAAAAGACATGAATTAGTCATGTAATATTATCTGACCTATAGTAAGGAGACTGATCAAAAAGGCAAGCAGAGGACTGGTGCTTGAGTATTTTGGGGGGGGGGGCGCAGACGGCCCCCTCCAGGTCCAGACTTACCCTGCAGCGGAGCTCCCCTGGACTGTCTGATGCCGCAGCTTCTGTCTTCACCCGGTCTTCTTTCTGGGTTCTGAATTTCTGGAAAGCTGGATGCTGATTTGCTGGCATCGCAGGGTAGGAGGGCTCGGGGCGCAGAGCACTGAGGACAATTTAAAACTGGCCAATTGGGGACTTGGGATGTGGTCACATGCCTGTGAGGGGGTGACAGGCCTGGTAGAAACCTACTGGTCCGGTGCCCCACACAGTGCACACCCACACAGATGGTGCAAGCTGGGGGCAGCGCTGTGGGCTGGGGGGCAGCACCCCTGCGCCCCTTGTGGACTGGCCACCACTGCACAGGATATAGAATTGCCCATATCCCTGCAATTGTTAATTTCTCAGCTAACTTGCCATTAATTCTTCCTCACTGTTTCATTGTGCAGAGGCCAATTTGATTGATGAGTCAGGCTTTGTGTTGATGTCAGAACTGCCCTCTTGATGATTGATGATCTGATGATTGGTAGGTTAATATACAAAAAGCAGAAGGACAGGTGGAGGAAGCACAGATCACTAGAATTAATCAAGTAGAAGCAGAGAGATCCTACAGAACTTGAGGTACAATTTCTCCTCCAGCAAGGAGAACAGTGAGCAGCACAGTAGTGACATCATCAAATCTTACTCCAAATCAGTTGACAATAATAGTCAGAGGCAGTAAGGTTTTAGAAGATCTTACACTGCAGATATGCAGAACAGAACAGCTGGGCATAGTCAGGGACTGCTCTAATATTTTTTAGGTGGAAAGCAATGCAAAAGTTGAAATTTTAAGGGTACTGTTAAGATAACAAATCTTCACTTTTTGAGTGTAGGTCTACTTTAGACCTTACAAATACATAAAAACCCCATATCTATATACAGTATGTAATAGAAAGACACAGCTGTTGATAGAATGTCAGCTAGAAACAAGTGGTTTTATGCTTTCTAGTCCTGCAAATGGCAGCATATGCCATAAGCTGTGTCTCTCAATGAACTCAGAGAGTAGAATTTTACAGTTAGTACAAAAGTTGTAATGTTTTTAAAAATCTGTATTTTAACTCCCGAGCAAATAAAATACAAAAGAGAATGCATTTTTAAAAACAAGTCAAAAGTAGCCATACCTCCCAACTTTCTGAGATTGAAATGAGGGACACCTATTAGCAAAAGTATGTAGGCATAGGACACACCTCATGCCGTGCACCCCTTAAAAGAGAATTGTATAAAAAGTGCTTTTTTTATCACAACTATTCCTTTATTTTGACTTTTGGAATTTACAAATGGAGCAATTTAGATGTTGGATGAAAGGTTTAGCACTGTAAAACACTATGTGATAGATATATAGTGCATTTTTTATATACAAATATATAGTACAGACCAAAATAAGGGACACATGAGGAGGTAAGAGGGACAGAGGGACTTTGTTCCAAATGAGGTACAGTTTCTTAAAATTAGGGACAGTTGGGAGCCATGAATAGCAGCTCTTATTTGTTTCCTGACAAATAGCTACCAATAGCCAGAGACTATCATCCTCTTACCTGACCACAGTGAACTGATATGTGATTGATTACTATTAGCTATTATATTTCACAATTCTAATTTGCTCAGTGCCATTAAATAAGCCTATATGCAAGCCAACAAGGTATATCAGGCTTTACAGTCACCTTTAAAAGTGTGAATGTTGTAAAATCACAGCAGGTTAATCTTGTGGGTTGAAAGTGATAGTGATTTAAAATGCTCTAAACATAAAATGTATAGTAATTTGCCATGGGTGAGTTATGGATGTCATTCAGGGTTACATAGTTTATTTGCTTTTGGTCTATAGATTGTACATTTCATAAGAGAACACACACAAATTAATTTTTTTTCCAGATAATGTGCATTACTATATTAATATGATTCATTAAACATAGAGTTTAATTTGCATGTAGACCTCAAGCCCAGACTGTCCAATGTATAAGGAAAGTCCCCTTACTCCTAACATACACAGTTTTTAAATAACAATGTTAAAACTTCTTTCTGCAGTAAGAAATACCTGGTCTTGGAGATCTAGAATCACTAACAGCCTTAGGCACCCCTATTCTGTTTGGTTACTTTTAAACTTAGGCTGAGTTGTGCAGCATGATAACAAGCCCCTGGAGGTACTGCAAGTTTCATTTTTCTATCCCTAAAGGGAACTGCTGCTCATTATCACTTAGAAAAGCATTCCCAGTGGTTGATGAGAAAGGAAATGAAGCTTAGTCACATTGCATAATATAATTCAAGTCTTATCGATCAATAACTAGCCTGAAATATGGCCTAAAAAGGAGCTTGCACAAGTTACTTTCCTTAATATCGTGTCATACAGTGGAAAACAGATATGAGAGAAGTAAAATGATAATGTAGAAGCTCCACATCCAAAATATAGTGGATACACAGTGTCGTATCATTGAGACACAAATAAGCTGCAGTGCGGATGCAATGTTTGAAAATCGAACCATAGAGGAAATGGGAATGAATGTTTCAGTTGACCGCTAGATACCAGAATCTCAGATGGGGAAAATTTCAGCCAATTCTTTTTGTTCTCTGCTAAAAGCAAATTATCTACAGACACATATCAATGGCAAGTTATGGGCTGGGAAAAAAAAAGTTGTTTTTTAATTCAAAGGATAGAAACAAAATAAGAAAAAAAGTGCGAAAAAATGTTGTGCAATAAAACACACTGTATGTTTTAATTAGGGATGCACTGATACCAGTTTTTTCAGAGTACAAGTACTGATGCTTTTTCTCAGGTACTAATCAATACACATTACCAATATCTATTTTTAATCTCATGTGACATTCATGTGTTTTTTTTAGAGCTCATTCAGACCACTCATGCATGAAAATTGATGGTTAAACTGTACGGATTTCACTTGCAGAGACATCCATTTCAAATTATTTTTTTCATGTGCGTTTCAGTGAGTTTTTATATTTTCAAGTGCCTTGAATAAGTATTCATACCCCTTGAACATTTCCACATTTTGTCATGTTACAACCAAAAATGTAAATGTATTTTATTGGGATTTTATGTGATAGATCAAAACAGAAAGTGGCACATAATTGTAAAGTGGAAGGAAAATGATAAATGGTCTTCAAATTTTTTTAAAAATAAATATCTGAAACGTTCAGAAACATTCAGCTCCCTTTACTCTGATACCCCTAACAAAAATCTAGTGGAACCAATTGCCTTCAGAAGTCACCTAATTAGTAAACAGAGTCCACCTGTGTGTAATTTAATCTCAGTATAAATACAGCTGTTCTGTGAAGCCCTCAGAGGTTTGTTAAAGAACCTTAGTGAACAAACAGCATCATGAAGGCCAAGGAACACACCAGACAGATCAGAGATAAAGCTGTGGAGAAGTTTAAAGCAGGGTTAGGTTTTAAAAAAATATCCCAAGCTTTGAACATCTCATGGAGCACTGTTCAATCCATCATCCGAAAATGGAAAGAGTATGGCACAACTGCAAACCTACCAAGACATGGCCATCCACCTAAACTGACAGGCCGAGCAAGGAGAGCATTAATCAGGGGAGGAGCAACTAAGAGGCCCATGGTAACTCTGCAGGAGCTGCAGAGATCCACAGCTCAGGTGGGAGAATCTGTCCACAGGACAACTATTAGCCGTGCACTCCACACATCTGGCCTTTATGGAAGAGTGGCAAGCAGAAAGCCATTGTTGAAAGTAAGCCATAAGAAGTCCCTTTTGCAGTTTGCGAGAAGCCATGTGGAAGAAGGTGTTCTGGTCAGATGAGACCAAAATTGAACTTTTTAGCCTAATAGCAAAACGCTATGTGTGGCGGAAAACTAACACTGCACATCACCCTGAACACTCCATCCCCACCGTGAAACATGGTGGTGGCAGCATCATGTTGTGGGGATGATTTTCTTCAGTAGGAACAGGGAAGTTGGTAAGAGTTAAATGGGAAGATGGATGGAGCCAAATACAAGGCAATCTTAGAAGAAAACCTGTTATGGATCAGAGTCCACCGGACAATCAGGCCGTGTTGGGGCTCCGGCGGACTTTTTCTTCCCAAAAGTCTGGCAGACTTAGAAAGAAGTCTTGACTCAATCCACCCGTCTGTGTGCTAGTCCGCCGGACTTTTGAAATGAACACAATGCCCACACACGGAGTAAAGTCCGTTGATTTTGAACATGACTCCAGGTAGATGGGACTAGCGAAGGAAGCCAATGTCGCCGCCTCCATCGGCGAGATTGACACCTTGCTAGCCCCGTCGCCTGGTATGGATTTAAAGGGGAACCCCTATGCTGCAAAAATGGCGTGGGGGTCCCCCCAAAGTCCATAGCAGACCCTTATCCGAGTACACAGCCCGGCCGGTCAGGAAAGGGGGTGGGACGAGCAAGCGCTCCACCTCCTGAGCCATACCAGGCTGTGTGTTCTCAACATGGGGGGCGCTTTGGGAAAGGGAGGGCCCTGCGCCCCCCCCACCCCAAAGCACCTTGTCCCCATGTTGATGAGGACAAGGTCCTCTTCCCGACAACCCTGGCCGCTGGTTGTTGGGGTCTGCAGGCAGGGGGCTTATCAGAATCCGGGAGCCCCCTTTAATGAGGGGGCCCCCAGATCCCGGCCTCCCACCATATGTGAATGAGTTTGGGGTACATCTGGAAAACATGTTAATAAAAAAACACAACACAGGTTTTTAAAGTAGTTTATTAGACAGCTCTGGGGGTCTTCTTCCAACTTCGGGGGTCTTCTTGCTGGGCTCCTCCGCTATCTTCTGCTCTTTTACCGCTCTTTTACTAGCGGAGGAGCCCGGCTTTCTCCTTCGTCACTGCCACCGTCCAGGGGTCTTCTTCCGACTTTGGGGGTCTTGTCCCGCTCTTCGTTTCTTCTGCGAGCCTCCGCTATCTTCTTGCAGCTCTTTTACTAGCATTGGCTGGTCTTCTGGTTCGTCGCTGTTGCTGTCACCTCTGCCTTGTTCTTCTTTCTTCTTCTTCTCTTCTTCCGATGTTGACATGACACTCTCTCCACCTGTAATGCCGGGACGCGTTGCGCGGTGACTTATATAGGTATAAGGGGCGGGGTCACATGGTGATGTCACGTGGTGACCCCGTCCCTTATGATGTCACAGCCCAGCATCCCAGGGACCGCCCCTTATACCTATATAAGAAGCCGCGCAACGCGTCCCGGCCATTACAGCGAACCTAAAGACTGGGCCAACGCTAGTAAAAGAGCTGCAAGAAGATAGCGGAGGCTCGGCAGAAGAAACGAAGATCGGGACAAGACCCCAAAAGTCGGAAGAAGACCCCCGGACGGCGTCAGCGACGAAGGAGAAAGCCGGGCTCCTCCGCTAGTAAAAGAGCGGTAAAAGAGCAGAAGATAGCAGTGGAGCCCGGCGAGAAGACCCCCGAAGTCGGAAAAAGACCCCCAGAGCTGTCTAATAAACTACTTTAAAAACCTGTGTTGTGTTTTTTTTATTAACATGTTTTCCCTGAGGTGAATGGGTAGGGGTAACATGTACCCCATACTCATTCACATAGGGTGGGGGGCCGGTATCTGGGGGCCCCCTTATTAAAGGGGGCTCCCGGATTCTGATAAGCCCCCCGCCCGCAGACCCAGACAACCAACGGCCAGGGTTGTCGGGAAAAGGCCCTTGTCCTCATCAACATGGGGACAAGGTGCTTTGGGGGAGGTGCTCGCTCGTCCCCACCTCCTTTCCTGACCGGCCGTGCTGCGTGCTTGGATAAGGGTATGCTATGGACCATGCCGTTCCCCTTTAAATCCATACCAGGCGAAGGGGCTAGCAAGGTGTCAATCTCGCAGATGGAGGCGGCGACATTGACTTCCTTCGCTTGTCCCGTCTACCTACAGTCACATTCAAAATGAATGGACTTTACTCCGTGTGTGGGCAAGTCCGTTCATTTCAAAAGTCCAGCGGACCTCCGCCAAAGGTCCGGCGGATTGTCCGCCGTACGTAGTCTGCCGGAAAAGTCCGGTCGTGTGTGAACAAGTCCGCTCGTTCGGAAAGTCCGGCGGACCTCTACTGGAAAGTCCGGCGGATTGTCCACCAGACTAAGTCCGCCGGATAGTCCGATCTTGTGTACGTGGCATTAGAGTCTGCAAAAGACTTGAGACTGGGGCAAGGTTTACCTTCCAGCAGGACAACAACCCTAAACATACAGCCAGAGTTACAATGGAATGGTTTAGTTCAAAGAATATTCATGTGCTAGAATGGCCCAGTCAAAGTCAAAGGCCAGACCTAAATCCAATTGAGAATCTGTGGCAAGACTTGAAAATTGCTGTTCACAGACGCTCTCCACCCAATCTGACAGAGCTTGAGCTGTTATGCAAAGAATTTCCCTCTGTAGATGTGCAAAGCTGGTAGAGACATACCCTGAAAGACTTGCAGCTATAATTGCAGCAAGGTGGTTCTACAAAGTATTCTGTTTCTTGCATACAGGACGTCTAGGGTTCTTCAGAATTTTCACCACCACATTCAGACCTGAATGAAAGTTTACCTCTGATTAGTAAAACAGCTTGCAGAGAGAGGATAATTACAGAACATGTGCTTAAGCAACTCTTAACCTCCCTGGGGCCACTAGGACCCAACATTGTCAAAAATATTCAAAGTTCAAGCAACTTACTCACCGCAGCATGCAATGAATATTTTTGTGTCCACAGCACTCCTAATTGAGGAATCCAAAAATGGAGTGATGATGTCACAGGTCTTCTGGAGAGGACACTATAGAGGATTTTGTAGAAAGTTCTGGAGGGGACATCTCACTGCATGTGTACTTGGAAATTAGGTGCTTGTGCTGGGGCAATATACAGAGGAAAGACCCATGTATGTTCTGGGAGGTGAAAGCTCACTCTGTTCAGCTCAATTCAGCACTTGAAACAGAATCTTAAAAACTGCATTTTTAGTAATCCGAAAATAAGGAAGGAAAAAAGAGAGGGTGGTATAGATGGACTAATGTAAGGAAGGAACTTTACACTCCATGTTCTCCACCAACAACATTTTAATACCAGTGTGATAGGATGGGTGACTACTCTTTATTGCTCAGCCAGTAAAGATTGCATATTCTTCACTAACAACACTTTTGCACCAGTGTGCAAGAGTGGGCTATATTTGTCCACGCTTTGCTATGAACCAAGTGATAACAATGTATTTACTCAATAATGCTAAGCAGTACCTTTTATGTGTACATGCTACTAAGGATGCTAAATCCGAACCAAGTTTTGGACAATGCTATTTCTATTTTAATAATTTCTGCTTACATACAGACAAAAAGCTAAAACATATAAAATACTTATATAAATGAAAGCTGTTTTACATATTAAAAGATTTGTATTTTCTGTCCATAAAGTTTTGAGATTTACACAGTTCTGAACACCACACAACCTTGTTTTTAAAGGCAGGATACCTGATTTTTTATGCTGCAGTTCACTTACACTTTGGCCTCGTACACACGTTCGGACTTTGTCCACCGGACCTAGTCCAGCGGACAAACCGCCGGACTTTCCGAGCGTGTGACTTGCCCACACACGCCCGGACTTCTCCGGCGGACAATCCGCGGGAAAAAGTCTGCGGGACTTTTGAAAATGAACGGACTTGCCCACACACGGAGCAGTCCGTTCATTTAGAACGTAACTGCAGGTAGACGGGGCTAGCGAATGCAGTGAATGCCGCCGCGCTAGCCCCGTCACCTGGTATGGATTTAAAGGGAATCCCCACACCGAAAAAAAATCCATCTCAGACCCTTATCCGAGCACGCAGCCCTTCAGGCCAGGAAAGGGGTGGGGACGAGCGAGCGCCCCCCCCCCTGAGCCGCACCAGGCCGCATGCCCTCAACATGGGGGGTGCCCTGGGGAAAGGGGGGCCGTGCGGCCCCCCCACCCCAAAGCACCTTGTCCCCATGTTGATGAGGACAAGGGCCTCTTCTCGACAACCCTGGCCGTTGGTTGTCGGGGTCTGTGGGCGGGGGCTTATCGGAATCCGGGAGCCCCCTTTAATAAGGGGGCCACCAGATCCCGGCCCCTCACCCTATGTGAATGAGTATGGGGTACGATGTACCCCTATCCATTCACCTAAGGTGTAAAGTGTAAATTAAAAAAAACACACAATTTTTTAAAAATATTTTATTGCACTGCTCCGGGGGTCTTCTTCCGTCTTGGGGGGTCTTCTCGCCGGACTCCTCCACTCATTTACCTAGCTCTTTTACCGAGCAGAGGAGCCCAGCTACCTTCTTTGTTGTCGACGCCGTCGTCTGGGGGTCTCGATCCGCCTTCGGGGGTCTTCCGGGGTCTTCCGGGGTCTCTTCTGTTCTTGTCGCTGTCATTGTTTTCTGCGCCGCCGCCTTCTTCTTCTTCCTCTTCTTCTTCTTCTTCCGATGTTGACTCGTTGCTCTCTCTGGCCGGAATGCCAGAGCCGCGCTGTGCTGGGACTTATATAGGGACAAGGGGACAGGGTCACATGCTCATGTCACATGGTGACCCCATACTCATTCACATAGGGTGGGGGGCCGGGATCTGGGGGCCCCCTTATTAAAGGGGGCTCCCGGATTCCGATAAGCCCCCACCCGCAGACCCCGACAACCAACGGCCAGGGTTGTCGGGAAGAGGCCCTTGTCCTCATAAACATGGGGACAAGGTGCTTTGGGGTGGGGGGGCCAGACGGCCCCCCTTTCCCCAGGGCACCCCCCATGTTGAGGGCACACGGCCTGGTACGGCTCAGGAGGGGGGGCGCTCGCTCGTCCCCACCCCGTTCCTGGCCTGCCGGGCTGCGTGCTCGGATAAGGGTCTGAGATGCATTCGGGGGGGACCCCGACGACGTTTTTTCGGCGTGGGCATTCCCTTTAAATCCATGCCAGGTGACGGGGCTAGCGCGGCGGCATTCACTTCCCTTCGCTAGCTCCGTCTACCTGAAGTCATGTGCTAAATGAACGGACTTTCCGATGATCGGCAAGTCCGTTCATTTCCAACAGTCCGGCGGACTAGCATACTGACGGCGGGATTGTCCGCCGGACTGCCAAGTCCAGGGGATAATTTTAAAACAAAACTTAAAACCTAGTCCGCCGGACTTTTGGAGCCAAAAAGGGGGGATTGTCCGGCAGACAATCCCGCGGGAAAGTCCGTTCGTGTGTACGCGGCATAAGGCCGCGTACACACGAGCTGACTTTCCTGCGGGATTGTCCGCCAGACTAGAGTTTTAAGTTCAGACTTAAAATTGTCTGCTGGACTCGAGAGTCTGGCGGACAATCCCGCCGTCTGTATGCTAGTCCGCGGGACTTTTGAAATGAACGGACTTGCCTCGCACACGGAGGAAAGTCCGTTCATTTAGAATGTGAATCCAGGTAGACGGGGCTAGAGAAGGCAGTGAATGCCGCCGCGCTAGCCCCGTCACCTGGCATGGATTTTAAGGGGAATCCCTACGCTGAAAAAACGGCGTGGGGGTCCCCCCAAATTCATATCAGACCCTTATCCGAGCACGCAGCCCGACCGGTCAGGAAAGGGGGTGGGGATGAGCGAGTGCCCCCCCTCCTGAGCCGTACCAGGCTGCATGCCCTCAACATGGGGGGTGCCCTGGGGAAAGGGGGGCCCTGCGGCCCCCCCACCCCAAAGCACCTTGTCCCCATGTTGATGAGGACAAGGGCCTCTCCCGAAAACCCTGGCCGTTGGTTGTCGGGGTCTGCAGGTGGGGGGCTTAGTGGAATCTGGGAGCCCCCTTTAATAAGGGGGCCCCCAGATCCCGGCCCCCCACCCTATGTGAATGAGTATGGGGTACGGTGTACCCCTATCCATTCACCTAAGGAAAAAAATGTAAATAAAAAAAGACACAATTTTTAAAAATATTTTATTGCACAGCTCCGGGGGTCTTCTTCCGTCTTGGGGGGTCTTCTCGCCGGACTCCTCCGCTATCTTCTGCTCTTTTACCTAGCTCTTTCACTAGCGGAGGAGCCCGGATTCTTCTTCGTCGCTGCCGTCATCTGGGGATCTCCCACTGCTGTTCAGCTGCAATATGCAGCAAAAATACTTGTATCCCCTCTGGACTGTTAAGTTATTAACGATTGTGTGTGTGTTTTAAAAAAAAAAAAAAGGCTAAATACCCCCTCCCACACCACCACTGGGCAGCTATGTGACTTCCCTCTGCTGGCTGGCTGATGTCACAGGGGAATCTCAGCCCCTCCTGCTGCTATGCATAGATCGAGGGAGACGTTCGGAGGGGGATCACATGACCACACAGCTACGGTGTGAGAAAAGATATTTAGCCTATTTATTTAAAAAAAAACACACACACCAACAGTTTACGCAGTGATTTACAATACAAAAGGGAGACAATACAGTTATAATACAATAAAATACAAGAGGATTAAGAGGGCCCTGCTCAGAAGAGCTTACAATCTAATAGGGTGGAAACTGTGGGGAATGAGCTGATGGAAGAGATAAAATATTAGCTGTAGGCATAATGAGTTTTCAGGGATCACCTGAAGGTAGCAAGAGTAGGGGATAGCCAGACAGGTTAAAGTAGTGAGTTCCAGAGGATGGGGGAGGCTCTGGAGAAATCCTGGAGACGAGCATAGGAGGAGGAGACAAGGGAGCTTGAAAGTAGGAGGTCTTGGGAGGAGTGCAGAGGACGTTTTGGGTGATATTTGGTGACATGATTGGTGATGTAGCTCTGGGCAGAGTTGTGAATGGCTTTGTATGTTGTGGTTAGTATTTTGAATTTATTTTGCTGGACTATTGGGAGCCAGTGTAGGGATTGGAGGAGAGGGTTGGCAGATGCTGAGTGGTGGGTAAGATGGATAAGCCTGGCAGCAGCATTCATGTAAGACTGAAGAGGGGATAGCCTATGGAGAGGTAGGCCAGTGAGAAGGGAGTTTCAATAGTCAAGGCAAGAGATAACAAGGGAGTAAATTAGGAGCTTGGTGGTTTTATTTGTTAAAAAGGGGCAAATATTTGAGATGTTACAGAGGTGAATTTTTTTATTTCTTTTAACAAAATAAATCGTTTACAATGGCACTGTGCACTGAGGATTTATTTCTGTCATTTCCATCTATTTATATGAGGCATTTTTCTGCATGAGACGTCAGCCAACAGACTTCTACAGAGGTATCCCCACACGCTTGAAAGACCACACTAGAGATAGGTGGTCAACTCCTAGGGGTGCGTGCACATCCATGTTGGGCACCCAGTCTGAGCACATCTGCACACGGATACGTTACTAGGCATGAGCACCTTATTTCATCACTTACTGGGACTGTGTAAGATATATATGTGTGTCTATCAATTTATCTAACACTAAGCGCAGTGAATGGTTTTATATTCTAATCAGTTGCTACTCGTATTGCAAGACATGGCTCGTTTATCAAGTTAAAATTTATAAAAAAAATTAGCTTGTCTTGTAAAACACTCACAGACCAAGTTACTCGCAATCCAAAGTTTTACTATACTTTGCATATACAGTATCTCACAAAATTGAATACACCCCTCACATTCTTTCATATGACAATACTGAAGAAATGACACTTTTCTACAATGTAAAGTATTGAGTGTACAGCTTGTATAACAGTGTAAATTTGCTGTCCCCTCAAAATAAATCTACACACAGCCATTAACCCCTTGCCAACCAGTGCACAGCGATGTACGTCGGCACAATGGCACGGGTGGGAAAATGGGCAAAACTCCAGCAGAAACAACTGCTGGAGTTGTGGCGAAGAGGAGGATACTGGCTGTGCAGGTCCATGTACCACCCTACAAGACCAGTGGGAGGAGAATGTTCAGGGACCAGGGACCTTCTGCACTTATGTGTACATGAGGCCATCCATTTTGTGAAAATGCTGGGAGCAGTGGTGCACCATACAGAGACCCAAGGCGGGGTAATAAGCCACAGGCGCGTTTTGATCCTCCATAACGGGAGATCATTTACAGCTGGTAAGAGGCAGTTTTTATAGAGGGGGAGGCACTACTACTTCTCTCACTTTTCCTGGGTGTTACATTTGTCTGCCACTGTTGAGGATCACATTGAACCAGCATTTTCAACTGGAATCAATCAGTGACTTTTTTTATAAATTGTATTGGAGTTTTTTATTCCCCTGTTCTGCCTAGCAACATGACAGAGATCAACGGGTCCCTGTCATTGGGAGCATTGATCTCTGTCATGTTCTAGTGAGACAACCCCCCCCTACAGTTAGAATCACTCCCTAGGACACACTTAACCCCTTGATCGCCCCCTAGTGTTTAACCTCTTCCCTGCCAGTGTCATTTACACAGTAATCAGTGCATTTTTATAGCACTGATCGCTGTATAAATGACAATGGTCCCAAAATAGTGTCAAAAGTGTCCGATGTCCCTGCCATAATGTTGCAGTCACGATAAAAATTGCAGATCGCCGCCATTACTAAGAGAAACAAATAATAATAAAAATGCCATAAACCTATCCCCTATTTTGTAGACACTATAACTTTTGCACAAACCAATCAATATATGCTTATTGCGATTTTTTTTTACCAAAATATGTAGAAGAATACATACCGGCCTAAATTGAGAAAGAAATTTTTTTTTTTTATATTTTCTGGGGATATTTATTATAGCAAAATGTTAAAAATATTGCTTTTTTTTCAAAATAGTTGCTCTTTTTTGTTTATAGCGCAAAAAATAAAAACCGCAGAGGTGATCAAATACAACCAAAAGAAAGCTCTTTTTTGTGGGTAAAAAAGGACATCAATTTTGTTTGGGTGTAACTTTACACGACAGTGCAATTGTCAGTTAAAACACTGCAGTGCCATATCGCAAAAAGTGCTCTTGTCAGGAATGGGGTAAATCCTTCCGGGGCTGAAGGGGTTCATGTCTAAACTGCTGGTAACAAAAGTGAGTACACCCCTAAGTGAAAATGTCCAAATTGGGCCCAAAGTGTCAATATTTTGTGTGGCCACAATTATTTTCCAGCACTGCCTTAACCCTCTTGGGCATGGAGTTCACCAGAGCTTCACTGGTTGCCACTGGAGTCCTCTTAAACTCTTACCATGACGACATCACGGATCTGGTGGATGTTAGAGACCTTGCGCTCCTCCACCTTCCATTTGAGAATGCCCCAGAGATGTTCAATAGGGTTTAGGTCAAGAGACATGCTTGGCCAGTCCACCACCTATACCCTCAGCTTCTCTAGCAAGGCAGTGGTCATATTGGAGGTGTGTTTGGGGTCCTTATCATGTTGGAATACTGCCCTGTGGCCCAGTCTCTGAAGGGATGGTATCATGCTCTGCTTTGGTATATCACAGTACATGTTGGCATTCAAGGTTCCCTCAATTAACTGTAGCTCCCCAGTGCTGGCAGCACTCATGCAGCCCCAGACCATGACACTCTCACCACCATGCTTGACTGTAGGCAAGACACACTGGTCTTTGCACTCCTCACCTGGTTGCTGCCACACACACTTGACATCATCTGAACCAAATAAGTTTATCTTGGTCTCATCAGACCACAGGACATGGTTCCAGTAATTTGTGTCCTTAGTCTCCTTGTCTTCAGAAAACTGTTTGGGGGCTTTCTTGTGCATCTTTCTGGGATGACAGCCATGGAGACCAATTTGATGCAGTGTGCTGCATATGGTCTAAACACTGACAGGCTGGCCCCCACCACTTCAACCTCTGCAGCAATGCTGGCAGCACTCATATGTCTATTTCCCAAAGACAATCTCTGGATATGATGCTGAGCACGTGCAGTCAACTTCTTTTCAGATCCTCAGAGAGTTCTTTGCCATGAATGTGCCATGTTGAACTTCCAGTGATCAGTATGAGAGAGTAAGAGCAATAACACCAAATTTAACACACCTGCTCCCCATTCACTCCTGAGACCTTGTAACACTAATGAGTCACATGACACTGGGAAGGGAAATGGCTAATTGGGCCTAATTTGGAAATTTTCACTTTTGTTGCCAGCATGTTTACACATTAATGGCTGTGTTGAGTTATTTTGAGGGTTCAGCAAATTTACACTGTTATACAAGCTGTACACTCACTACTTTACATTGTAGCAAAGTGTAATTTCTTTAGTGTTGTCACATGAAAATATATAATAAAATATTTACAAAAATGTGAGGGGTGTACTCACTCTTGTGAGATGCTTGTAAAAAAATATAATGTTGACTCTCTGTATTCTACTGCAGGCTTTATGCTGGGACTTTCTCATGGTACCGGCAAGTCTTCAGATGGTGTTATCTTTCACATAATATTTAAAAATAATAAAATATATAACAAATACTAGCCTTACAAGTATCAATTATGCACAGTTATCAGAATATTTTATGTTTTTATTCTCCTTCAAAACTATTTAGGATCTCCTCAAATTGCCAATCTGATTCTGGAGGATTACCAACAATTATATTTAAGTGCAATAATTTTGTACTCAGTTTTTCACTCATTTTATATGCCTAAATAAAAATGCAGTAGTGCATTTCTGATTTTAATGAGGCAATGTAGGATCATGTAATGATTTGTTTTTCATGTGGTTTCAGCAGGTGAAAACCTAGGGTGATTTTAACATCCAATACTAGATATTTTTCTTTGTGAAAAAAAAGCCTTATAATCACACAATAAAATATCAAGGAATATATTTCAGTCCTAAATAAGGCCGTAAACCTTTCCATAAAAAAATTGCAAGAATTTCTAATTTCTGGAAGCTTACCTTTCTTTATCACATTTAATAATCATGACATAATATTAGTAGTAGGTAATTACGAAATGATAATCCCAATAACCCCAACATGTTTTGCCAAGCATTAGGCCTCTTCAGTTAATACTTGGCGAAACACATCAGGATTATTAGGATTATCCTTCCACAATTAACTTCTACTATAGATCATGTCTGTAAATATCTAAGATGAAATGTTAATGTATTTATTTTTTTGATATACTTTTAACCGATGTAATAAAACATTTAAATTTTGTTCTGTGTCAAATTTGAAAAGTTTTTGGCACCTTAAAAGTCCCCGCTCTATTAGAAGCAGCTGTTCTGTATCTTGTTTTATTCTAATGGGATGTGGTGCCTTTGAGATCCCCTCTGACCATTTTCTCTTGTATACCTATTACTTAAAAAGTAATTTTCTCATGCCATAAATGTTGTGAAACCTTTAGGCTTCATGTCCACTGCTAAACTCACCTTTAGGAGCAGTTGGGAGTTTTTTTCAGCAGCCTCTGAACTCTCCTCAATATTATCTTTTGTGTACATGTAAACTCAGTCATTTATAGTAGTTTAGAGGCAGTTGAGTTCACTGACTTTTTTTGAAAGCAAATAAATCGCATTCAGGACTGTAGTTTGCTGACATTTTAAATGCCAAATGCTTGTAACTGCTTGTAAATGTGTGTAAACGTTAAGACACAGTGTTAAGACTTGCTTTTAACCCATTGATTTGAATGGAAGTCGCACTGCAAGTCAGATCATCATGATCCGACTTGGATGCGACTTCTATTCAAATCAATGGGCTGAAAGTTGGATCAGTAGACAGCTTTCATCGGGAACCACTGATTTTGAATAATGGCAGAGAAAAGCTGCTAAAAACTAATGCGGTTTAATGCACATTAAGGCCAATGCAAAAAGCTACTAAAAGCAAATTTTTACAGCTTCTTTTTCCTGGTATGGTAGAGGCTCTGCAGCTCATTTTTTCTAACGTCCGTGTACATGAGGCCTTAATGAATAGAATCCCTAATATTTAAACATTGTTTCAATTATCTATTTTTTACAAGTTCAAGGCAAACCATTGTCACAATTCTAAATTACTCAAGCAAGGCATGTAAATAATATGAATCTACTTTGACATTTTTTCAACTCAAGAACAATCTAAACAAACTGATTTTATTACATCAGATAAGTAAATCAAAATTACATGCAAAATGGCAGCTTCCAACAGCCCATAGTTGGTGCTTATATGTCAAGCGCTCAGCACTTAAATTACAGCTCCATGCCAATCATTATGCAATTACCTACATCCGTCCTGTGGTTCTCAGTTGCCTAATCCTGTTATTTGAGATCCACCAAAACCTTACCAGCTGGAGCGCAGAACATTCCCCTATAGGAATCGCTTATTTTAACCAAACACTGATTATTTTAACTTGAAACACTGTGACAACCTGAATATGTGCTCATGTCATTCATAATCAGCCCAGCAATTTAGGTACTTTCATGCTGTCATTTAGGAGCACCATTGTTTATTTACACATTATTTTAGATTGTTCTGTAATTAAATGGCTTTTCCTATAGGCATTTGTTTTGATCTCTCACTTACATTTTAGGTATCTGTTCTCTATTACATTCTTTTTCACTCCTCAAATATTGATCTATGTATGCATATGAATTTCATTCTTTTTTACATTATAAGTAGTCCAGGAACTGTTAAAAAATATGAGATATTTTAGTTGTTTTTTGTTTTTATTGAATCATCAGCCCTTGTGTTAGGATTGGGGATGATACAGTATTTATAGTCCAAAAAATATATATATAGTCTAGATGTATTACTAATAAGGGACTGCATTGGACCTCATGAAAAAAATATAGAGAGATAAGAAAAATTTATGGAGTCACTGAGTGTGAATTCAAATACTATCTACTTAAATATTGTTCCAAACACAGTTCAACTTGTTCCTAGAACATGCTGTGCATGTGTTTTATGACTTTCAATGGACAAAAGTGGTGCAAAAGGGATCAACTGCTTCCTTTTATGTTCTTAAAATGTATATATTTGATAATGAGTTGTTCCCCTCCAAGTTATCCCTAAACAATGGAGTGCTTATAATCATCAAGTGGCGAGTCTGTATTCAAAATTTGTTTCTCTTTGGTCAGCCTTGCTGGACATCAGATCTTCAGACATATCTTCACATTTTTGTAGATTTTCAAAACTGATTTGTCCAACCTACCAATGTTATAATAGATACAAGTGATCACAATGTATGCTCTGCTTGGAATTTATTTAAAAAAAAGTAGGAAGTCGACACAGCCCTTTTAGAGGAAATGAAAAACAACTTGATGTTAACCTTACTCATGATTAATTAATTTAAATAAATACAGCTTGAATTACTATATGAATCGATCCAATTGTCCTCAGTGTTCCTTATGAGTCTCAAACTACAAAAAAGGTATATTAGGAACATAGTATTTTGTAGTTATGCCTTTATATCACATTTTTTTGCCTTTATTCAGAATCCAGACAAATGTTTTTATAGAAACTTTGATTTTGGTTCAGACGTAAATTACCACTATATCAACATGGTGATGTATTATTGGGCAACTTTTTCAAGCTCAGATGTGAAGCGGAAGTGATAAAATGTTCCAATCTCATTGGAACTGGCTTTTCTGGGCTTTCTTTGAACAGGTTTAGACCTACCTATAAGAGCAGCCTATGTGTCCTACCATAGGAAAAGAACTAACAACAATGTATTGTCAATTGGAGGATGTTCTATATATTACTGTCATATTCTTCCTAATAATCAAGCCTAGTATAGAGACTTTTAAACTACTGCATCAATGATGTTGCTGTTAATTGATGCTGAATTACTAAAAGTTAAACTCTTTTTTTCAAAGCAAATATTAATTGAGAAAATAAATGTTTTCCCTCATGTAATTTGCCTAAATGTTTTATTATATTGCAGATCATGCTTGTGCCTGGAGACCACAAAAAGTAAAAAATATGGTTGGCCAACTCAAGGCTGTTGGTTGGTGCTATACTGCAAACTGATAGAGGGCAAATATTCAAATATTGTACCATATAAATCAAATAAGGGAATTGTTCCTAAAGCTCTGTAAGACTTTTTTTCTGCTTTAAGTTTGTTGTATAATAATGGTTCTTACAATATATTTAAAGGATGTCATATATATATTTTGGATGTTTGCGCTTTGCAGAGGTTTATATCTCTTCTAATTGCTTTGTGGATAAATTAATATTTCATGTCTACCTGCATTATTAATAATATTCCTGCCTTCAATCCCTGCTTGGTATCCTAATTTCAGGCAGATGCTCAATTATTTAAAGTAATTGTGGTGCAGAGCTTTTAACATACACATTATTCATTTAAGTAGTTTCCACTTACATGTTGATACATATCAGTTAAGGTTAAGCTTTTTCTCACCTTTGGTACAACAAAGTAGAAAGTACTCCATAATGGTATATAATTGTGAGAAAATTATGCAAGTAAAATCATTTCAAAATAAAAGTAATATATATTTAAAAATACAAATATATCTAAAGATTATAAGCATTCAAAATTTAATGACAACAAAAAGCATAGTAATAGTTGATGTCTGTGTGATCTGTTAAAAATAAAGTAAAAAAGAATATTCTATAATAAATACAAAGATGCAAAACATTTAGTATGTAAAAATACATAGCATGCATATAATGATATTTGATGCTTAACCACTTGACAACTGGGCACTTAAACCACCCTTGTGACCAGACCAATTTTCAGCTTTCAGTGCTCTCACACTTTGAATGACAATTACTCAGTCATGCAATACTCTACCCAAATACATTTTTTGTCCTTTTTTTCATACACATAAAGCTTTCTTTTGGTGGTATTTGATCACCTCTAGGTTTTTTATTTTTTGTGCTATAAATGAAAATAAGAAAATTTTGAAAAAAAAAATATTTCTTTGTTTCTGTGATACAATTTTGCAAATTATAAATTTTCCTTCATACATTTTGGCCACAATTTATACTGCTACATATCTTTGGTAAAAATAACCCAATTAGTGGATATTATTTGGTCTTTGTGAAAGTTAGAGAGTCTAAAAGCTGTGGTGCAAATCATAAAAAATTGATCACACCTGATGTACTGGTGGCCTATCTCATTTCTTGTGACCCGAACAAGCCAAGAAAGTACAAATACCCCCCAAATGACCCCTTTTTGAAATTAGACATTCCAAGGTATTTAGTAAGAGGCATGGTGTGCGTTTTGATGTTGTCATTTTTTCCCACAATTCTTTGCAATATTTTAATTGTCATTGTAATAGGTTATTTCTCTCACATGGCATGTGTATACCACAAATGACACCCCAAAATACATTCTGCTACTCCTCCTGAGTATTACGATACCACATTTGTGGGACTTTTCCACAGCCTAGCCACTTAGAGAGGCACAACATGCAGGGATCACCATCACATGTTCTAGGAGCAGAAATTACACATCTAACTTGTTGACTACATATTACAATTTTGAAGGCCCTGGTGCACCAGGACAATGACACGTGACACTGATGTGGCACTGATGACAGATGGCACTGATATGTGGCACTGATGACAGATAGCACTAATACGTGGCACTGATGACACGTGACACTGATGACAGATGGCACTAATATGTGGCATGGGTGACACGTGGCACTGGGGACAGATCGCACTGACAGGTGGCAGTGGGGACAAATAGCAGTGGGGACAGGTGGCACAGAAATGTACTGTGGGCACTTTATTTTCCGTTTTCTTTTTTTTTACATTCATCTCTCCCTCCTCCCACGCTGTCTCTGTGTGAGGAGGGAGAGCCGGCGATGAGAGATGATCTCATATGTTTACATATGGGATCATCTCTCATTGGAAGCTCCAATTGCACTGTAAATGGCTGCTGTGATTGGCCATTTACAGCGATCTGTGACTGGCTGTGTCCAAGGGACACGGCCAGCACAGAATTTCCCCGATTCACGCCCGCGGGAGCGCGCATCGCGGAAGTAAACAGGAGGACGTCCAGGGACACCCTCCCGGCAATTGGCGTCCACGCTGTAGGTGTCTTTCATCTATAGCGCAGACGCCTAGTGGTTAAATAGACATAAATAACAATCAGATTTAACCACTTCCCGCCAAACGTTGTCATATGACGTTGTCAAATTTAAGTGGGGATATCTGAATGATGCCTGCAGCTACAGGCATCATTCAGATATCTTCTTTTATATCTGGCGATTCCCTGCACCATAAGAAAAATCATAGCGGCTGTTCAGCCGATTGATCATTATTACAGGCAGCGTGAGGGGGCGGTGCTCCTCCCGACTCGCCCGTACAATCGGCGAGAGAGAGAAGGAATCGGTCCATGCTTGAAGTTTACCATAGAGAATCTGGCAGGCCAGATGGCCCCCAGACTTCTCTATGATCTTTCGGAGGCCAGGCGCGATGTTATGAAATCACGCCCGGCCTCTGCATTTGAAAAAATGCCACCTCCTCGGCTGGGAAGCCAGAATCATTTTTTTATTTAGTTTTTTTCAGGCTTCCCAGCCTAGAGGACTTATGGATCCCAGATCTCGCTGTGAAGAGGACCTGTCACGCACTAATCCTATTACAATGGATGTTTACATTCATTGTAATAGGAATAAAAGTGATAAAAAATAAATAAAAAGAAAGTGTCAAAATAGAAAAATAAAAGTAAAATAAACAATAAAAAAATAAAATAATTTAAAGCACCCCCGTTCCCGCGTGCTCGCATGCAGAAGCGAACACATATGTAGGTCTCGCCCACATATGTAAACCACGTTCAAACCACACATGAGGGGTATCACTGCGAACGTTAGAGTGAGAACAATAATTATAGTGGAAGACCTCCTATGTAACTCTAAAGAGGTAACCTGTAAAAAACGTTTAAAGCATTGCGTATGGGGATTTTTAAGTACCAAAGTTTGGCGCCATTCCACGAGTGTGCGCAGTTTCAAGGTGTGACATGTTAGGTATCTATTTACTTGGTGTAACATTATATTTCACATTATGCAAAAAAATTGGGCTAACTTTACTGTTTTTTTTTTTTATGCATGAAACCGTTTTTTTCCCCAAAAACGCATTTGAACAATTACTGCGCAAATACCGTGTGAGATAAAAAGTTGCAATGACCACCATTTTCTTCCCTAGAGTCTCTGATAAAAAATATATATATATAGTATTTGGGGGTTCTGAGTAATTTTCTAGCAAAAGAAAGTTATGATTTTTACATGTAGGAGCGAAGAGGAGTGTCAGAATTGGCCTGGGTAGCAACTGGTTAAATTAGAACTGGGTAGAAGTGGTTAAACACACAAACATGTTTTCCTGCAATACTCACCTTGAGTCTTATGTTGTCTCCTGGATTACCTTTTTTCTGTCACTAAATGTCCTTGGACTGAATGATGGACAACATCAATCAACCCACCTTCTCTGAGCCTGGGTTGTCATAGATCTGCCCAAACCTGTGACTGTACAGTAAAGAAGAAAACAGCACAGTGATCACTAATATATTTGCCACTCTACTTTCTTCTTCTGACAGTTTTTCCTTAGCAGAACATGAACTGACTGGCTTGTGCTAATTTTTCTGAGCTGGGACTGAAAGCTTACTCTGAGTCAAATTCAGCTATTTACACTGTTTGCATTAAACAATATGTTAACAATGTATTAATTATTTTAGAACTGAAATCAGTTTTGTTATTTTATGTGCCCAGAAATCAGCTTTAAAAACCTTTAAATAAAACGTAAAGTGTTACTAAACCCAGAACCTGCATTCTCCCACAGTACACGGGAATGCTATTATTTTAGTAAATATAAACTTATAAATACTTTTTCTCATCAGCAGTATATAGCAGCCTTGTGACTTGTATCAGTTCCTAGTAAAACTTGTAGGAGAAGTTTTCATTCTCCCCTGATCCTCTGTCTGGACATGTCTGGACATTACTGATTGGCCCTGTGCTGATCACATGCATCCTCCCAAGAAAATTAAAACTCTAGCAATATACACACCAAACTAAGCATGTGCAGCACGTCCCCTGGCTCTGTAAATATCAGGTTATTTTTTGGAGACAGTGGAAGAAGAAGAGAATCAGAGAGAGAGAGATGATGAAATAGCCTTGATACACAATGCAAAGGATTAACCCCGTAGGTTCCACAGTGAGTATAACAAGCATGCTTTACTGCATATACAGACTGATTTTACGGTTGTTGGAGTGTACCTTTATATACAGTCTTTGTTGGGTAAGCTTACAGCCCATCATGGCTCTTTTTGCTGTATTTAACACATTTTAAGAAGCAAAGGTATAGTATGTATAAGTATGCAAGTCTTCACAGAGGACTATAATGATAATAATAAAAAATAACTTTCATATTTCATATACTAAAAAAATTGAGTAAAAATGCATTTGTTGAATTTGTAGTATTTGTAAAAGTTACATCCATATATTTAAAATTCTAGGCACGATTTATGTGTTGTGAAAGATGTAACATATTCTCCTGTTAAAAAAATAATACCTTTGTGGGAATTGGTATATCAAGAAGACTACAAAGTCCTATTTTCCTCTCTAACACTACTCATTGTAGAACTGCAGCCCCTTTGAAACTGATGCTTCTTCTATTCAGTAACTATAAACGTTGATCTGACCTTTTGTAATGCAATACACTTCAAGCCAATGCTAACTGATTTCACCTTACTGTTCTTTAGAGATACATTTCAAATTCACATGTAGAAGTGCATATTGGGTAGCACTAGAAAACTGTGAAAATGTTATCTACATTACATGGAATGTTTGTTTATCTGAAAACAGGTTATTAATAATATGTATGCTATTTCTGATATTATAAAAGTACACAATATGTAAAAGGCCTTACACCAATGTGAAACAATCATGTTGCACTTTCTTGTGTTAATGAATACTTTTATTGCATATTATTTCTTGCTTTAACCCTTGTGTTATGGCAGCAATATTTTATACGTATACATATCACCTGCACTATGCTATCATAGGTGGGGCTTGTCAGCCTCCATTTTTTTTTTTTAATCTCCAAAAAAAATGAATGTGCCCACATACATGCGCATACAAATGCATATGTGAGGTTCAAATACGTATAATATTGATCCTATCACAACACATATTAGCTATTGCTGCGCACACTGGAGTGAGAGAAATAAATCTAGAGGCATTATTTACATCTAACTCTAAATTGGTAATGTAGGTTGTGGTGTTGTTATTTCCTATTTACACCCACTTGCCTAAACCTCCTCTGGCTGCTGGAAGTTATTCAGTCAGTGGCAGAATTATTACCTCCACTAAATGACAGCTTCCATCAACCGTGGGGCTTCCTAAAAACTGTAAACAGGACAGCAGGCATACAAGCTGACAGCATTATCCAAACATTTTGGTTGATTTACTAAAACCGGAGAGTGCAAACTCAATTGGAGTGATGTTGGATTTACATTGTGAAGAATGTTTTTTAATAAAAGTAATTTTTATATGATGTGGGTGTTGTCATTTCTAATTTACATATATTTTTGCCCAACTGCAGAGTCTCAAAATAACTGCAAATAAAGTCCACCTCATGCACTTTTCTTAGATGGGTTGATGGTGCTGTTGCACTGCTCCTGAATCCAGAGTAGTGATGTCAGCCAGGCTATGCTTGCTTGCACTGCAGTTGATTTGGTAAAAGCTGTGCAGGGGTTGTTGCTATCAGTATTGTCACTGCTGATTCACAAAAGTTTAACTTTTTAGATCAGAGGTGTCACAAGACTAGTATAAGCCAGCAACAGTGTTCCTATTCGCTACTACACCAGTGACAGTGTCACCAGACCAGTGTAAGCCAGCAACAGTTACATAGTTAGTCTGGTTAAAAAAAGACACAAGTCCATCCATTTCAACCCACAGAGTAAAAAAAAAACACACACATACATTGAAAACATCTCTATATACAATACCCACAGTTGATCCAGAGAAAGTTAACAGTGTCCCTGATCATCACCACACAAGTCCCAGTGTCATCAGACCAGTGGAAGTCAGCAACAGTGTTCCTGATTGCTGACACAAAAGTCTCCAGTGTCACCAGACTAGTGTAAGCTATCAACAGTTCTACTGATTACTAGACATGTGCATTCGTTTTCGTCCGAATGCATTTTCGTCCGAATTTCAGGTATTTTCGTTATTGTTTTAACAAACGATAACGAAAGTGCAGGCTCCAAAAAACAAAAGATCCGACATAAACAAATGCTTTATTTTCGTTTTTGTTGTGACAACAGTTTTATATAGATAGGAGATTTGACGCCGACAATAACAATCTGTGTCTATTGAACCTGTGGTCGAATGTGCCTAACCTTAACTCTATTAGTCCAAGATTATTCTACATAGAGAGAAAAGATTTGAAGTAGAGAGGAAATATTTGACGTAGAGAGGAAAGATTTGACGTAAAGAGAAGATTTGACGTAGAGAGAAAAGATTTGACGTAGAGAGAAAAGATCGCTGCTGGAACTGGGTGGAATTGCAGCTAAACTATACGGAGTCATATAGTTTAGCTGCTCCGTCGAATCTTCATTGAACATTCGACAGACACCATAAGCCTTCAATGACAGATTCGACCTTAATTCATTTGGATTTTCGGACAAATGCAATTTTTAACGAAAAACAAAATAAAAAAAAAATGAATCTCGGGAGTAACTAAATAAATGTATTTTTCGGACGAAAACGAAATTCCGAAACAAAATATTTCAGTGTGCACATGTCTACTGATTGCCATCACATTAGTCCCGGTGTCACCAGACCAGAGCAGCCAGGAACAGTGTTCCTGATAACGGCCACAACAGTGCAGTGTTGCCTCTGGCTGCTGACTGTACTGACCTTGGTCTGTTTATTGACCTTGCTTCTGCCTGCTGCCTTGACCGATAATTTGCCTGTTTGCTGACCATTGCTCTGACTGCCGCCTGAGCTGACCCATCTGCACATCCCACTAACTACGTTCCAGCGAGACGCCAATTTCAGCTATCCCCATGGACATCTGCACTCCTGGAACTGTAGGGAACTCTTATGTTCTTCCTAATTTCTGCCTTCTGTACTTCCTGACCAGTGAACATGATATTCCTGGGGGCACCAACATACCATTAGGCTAGGCTTGCTTGGCTTATAGGAACAGGGACTTGATATAAGGACACTACACTAAGCTATATTCGCTGACCACTCATACATAGGTGACAATTACAGTACACTCTCTTTGATACATTTGTAATAGAAACTAAGAAAAACTTTTTTTTTCTGTGTTTTTTCATTTGTTTAGAAAAAATAAAAAACTCAGTGGCGATTAAATACCACCAAAAGAAAGCTCTATCTGTACCAAAAATGATAAAAAATAGTTTGGGTACAGCATTGCATGTGTCATTCAAAGTGTGACAGTGGTGAAAGCTGAAAATTGGCCTGGGAAAGAAGGGGGTAAATGTGCCCTGAATTGAAGTGGTTAAAATGAAACTTTGCGTAAAAAAAAAAAAATTCTCATTTTCTATCTGTATTTTCCAAAAACTCATAGCAAAAAAAATGAAATCTTCAAATTATTTCCCATACCGCCTTAAAAATACCTTAGGATGTTTACTCTCCAAATGTGGTTATTTTGTGGGTGTTTCCACTGTCCTGGTGCGCTAGGGCCTCCAAAAATGTCATAGGTAGTCAGGAAATTCTCCTTGGAGAAGAGACACTTGAGAGGACGGGTGATATGGATATACAAATACCTCAACGCCATTTCTAGCATAGGAAAAAAACTGTTCAGTTTCAGGGAGCTTAAAAAGACACACAGACACTCAATTAAATTGGAGGAGAAGCCATTTAACCTTAAACTGCGTAGGGTTTTTTTTTACTGTCAGAGCAGTAAGGGTGTGGAATTCCTTTCCACAATTGGTGGTGTTGGTGTGAAGTGTTGATAGTTTCAAAAAACTCTTAAGCCCCATACACACGGTCGAACAATCCGCGGACCAGGTCGGTCGGATCCTGTCCGTCATACTTTGTCTGATGTTGGTTTTGCGTACACACGGTCGGACAAAGTTGTCGGAAAATCCGATCATTCTGAACGTGGTGACGTTTGTTGCCTACGACGGGACTACGTAGAGGCTAGTAGCCAATAGCTTTGGTCTTGTAATGTGATGTGAGCATGCGTAGCACTTTGTCCGGTCGGACAACCGTACACACGATCGGATTTGGTGTGATCGGACCGTGTTGTCGGCAAACCTTTCGAGCAGGAGATAAGACTTTGTCCATCGGACAATCCGACGTACACTGTCCGATGGTGCATACACACGGTCTGATTTTTCAACAACATTGTCCGATCGGACAAAATCCATGAAAAAGTCCGACCGTGTGTATGGGGCTTTAGATGGGTATCTTAGTAAATGCAGTATACAAGGATATGGGAAATGGTATTGACATAAACACACACATTCACACCCACACAGGTTGAACTGGATTGACTGTTGTCTTTATTCAACCTTACCAACATTGTAACTATGAGAGTAGTGTATTTTATGCCCCTAGAACACCTGCATGACCTCCTTGGATTTTGGGCCTCTCTATGTGGCTAGGCTGTGAAAAGGTCTAATACATGTGGTATCCCCATACCAGGGAGGAGTAGCAAAATATGTTTTGCAGTCCAATTCTAAGTATGCCTATGCTGTGTGTTATAAATATCTTATTATTGACAATTTTGTGTAAAAAGAAAATACATTTTCATTTTCTTTCTATTTTTCAACAATTTTTTTGCAAAAAATTACATTTTCAAAAGACTCATTATGCCTTTCAGAAAATAACTTGGGGTGTTTGCTTTCCAAAATGTGATTATTTTATGGGCATTTCTCATGTCCTGCCACTTCAGGGAAATATGATCGATAGTCAGGAAATTAGGTTTTAAAAACATCCCACACATGTGGTATCCTCATGCTCAGGAGGAGTAGCAGAATGTGGTTTGTGGTGTAATTGTAAGTATACCTATGCTGTGTGTGAGAAATAACTTGTCAAAATTACAACGTTGTAAAATAAAAAATAATTTTTATTTAATCTCTCAATTTTCCCCCAAAAATCGTGACAAAAATTACAACTTCAAAAAACTCACCATGCCTCTTACTAAATACATTGATCTTTCTACTACATACTAAAAATGTGTCATTGTTGGGGTATTTGTACTTTCCTGGCATTTTAGGGCCTTAAGAAATGCAGTACATGAGGACTGATCCATTTTTAATTATGTAAACCATAGTTTGAAGACTCTATAACATGGGTGCTCAACCTGTGGCCCTCCAGCTGTTGCAGGACTTCAAGTCCCATGATACATTACAAGGCTGAAAGGTATAAGCATGACTCCCAAAAGAAGAGGCATGGTTTCGCAACAGCTGGAGGGTTACAGGTTGAGCACCGATACTCTGTAACAGTGATAGCAAACCTCGGCACCCCAGATGTTTTGGAGCTACATTTTCCATAATGTTCCACTACGCTGCAGAGTGCATGAGCATCATGGAAAATGTAGTTCCAAAACATTTGGGGTGTCAAGGTTCACCATCACCGCACCATCACTTTAGTCTGTGTAACTTTCACACAGACTAAATAATATGCACTTTTTTTTCACCAAAGAAATATAGCAGAACTTTTTGGCCTAAATGTATGAAGAAATATTATTTATTTGCAGAGTTTTATAGCAGATACTAAGATTTATTTTTCAAAAATGTTGGTCTTTTATATGAAAAACCCAGTGGTGACTAAATACCACCAAAAGAAAGCTCTATCGGTCATAAATAATATATAGAATTAATTTGGGTACAGTGTTGCATGACTAAGTAATTGTCATACAAAGTCTGATAGCACTAAAAACTGAAAAGTGGCCTGGGCTGGAAGGGGGGAAAAATCTGATCGTCAAGTGGTTAAAGAAACCAGATGTTGCATCAATAACTATTCAGTAAAGTTATTTTCCCCTGCTAATAAGGATAAATAAGATTTGGTTGTTGTTGTTGCCTCTACTAAACTATAGTCAAACAATAATTTAAAAGTAAAAATATGTTTTGCAAATGCAAATAATATCATACCAGAATAAGGGGGTTAATTTACTAAAACTGAGTGCAAAATCGGGTGTATTATTTTAAAACATTACATTCAAGTAAAATACAAAAGTTTTGCATTTTAGATTAAGGCCCCTTTCACACATGTGGACCGTATGTCCGTATTTCATCCATCCGTTTTCGGATGAAATACGGACATACGTGCATCCCTATGGGATAACGGGTGTCAGCAGATGAGAATCCGCTGACACCCGCTATCGTCCGTCTCCGCTATCGTCCGATTCTGCAGACGGAGGAAAATCCTATTTTTCTATCCGTCTGCAGAGCGGATCGGATGAACACGGACAGCCGGTCCGTGTTCATCCGATCCCCCATAGAGGAGAGCGGAGATCTGACAGGGCGGTCCCTGCACAGTGTGCAGGGACCGCCCTGTCATCCGCCGGCTCAGCGGGGATCAGCGGAGCGATCCCCGCTGAGCAGCGGATGTTTACGGGACGGATCATTACGGACCCGTCCCATGTGAAAGGGGCCTTACAATATCCACCTGCAGTTTTGTTTATCTATCTATCTTAAATATTTACTTTTTTACCTAATTCATTTCTAAATTTATTTTTATTGGATACTTTGAGCTGCAATATTGCGCATTGAACTCTAAACCTCTATGTCAAACTAATTTCAAATACTTTTTTTGTAAGAATTTCCTTTGAACAAATTTTGGATTTCTTTTGGATTCATTTTGGATTCTTTTAAAAAAAAGATATAGTTAAAAAAAAACTCCTACATGAGAAATAAAAAGCACAAGCAATATGATTGCACCTATGAAGGGGAGGGGGTGAAAGGACCTTTTGTTCAATGGAAAAGACAGGAGCATGAACTGGATTTTAAAGAAAGGAAGGAAGGAGGAAAACCTCAAGGGCTGGGATTTTTTAATAAATGTCGGTACGGTTCAGATTGAAACAATACAAGTTAACTTTAGGTCGAGTTAAGAGGCTTTTCTTGCACAATGTGAAAAAAGAAAACATTTGAATGTAGTTCTTATTTCAGCTGCACTGGGAAATTTCTATGTAATAACCAAATGTTCAGGTTGACAGGATTATAGTATTTAATGGTCAAAAAGTAGAATCATGTTAAAAAGCATATAATGACACTTTCACTCAGAATTGTAACTATGGTAAGAGGTAAGGAATGCAATCAAAAGCTTAAATTATTACATATTGTATTCTTGATAATATGGAACATATTTATGGCAAGGTTCCATTCTTAAAATTGTTAAAGGGAATGTGTGTGTCTGAATTGCCAGTGTTGTAGTACCAGGTAATTCAACTAATATTCAAGGTCGTCTAAAATTACAGTTTATTTTCTTTAGGTGTATGAGCTGAGCTGGAAAGCTGAGCTGAAGCGGAAACTAAACTCCTTAAGAATTTGGTGCATAGCGGCTGGCTTCTATTTTGCCTGCCAGGCATTCTCTGGTCTTCAGTTTCATTCTCTATCTACTAAGAGGCATTGTAATGTTCATATCAAGGCAGCTATTGTCTGCTCAGGGCCAGTTAAAAAATAAAAGGTAAAGTTACACTTTATAGTTTGAAAAAGATAAAACAAAATAATTTTATTTCCTTTTTTGTGTATTTTCAATAAATTTATTTTATATGTTATCATTGTTTTCATTTGGATACATATGCATTTATGTTTAAAAATGACTTATTCAAAAAGCATAGACTTTAATACTACATTAAAATGTATGCAACAGCAAATGTTATAATTTGTATGTTACAGCTTAGCTCCAATTATAAACAATGTGTGCAGCTTTTTTGTCATTGTTACTTTCCCTTGTTTGAATGTACCTGTTGTTCCTGATAGCAAAGGTTCTTTGTGTCACAGAGTGATAGTGCTGCTGCTTCAAAGTCTGACTAGAGGAGCAGCATTGGCATTAGAGATGAGCACGAAATGTAGTTGAACTTGAATTTGCAGTAAAATTTGAGTTTTTGCATTAGATGTAATTTCAGCTAAACTAACTTCTAATTTTGCTTTGTGACACACCAAAAACTGAAATAGAAAGATAAAATACAAATTTAAAGCTTCCTATGGTAAAAGAGCACTTTAAAATAATAATAGTAAACCCAATTGCACCATGCACTAGAGACAATAATCTAGCAATATTCACCCTGTTAATGACTCCCTATTTCTCTGCAAGTTGGCAAAGGTTGGCTGGGTTATCCACAACTATTGGCTTTGCCAGTGGCCAGAGGCTACAGGTGAACCAAACCAGGAATGGTGCCAATAGTCAGGAGTGACAGATGGAGCTACCCAAGATCAATGCCAGTGGTCAGTACCGATAGAGGGAGCATACCTGGATTAGCAGTTCTAGACTGCGTGGGCAAGACAGCTATGGAAGAGGAACAGGGAGGCTAAAGAACTGAAGACAGGACTTGTTAAACTCATAGGGGTTTGAGGTCACTTGGACAAACATTGCATGGGCGTCTGTCCATGGTACACCATCCCTTTATAGATGCGGTTGACTGATTGGCCTCAGCTGGAACACCCAGATTTAAACCCAGAAGTGAGTGAGACTGAAAGCCCTAGCAGACATGTTGCTGGAATGGGAATGGTATGTATCCACTACAGCATGGGGGAGTTTTATTTTTTTTAAATAATTATGTTATAGGTTATTATTTTTAACTATTTTTTAACCACTTCCCACCTGGTCTATAGCAGATTGACGGCCGGGAAATGGTTCTGCTTTCCTCACTGGGCGTCATATGATGTCCAGCAGGAGAACACGGCGGCGCATGCCTGCGGAGGCTCACATCGTGGCGATCGTGAGTGCGGCATGTCAGTTTGACATGCTGCATCTCTGATTGTGGTAAGAAGCCTCTGACAGAGGTTTCTTATCACGTGATCAGCTGTGATCAATCACAGCTGATCATCACGTGAATCAGGAAGTGCTGGTAAACAGCATTCCTCAGTTTGCACTGACAGGGAGAGCCGACTGGCAGCTCTCCCTGTCAGAAGGGGGGTCTGTGCTGATAATTAGCACATTGATTATCAGCACAGCCCCAATAGATGTGCCACCACAGCTGCCAAAATGGTGCACATCAGCTGCCAGTTAGTGCCCCCTCAGGATCGCCTGTCAGTGCCCAATAAAGTGCCAATTAGTGCCCAACACAGTGCCAGTCAGTACCCATCACATTGCCAATCAGTGCCCTACAATAACACCTGTCAAAACCTCATCAGTACCTTATCATCAGTGCTGCCCATCAATGCCACCTGTCAGTGCCAATCAGTACCGCCTATCAGTGCCAATCAGTGCCGCCTGTCAGTGCCCATCACAGCCACCTGTCAGTGCCCATCACAGTCACTTTTCCGTCCCCATCAGCGCCACCTATCAGTGCCCATCAGTGCTGCATATCAGTGCCTCCTCATCAGTGCCCATCAGTGCCGCCTCATCAGTGCCCATCAGTGAAAGAGAATTATTTTTTATAACCGAAACATAGAAAACTTTTTTTTTTAAAAAATTCAGTCTTTTTTAGTCTGTTTAGCAAAAAAAAAAAAACCCAGTGGTGATCAAATACCACCAAAAGAAAGCTCTATTTGTGGGAAGAAAATCATAAAAATTTAGTTTGGGTACAGTGTTGCATGACCGCGCAATTGTCATTCAAAGTGCAACAGCACTGAAAGCTGAAAATTGTCCTGGGCAGGAAGGGGCAAAAGTGCCTGGTATTGAAGTGGTTAACTACCTGTAATTGTACCATGGGTGGAGCTGACAACCCCGTTTATAGCAAAAAAAGTGAAATGACAGGAACTCCTTTCTTAAATATTAGTGGTCTATAAAACTCCCAATACCTTATTTGTATTGTACCTGGAATGAAGGACAAATTGGATTGATAGACATTAACCTGGAAGGTCTCTTGGGTTCCTATTACTAAGAAGAAATCAGGGAATACATGTTTTATGTTTTCCCCTTTACTCTCCATCCTGACCTACTTCTGCCAGTCTAGGGCTCCCATGTTAAGCAGGAGAGACAATGGATGGGGGCTGTGGTTAGCTATTGCAGCCATGAGCTTGTTATCACCCTGTGATTACCATAATGTGTAGGACACGTCCTTGACATGTTTGTAAGCAAACATCTTTCTTAGCATTGATATGTTTTAGTGAAACTAGTGGATGATAAGGATCTAACTAAGACAAAATTTCACTTTTTAATATATACTTGTAAGATCAATCACAAACAGACAACTGTGGCTTCTTGAATCTCTTGGGGACTGTATAAGTGAGATCTACATGCCAGTTTTAATCTCTGCAACCTCTATCTTGCAGTGTTTTTACAATATAGTTTAGTACCCACTGAAGTCCTGGCATTTGACAGTGGAATGCAGTGGTGGTGCTTAGTTTCAGTCCGGCTTAGCTTTTATCTATTTTTATATAAATATAGGCATCGTATAAAGTCTGGGGCTGGGATTAAAGGTGGTTTTAGTGGAACACAATTTTTAGTGGACAATAGAGGTACTTGCAAGTAACCAGTGCATCATACAAAACATTTTAAAAGATATGATTCCCAATTATACATTTCACTTGCCTTTGCTGTAGTTCCACAAGGCTTATAATGTTCATCTCCTACTTCACTCTACTACACCCTACTGTAATGAGGCTGTATACTGGCATTATCATAATCTCAGTGTACCAGACAGCTGGTTCCTCCTTCAGCATGCTATAGCTGATTCCTCTTCCAGCTTTTTATGCTGATGAAATTCAGGCTAAACAGTATAATTGCCAACTTCCATGATTAATTTTTAAGGTAATGGATAAATCACCTGCAAGTCTGTCACTATGGTACAGAGTTGTCCTGATTTACTAAAAGAATAGAGAATATTCATTCAAAAATTGTATGAATATTTTAATTATCCAATCATGTGTAAAGCATCTGGAAATTATTGGTTGGTCATAACCAACAGGAATTTGTTTTTCACATGACTGAATAACTGGAGTGAAGATTTTAGAGTAAATATTATCTGATCCAATAGTAAATTAAGTTCAGTATGTCTTATTTATGATTGAAGAGGATAAGGCTTCATTCACATGAATGTACTATAGCTTACGCCTGTGTGAAGGGTGATGCACAGGTGTTCCATGCATGGTGTGCAGATAGTCCCATTCATTTCAATTAAGATGCAGCAGTTAAAGGGTCACAGCGGATTCTCCCAATCTGACAGTAGTGCAAGTGCAGGTGCAAGGGCCTAAATGCACACTGTTTGCATTTGGGGCTGTACACCCGAACTTGCATGGCTGTCAAATTGGGAACAGCAGCTGTGTCCATTCAGCCACTGTGTCTCAAATGAAATGAATAGGACTGTCTGCACAGGAATGCATGGAACACCTATACATCTCTGTGTGGGCAAACACCATGCTCGCACAGGCATGCACCATATAGTAAGTCCATTTGTATAAGCCCTAACAATCAAAAAATAAATAAAAATATTGACTATTTTGGATGTATTATCCAATTGTACCCTTTTATACTCCTATAGATGTTTGTATACTCAGTGCATTATGTTATATGAGTCGTTAGGTCTAGGAACCATAGTTTGGTGTAGATTACAGCTTGTTTATTACCCTTGAAATATTTTAGATCATATAAGACTTTATACAGCAATGTAACTAAATTGAAACTAGTAGATTCTCTCAAAATAAGCCTAAAACTACACCTCTTTTTCACAAATCCAAAATTAAACTCTTAGTCATTTCCTATCGGACGTAAGCAAGCGTAAGGTTGACGCATGCCCACTGAGGATGCTTAGGCGGGGGCATTTGCATGACATCGTTTTGCTCAGAAAGTCACTTGACGGTCCTTGCAATTGAATAGTTCAACATGGCTGGCAGGACGCTATCTGCTTGTTACAGATTCCTTCTGCCTATCAGGGCTGGATTCGGGAAACAGCGCAAAAAATAAAAAACCCAGAGGTGATCAAATACCACCAAAAGAAAGCTCTATTTATGGGAAAAAAAGGACAAAAAAATCATTTGGGTACAGTGTTGCATGACTGAGTAATTGTGATTCAAAGTGTAAGAGCAGGATATGCTGCTCTGACCACAGCTGAAGGACACATCTTTTCAACCTCTCTGCAGCTTAGCTTGCTGGCTGGCGGTAAGCGCAAATAGTGGTGAAAAGGCTCCAAGAAAAGCGCTGGGATATAATCCCAAGAGAGACAGAAAAAGTTCCCAGCGATCTCTTACCTGCAGTGATGGGAACGAGGCGTCCCCAGAGTGCTGACTAAAGACCCCCCTTCGGCCGAAGCCGGGATATACCGAACGGGATACACGCCATACAAACCGTGTGGATTCGACGGCCCGTCGCACGCGGAGATACCAAACTGCCTGGGAAGGTAACACAACAGACCAATGTTGCAGCAACCACCGCTGTGAAGACTACATGAAGCGGAGGTCTCCACAGGGAATCCCTAGAGTGACTGTGCAGGACTAACGGAACCAGCAGATAAGTACCCCATCTCATATACCCTACAGACTAAAGGTAAAGCGGAGGGGACCGACAAAAAAACCCCGTTTTTTTCCTTTTTCTTTTTCCCTTTGGATATGTGCTATGGCATAAAAACTGAAAAGGAATAACTGTATAATAAAGGGTATTAAGGGCATAAACGTCACGTCACTCTAGTGGGACCTACACTGTAGTGGGACCTACAGAAATCAGCAGAAAAACACCCAAATATAACCCTCCTGTAGAGAGAAAGACCTCACCGTAAAAGGGTTAAATAATTAATTACATAACTGTACAGAATACCCATTAAAGATATTCCTGGTATATCTGATAAACTTTGCTGACAGTTAACAAAGAATACAGAGTACAATAAAGAGTTTTGAAAAGAAAGGAAAAAAAAAAAGGGGAAGTTTAACCTAATGAAAAATGGACGGCTAAAAAAGGATTTAAATTGGGGGTGAAGATAATGCAACCCGGGAGATACCTCCCCACCAGACAGATTAAAAAAGTTATAAGAAAGACCCCTACAACTACCCAAGAGAACAACATTCCATATATATATAGAATATATGATCAGTGGAATATACACTTCTCTTGAGAGGAAAAGGTTTTTTTTTTTTTTTTTTTTGGTTGTTTGCTTTCCATCTACTACTTTGAAACAGATAAAAACTCTATAAGGATGCCACCAAAAAGTACACACACTCAGAAAACAAAGAGAGGATCCACAGGTGGAACAACAAAAAATCAGATTAAGCCACAATCTGCACAGAACTCAGATATAAAGGGGTTTTTCAAACAGCCATTAATATCGCCACAACAAGACGCAGAGACTTCCACTGAATTGCATTTTGCTTCACCCAGTATGAGCCCAGAGCTCCCACTCAACAATAGCCCCACAGGGAGTACACAATATCCCATAATGGACACAACGAGACCAACAAACAATCCCAACTGGGACATACAGACACACTTAAAATCACTACCAACTAAAGAGGATATGGATATGTATGCCTATAGATTAGAGACTACATATAAAGAGCAAATAAATTCATTGAAGGTATCCTTAATAGACACCCAAGAGCATATGAATATCATAGATGCCAAAATCCTGACGATCGACCAGAAAACACTTACCCTGGAAGAAAAAATAATAGAACACGATCGATTAATAAAACAAATAAGAGATTCAACAGATGAACTCGAGAATAAGAATAGACGTAATAATATAAAAATAAGAGGACTTCCAGAATCAGTAGACACTGAGAATCTGAAACAAATATTACAACATATATTTAATATTTTATTACAACAACCTGAGACAACAGCAATAGAGATCGATCGAGCACACAGAATTCAAGGACCCAGAGATCCCAATCAAACGAGACCTAGAGACATAATATGTAGAATACATTTTTTTCAAACCAAAGAAAATATAATGATAGCAGCAAGAACACAAAGGGAATTCAAGTATGAGGGAGCTCAACTTATATTCTTACAAGATCTATCTAAACATACATTAAATAAGAGAAGAGCGGTGAAACCACTACTGGAGCTATTGAGAGAGAAGGGATTCCTTTATAAATGGGGATCCCCCTTTCAAGTAATAGTGTACCAAGAAGGCCAGAAGACGGTGTTTCGGAGTATTGAAGATCTACAAGAATTCCTCAACCATTTGGGACTCCCTCTGATAGAACTGCCCTTGTGGGCCCAGATATATTAAATCTCTTCAGAATGAAATGAGGGGGAAAGAGAAGGGAAAGAGATACATAATTTCCCCCCTTCTCCCCTTTTTTTTTTTTTTTTTTTTTTTCCCCCTCTCCTTCTTTTTCCGGAGAAGGGGGAGATGGGAGGGTGAGGGGAGGGAGAAAAGAGGGAGGTTTAGGAATAGGGTACAAACAGTAACCATCACAATATACACTGCGGATATGTAATAGACAAAGAGGAAACAATGTTAATATTAGAAGTGATCAGGGAAAAGACCAGAATCATTTGAGTATGAATAGGGGCACAAATTTTTTTTTTTTTTTTTTTTTTTTTTTTGGAACACATCACATAACTTTACCATATCTACACAAGGACTCACATTTTTGGGGGCGGACATAGGACCGGGGAGGGAAGGGTAGAAGGGAAAGGGATACACCGATCACATGCCTGTACACTAATATTATATACACACGACACGGACACACCAGACACAATTTATAATCTATTACTTACACACACATCTCTAGAGGAGGGGGAAATGGAACGAGGGAGGAGAACAAGGGGGATTGGGGAGACTCCAAAAGAATTGGCCTCCCCTCCCCCCCTATGTGCTCCCCCCCCTTTAATTTTTATTTTTTAAATTTTTTAAAATTTTTTTTTTTTTTTTTTTTTTTTTTTATTATAATTTTTTTTTTTTTTTTGGGGGAGGAAAATGGGGTAACAGGGACTCAAAATTAAATGCATAGAGTTATAAATATAATATGTCAGAATATAATGAAAATATGATAAAAATGTATAAATTGTAATGTACCTGAAAAATGGACACTTATGAGCTGTGGGCTTTTGGGAAATTGGTTTGCCCCCATTGGATACAATTGATTCAATCTTCCTCTGCCCTCCAAAAAAACGACCCTCTGCGGAGGGGAGGGAGTGGGTGGGGTGGAGGAGAGAGAGAAAATTTCCTCCCCTTTTTTTCCTCTAGGTTTTTTTTTTTTTTTTTTTTTTTTTTTTTTTTTTTCCTTTCCCTCTCCTTTTCCTCCCTTCTCTCTCTCCTTCTCTCTCTGCCCACTCTATCCCCACAACGAAGAGCAGAGGGAATAAACTATATAGATTATGCACCAATAAACCACATTGTATCCATGGGAAACAACCCAAATACCAATCTGTAATAATGGAATAACAGAATGGAAAAGACATATATATACCATATAAACTGTCGGCTTTCAAATATAACTTCAAAGGTGAGGGGGGAGGGGGAGGGGAAGAAGATAGGAGAACAAACATAAGTAACACAATAATAATAGCTCATGAAGGTGATAAATAAGATGTAGGATTAAAATACCCATTAAAATCCTACATCATTTAAACTAAACTATTCCCAGACCAAGGACACGTCCTAACCCTAAGGAAATCCCTATATACCCCCAAATAGGGAACTTACATTGTAAGGGTAGACTCAACGAGTCATTTAGAGAATGATAAAGTATGAAAGTTTAAATCATAAGTGAGTAGAACACCAAAGAGCACTTGACTCTTAGTGCGAGTGAACGTGAACTACAGAAGAGAAGCTTTTTTTAAAAGAATAAAAAATATTAATTTTCTTTTTTTTTTTTATTTTATTTTTTTTTTTTTTTTTTCCCTTCCTTCTTTCTTCTTTTTCTTTTCTCTCTCTCCCTTCCTTCTCCCTCTTCCCCTCTCCCCCCCCCCCCTTTTGCTCTCTCCCTCTTCCCTCCTCTAGACCCCCTATTGTCGAAATATGACAGCTATTAAAGTTTGTTCTTTCAATACAAGGGGACTAAATGTAGCATCTAAGAGATCACAAATCTTATATTCTCTCCAGAAACAAAATGTAGGAATTATTCTCTTCCAGGAAACGCACTTCCGTACAAATCAACTACCAAACATACAGAATAGACAATATCCCAACTGGTATCACGATACATACCCATATTCAAAATCCAGAGGGGTCTCAATAGTAATTCATAACTCAATACCTCATCAGGTTTTAGAAAAATGGACAAGTCGAGAGGGCAGAGCACTATTGCTAAAGCTGAATATATACGGACAGATATACACTTTTATTAATATCTATCTACCAAATATAGATCAAATTAAAACAGGCATTCAACTACTAACAAAGATGATGATTAAAGCAGAAGGGACAATCATAATTGGAGGAGACTTCAATTTTGTTCTAGATCGAAATATGGATACCACATCAAAGACAGGACCTCAAAAGAAAAGTGAGAAAAGAGCATTTAAAAAACTACTAGAACAATACCAACTAATAGATATATGGAGAATAACAAATCCAAGTATAAAAGACTATACATTTTACTCCCAGGTACACGATACATACCATAGACTGGACTACTTTTTGATAAACTCCTCGGCGATTGCAACAACCTCTACCCCCGAGATAGGGAATTTCATATGGTCAGACCATGCACCCATCTACCTAACTATAGATACAATAAATAAAAGTATGCCTAGAGGTACATGGAAATTAAATGATAATTTACTATTTGATGAATCCTGTAGAACTGAAATTGCTTCCGCGATATTGAACTTTACATCAGACCACATAGAAGACAATACATCACTCCCAAATCAATGGGAAGCCCTTAAATGTATAATAAGGGGCCTCCTTATTAAACATGGGTCTAGATTAAAAAAAATGAAAAACAATAGGTTAAAAGAATTGATACAAGAAATTTCGGCATTAGAGAAACACCATAAACAGAATACAACACGAGAAACATTAATGGTCCTCTCGGATAAAAGAGTAGAGTTGAGAACGATATTGAATGAACAATCACTTCGAATTAGAGACAAAAATCGCGCCCTATATTACCATCAAGAGAATAAACCAGGTAAAATATTAGCTGGAGCTTTAAAACAACAAACAAGAACTACATCAATTCCCAAAATTAAAACAGACTCAGGGGAACTGACGTATGATCCCAAAAAGATTATGGAAACTTTCCATACATTTTACTCTGGGTTATATAACCTACCTAACCGACTAACAAAACAAAACCTAGAAGACCTTGACCAAAAGGTAAAACAATACATAACAGAAACCCCGATACCACCACTACCTGATAGCGATATAGAACAACTTGAGAATGAATTCTCAGAAACGGAAATACAAATAGTAATAGACTCACTGACAATAGGTAAAAGCCCAGGGCCTGACGGATTTACCCCACGCTTTTATAAATTATACAAAGACCTGCTTATCCCAGTTTTAAAACGCACATTTAACTCTGTATCTATAGGTCAGCCATTTGTATCACAAAGTATGCAGGCATATATATCTCTCATACCCAAACCCGATAAAGACCATACACTATGTGGAAACTATAGACCGATCTCCCTGACGAATATAGATCTCCGAATCTACTCTAAAGTTATAGCCAATAGGCTTACCCCTAAACTACCAACAACGATACATTTAGACCAAGTAGGATTCGTGGAGGGAAGAGAAGCGAGAGATAACACCTTTAAAACTTTGACATTAGTCGAATATGCGAAAAGACACGCCATCCCATCCTGTCTATTGGCAGTAGACGCTGAAAAAGCGTTCGACAGGGTGGGACGGCGATTCTTTGAAGAGACATTGAAACAATGGGGACTGGGCCCTAGATTATTAGAAAAGATTCTGGTTCTATATCAGAACCCAACGGCCAAAATTCGAGCAAATGGGGAATTATCAGACACGATAACAATACGAAACGGAACCAGACAGGGATGTCCCTTATCCCCACTGATATATGTTTTAACTATGGAACATCTGATGACAGCAATCCGGATAAATAAGGATATACAAGGAATTAGAATAAAAGATCAGGAATATAAACTTTCAGGATACGCAGATGATCTATTATTATATATTACAAACCCCATAGTGACGCTACCCAATCTAATAAAAGAATTCAAACGCTTTGCTGAAGTTAGTAACTTCAAAGTTAATTATAATAAAACGGAAGCCTTAAACATTTCACTTACTACAAACACTGTTGATACTCTTAAAAGGAATTTCTCTTTTAAATGGCAAAATAGTACTATTAAATACCTGGGAATATTTATCCCCAATGACATCAGAAAACTCCAAGAAAACAACTATGTCCCACTAATACAAAAAATAACGAAACTACTTCAAAACTACAACAAAGGGATTTTCTCTTGGACAGGGCGTATAAATATTATAAAAATGGACATACTTCCCAAAATACTATATATATTCCAAACAGTTCCAATATTTCCCCTCAAAAACATATTGAATACTCTACGAAAACTGATAGGCAGCTTCATCTGGGCGGGTAAACCAGCAAGAGTCAGCAGGGAAACACTTATAAGATCTAAAAAAGACGGGGGTTTGGCTCTTCCGGATTTATCCACATACCTTAAGGCATCCCTGATCACTAGGATTCTGGATTGGTTTCATAATAAAGGAACTAAACAATGGGTGGAACTAGAGGAAGAAATTATGAATATAAATTTAAAAATACTACCATGGATAAAAAAAGAGAATAGACCATTAAGACAAGAAATGCCATTTTTGATTGAAGCAACACTGAAAACATGGGACGGACTGATGAAAAGGGGAATAGGGTCATCATATATAGGCCCAATGACACCCCTCTTCGGCAATCCCGATTTCCCCCCAGCAAATGAATCCAGAACCTTTTTAAAATGGGAGAAAAAAGACAACATCAGAATAGTACAAACAATGGAGAACAAAAAACTTATTCGACTAGAAGACATGGGTAGAGAACATGCACACAAATGGATACAACACAGACAGCTTCAGGAATATATAAATACTCTTGAGAAAACAGGAATACTGGACAGAACACCCACAACATTGGAAACATTATTATTACAAGAACAAAGACCCATACATAATCTTTCCAACATATATAAATATTTAATTTCAAACAGTAACATACAAGAGTTAAAGTATGTAAGAAAATGGGAACAGGAGATGGAAGAGGCCATACCCAGAGAGAAATGGGACAAAGCAATTTTACTAACACACAAAATGTCTCTATCCAATAGGCATCAGGAAAGAAACTACAAATTACTAGTGAGATGGTATAAATGCCCAATTGACCTGTATAAAATTAATGTAGAAAATGATAGCACCTGTTGGAGATGTCAAAAAGCAACCGGGACTATGTCACATATCTGGTTTTTATGCCCAAAGGTGTACATATTCTGGGAAAAAATATTTAAGATATATAGCGAGATGACAGATATAAATATACAACCAGAAATAAAGATCGCTATTTTATCAATGATACCAGGTACGATCAAAAAGATAAGAAAAGGGATACTAAAACACTGTTTAACCGCAGCTAGAACAGTAATAGCAAGGAAATGGAAAAACAATATAGCACCCTCAATTGAGGAATGGATCATAGAAATGGATGATATGCGTTCACTGGAAGAGAGGATTATAAAGGAGGAGGATCCCAAAGATCACATAAACGAAACTTGGCAAAAATGGAGAGACTATAGGATGTCGTCCTTATTGCTGCGGACGATATGAGAGGGAGGGGGGAGGACGGAGGACGGGAGAGACCTTGTCAAAATCCTTTATTTTTATTTTTTTTTTTTTTTTTTCTTTTCTCTCTCTTTTTCTTTTTTTTCTCTCTACTGGACACTAATATGAATGAAGAGAGTATGATAGATTGTTTGATAAGTTTTAACGACATATGATGGGGAGAAAGAATGAATGTAATAGCAACAATATATAACTAATATGCAAAAGTACAGGAATAAGAAACTATGGAGTTATAAACAGACACAACTGTAAATGCCTGTATAATACATGTAACTGCAAAGTTTTATGTTTGTTAAGATGTGAAAGTGGAAATAAAGTAAGATTTGAAACAAAATTAAACTCTTAGCGACTTAAAACTCGAAGAAGAGTGTGCTTTACATATAAAATCTATCTGATAGGTATTGGAAAGCCATTTTTCTGTTTTTCCCATTACACCGTATCATATTTAACCTTTATACCTGTTGATTAGGATACAGAATAAATTAAGAAACTGGTCCAATGCTAAGAGTAACACAGAAACTTTCCTTATACATATTCTTAAGGCTGATTACGTGAGAACTGGGTGACTGGGCTTACGGTGGATACAGATAGATCGAAATTTAGCCAGTTCAGCAGGAACAGTGATCTGTGTAGCCCCTCTCTGATAAAAGTTGATCATTAGATTGACTTTTATTAACCTCCCTGGCAGTATGATTATTTCTGATTTTAGGTGCTGAAAGCGGTACAATTATTTTGCATGGAAATTTGGCGTTTTATATTGTAGGCATGTAATTCTTAGGAATAACTCACTTAAAACTGTCCAAACCAGAGTCTAGTAGACATCCCGGGTATGATAAAGTTTGAAACACAAAATCATAAATTTAAATATATAATAAATAATTATAAATAATTATAACAAATAATAATATAATAATAATAAAAATTATTCAATAATGTAATCAAATCAAAAACACTGAAATTTGCTCAGTTGCAGAATTGTCGCTGTCATTAGATTTAGTGTTTGATGACGAATTTCCCCACAAATCGCTATCGTTCAATTCTGCAAGTGATTCTAATTTATTATAAAACCACTTTTGACATAAAGGGACACTTTTTGGTTGTATTGGGCAATCTCCAAATTCCAGACAGAAAAAACAGTATTTATAATATAAAAGTGCATGCAGGGCACTGGACAGACCACTAGGGACAAAGGGGATGTGTCATTTTTTTATACAGTACTGTAATCTGTAAGATGTATTGTGTGTTTTTACTTTTTTGAATTTGGCGCTGTTCTCTGCTCCCGTGTGTCACAACGTCAAAGGGAACGGAGCTCGGCGGCACTTGGCACTGTGTGAATCGAGCGAGGAGACAGCTCGCACACACAGCGGGGAGACATTTCAGGATCCAGGGGACAAGGTAAGTAACTTTCCCTGTACTTTCCCTGGATACTGTGATGTGATCCGAGTCTGGCTCGGGGGTTACCGCTAATGGTACTGGAATTCCACCCAGAGCCAGACTCGGGAATACCACCAGGGAGGTTAAATGGTCACGCTGGTAAACTTTCATTGATCAGTAGCTGCAGCCAGGCAGTTGTCAGAATACAATGTCACAGTTGGGAGAATTCTTCCATCCACCTCACTTGTGTCGATGGGGAGTCCATTCATTTTTTATTTTTTTTGCTCAGTCTGCAGGCTGAATGAAAAAAAAAGCTAATTGTGTATACTAAGCTTTAGTTCGAAACCAGCAACAAACTATGCTTCAATAGATATTCTTAGCAGTCGGACTAAGGCCTGATTAACATCTATGCATTTTTAGGGCTTTTTGCATTTTGCAGATTTGCAGATACAGTCCATTTAACATGGTTTCCTATAGAACACGTGCTGTAGTGCAAATGTTCAAAATGCAAAAAGCACTAAAAATGCATAAGTGTGAATCAGGCCTAAAACAGAAACTGAAGAAGTCAAAGAGGACTGTCAAAACAACCAGTTCTTCTAGTTTATGGTTGTTTTAGTGCTGTACAAAAGAAAAAGAATTGCTAAGTTTCCATACATAATTATCCATCCAGCTAAGTGCATTTATTTTAAGCTGACATTGAGATGCTATTTTCCAGTCTGTGGCATGAACAGACATGAAACTGCCCTTTTGGCATTTGTGTGTTTGACCCTTACCACAGGGCACCAAAGTCTTACACGATTTCATAAATTTCAACAAATATCTGCTTACACTTTCGTATATGATGAGGCCCTATAAATGTTAGGTATGTCTTAGGAAATACTAAGACTTTTCTGGTAAGTCAATAAATATGTTTGTTGTTCACAGATACACTTTGGTGGGTCTAAATGTATAAAGTGGTTTATTTCAGTCAATAATGCCTTTCAGGGCTGGCTTACAAGCTTTATTTTTGCTTAGCACATTGAATCTACAAAGAAATGATCAGATTATGATATCACAGGAAAAAAATCCTCCCTTACCAAAACCACATGAAGTCACTGAAGCAGTGAAGGAATATTTATGCAGAGGGAAAATAGATTCCTAAATGTGCTTCTTCTAAACACTGCTGCTTTCCTAAGCAGCTGTAGCAAGCATGAATTACATGTATTACCTTAGGAGCACAGAAAAGAGGAAAATCGGTATCACTGTTGTTCTGCTGCAAAGTGCTAACAGTTATTCAATATACAATGTATTAAATATACACGTGTATTTCATTCACAAATAACTTTAGCTTATAAGTCAATTGAAGTAGATCATATTGCTCTATGTATAAATTCCTTCTATTTAGCTGCAAACACTGAAAGCAGACTTTAAAGCTTCTGTGTTTGGAAAAATATCCTATTTGTGCCAACAGTCCAAAGACCACATACTTTACAGTATTCTAAAGCATTTTTTTGTGAATGTGGCCAGCATCATGTAAATGTCAAAGTGTATTATAGATTTAAAGGTTATGTCAAGTAATTTTTTTTCCTAGTACATTAAGGAAAGACTACATCCTCCATCAGCTTGTATTTCTGTCTGTATACCTGTTGCAGGTTTTTCCTCACTTCTAGTATTCTAGAAGTTTTTCTAACAGAGCTCTAGATCTGTCACCAGCCATAATGTATATTTATCAGTGCTATCTGCACACAGGAGGAGGTGTGAGCCCTAAACAGGTCCAAGGTGTCTAAGTACATGTCACCATATATTTACCAAAGCACCACTCAAGACATGGTGGACTTTTCTAGAGGGTGTACAGCTGACAACTGACCCAAGGTTAGAACCAGAGCATACTGGACATTGACAGGCAGATACAGAAACAGGATCAAGCCAAAAGTCAAGGTGGGCAGTGAACATGCATAGTCAGTACAAGCCATAGTTGATAATCAGAGAAGTGGGAAGAACCACAGAATTGGCCATCCAAAATGTTTTTTTGCCTGAGTATAACTAAACAGTAAGGTTGACTGACAGGCTGGGTCGGGACTAGCCATGTAACTACTATATTAATCAGCAGGTGGAATCCAGCCATTTCTGTACCTTATTGGCCTGTGAAGCAGAGCAGTAACAAGGTAAAAGAGATTACATGTTTATAGAAGTTCACAAAATTGCAGATCAGCTTTGCTGTTGATATGTGACAAGATGACAGTTAAAAACCTGATAGGCATTATAACCCACGACCAGCTCTACAATATACATATATCTACATATAATGCATTTGGTTTAGTAGACTATATATTTAGAAACCTTGTTACTTTTGTTCACAGCAATATCATTTTTTTCCCTGCAGGTGCTCCAGCTTGGTGGATTTTTATTTTCATTTCTCCTGTGTCTAGTCTAGTCCCTAGCTTGCCCCCAATCTGTCCAGATCAGGTGATAATCATTTGTCTATGGTGGTGATATTTCAAGTAGCTCATCATATGAAGTTTTATTTGAAGTTGAAGTTGTATCACTTAGTGGGAGCTTTGATTCCTTCAAAATACAAAGTAAAAGTGTAAAAGTGTGTTTCATGCACACTGAGGTCTTTTTCTTCCACTAGGTCTACACCAGCTACCTACCCAGATAGCAAGAAATTGTGCTCCAAGTTTGAAAATTACTTGTTAAGCTATTGCTAAACTTGCTGGGCTTCACAAGTTTGTTGCACAATTGCAGCAAGTCTGCATTGCATGACTCCAGTTCAACTTTTTTTGTAAACATTCTTCAAGTCTGCTTCAAGTTCTGGTTCAGTTATGTTGTGCAATATTCATCCCACCACAGGAGTCACTGTGGCTGCATTTTCATGCTGTAGACTTGCAGAGCTCTTGCTGTAGACTCACCACTGCAACTTTGCTCTTGCTATGACTTGCCATTCACATTTGCTACAAATTGGAAAAGTGTCAACTATCAAGTGCTCTGCAATTGTACAACTTCCCAGTAAAAAAGTGCAGTAAGTTAACAGACTTAAGCCTCATACATACGATCTGATTTTCCTCACACAAAACCTCAAACTTTTGTCCAAAGGACATTGGCCAGGAACTTGTCTTGCATACAAACGGCAAGGAATTGTTGGCCAACAAACGCGAACGTAGTGATGTACTACGTGTTTTTTCAGCTCTTTAGCGCCACCCTTTGGGCTCCTTCTGCTAATTTCGGTGTAGTGGAAGTTTGATGAGTGTTGATTCGCGCTTTTCATTTCGTGCTTTTCATTTCTCGCTTTTCAGTTTGTTTCTGAATGGCCGTTCGTCAACCAGCTGTGTTGCGGAATCGGAGGAGATAACGTGTTATTTATTATTTACCTTGGAGTTATTGCTTTGACCCAAGTCTAGTTCAGGAACAGGAGGAGGAGGATTTCTTGGACCATAAATTGGTTGCTTTATTAATTGTGACCAATTATGTCATATGCCTTTGCTGCGGGAGCTTCAGGAGAATAATCCAGATGATTTTTGTGATTATCTCTGGATGACGGACCACTGCTTTCACCAACTCTTGGCTTTGTTGACCCCCTATATTAAGTAGCAGGACACATGCATGAGGCTTTTATTTTATTTTTTCGTTAAATAATGATTTGATTTGGTATATTTTCTATATTTTTGGATGCATAGAATGCACTTTTTGGTTAAGTTCTATTGACAGATAGCATGTCTAATTTTATTTGTTTTCTTTTTTTAATGCACAACAAAAAAAATTGTGGAGAATAATACTTGACTATGTGTTTTACTTCAAATGACAGTTTGGGAGTAGGCAGTTACATTTTTAAAAAAACTATGGAATAATGGTGTTGTGGTAACTTAATCCAATCGTGTGTACGAGGCTTCAGGCTTCATGTACACTGCTGTTGGTAAACGGATGTTTAGGAGCAGTGTTATCTTATTAGTACATGTACACAGGGTTGATTATAGGCAGTTGAGTTGAAGCATTTTTTGGAAAGCGAAAAAAAATGCGTTCAGGACAGATGTTCAGAGGCATTTAAAATGCCAAATCCTTGTAACAGCTTTTAAACGCAGTAACTCACGATTAGCCGTGTTTCATTTACAGGCGTTTTTAATGGAGATACATTTTTGACTATTTAAAAAAATAAAATATAAATAAAAATGCTCCTAAACGCAAACGCGGCTAAACGCAACATGTAAATGAGGCAAAACTGACGTTTTTAAACAGCTGTCAAGTTAAATCATTCAGGGGAGGTTTTAAAACTTATTTTACACAGAAGTAGCCTAACAATTCAACACTGCCACAAATTTGTTGCAAGTTATCCTTGCTATTTGTTTCAATGTCTTTGTTAATCCATTGTTCCTGATGTATATGTGGAGTTTTAGCTTTCTCATTTTTGTATATCATGTAATTGAGACATCATTGAATAGCTAAGTTAAGCTTTATACTGTAAGATGTAATAGAAAAGTTTCATGTTTTACGAATATGATGGAGAATTTGTTATTGTAGAGATTTGAGTGCTATAGCATGTCTAAGTAATACATTCCTTTGAATTCTTAAGTAATAATCATTTTTGATTGCACTTTTATGCTAGTCTTTTAATTTGTGCCTTTCAGATTACACTTTCAACAGACATCTCTGGGGCTTTTAATCAAGCTAAATTTCAACTCAGTCTGGACATGTTGAGATAATTGGACAGGTGTCAGATATATCTTGCATCTCCCAAACAAATCAGAGCTGCATTTTTTTTACATCCAAACAGATCGTATACCTTTAATTTTACAATTATCTAATGTAAACTCTCCATTTGTGTTGTAATTAATGCCATACGTAAATATGTCTCAATTAATTCCCTCAGAATAATATTTAAATCCTAGTAAACAGGTTAAAAATAAACAAAACTGAATTGGTTAAAAGAAAATGGTTGTCTTTTCCATTGCAATTATTTTACACTGAAGTCTTGACATGCAGATTGTAGCTGTTGATAGCTTACACTATTTCCCAACCCATTCTGAAGTTAGCTATAAACATTACATAGTTATAAACCAATTTTGTTACATTCTGAGACATCTACTAGAGGGATGTTGTGTATGTCTGAGGTATAGATAGGTAAAGCCTTGTACGCAGGTAGACGTTAACGCTGCCCCAGTTGGGAAGGGTATGGTTAAAGTGTAACTCCACTTTTGTTGAGAAAAAAACATTCCCCTCTGGGTGATCTATGTACATTGCAAGGATTATATCAAACTTTATTGCAGATTCCTACCTTTTGTTATTCTAAAGTACTCCCTCTGTGTTTGGCTGGGCCTCTGTTTTAAGTGGGGCTAATGGGAGTGGTTTCACAATTAACTGTCAGGTGTGCAGCTGCAGGGCTCTAATGAGGAAATCCGCTGGCCCTGCATCCCTTTAGATGGGTCCTTCTTGAAAGTATCTCACTAAAAATGAAATTATTGTTGCAGGGGATGCCAGAAATATGACTTGTATCTTAGGCAGACTTCTGGGAAAATTGGTGAGCCAATCACACAAGCAGGAAATTATGTCTCTGGGGAGTGGTCAGTACACAGTCTGTGTACAGAACAACTCCATGTAGCCATATTGCAATGCATTCTCAGAAAATTACAGCGGCTTCAGATTGAAAAGGAAAGGTAATTTTTAATAACATTCAATTACAATATGATTAGTGTCGTAATTATATGCACTATATTAGTCTTTCTTTATTTGCTATTTTTTTCCCACAAAAGTGGAATTACCCTTTAATTATGTTCCTGTGATTTTCTTCTGGCAGGCTTTGCTGGGTCCAACCAACTGGTTCTGTGTGTTATAAAAGGAACGGGAGGTCCACTCCCAAGGAACCCCCTGAGGGACCTGGGATTTTGAGCCTGATAGATGTGCTTTTTGCTGCCGTCACTGGAAACTGAATCGCCTGTAAAATAGGGAATACTGTTAGGGGAGACTGCTGGAACTTGCAGTACTCCTTTCAGAAACCTATTGTGGACTCTACCAAGCATGGACTTTCATCCTGTGCTGGTATGCTGTGGCAGCCAGAAGCCTGAAGTTAGGGCCTAGGGATATAGAAAATGACTGCACTTTATGTTGAACTGTTATGCTGTGAAACTCATCATGACAAATTATTTAAGTAAAGCTTTTAAAACTTTGCCTTTGCCTGGTCTGAAGTTACAAAAGGGGTGTACTGTAGGGTAACCAGCACATATAGTTATAGCTTGGGTCACTAAACAGTGTAGTAGAAACAAACAAGTGGTTACCAACGGTAACAAAAAATTTTCTTGCAGCCTGCCATAAGCATGTATACTGTATGTAACAGGTCAGATAGCCTCTTGCAGCAAGGGAGATGTTGTTGGCACTCCTTCTGCAGCAATCCATCACCATAATAATGGGAGCAGATCTGCACTGCTTTGGCCCTCAGCCTTTGCACAAGTACAGGAGAGCAAGAGTTAAGTGGAATGCATGCATGGAGTCCGCACTAGGTGTATGGTGGTACCCCATACTGTTGTTGGGAGTGGGGTAGTGGTGATAAGCTGGACAGATGGAGAGGGCAAAGCTCTGCATGTTCCTTCTAAATGCAAAAGTGACCATGGTGATGTATATTGCATCAAAAGAGTTTATTAGAGTTAAGTTATCTGCTCCAAGTAAAGGTATCCTGTGAGAAAGCCATTAACCCTATCTAAAATAGTTAGCATAGCCCAGAAGAACCCACCCTGGGATAGGCCTCTCAAGTGACCCTTGCTTGGTGTTCAATGAGGAGGGAACATGGAGAATGCGAGGATCAACCCATCACACTACCCCTGTCCCTGCTCACAAGCTATTATTTGAAAACAGGTTACCCTACATGGTTGAGCATAGCTGCAATCATTTCTTCTCCTCCTCCTTCCTTTTCCTCTATATTCTAAAGAAAATAATTCATAGCTTGTGCCACGTATGATAGAGCAGAGCCCGACGAGCAGAGGCCTCTCTTGCAGCTCCAGGTTCAAGGACCACTGAGGTTGCAACAGTCTCCGTGAGAGCACAGTGGGGTAGGAGTGCCTGCGATTTTCTCCATTGGCCAGTAAATGGGGGAAGAAAATGGCAGCAGTAGTGGCTGCTGCTGGTTGGCTGCAGATGCAGGCACTTTGCGGATGCAGGTGTACTGCGGATGCAGGTATTTGAGGCTGTGGAAGCTTTGGAGACTGGTGCAGAGTCAGACAAGCCAGGTCATACACAGAAGATCAGGTACATCAGAGACATCAAGCAGAGAATGGTCAAAATTCATGCAGAGGTTTGGCAACAGAGAATCAAGCAGATACAGATGAAATTGAGGTCAAGGCAAGCTGGGGTCAGGGTTGGAGAATATCAGGAGGCTGAGTCAGAATCAGATCAAGGGTGGATACAGAAGCAGGATACAGGGGAAAGCTGCATATCAAACAGCAAGGCCCTAGTTCATCTGTCATTCTTATATATGGCATTTGGCGCTTATGTTAAGGGGTGCGCATCCGTGAACGCGCATGCACGTTCACAAATGCGCATAGACGATCGCACGATCACGCGGACATGCCTACCAGGAAGGTTGTCCCTGGAATTTTTCCCACGCATGCGCCTTGGCCTTTGCCTCAGCCCTTTGCATCTCCCTGACAGCTTGTTTCCACACATCATGCTTTAATCTCAAGTGTTTGCTATTTAAGGTGCCACAAAGGCAATTAAACTTATTGAAAAAATAAATAACTACATTATTGTTATAATGACAAATGAATAAGGACTAGATCAGGAGTTTGATATAAAAAAAGGAACTTTAGTAGATCTCAGTAAGATTAGGTACATCAGTGTTAGGTTATTGCATATTAGTGACTTACTGTACACCATATATTTTATAGGCTCTGATTTATCAAGGGTATGATGTATATCCTCCATGTTTGAAAAAAAAGTTTTTTGCCACAAACATCTGCAGGTGTGCCTAACCACTAGTATTAAGGCACAAGCACATTGTAAATGTGGAAACCTATGTATTTTTGATGGTGACAATGATGGACCATGTTTGCACAATGTGTGTCAATATGGTTGCCTGTCTTCACCAATGGAACATGTGACAGATGACAACATAGAAGCACAATTGGGAAACACTTTACATACGTTTTTTTTGTATCAACACAGGGTGGTACTGTGGAAACAAGGGTGCCTTTGGCCAATCATGGCTCAGGGCGCTAGGTCCATGCCCTATACCATATAAGGCTGCTTACACGGCGGCTGTATGTAGTTTGATAACGTGGAGATTGAGAGAACTTGAGCTAGATTAGACAGGTTAGTTAGTGGAGTGCAGGCAGTTTAGTATATACATATATATACAGTGCAGTCAGTGTATTACTATATATATATATATATATATATATATATATATATATATATACAGTGTAGTATATAAACAGTGGATATAAAAAGTCTACACACCCCTGTTAAAATGTCAGGTTTCTGTGATTTAAAAAAATTAGACAAAGATAAATAATTTCAGAACTTTTTCCACCTTAGTTGATTTGGATGTATGCTTTGGGTCGTTGTCATGCTGAAAGATGAAGTTCCTCTTCATGTTCAGCTTTCTAGCAGAAGCCTGAAGGTTTTGTGCCAATATTGACTGATATTTGGAACTGTTCATAATTCCCTCTACCTTGACTAAGGCCCCTGTTCCAGCTGAAGAAAAACAGCCCCAAAGCATGATGCTGTCACCACCATGGTTCACGGTGGATATGGAGTTCTTTTGGTGATGTGAAGTGTTGTTTTTGCTCTAAATATATCTTTTGGAATTATGGCCAAAAGGGTCAACCTTGGTTTCATCAGACCACAACACATAACCACATGCAGACTTCAGATGTGTATTTGAAATTTATCCAGGCTTGGATGTTTTTCTTTGTAAAAAAAAGGCTTCCTTCTTGCCACTCTACCCCAAACCGTTGACACATGAAGAATATGGGAGATTGTTGTCACCTGTACCACACATGTACATGTACCAGTACTTGCCATATATTCCTGCAGCTCCTTTAATGTTGCTGTAGGCCTCTTGGCAGTCTCCCTGACCAGTTTTCTTCTTGTCTTTCCATTAGTTTTGGAGGGACGTACAGTTCTTGGTAATGTCACTGTTGTGCCATATTTTCTCCACTTGATGATGACTGTCTTCACCATGTTCCATGGTATATCTAATGCCTTGGAAATTCATTTGTACCCTTCCCCAGGCTGATACCTTTTAACAATAAGATCCCTCTGATGCTTTGAAAGCTCTCTGCGGACCATGGCTTTTGCTGTAGGATGCGACTAAGTAAATGTCAGGAAATACCTACTACAACAGCTAAACTTTATTTGGGGTTAATCAGAGGCACTTTAAATGATGGCAGGTGTGTACTGACTCCTATATAACATGAGTTTGACTGTGATTGCTTAATCCTGAGCACAGCTGCATCCCCAGTTATGAAAGGGTGTGCACACTTATGCAACCACATTATTTTGTGTTTTTATTTTTACTTTCCCCTAAAAGATTTCAGTTTGATTTTCAATTGAGTTGTACAGATTATAGGTCACATTAAAGGTGGAAAAAGTTCTGGAATCATTTAGCTTTGTCTCATTTTTTTATATCACAGAAACCTGAAATTTTTACAGAGGTGTGTAGACTTTCTTTATCCACTGTATATATATATATATATATATATATATATATATATATATATATATATATATACACAGTGCATTCAGTGACTATATATACAGTGCAGGCAGTGTAGTATATATATATATATATATATATATATATATATATATATATATATATATATATATATATATATATATATTCAGTGCAGGCAGTATAATATATATATATATATATATATATATATATACACAGTTGTGCTCATAAGTTTACATACCCTGGCTTCGTTTATGATTTCTTGGCCATTTTTCAGAGACTATGAATGGTAACACAAAACTTTTCTTTCACTTATAGTTCGTGTTTGGCTGAAGCCATTTATTATTAATCAACTGTGTTTACTCTTTTAAATCATAATGGCAACAGAAACTACCCAAATAACCCTGATCAAAAGTTTACATACCCTGGGGATTTTGGCCTGATAACATCCACACAAGTTTACACAACGGGGTTTGAATGGCTATTAAAGGTAACCATCCTCACCTGTGATCTGTTTGCTTGTAATTAGTGTGTGTGTATAAAAGGTAAATGAGTTTCTAGACTCCTGACAGACCCTTGCATCTTTCATCCAGTGCTGCACTGACGTTTCTGGATTCTGAGTCATGGGGAAAGCAAAGGAATTGTCAAAGGATCTGTGGGAAAAGGTAGGTGAACTGTATAAAACAGGAAAGATATATAAAAAGATATCCAAGGAATTGAGAATGCCAATCAGCAGTGTTCAAACTCCAATCAAGAAGTGGAAAATGAGGGGTTCTGTTGAAATCAAACCATGGTCAGGTAGACCAACTAAAATTTCAGCCACAACTGCCAGGAAATTGTTTTATTGCCTCATTGATGTCTTTGGTAGGGTGTATGAAATATTAATCACCAGAAATCCTGGTTCTGTATGAAATTGTATAATTATACTTGTAAAATAATAAAAATGATTTACTTATTAATTTTATTGGGAGATATTTATACATTGGCAAGAATTCCCCATAGATTAACAAACTCAGGAAACGATTGTGGTATGTTACTGATTGTCTGAACAAAGTTCAAATTTTTACCGTAATTTTGGAGGCACTGTGCAAAACACTAAGATCTTAATAATTCAAATTCCCCATATGTATTAACCTCCCTGGCGGTATGATCCTGGCTGTAATTTTGTGCTGAAAGCGGTACAATTATTTTGCATGGAAATTTGGCGTTTTTTATATTGTAGGCATGCAATTCTTATGAATAACTCACTTAAATCTGTCCGAACTGTCCGAATAGTAGACATCCCGGGTATGATAAAGTTTGAAACACAAAATCATAAATTATAATATAATAAAAATATATATAAAAATGATTCAATAATGTAATCAAATCAAAAACACTGAAATTTGCTCAGTTGCAGAATAGTCTCTGTCATTAAATTTAGTGTTTGATGATGAATTGTGATTCTAATTTTTTATCGCTGTTTTCTAGCTGGTCTAAAACCACTTTTGACATAAAGGGACACTTTTTGGTTGCTATGGACAATCTCCAGTTTCCAGGCAGAAAAAAAATATTTTTATTATATAAAATGACATGCAGGACACTGGGCAGACCACTAGGGACAAAGGGGATGTGTATTTTTTGTATACAGTACTGTAATCTGTAAGATTACAGTACTGTATGTGTGTTGTGTTTTTAAACTTTTTTGAATTTGGCGCCGATCTCCGCTCCCATGCGTCGGAACGTCGCAGGGAACGGAGATCGGCGGCACTTGGGCACTGTGTGAATCGAGCGAGCGGACGGCTCTGACGCACAGCGGGGAGACATCGCAGGATCCAGGGGAAAAGGTAAGTAACTTCCCCCTGTATCCTGCAACGCAAGCCCGAGTCTGGCTCGGGGTTACCGCTCCTAGCAGAAAAAACTGAACCCGAGCCAGACTCGGGATTACCGCCTAGGAGGTTAAGATTCCATACCACACTCACAACAACATGCAGCAACGTACAAACATAAGGATGAAGCAGTACAGGTTATATATGGTTTTGAGAACCTAGAAATGTCCAGGCCCTCTAGTCCTTTAGTAGCTGCATTATTTAGTTAGCTGCAGTTACTGGTGGTGACATACCTTTGGACCGCATCTGTCTAACACGTCTGCTGCTCCATGGGCCATCCATTAAGGTGATGTCTGGCTGTGTAAGATACATCCGCGCCAATTTATACATTCTTTCCAACCCGGACACTGTAATGATGTAACCAGGTTCCGCCGCTATCCACTGTGCATGCACCCAGATCCCGCGGCCACATAGGAGTGATGCATGGAGCAATAGGAGAAAATGGGCACCATGGGCAGCGAGATTCCCCAGCCTCAGATGGTGCTCTCCCTAGCTGGTCCTCCACACACCGCAGCTACAGACAGCTCACGACGTAGCAGAGGCGGCCAGCCATGACCAATGCATCACAGCAAGGTCATGGTTCCGATAATAGCCACCAGGTGGGAGACAACCGGCTAGGATATAAGCCATATCAGACTGGGGTAAATACCCCACATGTCAGCATTTAAACATAGTTTCACATATTTTTGCATGATCAAGAACCATATCTGATAAAGTATAACAATAGTGTGACAATTTATATAGACAATCAATATTACAAATAGGGCTTTGCAGGTATCGCCAAAAGACAAAAAACATGGTAGACCAATAGAACACTTGGAGCTCAACAAAGAGGGACTCCAGACACAAATGGAGGGTGAGTACTTATCCACAACATAGCTATGCTTCTACTCCTCACATGGGGTTTTAAGTTACTAATTATAACAGGCCCACAGAGACAAAAAAATTCTGTCTATGATATTAGGTCTATAGTTCAAGAAAGCAGAGGAACAAAAGCGGAGGATAGATATTCTAAGACCTCAGAGGTGGACAAGCTGGGACACATTAACCCTACAGAATTCCATCGTCCCTTACAGAAAAGGTCTTTATGATTGGGTTTCATTATTACCCAGAGCACATGTGGCATTAGGTCCTTCAATCAAAAGAGTCTCCCTTTGGAGAATTTGTTTGTCCCAGCTGCCTCCCCTGGGGTCTTTTAGAACTACAGCTAATGCAATGAATGGAACATAAGAGGTGTCAAACCTGTGATACAGGTCTAAATGCCTACTCACTGGGATCAACATCTTCCCATTGGCTAAATAATAAACATGGTCATTAATTATTTGCCTAAATTGCTGGCCTTTTTTTTCCTACATAAAATGCCCAGCATTTGCAGAGCATCAAATAAACAATCCCCTGTTTTCCACTGGGTAGCAAAAAAACTGGTGCCAACACGTATCCATGAACAAAATGCGCATTTGCCACATTTATGAATACCCCCATTGCTGTCTCAAGGAGGTTGAAACCGGGAAATAATAGCTAGAGACGAATTTGTCACGTAATTAACTTGCCCATCTAAACACTATCTCCAGGTTCTGCCCAATGTATTTCCTCAGGATTGGGATGCTCTTTTAATAAATGCCAATGATTTGTAAATATGTCTCTCATTTCTAGATTTTGTGACAAAAATCTGGTAATTATCTTCAATGTGGATCTGTTAGGGTCTCTTATTTTGGTCTTAAAAAGAATGCCTTACAAAGTATCGACTTACTGTAACCTCTACATAGAAAGCGTGAGCGTAGTAATTTAGTCTGGATCTTAAAGTCTGTTAAATTACAGTTACAACAAAGTCTGATATATTGTGCTTAAGGAATGCTACGAATCAGTACTGGTGGATGTGCACTTGCTGTGTGTGTAAAAGAGTCTTACCCGCTGTCTCCTTTTGGAACAAACTGGTTGCCAAGCAGTTTCCAAATCTTTAAAAGATTAAAGATCTTTAAAGATTGTTAGATCTAAAAAAAATATTTTACATGGGTCACTATTGACTGTAATTGACTATAATTTTCAAATTGAATTGGTTGTGATTAAGTGTATCAATGAAAGCGTATAAGAGGTCGTTGGTTCCAGTCCATGTGACGAAAATGTCGTCAATATAACACATTCAGCATAATGCGTGATTGGTATAGACAGACAAAGATTCGTCAGAAAAAATCATCCATTCTAACCACCACAGATACAGGTTGACGTAGGCTGATGCACAACAAGTACCCAAGGCTACCCCCTGTACTTGGAGGTAGTGGGAACCTTTAAAAACAAACCAGTTGTGGGTCAAAACAAACATTGTCACCCTATAACAGATCCCTATGACAGGCTCATCAGATAATATTTTAAATCAAGCAAAAAAGCATACAGTAGTGGTGAGTCAAACATATCTTGGTTCAGTTCACGGCAAGTTAAGCAAAGTTCAGGCGTCGAATAACTTAAGTCAGTTGAAGCGTAATGTTAAAAATATGTTTTCACCATTTTTTTACTAATATGCTAGGAATTGTGAAAGAAATGATATGGTGAGTAATATGAAGCGGCACATCTGTAAGAGATATACAACCTACTACAGCAAAACTGATAACTACAAAGAAAAAATTGTGTTTAAATTGATGGCAAATTGCTATCCACTGTGCATGCACCCAGATCCCGCGGCCACATAGGAGTGATGCATGGAGCAATAGGAGAAAATGGGCACCATAGGCAGCGAGATTCCCCAGCCTCAGATGGTGCTCTCCCTAGTTGGTCCTCCACACACCGCAGCTACAGACAGCTCACGACGTAGCAGAGGCGGCCAGCCATGACTAATGCAACGCAGCAAGGTCATGGTTCCGATAATAGCCACCAGGTGGGAGACAACCGGCTAGGATATAAGCCATATCAGACTGGGGTAAATACCCCACATGTCAGCATTTAAACATAGTTTCACATATTTTTGCATGATCAAGAACCATATCTGATAAAGTATAACAATAGTGTGACAATTTATATAGACAATCAATATTACAAATAGGGCTTTGCAGGTATCGCCAAAAGACAAAAAACATGGTAGACCAATAGAACACTTGGAGCTCAACAAAGAGGGACTCCAGACACAAATGGAGGGTGAGTACTTATCCACAACATAGCTATGCTTCTACTCCTCACATGGGGTTTTAAGTTACTAATTATAACAGGCCCACAGAGACAAAAAAATTCTGTCTATGATATTAGGTCTATAGTTCAAGAAAGCAGAGGAACAAAAGCGGAGGATAGATATTCTAAGACCTCAGAGGTGGACAAGCTGGGACACATTAACCCTACAGAATTCCATCGTCCCTTACAGAAAAGGTCTTTATGATTGGGTTTCATTATTACCCAGAGCACATGTGGCATTAGGTCCTTCAATCCAAAGAGTCTCCCTTTGGAGAATTTGTTTGTCCCAGCTGCCTCCCCTGGGGTCTTTTGGAACTACAGCTAATGCAATGAATGGAACATAAGAGGTGTCAAACTTGTGATACAGGTCTAAATGCCTACTCACTGGGATCAACATCTTCCCATTGGCTAAATAATAAACATGGTCATTAATTCTTTGCCTAAATTGCTGGCCTTTTTTTTCCTACATAAAATGCCCAGCATTTGCAGAGCATCAAATAAATAATCCCCTGTTTTCCACTGGGTAGCAAAAAAACTGGTGCCAACACGTATCCATGAACAAAATGCGCATTTGCCACATTTATGAATACCCCCATTGCTGTCTCAAGGAGGTTGAAACCGGGAAATAATAGCTGGAGACGAATTTGTCACGTAATTAACTTGCCCATCTAAACACTATCTCCAGGTTCTGCCCAATGTATTTCCTCAGGATTGGGATGCTCTTTTAATAAATGCCAATGATTTGTAAATATGGCTCTCATTTCTAGATGTTGTGACAAAAATCTGGTAATTATCTTCAATGTGGATCTGTTAGGGTCTCTTATTTTGGTCTTAAAAAGAATGCCTTACAAAGTATCGACTTACTGTAACCTCTACATAGAAAGCGTGAGCGTAGTAATTTAGTCTGGATCTTAAAGTCTGTTAAATTACAGTTACAACAAAGTATATATTGTGCTTAAGGAATGCTACGAATCAGTACTGGTGGATGTGCACTTGCTGTGTGTGTAAAAGAGTCTTACCCGCTGTCTCCTTTTGGAACAAACTGGTTGCCAAGCAGTTTCCAAATCTTTTAAAGATTAAAGATCTTTAAAGATTGTTAGATCTAAAAAAATTATTTTACATGGGTCACTATTGACTGTAATTGACTGTAATTTTCAAATTGAATTGGTTGTGATTAAGTGTATCAATGAAAGCGTATAAGAGGTCGTTGGTTCCAGTCCATGTGACGAAAATGTCGTCAATATAACACATTCAGCATAATGCGTGATTGGTATAGACAGACAAAGATTCGTCAGAAAAAATCATCCATTCTCACCACCACAGATACAGGTTGACGTAGGCTGATGCACAACAAGTACCCAAGGCTACCCCCTGTACTTGGAGGTAGTGGGAACCTTTAAAAACAAACCAGTTGTGGGTCAAAACAAACATTGTCACCCTATAACAGATCCCTATGACAGGCTCATCAGATAATATTTTAAATCAAGCAAAAAAGCATACAGTAGTGGTGAGTCAAACATATCTGGGTTCAGTTCACGGCAAGTTAAGCAAAGTTCAGGTGTCGAATAACTTAAGTCAGTTGAAGCTGAATGTTAAAAATATGTTTTCACCATTTTTTTACTAATATGCTAGGAATTGTGAAAGAAATTATATGGTGAGTAATATGAAGTGGCACATCTGTAAGAGATATACAACCTACTACAGCAAAACTGATAACTACAAAGAAAAAATTGTGTTTAAATTGATGGCAAATTGACAACTCCCAGCCACTTCCATTTGCAGCCAATGATTACTTTAATCTATACTAGGGATGCACCAATACCTGTTTTTTAAGAGCGAATATGAGTACTGATACTTGTGCTCAAGTACTTGCTCATATCAGTTACTGATACCATGTGGTGCGGTGTGATTTGAGCACATACAAAAATAAATGGCCTCAAATTGCACAGTAAAGAATCACCTGTGATTTGAACAGGAATGTGGTGTGATTCCTGTCCGAATCACATGCGGTTTTCCCGCACCTCTCCTGTGTGAATCCAGGCTGAACAATCCTGGGTTCACACAGGAGCAGTGCGGTAAACTGCAAGAGATTCAGACAGGAATTGCATGGCATTCTATGGGCTAAAATCACACCGCAAGGGTATCGGTCTTAGGTATTGAAGAATTTGCACAAATACTAGATACTTGTGCAAATGCTTAGCATCGGCAGCAATACCATGATCGGTATAGGTGCTGCCCTAATCTATTCCAGACCCTTATCATAGATAATAGTCTGACATAGATGTTAAAGCGGAGGTCCGCCCATCCCTGCAAAAATTAAAAGCCAGCAGCCACATACTGCAGCTGCTGACATTTAATAATAGGACACTTACCTGTCCTGGAGTCCAGCGATGTCGGCACCACAGCTGATGTTTCCATCAGCTGTCGGGTGCTGCTGTCGCCATTGCGTGTAAGGGAACACGGAAGTGTAGCCTTACGGCTTCACGCCGGGAACCCTACTGCGCATGCACGAGGCTCCACTCCTCTCTCTTACTGGCCCGGTGGTGGGGGAAGGAGGAGCGAGGAGGAGGGAGCCGAACTGCTGCCGTAATTCACTGTGGGGAGATCTCCCGGAGGTGGGGACAGGATACCTGTCAAAGACAGGTATCTGCTCCCCCTCCCCCATGAAAGGTGCCAAATGTGGCATCGCAGGGGGGGAGACAAAAGAGCAGAAGTTCCACTTTTGGGTGGAACTCTGCTTTAATAGGGGACTCCCAGACAAAAAATAAAAACAATGCAGAGGTTTTCCCCCATAATTTATACCAAGCCCTTTAGGTCTGATATGAATTTTAGAGAGCAAAAATATGATGTCACTCCCAAATTCTATGCTAAACACTTTGGATCTGGTATGACTTTTAAAGGGAAAGTTCATATGAGGCCCTTAACCCCCCCAGCAAAGCACCTTGTCCCCATATTGATGAGGACAAGGGCCTCTTCCCCATAATGCTGGTACTGCAGTTGTGTGGGTCCACAGGCCAGGGAGCTTATCAGAATCTGCAAGCCCCCTTTAAATATAAAGGGCCCCAGATAACACCCCCACTACAAAGTAGTCCTACTCATTTATAGAAAAAAAATCTAAAGTTAAAATAAAGACATACGCAGTTTTTGTCAAGGCTGTAGTGATAACCTTTATTATAGGCATCGGGGGCAAGGTTTCAGAGTTGCACCTCTCTCAGCCTGCAGTGATCCAACAGAGAATGTGTAATGAGATGGGGACAGATAGCTCTGCATCCTGTTGACTGAGAGTCAGCTAGCTCAGTGGTAGATTGGGGCTTCATATCTTTTGGATCCAGATGTGGATACCACATGAGAAGCCCATACTAAAATAATTACTAACAGTAGTGAATAACTGCACTGCCTCTGCTAACACTATTAAAAACCACATGGGTAGATTTCAGGAGGAACTATCTTTGATGTGCCAATGTTTACAAAAAATCCATGAGAGAATCACAGCAGTGGAAAGAAGAGTAAGGGGTGGAAATGGAGGATAAATTATCCACAGCCCTGAGAGAGATCAAATCCATGACCCAATTGGCTTCTGCTAATAATACATACAGGTTGTGCTCACAAGTTTGCATACCTTGGCAGAAATTGTGAAATTTTGGCATTAATATTGAAAGACTTGAATAGACTGATCATGCCAAAAAAAAATATTTTATTTAAAGCGGTTCTGCACTCTGAAAAAAAAATTTTTTTTTTAGGATGTAATATAAAGTGTGCTTACCTTTATTAGGGGACTCACCTGTTCCATCTTCCATCTCGATCGCCGCCGGTTTTCGTCCGATGAAGTTCCTCGTCTTCTTCTTTAGTGCTGGGGGCCATCTTGCCTGTGGGCATGTGAAACACCCACAGGAACTTTAGATGGCCCAGCATGCACTGCCGTTACTCGCGCGTGCGCAGTAACGGCTCATCTGCCGAGATCTCACGAGATTTCGGCAGATGCGGCCGAAATCTCGGGAGATTTCGGAAGATGTGGCCGAAATCTCGCGAGATTTCGGAAGATGCCCGCACTGACTCCTGGGATCAATGACACCAGATCCCAGGAGACAGTGCGGCGTGACGACGATCGACGCAAGACCCCGCCCGCCGCCGCAGAGGGAGAAGACCGGAAGTCTTCAATTACAAGGTAAGTAAAAAAAAAAAAAAAAAAAAAACATTTCATTTAGTACTCTTTGCCTGATTTGGAAGGCAAAGAGATTTACTAAATGAAATGAGTGCAGAACCGCTTTAAGGATAGCAATCTCATGAAGCCATTTATTATCACATAGTTCTTTTGGATCCTTTTTAACCACTTCAACCCTAGAAGATTTGGCTGCTCAATGACCAGGCCATTTTTTGCGATATGGTACTGTGTTGCTTTAACTGACAATTGCACCATCGTGCAACGCTGTACCCAAACAAAATTGACATCCTTTTTTTCCCACAAATAGAGCTTTCTTTTGGTGGTATTTGATCATCTCTGCGGTTTTTATTTTTTGCGCTATAAACAAGAAGAATTTTGAAAAAAACACAATATTTTGTACTTTTGATATAATAAATATCCCCCCTTTTTTTTTTTTTTTAAAAAGCAATTTTTTTCTCAGTTTAGGCTGATATGTATTCTTCTACATATTTTTGGTAATAAAAATACCAATAAAACTATATTGATTGGTTTGTGCAAAGGTTATAGCGTCTACAAAATATGGGATAGATGTATGGTATTTTTATTATTATTTTTATTTTTACTAGTAATGGCGGCGATCTGCAATTTTTATCGAGACTGCGACATTATGGCGGACACACCGCACACTTTTGACACATTTTTGGGCCGATTGACAATTATACAATGATCAGTGCTATAAAAATTCACTGATTACTGTATAAATGTCGCTGGAAGGGAAAGGGTTAACACTAGGGAGCGATCAAGGGGCTAACTGTGTTCCCTAGGTGTGTTCTAACTGCAAGGGGAGGGGACTGACTATAGGAGATGACAGATCGTGGGTTCCTAGGTATTAGGAACTCACGATCTGCATCTCCTCTCCTCACAGAACAAGGATTTGTGTGTTTACACACAAACGTCCCTGTTCTGCCTCTCGTGCCCGTGATTGAGTGTGGCATCTCCGCCACCCCCTGTGTCACGAGCAACGGCACCCCCACAGTGCAGCGGGCACGCACGCGCATGCTTGCTATCCCGCTTAAAGGACCCGGCTTACAGCTACGACGGTTTGCGGGATCATTTGTAGCTGAAATCTTTCTTGATCTACCTGGCCTTCGCTTGGTTTCAAGAGATCCCCACATTTTCCACTTCTTATTAAGTGATTGAACAGTTCTGGCTGGCATATTCAAGGCTTTGGATATCTATTTATATCCTTTTCCACCTTTGTACCTTGTTACCCAGGTCTTTTGACTGTTCTTTTATACCTCCCCATGGCTCAGTGTCTATCCTGCTTAGTGCATCCATGTGAGAGCTAACAAACTCATTGACTATTCATACACAGACAAAAAGTCACAAATGGGAGAAATTACCGTTTAATTGCCATTTTAACCTGTATGTGCACCTTTTGTGTCTGTACCAAGGCCAAACATTCCAGGGTATGTAAACTTTCTATCAGGGCCATTTGGGTGATTTCTGTCATCATTCTGATTTAAAAAGGATCCAAAAAACGATGTGATAATAAATGTGATTGCTATCCTTAAATAAAAGACAGTTTTTTGGCATGATCAGTCATATTTTCAATATTAATGGCAAAATGTCACAATTTCTGCCAGGGTATGCACATTTTTGAGCATGACTGTATGAGTATATAGCCAATTGGCTAAGAAGGAACATTATGAAAATTGTGGAACGGTGGCTAGACTTATTGACATCTTTGACAAGATAGCTTTTACACCAATATTTGCCACAGAACTTGCATATATACACCTACACAACCTTTACAACCTGGAGGTTCTCTGAAACTGACTCTGGCATGGGTGTTGACTTAAAAGGATAGAGAAATACTAAGAGTGGCCAGAGAAAGGAAGGAAGTTGTGTTTAATGGTGCCATGCTATCCATCTATCTGGACATCTCAGAAAAGGTGCAGCACCAGAGGACTAAAATTTCTGATGTTATACAATGCCTAAAGTGTCTCAACTTGGCCTATGGGATGCTCTATCCTACCAAACTCTATATCACTGCAAGTAAATAATCCAATTTTTCACTGTATGTGAATTCTTCAGCTTGGCTTTATCTTAATGAGGGTAACTTACAAGATTATCATGATCTAGCCACAGTACAATATGTTTAACCTGCTAAAAAGCAGTTGAAACTAGTGAATCTGTACTATTTCATTACAATGATAATTTATTTCAGGACCCTGGAACCTATTCCTATTTCATGCCTCCTCTGTAATTCAAATTATTTTTCCTGCTAAAGTGAATAATATTCTTTGAAGTGCATTGTTCATATACTGTGCAGTACATGGTGGTGCCATTCAAAATGAATGGCACTGCATCACAGTGCATGTGTTACTGTGTGTTAAGGTTTTTTTTTTTCATGGTGTCCCCCATGCCAATTAGTTTTATCTCATCCATATTTACATTCATATGTCAGCTGGGAAACCCTGGCTGACAACTGAACATGCCAGGCAGGGCTGAGACACTAGTTGTTAGGACAACAGTGCATGCTGACTCCCTAAAAACCACGAGCCCTGTGCAGGAACTTTTTCACATTAGCAACAGTATTACTACTGCTACTAAGTGTTTCAGCTCCTGTTGCAGCTGGAGATTCAGGCTGAACATCCATTCGTTCGGCTGTACATAAAGCAGAGATCTCTTATTATTTCCCCTTCTGGTTGAATGTTTATAGCCTATAGTGTTAAGCTGTTTTCTCTATTGGTTGAATGTTCTTTAATACTTCTGGTCAAATGTTATTAAGGCTTTTTAAAAGGGGATGTTACATACCCCGTGGGAAAGGCAATAGAAACTGATATATCACACATATTGCAAACATTAAAGGTAATATTTGTGAATTTCTAGTGAAATCTGGGGCATTTCTAAAGCAAAAGACTCCATAGTATTAATACAAATTTGTTGTTTTTTAAATAAAAAAAGAAAAAAATATATACAGAGTATATATAGAGTATATATATATATATATATATATATATATATATATATATATATATATATATATATATATATATATATATATATATATATATATATATATATATATATATATATATATATATATATATATATATATATACATTTATACAAAGTAAATAAGTAAAGAGGTTTGATTTCTTGTAATCTTTTTCTGCATATTAAGTAATTTTGCTCTGTAGAGAAGCTTTTCAATCAGATTTCATCTTTATTGTTTCACGCTTGATATGTTTCAGTCTTTAGGGAAATGAAAGAATTAGGAAACATATGTTTACAATTTGGAATAAACTATCTGAATTGTATTATTTGCTTTGTATGAAGTTTATCCCACTGGTTGCGAGGACATTTGCTTCTTTTTGTCTGTGGGGCTTTTAATTTATAAAGTGTTTAGAAACTGGAAACCAATATTAATCTTTTATAATGTGATGAACTTGTTATAAGATGTGTAATAAGCTTATATTTAGAAAATACTTTGGTGACAAACTAACTGCTATATAACTGCAAAAGTCTTAATGTCACATACCCATATATTTTTTAAAGTCGTATTAAACACAAAAAAAAACATTTAATATAATTATTAGATGTAATGGCTGCATTAATTTTCTTTTTTTAGGCTTTCTTTCTTCTATTTTTAAGGATTTTTACAATGATCAGATTGTATATCACTTCCATAAATCTAGAACTAAAATATTGCTGTTGCTGGAAACCCATTTCCAATCTGACACAATACCCTCCTTTACTAACACATTTTTCACCAAGTGGTTTCAGAGTTCCAGGTAGCAAAGCAGGGATGAGAAACTGAGAGATCTTTAGTAAAATGCAGCACCCTTGTTTGCGCTAGATGTTAACCCCTTCCCAGCCAGTGCCATTCGTACAGTTACAGTGTATATTATTATTATAACTGATCACTGTATTATTGTCACTGGTGATGTCAGTGGCAATTAGTCAGTTCCCCCCAGCATCAGTTAGTGTCAGATTGCCCGCCTTGCTATCGCTGTCACATAATAAGTCGCTTATCACCGCTATTAATAGCATAAAAATTCTAGTATACTGTATATACCATAGCTTGTAGGCGCTATAACTTTCACGCAAAGCAATCAATATACACTTATTGGGATTTTTTATAAAATACATGTAGTAGAATACATTTTGGCAACAATGTATGTATAAATTTGATTTAAAAAAATAAATAAATATTGGTATATATATATAAATAATAAATAAATAAATATATGTGTTATAGCAGAATGTACTTGTTTTAAAATTTTTTTTTAAATTTTGAGTCTTTTTTAATTTATATGGCAAGAAATAAAAAAAAAAAACAGTGGTCATCAAATGCCACCAAAAGAAAGCTCTATTTGTGTGAAAAAAATGTTATAAAGTTTGCTTGGGTACAGCATTGCATGACTGTGCAATTACTAGTTAAAGTAGAGCAGTGCCAAATAGCAAAAAATGGCCTGGTCATAAAAAGGGTAAAAACTTCCAGAGCCGAAGTGGCTAATAAAGGACATGTTAAAAACTGTCTCTGTGTTTTTATTTATTTTTGACACTTTTTTTGGTGAATGAGTAAGGGTACAAAGTACCCTATACTCATTCACTTTGGGGGCCGGGATCTGGGGGCCGATTCCACATTCCAATAAGCCCCCCACCCGCAGATCCCCACCAACAAACTAAATTAGTAACAAAACAAATCTATCCGAGATCTAACTAAACAGATTTTTTTGTCCTGTACATGTCTAGTTCCAACCTCTATGCCAAATCCCAGGGGTTTCCATTGCATTTCATAAGTCATTTAATCGAGATATTGGGCTCGCTCTTAGATCTTGCAGATAACTTAATTTTAATCATATTGAAATACCAATGTTGTATCTTGACAGTGGCTAATGTATATTCCCCCAGCAAGGACCAGGGGCATTTCCTTTTGTCTGTCATCTCCAGCCTCAAAAGCTTTGGTAACAACAGCCTCATCCTAGGAGGATAAGTTGTCTATTGCTCCCACTATATTATCCAAAATTTATTTAGTTATTAGGAGACCACAATTAGTAATTTTTTGATGAATTCTGCACCCTTCTGAGTGGTATTACAGTTTTTATTCTACCGCTCATAACTTGTACAGGTCTCCCAAAATCTCCTAAATACTATCCGGAGAGCCTCTCTGGGTCATATTCTCTGGTCAGACCATACCCCTATTTACTTATCTCTAGGAAGCCCACCACCAAAATGGGCTTCTCTTGGTAATTAAATGATAACTTATTGAAAGATACTCCTTGCGTTTCAGTTATTTCTCAAGCCACCAAGAGTTTTATTGCAGACCACTCCACAGACCCTCTTACTAAATGGGAATCACTAAAGTGGGTCTTAAGGGGCATTTTTTTCCAACATGGAACCCGGCTTAAAGTGAGTACTGAGAACTGAGTGTTCCTCAGAGACACCTGATGACCATGATTTGCTCCCTAGGAACTTCACATTAAAAAAATTTGATTCTGTAACTTACCTTAATCTAACCTATGCTTTTATGGATCCTTGACTTTTATTCACTTGCTCGTGAAAAAAAAACATAATTCCCTAGTCAATAAATGCAGACAACATTTAGCTAGAGTATTCTATCCTAGACTCCTCCGACAATTTGTTAATTTTACTACCACACCCATTGAGCCTAGGTTCACACTTATGCGGTGCGATTTGACTGAGTTTTTTTGTGTGATTTCATAGATAAAGTCCACTGCGACTTCATGTGGGTTCAGGTGCAATTTAGGGTCAATTCCAATGCTATTTGGATAGAGCTGCAATTCTCTATCTCTCTCCCTCTGGAAATCATCTCAGAACGACATTATATCCTGCTAGAAATCACTTAGAACATCAATACATTGTCTATGCAGTTTTCATTAGACTTTGTGGAGATGAAAATTGCATTGCACAGCACCAAACACGCTTAGGAAAATTTTTAAAAATGCATTTAGTTTGGACTGCATATACAGTATGTGAACGGCCACCATACTGTAGAAAGTCATGTTATTTCACTTGTCATGCAATTCAATGCATTCCTGAATGCATACGAAATTGCATCAGTGTTAACTACGGCTAAAACCAAAGATCATAATATGATCACCTCTGAACTTTGCAAATTCTTTTCTGCCTGATATAATCTCCTTTCTAATTCTAATTATTCCCTCAAGATAAATTATATGGCTGTCATGTCCTCTTATATACTGTACATAGCACTGAACTACAGACTAGAGACCCCCAAACTTTATCCTCTTTGGAAGACCCTGTAACTGAACTGGAATTCCTTCAAACCACCAAATATCTAAAGCCAGGGAAATGTCCAGGACCGGACAGATTCTCTCCTAGATTTTACAAAACATTTGCACCCTTACTAGCATCAGTCATGACGAAAGCTTTAAATTCTGTAAAGGACAACCATCCCCCCTCCTCACATTTACTCAATGCCCATATAATAATTCTTCCCAAAACCAGTAAAGATCCCTCTTTATGCAGTAGCTAAAGTCCAATATCACTCTTAAATATAGATCTTAAAACCTTTGCTAAGGTGTTGGCATCACGTTTATCCCCTCTATTACCTCACCTTATCCAGAGTGACGAAGTGGGCTTTGTCCTGGGTCATGAGGCCAAAGATAACACAACAAAGACTCTCCCACTTACATCGTATGTCCATAAACACAAGTTGGAGGCCTGTCTCCTATCATTTAATGCGAAAAGGGCCTTCAATAGAGTTAATTTAAGATTCCTGCATCCTTCACTCAAGCAAATAGGCTTAGGCCATAACTTTGCTCTCAAATCATATTGCCATACTCCTATCCTAAGGCCTCCATCTTGGTGAATGACTTTTGTCATACCAAATAGGACAAGTATGCTCACTAAACGTACCAAAAAACTAGAAATGTGACCTACCTATGGCTACCACAAATGTTTTTTTTCATATAGAAGATATAAAAGCATTATACACACTAAGTCCATACATGGTATCTATGGATCCCCTCCCTCCCTCAGAAAGGAAAAACAAAAAAGAAAAGGTCCCCCCAAGAGGGATTGGTGGGGTTTTTAGGCAGCGTTTAGACAGAAAGGAAAAAGACACTGACTGGAGATGATGTTTTGCTGCGCAGGTTTGTGTGTTGTTTGTCTCTAAGCTCGTGATTGGAAGTGGGAAGGAGAAAAGGAGAAGGGGAAAAGGGGGGAAACAGATGGGGTAAGGAAAGGGAGGGAGTGGGGGGGTGAAGGGAGGGGAAGAGAAGGGAAGAGTGGAAACTGGAAGGGGAGTGAAGGAGGGGGAGGGGAGGGGAGGGGAGGAAGGGAAGAGAAGAAGGGGGGGGGGGATGAAAACAAAAAAGAAAAGGTCCCCCCAAGAGGGATTGGTGGGGTTTTTAGGCAGCGTTTAGAAAATAAGTTCTCTGAAAGATATTGTTATATTCAAAATATGAATCTTTATTAGATTAAAGATATCGCATGTGACATATAAATGAAGATAAAAATAGGAGACATGGGTCCCAAATGGATAAAACAATACAGAAATTTAAAACAGATTTACACTGACAGACAAAAAGCTTTTACAACAATATAGTTTACATAACCAAATTTTGGGGGTAAAAGTGAACCTGACGCGTTTCGACCCGTTTTAGTGAGGGTCTTCCTCAAAGGTGGTTTTGTCTGTTTGAAAAGAGAAAGGATAAGAACAATATATTGTAGCAATATTTAATTTGCATATATTTGCATATATTTGACCTTTCACATCACATAGCATAATATCACATTGTACTGTGAAATATTTACCTAGTGTGTAAATTTCTATAGATTACTCCTTCTATGTGATGGGGTTCCCTCTAGGTCGGTGTGCTCCAAATCCTAGACAGCGTCCCGCTATAGCGCCCCCCAGCGGGCGCGCGGCAGATAAGGCGATCCAGCAACGGGACCTACGAGGGGTCACATCCAATGGATAGGCTGCCCACGGATCAGTGCGTGGGCCAAACGGGCAGAGGAAGGGAGGTGGAAGGGGAGGGGAGGGGGGGGGGAAGGGGGGGAAAGGGGGGAAGGGGAAGGAAGGGATGAAAATGGGGTTCCTTGAGGCCCCTCCCTCCCTCCACCCCCTAAAAATCATCCCGGTTCCCCCTGAAAAAATGAACTCACTCAACCCTGACCCCCCCAAATTAGAACCTGCCCAAACAAATGGGACCCACTGAGACACCACCAATACTTTTGACCACAATGGCCTTGCTGGTCTCAGGGTCTTAATGTAAAACTGACTGAGCCTGTACTGTGCAAAAGTCCACCACCATTAATAATATCAATGGAGCCTGGAATTGTCTCTATTAGATGTCAATGCACTGGCCACCAATGCAGTAATCTGCTAAATGATGACAGATAAAAATGAGCGTGTCAGTAAAGTGCATGCATGTCAGAGATGATTAGGATTTTCCTGTTGCAGATAAAAAATGTCCTTCATTGCACTTGTATCTCATAAGAAATCTAATGCAGGATGGTTTAAGATAGAGGGAACTGTACACGGTTGGCTGGGTCACTACTGCAAGTATAGGAAGTACTCTTTAACAAGTCCTCAGAGACAACCTCCCTGTGATACAATATTGTCAGCATACAGTTTATAATAAGTACAGCTGATGTGACCCTGATCCCTGAATTGCAGAGTTCCTGCATGTGAGTGAGATGTGTGCTATGATCTGCTAAAGGTGCTGTTGATTATTGAAAGATCTCACCACCTCTGGGTCTTCACCACCTTTGTAGCGCTCTTGCAGGCAGTGGCATCTGTAAGCCGACAGGCATGGAATAGATGGCGCAGACAGGTGTTTCACGCTGTTCTTGGCTGGCGTGCACTCCAGCCTATTGTGGAGGGGGTGGAGGCATCGGTGGGCTTACTCCTTGATGTCAATGCATTTTGTCCCACCTGGCAAGAGTGTGCACATGCCCTCTAGTGGAAAACCAGGATATTGAAGAATGCTTGGCCAGATACAATTAATTTGAATTGCAGAAATAATAATATTAGACAAAGTTTGTAAAACCTCAGAATATTTTTTTTTTCTCTCCATGATAGTGTACTTTATGGTTTATTGCCCACCATATTCTGAGATTGGTGAACTACATTTTTTATTATAGGTTTTCTGCAATTCAAATAGGATTTGTTTTGTTTTGTTTCTTTAATATCCACTAGATAGTGGTCTTGGGTTTGGGGCAGTCTCTCTCATCATGGCTGTTGTCAAACACTTGAGGGATTGGCAGTTTTTGTCCCTCCTCTGGATGGGGACACTGCCATGTCCCCATCTATCACTGTGTTTGCCCTAACTTGCATCACTTCCAGTCCCAGGGCTTAAGGCTGTTTGGAGGCTGGAGGAGTGTGGCGGCAGTGCGTGCATGCACGGTAGCTGGGTGCCCACACCAGATGTGACATCACCCACTGGCTTTTCCCAGAGTTTGTGTCCTGTATGGTGGGACTATATAAAGGGAGATCAGGGCTGCGACAGGGTGACACTTCGGATTAGTTAGTTGATCAGCTGATGCTGGACTGTTTGATGCTGGATTGGATGACAGGTATGGTGAATGTTATTTTTATGACTGTACATTGTGTGCTTGTCTGCAGTGAGATGTTTGTGGTGGATAATGTGAGCTTTGCAATGTTGGATTGTTTGTGGGGGGCAGTTTGCCTATTGTTATTTTGGGGTGATAGCTGAATGGGGAGGGTGCACCACAAGGTATGTGTATAATTGGATGTGGATTAATGTAGGGATTAGAATGATGTGGGTATTTTTTAGTATAATGTGTGTGTGTGTGTGTTAGTCTATGCGTATGTGTATGCGTACATATGCATACACATGTGCATGTGTGTCTGTGAGTGTGCTGTGTGCCTGTGCATGTGTGTATGTGTAAATGTGTGTGTATGTATGTGCATTTGTGAGGGTTGTGGTATCAATGAGAGAGTGGTTTATTAGTGTATATTTTTAATTTTAAAGTTTTGCTCTTTTAGGTTGCTGTGCTATTTGTGGCTTCTGCTTCCTCCCTGTGTGTTCCAGTGTTTTGATGCCAGTTTTCCTGCCTTTGGATGGGATTGGGTTGGGGGGAGCGTTTAATGATGCTCGACTTGATTCCATATTTTTATCATTGTGGTAAGTTTCATAAGTATGTTATTACTTTTACTATTTGAAGCTATAAATTCTAGATACCCCCATAGTTTGCCAATAAAGAAACAGTGACTTTGGCTGTGAAATGCATTGGTCCTGGATTCTTGAAGTCATACAATACTATAAGAAGTTACAGTAAAATGTTATCGTGTATGGACTTTTTTTTTGTGTGTTAAAATGCTGCAATGACTGTTGAATATTGTTAATTATGGGAAGAGCACAAAACACAATTTTGTATGATTTTAATAATGAGTCGTGACTAACAAATGTTGTTTATTTTAGTTTTCTTAATTGTGTTTTTGCTGCCTGCCACTATACGGTGCCTCAAATGTCCCTTTATTGAATGGAATATTTGGTTCCCAATTTTGTGGATATATTGAAAGAGCTTTACTAGATGTGGTTTGTTTAGATAAAAGATACATATGAATCCTGTGAAATATATAAATTGGTTATTTTTTGTGTATATATATATATATATATATATATATATATATATATATATATATATATATATAATTTCCAGTCAAATCTCTATTGTCTTGTTTAGGTCATGACATACTAAAAATACTCTTAATTGGCACATCAAAACCAGGGAAATTATTTGGCAAAATAATACACTTATCTTGCAACTGAGCTAAGATAAACTCTGAACATGCTTTGCTTTTAAACAGGGTTAACTAATTCCACATGCTTAAAGAATCATGTGATGTTAGTTGACTGGTAAGCAAGGCTGCTGCTATGCACAAAACCTGTTCTTTCATGTGTGTCTACAATTTTAATGTCATTACAGAAAATCATGAGTAATTGTGAGCAGACATTGGCTTAAGTTTCTCAACAACCCCCATCCAACCAACTTTCACTTTTCTTTTAAGGAACATCTGTTTCCACATACAACATGAATGTTTTAAGCAGAAAATAATAACCAACGTTCTCAGCCATACCATCCTTTGAACAGTTTTTTTGTAATGTTCTGATGGAGAAATTCCCTTGTTTAGACTCAGGGCTCACTACAATTACATACAAACGTTTACATTCTTAGATCTGATTTTATTACTTTCTTAACATCAACTTCTACAGCATTTGTAAATGATTACAGAGATACATTGCTGAACTCACTTTTCTCCATGTATAATCATACAATAGGAACTTGTTGCACAATTGAGATCATGTTTCATTATTTCTTAAGAAATTCACTGAACCATTGGAAAATATTATAGGACCAGTGAAGCACACAAAGGTCAAACTAAGTCACCTTCCAGAATTAGCAGAAATAAAATATTGCCTTGTGCATAAAAACAAGGTTACATTTATATACTAAGAAAATTAGGCTATCTTCTATATCATTAAATCCAAAACAATTACAGTTCATAGTTCATTTAACATGGCGTTGTCTAAAGCTAGTCATACATGGATCAAAATGTGGCTGGTGCAGCTAAATTGTGATCCATGTATGGGCATTGTAATTGAACAGAAGTTGATCTACAGATCGACTTCTGTACAACCACCCTGTCGGATTTTAGCCACTTGATCACTGAGAAGGATTCCCCCATCCACCTTGAATGTGTGGATGGTGAAATTGGGTCAATTGGGTCAAGGTTGAATGAAAAAAACTGACTCATCTATGGCCTGCTTTTGTTTAACTCTTCATAAATCGAATAGTTTTGTGGGAAGAAAATAAAGAATTTCTATAATGCTGGTAAATGAAGACTTGTCAGTAAAGGTTGGTTGTTTAGAAAAATAGGTCAAGGGAAATTTAAATCTAAAATATTGCTTCCATTTAGGTTTAACCACTTTAAGACCAGCCTCGTTTTGGATTTTAGGTGTTTACATGTTTAAAAAAGTTTTTTTTGCTAGAAAAAAACTTAGAACCCCCAAACATTATATATTGTTTTTTTTCTAACACCCTAAAGAATAAAATGGCGGTCGTTGCAATACTTTTTTTCACACCGTATTTGCGCAGCGGTCTTGCAAGCGCACTTTTTTTGGAAAAAATTCACTTTTTTGAATAAAAAAATAAGACAACAGTAAAGTTAGTCCAATTTTTTTATATATTGTGAAAGATAATGTTACGCCGAGTAAATTGATACCTAACATGTCACGCTTCAAAATTGCGCCCGCTCGTGGAATGGCATCAAACTTTTACCCTCAAAAATCTCCATAGGCGACGTTTAAAAAATTCTACAGGTTGCATATTTTGCGTTACAGAGGAGATCTATGGCTATAATTATTGCACTCGCTCTACCGATCGCGGCGATACCTCACATGTGTGGTTTGACCACCGTTTTCATATGCGGGCGCTACTCATGTATGCGTTCGCTTCTGCGTACGAGCTCGTCGGGACGGGGCGCTTTAAAACATTTTTTTGGGGTTTTTCTTATTTATTTTTCTTGATTTTATTTATTTTTACACTGTTTTTTTTAAAAAAAATAATTGGCTCACTTTTATTCCTATTACAAGGAATGTAAACATTCCTTGTAATAGAAAAAAGCATGACAGGTCCTCTTAAATATGAGATCTGGGGTCAAAAAGTCCTCAGATCTCATATTTGGACTAAAATTAAAAAAAAAAAAAAAAAATGTCATTTAAAAAAATGACATTTGAAAATTCCTCTTTAAGAGGTATGGGCGGAAGTGACGTTTTTGACGTCGCTTCCGCCCTCCTATGGTATAGAGATGAGTGGCGACCATCTTAGCGTCACTCATCTCTAGACACACGAGGGGAACGGACCCGATCGCCTCCGCCGCTGCCGACGGTTCCGGTAAGCGGCGGAAGGCGCGGGAGAGCGGCGGGAGGGGGAGGGGCACCTCTCCCGCCGCCGATAACGGTGATCTCGCGGCGAATCCGCCGTGATGACCACCATTATCGGACAGCCGACCGGCGCCTGAAGAGATGGATACCTCGGTTGTGGCAGCAGCTGCTGCCGTTACCGAGATATCCCTCTTCAAAAAAGGGACGTACATCGTCGTGCGCCGGTCGGAAAGTGGTTAAAGTTCTCATTGCCTAATAGATGTGCCAAGTAGAGAGGGCTGGGGAAGTGTATACTTAGCATAGAGTTATGTAGCGTTCAAAAATGTTTTTTTTTATTTTTTATATATATTCCTTATTTTCATAATTTATATGGTTGTACAAAACATTCCATTTTGATCAATGCGCTTTTTCCGAGCATACAAACATTTCTTTTATTACAACTTTTCCCTCGCCCTCCCCCCTTCCTACCTCCCGCCCACCAAAGAGAAAAAAAAAATGATAATATATATTTCCCACCCCTCCTCGCTCGCCTCCTTCCCACTCCATCATCCTTATCCCTCCATTAACCCTAGGTATCTCTCTGTTTCCTGAATGCAAGCCATTGCCCCCATATCATTTGATATTTTGCCCCTGTGTCTTGTGCTGTGTGTATGGACTCTTCTATGGTTCTTGTCCATTCTACCCTTCCTATCCACTCTTTCATGCTCGGGACTTCCTGAGTTTTCCAGAGACATGGTATAAGGGCCTTGGCTGCATTCAGAAAATACAGAGTTACATTTAATTTATACTGGGCCAGTCCCTTATCTTTTTCATGGAACAAACATACCCATGGTTGTTTTTTAATCCTTTCCCCAGTTATGTCAAAAATTGCTTCTATTATTTTGCCCCAGTAAACTTGTACTTTGGGGCACTCCCACCATAAATGCAAAAAAGTCCCCACTGCAGAGCAGCCCCTCCAGCAAGTTGAGGAGTTGTCTCCTCTAAAACCATGCGCTCTCTGGGGGGTCACCTTGACAACAGCTTGTATGACATTTCTGATGTTTGTGTGTCCTTTGCTACTAAGTGGGCAAGCCTGATTATCTTATTCCTGTGCATCACTGCCCAGGGGGCCTATCTCTCTTTCCCATTTTTCTAGAAAGGTTGGGTATTCATGGTCTGCCTCCCGCATCAATATTCTCTCTAAGCATTGGGGTGACTCCAATAGTTACTCTAAGGGTCTCAGTTGTCTCTTTCCTCGTAATGGTTGTGGTAAAGTTTGTGCAAAGTGTTGTATTTGAGATTGTCTCCATTTATCTAGTGGTTTATGTCCCCATTCCCGTGTGATTTCCTTATAAGTGAGTATTCTATTCCCTTCAATCACATCCTGTAATGTTATATCCTCTTTTTTGGACCACCTACTGAAATATAAGTGCTCCTCCTTCCCTGGTACAAATATTTGTGTCTAACAGTGACATTAATGGTGAGTTACATTCCCATCCGTGCCTCTTATTTATTCCATCCCATGTCTTTAGTGTGTGTTTAGTGAAAATAGTTGTGTTAGGTCCTAAGTCTCTGTGATGTGCTGGAATCCATACCATTTTCCCTGTATCTGTTCTACTTAGTATCTTTTCTAATTCCACCCAACTCTTCTCCTTCTTGTTGTGGATCCAGTCTGCTATTCTGGCAATTACAATAGCTTCGTAATATTTTAAAAAATTTGGGGCTGCTAATCCCCCTCTATCTTTTTCTTTTATAATGTTTTGTAAAGTTTTTAAAAAACAGATAGAAAATACATAGAAGTTAAAACAATTATTCATGTGTCTCTTTAGGGTAAACCAGTTAACAATACATTAACTCTGTGTAACTGAATGATGAAGAGGATTATGACCAAAGCGATCATAGGTTGGGTAAAAATCCCCCCCCCCCACCCTAAGTTAAATTTGTTTGTGTGGTTTTGATTCATCAACACATTGGGGTTTATTTACTAAAGCTGGGGAGTGCAAAATTAGGCTTACTTCTGCAGAGAAACCAATCAGCTTCCAGGTTATATTGCCAAAGCTTCATTGAACAAACTGGGGTTAGAAGCTGATTGGCTACCATGCACAGCTGCACCAGATTGTGAGTGCTCCAGTTTTAGTAAATCTCCCCCATTTTCCAAAAAGAAAAACCCAAAAAAGCATACTGTATATACAGTATCTCACAAAAGTGAGTATACCCCTCACATTTTTGGAAATATTTTATTATATCTTTTCATGTGACAACACTTAAGAAATTACACTTTGCTAAAATGTAAAGTAGTAAGTGTACAGCTTGTATGACAGTGTAAATTTTCTGTCCCCTCAATATAACTGAATATAACACACAGCCATTAATGTCTAAACCGCTGGCAACAAAAGTGAGCAGACCCCTAAGTGAAAATGTCCAAATTAGGGCCAAAGTGTCAATATTTTTAACCCTCTTGGGCATGGAGTTCACCAGAGCTTCACAGGTTGCTACTGGAGTCCTCTTCCACTTCTCCATGACAACATCATGAAGCTGGTGAATGTTAGGGACCTTGCGCTTGTCCACTTTCCATTTGAGGATGCCCCACAGATGCTCAATAGGGTTTAGGTCTGGAGACATGCTTGGCCAGTCCATTACCTTTACCCTCAGCTTATTTATCAAGGCAGTGGTCGTCTTGGAGGTGTGTTTGGGGTCGTTGTTGGAATACTGCCCTGTGCCCCAGTCTCTGAAGGGAGGGGATCATGCTCTGCTTTAGTATGTCACAGTACATGTTGGCATTCATGGTTCCCTCAATGAACTGTAGCTCCCCTGTGCCGGCAGCACTCATGCAGCCCCAGACCATGACACTCCCACCACCATGCTTAACTGTAGACAAGACACACTTGCCTTTGTACTCCTCCCCTGGTTGCCGCCACACACGCTTGACATCATCTGAACCAAATAAGTTTATCTTGGTCTCATCAGACCACAGGACATGGTTCCAATAATCCATGTCCTTAGTCTGCTTGTCTTCAGCAAACTGTTTGCCGGCTTTCTTGTATCATCATCGTGTATCATCTTTAGTAGAGGCTTCCTTCTGGGATGACAGCCATGCAGACAAATTTGATGCAGTGTACTGTGTATGGTCTGAGCAGTGACAGGATTACCCCCACCCCTTCAACCTCTGCAGCAATGCTGGCAGCACTCATACGTCTATTTCCCAAAGACAACCTCTGGATAAGATGCTGAGCATGTGCCATAACACCAAATTTAACACACCTGCTCAACATTCACACCTGAGACCTTTTAACACTAACGAGTCACATGACACCGCGAGGGAAAATGGCTAATTGGGTCCAGTTTGGACATTTTTACATTTTACATTGTAGCAAAGTGTCATTTCTTCAGTGTTGTCACATGAAAAGATATAAAAAAATATTTACAATAATGTGAGGGGTGTACTCACCTTTGTGAGATACTGTATGTGTATATATATATATATATATATATATATATATATTTATAGACAATCCTTCATTTCCCAAGTGCAGTACTTAAAGCGGAAGTAAACCCATCGATTTAACAGTTCCAAAAAAAAAGGCATGCCGGGAATGCTAACTGCACATTGGCTGTGCTCTCAACCAAACAGTCAAACCATCCAATGGCTGGTGTCATAACGGATCACATGTGCAGCATCGTGGCAGTTGAAGATTAAACCGAGGCAAAGATGGCAGCTTCCTTGGCTGAAAACGATAGGGGGGTTTACTTCCACTTTAAAGCATATGAAATGTATAGCCAAAACTGCAAATAAGATTTAATATTTACTTCCCCGCAACTCCAATCTCTTCCAGGAATTTGGAAATTCTGATCCCCTGTTGCACTCTGGGGTTCCATCCACCAGACCTATGGCTATATGGAGCTGTTGGCTGAAACCACTTTAATTCAGCAGGGATCAACAGTGCAGGTGGGTTGTTTGGAAGGTGGGGGGGTGTGTTGAGGTAAAAAGGCTTCTTTGCAGGGGACACTTTTAAAATTTTTATTGTAGCCATGGAAGCACTTTGGGAGATTCTACAGATTTCTATAGGTTTTAGTTTAATTTTTTAATGTTTCTAAATAGAAGTTTATATATAATTTATGTTCTGTTTAAAACATTTATTTCACAAATAAACATTTACTACATGGTGCTATCATGATATGATTTCAAAAAATGCTTGACTGTCTATAAGAAAATCAGCATGTTTATGCACTTGTTGACTTTTCCTGGAGAATGAAATTCCAGGCAGCTCCATTTCTTCTTGGAGAGGGATGGGGTGAGTTCCTATTGTGATTCATTCAGCTTTGTGTGTAATCTTATATCTTACTATTCTGATCTATTCTCAACACAGGCTATTCACAACATAAGTAGTAAGGCTGGCCATACACCAGTAATTTTTTTCATTCAATCAGCAAGTTGAACAAAAGAAAATGACTCAGTTCCCCGATCCACACACTTGATGTCAATGGGGGAATCCCTTTCACTGCACTATTGTATTTTAACAGCGGGAGACTTCCCCTCCATCAGAATACACTGATCAGCACCGTTGGCTATATCGGTGCTGATCAAGAGAAATTTTTTCAACAGGTTGGTTTTACACAAGTCGGTGGATGAATTTTGATCCTTTTATGGCCAGCTTAAGCCAAGTTGATGATCGGGTAACTCTATTGCCTTATGCTCACCATCTTCTACCTGAAATATTCATAAGCGATGTTTCACATTTATTTAACAAAGAAAAACAAATGATTTATAAAAAAAGTCTATAATTTTAATGTACTGTAATAAATCAATACAGCAACGTTTACAAAACATTATATATTCACAATGAAAACACCTTAATGGTGACTGTATAAGGCCTGGAATAATTCTATTCATTTTAGTTGAGCAAAAGGAAACCTATACCTTTCTAATAATAGATTATAGTGTTTGTTTAGCACATCTATCCCATGGGACTGAAACAGTGAATGGGAAGCATCTGAGTGAACAGAATTTGTATCATGTATCATTTGGAAAGCATTGCCTAAGGCACAGAAAACTTGGGATCACTGGCATACCAGCTGTTAGGTTGTTATTATTATCACAGGGTCTGAGTACAGGAACTTTGTGGTTTCACTTGTGGCATCTATAGCTGTGATCCCAATCTCAGCATGTCTCATTGACACTTTCCTATCACCTACTAGTTTTTTTTTTTTGTCAGATATGATTTGCAGCTCAATCAGACATATCCAATAAGGCAGTGTAAATAGCAAGATTATGTTCAACATGAAAACTCAAATCAACCAATTATAAATCTTTTTCCCATCCCACTGCAATAGATCTAATTGTATTGGTGGATTATGGACCCTTTTGACTTCTTATTGTACCCAAATACACACACCAATACATAACTGTGGAAAGTTATCACTTTTTAAAAAAAGCTTGCTATTCCTATAATACAATATTCTTAAGGCTTAGAGAAAGGGAACTGTAGACATTACTCAGAGGAACCAAATCAGAATGTGTTTTCTTTAATTTTTAAAGATACAGACGCAAAAAGACTGTTTATCAAACCTATATTTTCAATAACAATATACTAAAACAAATTTAGTGCACACAAACATAATTGTATTTTTTTTTGTACTTGGTACATTTTTAAACGGCAGATTAGTGGCCTGTTATTTACCAAATGCAGTTCATAAATTACATTGGATAAATAGCTGTTGGTTGGACATTATACCCGGTAATAGCTGTGTAAGACGCCTTGTAGACTGTACCAATCTGATCCAAGGAGTTGGATTCCATGTGATCACTTTGAATAGTCACTGCAGCAATCACAGGTTATTGTTTACAGTACTGATCCCTTCCCTTCATCTTTGAACAGAGAAAGAATAAATGGATCAGCAGCTGCATCATTATTTGTTCTGTTTCAGTGCTACAGAGATATTTTTTCCCAATGCTTTCCCTAGTGATCTATATATTAACCCCACACCTCCCTTATGCTGCATATCTGAACATTAACACCCTATAGCTCCAACCTGTCGTGGTATGTTACCAGAACATTAGCTCCTCCACTTCCATATCCTACAGTGTACACAGTATCTATTTAATGTACCATTCCCAAGCTCTGTGTTTAACCACATCAATACCGGGTTTGTTTCTCAATTTGCAAAAATCATGGCAAATAATGAGATCACTTTGGGGCTTTCCAAAAGGGATTATTTTCAGAGTTTTAATACTGTCCTGGCATTTTTAATTTAACATAAAAGAAGGTAAACTTTTATTTTTATTTGGTCTATTTTCTTTTCATAGTAAAACAATAAAAGTAAAAACACAATAGTTATTAAATACCAGCAAAATAAAGTTTATATCTAATATAAAAAAGGATAGAAAATTCATTTGGGTACAGTGTTGCATGTTGGAGTAACTTTCAGTTAAACTCTCACAGCACTGAAAATTTAAAATGGCCCGGTATTTATTTTTGTACAAAATAAAATATGAGATAGTATCAAGTAATTAGATACCAAATATGTCAAGCTTTTAAATTGCAGGCATCCATAAAACTGCAGGCATCCACACAATGGTAAGATTTAAAGTACCCAAAATGATCAATAGGTGACAGCTTCCATTCAGGAAAGTCCATTCATTTAAAAACTGAATGTTGATAAAACAAAATAAATTGTGAATTATTTTCTAAAGACATTTAAGATTTAAGATTCATTTATTGTCATTGTGAATAATTTCCACAGCGAAATTACAAACAATGAGAGGGACTCCATCACAAATAAAATCACAACCACACACATCAAAAAAAAAATGGCATTTTTTACCTAACCTAAAGTTAAATTCCCATTGACTGCCTTTATTGCCTGTGGAAAAAAAACTCTCCCTAAACCTACTTGTTCTGACTTTGATATTCCTGTATCGTCTACCAGAGGGCAACAACTGAAATAAGTGATAACCAGGATAAAATTAGTCTCCCCTTATTTTCTGCGCTCTTCCAAGACAGTGGGAATCATACATTTCTGCCTAGGATGGAAATCTACAACACTATTTTCTGTGCAGTAAAAATTATTTGCTGAACAGTGTTCCTGTCCTCTACAGTTTGGGTACCATACTAAAATACAGTACACCAATACACTCTCTATTGAAGAGCGATAAAAAGTATCTAATACTTTTTGCCCTAGACCATTCTTCTTGAGTAGTCTCAAGCCTTGTACACACGATTGGATTGTTGGCCAACAAAACCATGGACTTTTGTCCGAAGGGCGTTGGCCCAAACTTGTCTTGCATACAAACGGCAAGGAATTGTTGGCCAACAAACACTAATGTACTGACTAGGGATGAGCGGAACACCCCCCGTTCGGTTCGCAAAAGAACATGCGAACAGGCAAAAAATGTGTTCAAACACGCGAACACCGTTAAAGTCTATGGGACACGAACATGATTAATCAAAAGTGCTAATTTTAAAGGCTTATATGCATGGGTCCTGCCCCAGCAGACATTTATCAATGCAAAAAAAAGTTTTAAAAATGGCCGTTTAGAACAGTCTGACAGCAAAATGAAATTTCTAAAGGAAAACAACTAATTTAAAACTACTCGCGGCTACAATGAATTGTCGGGTCCAACAATATATTGGTTTCAATGATAAAAACGGCATGGGGATTTTTCCGCACAAATGCGTGGGGGTCCCTCTAAATTCCATACCAGGCCCTTAACCACATGCCGACTTAACCACATGTCGGCTTTTTCTGGGTTGATGTCCGTGGGACGTCCTCCCAGAATCTTGCTGGGAGTGCGCACTCGGGAACATCCGTGACCAGCGGGTCCGCTGGTAGCGGCCGTTTACCACGTGATCGCTCCGTCAAATGAAGGAGCGATCACATGTAAACAAACCGTCCTGACGCCAGTTCCTCCCTCCCCTCTCTGTACCAATCGGTACAGTGAGAGGGGAGAAGCAGAGAGGGGGATAGATGGCAGCAGCCCTGTGGGCTGGATGTGTAGTGCCCACAGCGCTGCTCAGTGACAGTACTGTTCAACACTGTGCAATACTCTGCCAACACTGTGCAATACTCTGTCAATACTGTGCAATACTCTTCCAATACTGTGCAATACTCTGCCAATACTCTGCAACACTGTGCAATACTCTGCCAACACTGTGCAATGCTCTGCCAACACTGTGCAATACTCTGCCAATACTGTGCAATACTGTGCAACACTGTGCAATACTCTGCAACACTGCAATACTCTGCCAATACTCTGCAACACTGTGCAATACTCTGCCAATACTTTGCCAATACTATGCCAATACTCTGCCAATACTCTGCCAATACTCTGCAATAAATTTTAATAGAAACAAAGAATTATTATTTATTTTTTTACAGAATTTTCAGTCTTTTTTGATTTATAGCGCAAAAAATAAAAAACCCAGCGGTGATTAAATACCACCAAAAGAAAGCTCTATTTGTGTGAAAAAAAGGACAAAAAAATCATTTTGGTACAGTGCCGCATGACTTAGTAATTGTGTGGTAGCGGCCGTTTACCACGCGATCGCTCCGTCAAATGACGGAGCGATCACATGTAAACATACCGTCCTGACGCCGGTTCCTCCCTCCCCTCTCTGTACCAATCGGTACAGTGAGAGGGGAGAAGCAGAGAGTGGGATAGATGGCAGCAGCGCTGTGGGCTGGATGTGTAGTGCCCACAGCGCTGCTCAGTGACAGTACTGTTCAACACTGTGCAATACTCTGCCAACACTGTGCAATACTCTGCCAACACTGTGCAATACTCTGTCAATACTGTGCAATACTCTTCCAATACTGTGCAATACTCTGCCAATACTCTGCAACACTGTGCAATACTCTGCCAACACTGTGCAATACTCTGCCAACACTGTGCAATACTCTGCCAACACTGTGCAATACTCTGCCAATACTGTGCAATACTCTGCAATACTCTGCAACACTGTGCAATACTCTGCAATACTGCAATACTCTGCAATACTCTGCAACACTGTTCAATACTCTGCCAATACTTTGCCAATACTCGCCAATACTCTGCCAATACTCTGCAATAAATTTTAATAGAAACAAAGAATTATTATTTATTTTTTTTACTGAATTTTCAGTCTTTTTTAATTTATAGCGCAAAAAATAAAAAACCCAGCGGTGATTAAATACCACCAAAAGAAAGCTCTATTTGTGTGAAAAAAAGGACAAAAAAATAATTTGGGTACAGTGTCGCATGACTTAGTAATTGTGTGAGAGCACCGAAAGCTGAAAATTGGTCTGGTTAGGAAGGGGGTTTATGTGCCCAGTGGTCAAGTGGTTAAGGGGAACCCCGCACCAAAAAAAAATGGCGTGGGGTCCCATAAAAATCCATATCAGACCCTTATCCGAGCACGCAACCTGGCAGGCCACAGGAAAAGAGGGGGGACAAGAGAGCAGCCCCCCTCCTGAACCGTACCAGGCCACATGCCCTCAGCATTGGGAGGGTGCTTTGAGGTAGCCCCTCAAAGCACCTTGTCCCCATGTTGATGGGGAGAAGGGCCTCATCGCCACAACCCTTGCCTGGTGGTTGTGGGGGCGGGGGGCTTATTGGAATCTGGAAGCCCCCATAGGGAAGTCCCCATGCGTTATTTAAGAAGTGTCAGAAGAATCGAAGCGTTACGCGGCTGAAGACTCCCACTGAGGCGGATCATACGGGCGGAGCGGAGAAGAAGCCGGAGAAATATGCGGGACGAGAAGAGCGGAGGAAGAAGAAGATGAAGAAGGAAGACCAGAAGAAAGAAGATGGAAGAAAAATAAATTAATAAAGGACTTGTCAAAAACTGCCTCTTGTGTTTTTTAACCTTTTTGTCACTTTTTGTGTGAAATGGTAGGGGTACATTTGTTTACCATTACCATTTCACACAGGGGGGGGCAGGATCTGGGGGTCCCCTTGTTAAAGTAGGCTTCCAGATTCTGATAAGCCCCCACCTGCAGACCCTTGCCCGGTGGTTGTGGGGATGAGGCCCTTCTCCCCATCAACATGGGACAAGGTGCTTTGAGGGGCTACCTCAAAGCACCCTCCCAATTTTGAGGGCATGTGGAATGGTACAGTTCAGGAGGGGGGGGCGCTCTCTCGCCCCCCCCTCTTTTCCTGCGGCCTGCGGCCTGCCAGGTTGCGTGCTCGGATAAGGGTCTGGTACGGATTTTTGGGGGGACCCCACGCCATTTTTTTAATTTTGGTACAGGGTTCCCCTTAAAATCCATACTAGACCTGAAGGGCCTGGTATGGAATTTAGGGGGACCCATACGCATTTTTTTTAAATTTTGGTTTGGGGTTCCCTTTGGGGAAATCCTCATGCTGTTTTTATCAATGAACTGTTATGTATATTGTCGGACCCGACAATTCATTGTAGACGCAGGTAGTTTTAAATTAGTTTTTTCCTTTAGAAATGTCATTTTGCTGTCAGACTGTTCTAAACACGGGAAACACACGCCCTTTTACAGGCATACTATAGACAACCCCCAGGTACGAAATTTAAAGGAATATTACACTTTTATTGTTTCACTTTAAGCATTATTAAAATCACTTCTCCCAAAAAAATGGCTATTTTTAAAACTTTTTTTTGCATTGATACATGTCCCCTGGGGCAGGACCCAGGTCCCCAAACTTTGTATGACAATACCGTGCATATAAACCTTTAACCACTACAATACAGGGCACTTTCTCCCCCTTCCTTCCCAGCCCAATTTTCAGCTTTCAGTGCTCTCGCAATGACAATTGCGCGGTCATGCAATGCTGTATCCAAATGAAAGTTTTATCATTTTGTTTGCACAAATAGAGCTTTAGTTTGGTGGTATTTATTTACAACTCCGTTTTAAATTTTTTGCAATATAAGCGAAAAAATTGCGGAAATTTTGAAAAAAAACAATATTTTCTCCTTTCTTTTTTAAAAGAAATCCAATAAAATCAAATTTTGTCATAAATTTAAGCCAAAATGTATTCTGCTACATGTTTTTAGTAAAAAAAAATCCGTTAAGTGTATAATAATTGGTTCGCGTGTTCACGGACATATGTACGCAAATGATCATGTACAGATGTGTGCAGGTGATCACGGACATATGTGTGCAGATAATCATTGGCACATGTTATTTTACTGGGACATATGTGGGGGACAGGTGTTTTTATTATTTGGGGACATGTGTTTTTATTTGGGGACATGTGTTTTTATTATTTGGGGACATGTGTGTTTTGGGGACATGTATGTTTTGGGGACATGTGTGGGGACATGTGTGTTTACTGTGTTGGTGACACTACACTGGTGATCAGTGAGTAAAAATCTGTAAAAAAACAGCTAATACTCACTGATCACCAGCCGGCTGCAGCGATCCGCTCTCCTCTCCTCAGCGACGACTTCCGTGTGAGGAGAGGAGAGCCAATTGCCTAGCAACCGGCTGTTTGCTTACATCACATGACGGCTGTGATTGGACACGGCTGTCATGTGATCAGGAGGGCCAATCACAGAGCCCTCCTGTCAATCCGAAATGCGCCGTGTCCGGGTGACACGAGCGCATCGGGATCGCGCCGCTGCGCGGGCACACGCACGTGCCATCCCGCTACTTCTGAAGGACGTTCAGGAACGTCCGATCAAAAGTAGACGGCTCCCACCCAGACGTATATATACAGTGCGGGTGGGAAGTAGTTAAAATTAGCACTTTTGATTTCTCCCATAGACTTTTAAAGGGTGTTCCGCGGCTTTCGAATTTGCCGCGAACACCCAAAATTGTTCACTGTTCGGTGAACTGGTGAACTGGCGAACTGGCGAACAGCCAATGTTCGAGTCGAACATGAGTTTGACTCAAACATAAAGCTCATCCCTAGTACTGATGTACTACATGTTTTTTCAGCACTTTAGCGCCACCCTTTGGGCTCCTTCTGCTAATTTCGTGTTAGTAGATGTTTGGTGAGTTTTGATTCACGCTTTTCATTTTGCACTTTTAATTTTGTGCTTTTCAGTTCGTTTCTGAACAGCCGTTCGTCAACCAGACATGTTGCAGAATCGTAGGAGATAAAGTGTTATTTATTATTGGCCTTGGAGTTATTGCTTTTTAGTTGAATAATGATTTGATTTGGTATATTTTCTATATTTTTGGATGCATAGTGTCAGGGAAATACCGTACTTCGTCGCCGGGTTCTAAGAATGCGCACGCGCGGTAGAGCGGCTCAGCAAACAGTAAAGGTACGCCGGGTAGCGCGGGTCCACGGCGCTCGGGTATCTGATGCAGCTCAGCCAGTGCGGCTCACCGCTGTGCGCGGCGCTGACCGAAGACGAGTGCGCATGCACACTCGTCCGGGTATCCCACCTGACCACTTACCTGGCCTATGAAAGGCCTTCCCTTTCCCTTCACAAATCGCTGGTTTGTTGTCTCTACTTCCTGAGTCTTGGCTCCAGTCCTTGTATCCAGTATCCTGTATCCAGTACCTTGTATCCAGTATCTTGTATCCTGTACCTGCCTGTCTACCTGTGCCTGACCTGGAACCCGCTTAACCACCGCTGCTGTTACCTGTGTTTGACCCCTGGCCTGCTTCCTGGATACCTCTTCTGCCTGATTACCTGTGTTTGACCCTCGGCCTGCTTGCTGGACATTCTCTGAGTTACTTACCTGTGTTTGACCCCTGGCCTGCTTCCTGGATACCTCTTCTGCCTGATTACCTTTGCTTGACCCTCGGCCTGTTTGCTGGACATTCTCTGGGTTACTTACCTGTGTTTGACCCCTGGCCTGCTTCCTGGATACCTCTTCTGCCTGATTACATGTGCTTGACCCTCGGCCTGCTTGCTGGACATTCTCTGAGTTACTTACCTGTGTTTTACCCCTGGCCTGCTTCCTGGATACCTCTTCTGCCTGATTACCTGTGCTTGACCCTCGGCCTGCTTGCTGGACATTCTCTGAGTTACTTACCTGTGTTTGACCCCTGGCCTGCTTCCTGGATACCTCTTCTGCCTGATTACCTGTGCTTGACCCTCGGCCTGCTTGCTGGACATTCTCTGAGTTACTTACCTGTGTTTGACCCCTGGCCTGCTTCCTGGATAACTCTTCTGCCTGATTACCTGTGCTTGACCCTCGGCCTGCTTGCTGGACATTCTCTGAGTTACTTACCTGTGTTTGACCCCTGGCCTGCTTCCTGGATACCTCTTCTGCCTGATTACCTGTGCTTGACCCTCGGCTTGCCTACTGGACATTCTCTGAGTTACCTACCTGTGTTTGACCCTCGGCCCGGTGTTCTGGACTTCCAGTTCTCACATGCACCTAAGGGTTCTCCTCCAGTACACGCTCTGGTACCTACATAGCCTCTGCCTCATCACGGTCCTGCCAGGTGTCTACTTCCAGTGCAGCATCAGCCTCTCCTGGTCAACGTCGTTACTGCACACCACCTGCAACACACCTGCTGGCAACTCATGCATCTTTGTGCCCGGTGACCTCTGTACCCACTCCAGAGGCATCGTGCACCTAGTCGCAAGGGGAGCAGCTCTCAGCATTTCGGCCCGGGTGAGTACCTCTGACACATAGATTGCACTTTTTGGTTAAGTTCTATTGGCAGATAGCATGTCTAATTGTATTTGTTTTCTTTTTTTAATGCACAATAAAAAAAAACGTGTAGAATAATACTTGGCCTATGTGTTTTACTTCAAATTACAGTTTGGGAGTAGGCAGTTACATTTAAAAAAATACAATGTAAAATTAACAAGGGACACCAACATAGTTGTATCTTTGATCTTAAAAAAATACAGGATAATGGTGTTGTGGTAACTTGCCCCCCCCCCCCCCCAAAATAAAGCAAAAAAAAGCATAATAATAATATTATTGATATCACTAGAAAAAAAAAAGCCTTTGAAAAATTGTTTGTAATAACTCCATCAGTATCACCAGCAGAGCAGCTTCATTATTATCCAATTAAAGAAGAAGAGATGGTGCGCTGCATTTTGAGATTTCATAATTTGCCACGCCACGAATGTTAATTCTCCATTACGAATGCTAGCTTGCAAGACCGACCGCTTCTGGCTTGTCCTTGCTTACGAGCATGCGGGTTTGTACTTTGGACTTTTGTCCGACGGACTTGTATACACACGCTCGGAAAATCCGATAACAGACATTTGTCCACGGAAAAATGTAAAACCTGCTATCCAACATTTGTCTGCGGAAAATCCGATAACAATTGTCCGATGGAGAATACACACGGTCCGATTTTCTGCCAACAGCCTGTCATCACACATTTCCCATTGGAAAATCCGATCGTGTGTATGGGGCTTAAGAAAATATACTTGTTTCTTGTTTTTTTTATAATTGCTTGTACATGACCATACAAGATTCTCAGAAATATAAACCCAGAGAAACTTGAAAACAGAGACTCTTGCCACACATTCACCGTTTATGAAGAGTGAAGCTATTTCAGTCTTGTTCTTTCTAAAATCCACAAGTAATTTTTTAGTTTTTCCGTATTTAACATTAAATTATTTACTGCACACCACTCTACTCCACTATCTTTTCTACCTCTGCTCTATAACACTCTCCATCTCCACCACTGGTACAACTGACTACCGTAGTTTCATCAGCAAATTTAATATTGCTGTTTGTATGATAGCACAGTGTATAGTCATAGGTATAGAGTGCATAAAGAAGAGGGCTCAGTACACAGCTCTGTGGAGATCCTACATTTAATTGTCACACAAAAGGGGAATGGCAACCCATTTTGACCACTTGAGATCTATTTACCAAGAAATCCCTAATCCAAAGACAGATGGATGCCTGTAGAGCCAGCTTCAGCAATTTCTCAAACAATAAAGCCCCATACACACGGTCGGACAATCCGCGGACCAGGTCGGTCGGATCCTGTCCGTCATACTTTGTCTGATGTTGGTTTTGCGTACACACGGTCGGACAAAGTTGTCGGAAAATCCGATCATTCTGAACGTGGTGACGTTTGTTGCCTACGACGGGACTACGTAGAGGCTAGTAGCCAATAGCTTTGGTCTTGTAATGTGATGTGAGCATGCGTAGCACTTTGTCCGGTCGGACAACCGTACACACGATCGGATTTGGTGTGATCGGACCGTGTTGTCGGCAAATCTTTCCAGCAGGAGATAAGACTTTGTCCGTCGGACAATCCGACGTACACTGTCCGATGGTGCATACACACGGTCTGATTTTTCAACAACATTGTCCGATCGGACAGAATCCATGAAAAAGTCCGACCGTGTGTATGGGGCTTTAGTCTGGAATAATGATGTTGAAAGCTAAGCTGTAGTCTATGAACAGCATCCTCGTGTAACTACCAGAATTTTCCAAGTTCCCCAGTGCTATGTGCAATGCCATCGCAATGGCATTTTCTGTGCTTCTATTTGCTCTATATGCAAACAGATGGGGGTCAAGACTGCCTTGTAAACTACATTTAACATACCTCACAACTAATCTCTCAAAACACTTCATAATAACTAAGGGAAATGCTATTTGCCTGTAATCATCCAACCACCTACAACTGACTTTTTGAGGATGGGGATGATAACAGAAGATTCTAAACAGAATAGAACAGTAGCTGTCAATTATGACAAATTAAAAATCATAACAAAAACCATTGCCAACTGCCCTGCACATGCCTTGACAACTTTTCCTGGGACTCCACTCGGACCCACTGACTTCCTTACATTTACGTGTACCTACACTGTGAGTTTAAAGTTGCTGGGTTATAAAAAAAAAAGTCCTGCATTCTTCTTGTTCTGTGGGCAAAACCCCCTGAGGAAGTATCGACACGCGTAGGGGAGGGGCCAGTACAGAGCGAGAGACAGTACACCTGCTTGGAGGGGATACAAGCCATACCCATACTGTTTACAGTATTTTATTGAGCCTTATGAAGTATGGTGCACTGACGGACCTTACACATGTGAGTACCCCAGCGGGGGAATGTTTTTTAACTTGTCTATTAAATCTTGTAAAACGGTATTGCACTATTAGTCTTTTTCTTTTTTCATGTGCCTCTGGGATCATTGCACTGAGGATACTACTGATCCAGTGAAACAGCTGAGAACCCTATAGTGGTTCATATGCGAGCTTTGACTCGTATAAAAGTGTAAAAGCTGGTCACACGCTCTGAGGTGAGCTTATTACCATAAGGGGTTCCCGGATTTCACCTATGCATGATTCAGTGCCACGGTTGGATGTAACAAGCATGTCAATAGTATGATCACCGGAGATCACATCACCTGCATCTAGTCTCACATCAATCAACATTTTGTGTTTCTTATCACAGCCCAAGACAGGCTGCCACAAAGAACTGTTTTTTTAATAATATAGAGACACTTGTGTGGTTTATGCACTTACATTTTTTTATAAATCTTTTATACATGTTTGCTATCACATATGTATGCATTTAGCACTTTTTTCATCTAATATTATTATTATTATTATTGAAATTGTATTTTTTGGTGTGTTATTGTGCATTGCACCTTGTAATTCTAAAGGGTCCATATAGCCTCACAGAGTTTTTTTTGACACTTGTGCACTTTATATTTACCTATGCGTTTTAGTTGTGCGTTTACAGATTTTGTGCACATTATTTGTTTTTGCTATATTTTGCACTTGCACTTTACACCAGTTGTATGTTTACTATTTTATGCACATTGTTACATTCTTGTGGATCTATAACTATAGATTAAGATAAAGATTATCTAGTGCATAGCCATTCCAGTGCAGCGTATATTTAATTTTGTCTTCTTCTGTGGTATGGTAGCTTAGAAACATGTAAAGTGCTTGTTTAATTCCTCAGCCAAAATGGCACTTGAATTGACTCCTGTTTCACTCCTCTCTCTGTAGTTAGTAATTTGTTGTATTCCCCTCCATTCTTCCTGCATGTTGTTAGCTTTAAAATATTCCTCGATTTTCACTTTGTGGCTACTTTAGCTCTTCTTATTTCTCACTTTAAATTGTCCCTTGCAGTATTATGTGCTACTATATCCCCATTTCTAAAGGCAATGTACCTCTCTTTAAGAAGATATCTCACTTCTTTGGTCATCTTCTTTTGTTTTTTTTGAGATACGTCAAGTCATTGCATGTCTTTTGTCATGCTTTATAACAACCATTTCATTTTAGTAAGTGGCAAAAATAACAGAAGAAAATATTCATTTTTTTAATCTGTTGTAATAAAACTAACTGGTCAGGTTAGGAAACATACGTTTTTTTTATTTTGTACTTTTGTCTTTAAATTGCACAGAAAAAAAAATATTTTACAGTATTTCCCTCTAAAAATGTTGTCCTGAAAAAAAGGCATATATGTAAGCCCATAGCTGAAATGTAACAGGTGCTGGAGCTGTTTAGTTTGGTCACTTCCCTGCCCCAAGCCTGTGATTGGAAAATTAAGAAACAGCAGCAGACTCTCTTCTAACAGAATGTTCCTTGTCAGGACATATTGCAAGTACAAGATTCACTTGATTCACTTTAAGCACAGTACAGTACAGATATTCAAGCTGATATCAATTTTTAAAATACATGTAAATTGTACCCATGGTATATACAGAGTCTCACAGATGGAATGGATGCTGAGCTACTTGGCCTTTTAGCAGGCTATGACCACCACCCTGATCGGTCACCCCATTTCTCTCTCCCTCTCAGGATAAGTTACTTCGCTAAATAACCCCCCTTTCTTTGCCCCTTATGTATACCCCTTTCTTGCCCTCCCTATCACACCTCAGCTTTGTTATCTCAGGGACATCTACCTGTGCATAAGTGCACATTAATTCCTTCATTTTTTTTAAACATTGACAAGCTACAGTATGTCTTTGAGTGCTATAGATTTAAACTTATTGTATAACAAGTCATGTTTATTCTTTTCTTTTTACACGTATGTAAACCTGAAATGTACTTATTATGTCTCTTTCTAATAAAAATTATTAAACTTTGAAATAAATGTAAAGCCCAAGTTTAACCACATTTTTTACATATTTAAAAACCTCAAAACATTATATATTTTCTGAAAGCCAAGGTCCTGGAAAATAAAATGGTCATCACTGCACATTTTTATGTTGCACAATATCTGTGTAGCTATTTACCAACTCAATATAAATGTATTGGTAAAAAATTAAAGATGATGTTACTTACAGTAAAATGGTACCAAACATGTCAAGGTTTAAAATTTTGCATGACTGTGAAATGGTGGCGGTATTTTAAAAATCACCATAGGTAACACTTTAAAAGCATTTACAGGTTACCAATCTGAATGAGAGCTTTGGCTCTAGAATTATTGTTCTCCCTCTGATGTTCACGGTTATACCTCACATATGTGGCTCAATCACCATTTACATATGCACCTGGAACCTACATGTGCATTTACATTTGCATGTGAGCATGGGGGCACAGGGGCACTTTACAATTTTTTTTCAAATGTTTTTATTTATTTAATTTTAATTCAATTTTGCACTGTTTGTTTACATTTTATATTCAACTTTATTACTTTCACAAAGGATGAACAACATCCCTTGATTTAGCTGGGACCTAAATGCCTATTGCTAGTTGAAAATTTTGACAAGCTGCATCCATGATCCTGATATAACCACTTCCACCCAAGGATGTACAGGAAAATGAGCTAAAACATTTTAGGATCATAAAAATAGGCGTGTTTATTCTTACAATTGTTTTTTCTTTAGAAAGTAGCCACAGCCTGGGAGGAAAAGCATGTCTCCTGCCACCATGATGCTGCTAATTTTTTTCTCTCTGTGTGGAAGTAACATTTTTTTTTGCGGAGGTCTGACGCACCACTTCTTGAATTAGAGTTGGAGCTTTACAATCAATACAGAGCATAAGCTTTACTGATTTCAGAGCTATAAGTTTTACACAGCTGGGGGTTGTTCAAAACCTTTGCAGAGAGACCACAGCTTCCACATAGAGACTAAAGGGTCATCCCCTACAGCAAAAAGGGACAGAGGCTTTCTACTTTCTACTATGTGGTTGCTTTCTAAAGACAAAAAAGCTGTAAGACATTTTTTCACCTGGAATGTATTCAGTAGAGTTTAACCAAGAATTAATTTGGGCATCAATTTGTTTTAGTGCATTCAGAAGTGAATTCAATTCTGTTGTATACTGTATATGTCTGGAATTCAGCTTTAATTGAAAACCACCACCTACAATGTGAAGTCATCATTATGTGTTAATATATGTATAGTTCAGTAAAAGAAGGATGTTTTTGATACATTCAGTCAGCCTTGAACATTAGGAACATGGACAAATGTTTAAAATATGTTACTCTCCCTGAAAAACAGAAGCATTCAACAGCTATTGCCTTTGTGCAATATAATGAATAATAGTGCATTATTAGTAAAAATCTAAAATTATTGGAAACCATCTCAGAACTGTATGAATTGAATGCATGTTACATTGAACTTCAACATCTAAAATCATTATGTATCACAGTAAGGGGTACCTTATGTGTGACTAATGTACCCATATATATCCATATCCCTGTATAACTAGTTCAATAAACAAGCAAGCTCAGCATTAACATTCTGCCCTCTCTAAAAGACTTTGTCGTCTCAATATAAATCATTAATGTGTCTGAAAAGTTGAATCATTTTATTTAATGTACTGCTTTATAACAAGGAATCCTGGAAGTCAATGTTAGGAACAATTCATTTATGGGTACTATAATTTAATTTGCTTCATAGTAAAACATGACAATGCCAACCTATTTGTTACATCTCTGGAAGCATGCCATACATTTTCCTGCCACAGAAACTACCCCTCTGGCCATACGTTATAAAGCTGAAATACTGACTTAATTAAATATTCCATTGTTTAAAAAGACCTATGTTTACATCAGCAATAACATGTTCAGGCTTTGGCGGTTTTACAAATAAGATACAACTTACTTAAAAATATTTTTTTTCTTAAAGAGGCTATGTTTTTAATAAAAATGTTACAGGACTTTAACTGTACAATAGACACCATAAGGTACCTGCCCTTATCCTTTTAGTGTTTATTCCTATAGTGAAAATAAACTGCAATAAAAATATACATTTTAGGTAAAAGGGAAAATTAAATTGAAAGAATTCAATATATGTGTAACACATTCACATAGCTGTCAACAAACCCCTGCATTGTGGGCTGTCAGAAAAAGTTAAAGAGATCCTGTCACCCAGAAAAATTACAAATGAAGGTGCAAAAAAAGTGTTTGGGTAATGGGCATAAAACAGACCATGTCACTGTGCCTGATTAAGGACTGTTTTGAGACCATTACCCAACTGCTTTATACTCACCTTCACAGTGCTTTGTCACAGCTTTTGTGGCTGCCACAACAAAATATTCAGTGCTTTCGGGGTACAGGCCTATGACCTTCTCATATTATGTAATCCTCAGGCCTAATGAGCAATTGTCTAGCAAAAGCACTGTCATATAACATATGACAAGGGGTAACATCGCTGCTACCTCTAGATAATGATACCAGATGACAATTAATATTTTATGGTGTCTGCAATGGAGGGGATCACTATGAAGGAGAGTTTAACTGAGTTGAGTGGTAGCTTTAATCACACCCTGCCCCGCTGCCCTGAATTTGTAAGGTGTCAATGTCTCTTCTGACAAATCAAGTTCTCTGAATGGAAAATAACTCAAATAAAATAAATTTTAGCTTATTAAACTTATTTAAGTTTATTTGTAAAGTATAACATTGACTAGTGTTAAGCCCCATACACACGCACGGATTATCCGAGGACCAGGTCGGTCGGATCCTGTCCGTCGTACTTTGTCCGATGTTGGTGTTGCGTACACACGGTCGGACAACGTTGCAAGAACGTCGTGACGTAAGTCGTCTTCCACGAGACTAGAAAAGGGAAGTTCAGCACCACGTCAGGCACCCGTTGGGCTCCTTCTGCTGATCCCGTGTTTATCGCGAGTTAGTCGAAGTTTGGGGACTTAAGATTCGCGCTTCTCAGTTTTGTCACTCAGATCGTTACTGCTCTTCAGTTTGTGCTTGTCGTGCGTATCTGTTTATTAGTGCGTGTAGTCAGTTCGCATTTGTTGGTCATTGCGGCCTATATCTTGATATAGGACGCTTTGATTTGCACTGCTTATTGTCTGCTCGTTTCTGGTATTCATTTCGTTCTTTCAGGCTTTGCTGTTTATCGGTGCTTTCTGTTTGTCCGTTCTGACCAGCCAACCTTTTGTGAGCGATGTTTCCCGTACGTACTCGTCGCCGAGTTCGTGCTGTACGCGGAATTGGTGTCGGGCTTTTAGCTTTGAGCCAAGACCCGTCCATGAACAGAGTGACGAGGAGTATGTGGACCAAGAATTGTTTGCTTCAGCGTGATCAGTTCTCGCACATGCCTTTGCTTCGTGAGATCCGGGAGAATAATCCTGATTTCAGGAACTTTCTCCGGATGACGGACCCCGTGTTTCACCGTCTTTTGGCTTTGCTGACCCCTTTTATCAGCCAGCAGGATACCTGCATGAGACAAGCCATCACTCCGGAGCAGAGGCTTGTTGCTACGTTGAGGTACTTGGCGACAGGGAGAAGCCTTCAGGATTTTAAGTTCTCTTCAGGTATCTCTCCCCAGGCCCTGGGAATCATTATTCCAGAGACCTGTTCTGCCATCATCCAGGTCCTGCAGGAGGACTATATTAAGGTAACATTTCTCTTTTACTATTCCCTTCTATGTATGCTCTGTTTGCTAATGTCTTGTATTTTTGACCTCCTTCCCTAATTACCATGCTTGCAATATGTTCTAATATGTTCTAATATGCTGTGCCCCTCTTCTCCTTCATGCATTTTTCCCTTCACTTACCTCCCCAGCATGCTCTTCTGGCCCAATAGACACCTATGGCCTAGTCACTTAAGCAATGTATTTTGTCTGCTGCATAGTATTGTTTTCCACCAAACACCCCCTAAAACATGCACCAATGTTTGCTGTGTGTTTTACTTCATGTAGAGCCCCTTTTTTTTTTGTTATTTTTGTGGGGGGGGGGGGGGCTAACTCATTAGGAACCCCCTCCCCCAACTGCTCTGTCAGATGGTACCTATCCTCTATCTGCTGGCTTTCACAGGGTCAATACACACTATATACCTACCTCTTTATAGTGGGCATCTTTAGTGATGAATTCAGCAAAGCATGTAGTGCAAGGGGCTGTCTCCATACTTTCCATTTCCTCTTTTTTTGTGTTCTTTCCCTCCTATTAGCTTGCTTGGTAATTTCAGAATGTCACAATGTGCGTTCCTTTTTTTTGGGGGGGGGGGGGGGGTTTGAAATGTTATTTTATCTTTCCTGGGGGCTGCCAATAGTGTTAAGTACAGAGGGTCTGGCCAAACTAGCACACATTCTTGAGCCATTTGGCAATCAATGAAGTGCAGAGGGTTACCTGTCCAACCCCCCCCCCCCCAAACCCTTGTTATTGCCAATGGCCCATCAGAAGTGGTGGTATTGATGGGGGGTGAGTAATCTGCGAAGGGGACCCTCTACTTTTCTGTGCAAATACTTTCCAGCCGAAAATGTTAAAGTATGCTCTTGTTCCAAGATGTTGATTGTCGAATCTGCTTGCAATGTTTCTGTGCAAAGTGACTAATTTTTTTTATTGTTTCACTCCACAGTTCCCTTCCACGCCAAAGGAATGGCAGACTGTGGCCTCCCACTTTGCCAGCCGTTGGGACTTTCCTAACTGCGGAGGGGCAATTGATGGGAAACACGTCCGCATCATCCCACCACCCAACTCGGGGTCCTACTATTATAATTATAAGGGGTTTAATAGTGTAGTGATGTTGGCGGTGGTGTCGGCGACATACGAGTTTATGTATGTGGACGTGGGGATGAACGGCCGGATCTCGGATAGTGGTGCCATTGCGCACACGGAGTTCTACTGGCGTCTCCAAAGTGGCAGTCTGTGCTTGCCACCTCCAGAGGAGAATGCTGAAGGACTCCCCTTCGTCTTTGTCGCAGATGAAGCGTTTGCGTTGACTCCCCATCTGATGAGGCCCTTCCCGATGAGGACCCTCACCCCAGACCAGAGGGTCTTCAACTACAGGCTGTCCAGAGCCCGAAGAGTGGTGGAGAACACCTTTGGCATCCTGGCCAGCCGCTTCCGCCTGTTCTTGACGGCTATTAACTTGGCGGAATACAAACTGAACCACATAGTTCTTGCCTGTTGCATATTGCACAACTTCCTCAAAAGACATAACAGGAACTATGTGGTGCCCGTTGGCCCAGATGTGGAGGGCCCTCCAAATGCTGACCTCACAGCCCTTCAAGTGGCACCTCCAGGCTTGCCCCCTCTAAATGCCCGCGCGGTCCGTGAGCAATATATGGACTACTTTGTGGGTAGGGGGGCCATTGCTCTGCCTGACGATGTGTGAGAGGCATTTTTAAATAAATATTGTTTTTCAACCAACCTATGATTTCTTGTCATTTCCGTATTATTGCTTATTTGACCTTGAAATTTTTTCCCTTTGGCTTCGACAGTGGGAATGCACTTTCTGGGCAAAAGGAGGTAACAGTCTCTTCTTCCCAAAAAGATTCTTCTCATGTGGTTTGTTTGATACCTAAGCTTTTGTCTAGAGAAGGTTTGTAGTGCATAACTGACACCCAAAATACTCCTTTTCATCACCATGACAGAAATGTGTGTATTCACAAAAATGGTGTGCTACGTGTTTTCAAACAAATCACTGTGGGTGTCATTTACATAAGTCAAATCCACTATGCTCTACAAGTGCAGTGCAAAAGTGCCCTGGAAAAAAAACTTGCAGTGCAAACTGGACTTGCCTTTAGTAAATAACACCCATTGCCCCCCAAATCATTTACATTTGACATACATAATGCTTTTTGTATTTAAAAAAGGAAGCCACACATTTAGAAATTTAAAAAAGTTTACTTGAAACACATTCCCAAGTGCGTTTACAAACTTCTTGCCAAAACTGACAAGATCTGGGTTATTTACAACATTGTTTACAAACATTCCGCATTTGGTAAAACCAGGCATGGAGCAAAACAGAACATAGGAACTCGGAAAGATCAACTTTCTAAAGTGAAGACAAGATCAGACATGACTATATGTTAAAAGTGTGTTTGATCTTGCCTTCATCACATGGGGGGTCACCCCTGGAAACTGGAAATTTAGAACATGCACACAATTTTGGTCAGAAAATGGTCATTAGATGGTAAAACACATGCCTAGAATCTTCAAAAGTGCCATTTTCCATCATGGGGATGAATGGACATTTTTGGGGGGTGCAACCCCTTCACCACAACCACTTTAGTAGTTCGTAAAGGTGGTTGCACCCCCCAAAAAAACGTTGTCATTCATCCACCATGATGGGAGCTAGCACATGTGTACACAATGTGTGCATGTTCCAAATTTCACACAGTTCTTAAGTTGCAAATGTGTTCAGAAGCAGTCACAAATGTGTGTTAATTACTTGGTGCGTTTTCAGATTTTTCCTAAAACATCAATGATGTTCTTCAATTTTTGTTGAACATCATTGATGTTTTGCTTTATGTCATCTAGATCTCTATTGCAGACCATTATCTCCCCGATGAGTACGTGGGCACTCTCTGTGGTAAAGTGCGATTCTTCTTCCACAACATCCACGTCACCTAAAAACAAACAAAAACAAAAAAAAATTCTTGGAAATGAGGCAGGCATACATTGATTAGCTTACCAGTAGCTGTGTTCTCCCACACTCACCTGTTGTGGTGACAAGTTCTCCAATTTCTATGATCTCTCCTTCCTCCTCCTCCTCCTCCTCTGCTTCTGGTCTTTCCCTTCTTTGGGAGGTGTTGGTTTGGTGGTTTCCTCTGACGTCACGTGTTTTCGCTCCCCTATGAGAAGGTACAAAAGGAAGATTTAGCAACACAATCTATTGAGAGCCGAAATAGGAAATGTCAAACATTGCTTGAAATTGAGGGACAATATTTTTGTTGGGCCAGTTACAAATGACAACAACATGAATGTAGACACTTTTTAAAGGTGCTAAACTTAGTAGCTTTTTGGCAGAAGTTGGTTTGATGGAGACCCCCCTCTAGTATCCACTGGAGCACATGTGTAGAAAAGCATAATAAAAAGTGGGTTTGGGTGTCCCAGCACTAGTGCTCTAGAGTCCAGATGGGTAATCAGCTACTGGGTCACCTCTCCTTTACATCGAATAAATTGGCTTTACATTCTTGATGACATTTGTAATGAGAACAAACTTCCTTTCTCCAAAAAAAACAACAAACCTCGTATTATAAGTGTCCGAACGATCGAGGTTGAGTACGATCGAATGGACACACACACACGAACACGACAGTGGCAGAAAGATCGAGGTTGAGTACGATCGAATGCACAGACGAACATGAAAGTGGCCATTTTCGAATGTACAACTTTGGAAAAAGACAAACACATGGAGCAGTATGCAAGCAAGAAATAAAACACAAAACACAACTACTTACTTTTTTGAAGAACTCGCTTGATCTTTCTGTATTGATCGGGCTCCCTCAGTTTCAGGTCCGACCAGCGTTTCCTCAGTTGCTCCTTGGATCGTTGTACCCCAAAATGATTGTACAGCCTCCTCACAACTTTAGACATGATCTTGGCCTTGCGGACATTGGGGTTGAGGTAAGGCCCATACTTCCCATCATAGTCGCTCCTCTTTAATATGTCCACCATCTCCAACATTTCTCCAAATGACATATTGGAGGCCTTGAATTTCAGGCTCCGGGATCGGGACGTTTCTGCCTCCGGACTTTCCTCGTCCTCCTCCTCGTTGGTGGGATATTTCGGGCGCACCTGCTGTGTCCCCGCCATGTGCTCTCCCCACTGCGCCGTAAAGAGAAGGGGTGGGGAATAGACGAGAAAGATCGTCAGGGGCGGGCGGAGTTTGGCGCATGCGCACTGTATATAAAACGTCACACGCCTGTGTCGTAGCCACGATCTGTGCGACGAGGGGAGAGAAAGCTCACGCACGAGACGATCGCTATAACGAAGGTACAATTTGACTTTGGTACATAACTAGCCTAGACTGATTAGACCTTGAGGCTTCTTTATGGAGAAGATTAGGAGAGTTAAGCCTGACATAAGTTATAGTGTTTTGTGTGGTGTTGTGTCTTGCAGAGATTATGCAGGGATTCAACGACGTGAGTTTTCTCCCCCTCTTCATTGAGAAATACAGGGAAATTCCCCTTTTATGGCAGGCAAAACACCCCAATTACGGCAGCAAACCAATGAGGTACGCAGCCCTGCTGGAACTTGTGGAATTTGTAAAGCCAAGGTTCCCCACGGCAACTGTTGGTGATTTAAGAAAGAAAATTGGCAGCCTGAGGAGTGCGTATATCAGGGAGCGCAAGAAGGTCCTGAAGTCCCTAGAATCTGGAGTTGCAGCAGATGTCTATGCCCCCAAGCTCTGGTACTATGACAGTCTCCATTTTCTCAAAGACCAGACTGATGTCACGGAGCCACTCTCGCCTCCTCCTTCCACGCTTCCTTGCGCGCAGGCCACCCCTGATGAGGCTTCCGATGAGCAACCTGGGCCTTCCAGTCTGGAAGATGTGGAGGAGCCCAGCTTGTTCCAGGTATAGTAGTTTGGGAACCATTTTTGTGAAAAAGGAATGATGTTCACTGAATTCAGGATCCCCAATTGCTTAGTTCCTAACGTGTTTGACATATCAACTGACAGTAGTGTTGTAGACATTTGTGGCAAGAATCTAAACTGCAGGGCTGAGAATTGTATGGTTTGCGATTTGTAACCATTTTGCAACAGTCACTAGATGACAATTGTGTGTGTTTGATGAACAAATAACTGAAACTATGTCCCTTTTTCATACACAGGAAGACCTCAGCCAGGAGGTGGCTGTGGAATGTGGCAGTCAGGAGGAGGAAGGGGTTAGTGGCAGCCAAGAGGTGGGTAGTGGCAGCCAAGAGGGGGGTAGGCCTCGGAGCCTGACTGACTCCCAAATCCCTCCCCTCCGCCTTCCCTACAAAAGGGCGAGAAGGGGGGGTGAGGCGGGAGAGTCAGCGCTCCGGATGATCAGAGAGGCTTCAGCCTCCCTACATGCCACACCCACCGACGAGGAGGCCTTTGGCTCTGTGGTTGTCACTAAAGAAGGGTATGGAGGTGGGGCAACGCAACATGTGTGAGGGGCTCATCCTCAAGGTCCTAAATAAGGGTATGGCTGGGGGGATGACCCCACTCACACATGTTTGCCATAGTGACCATAGTGACCATGCTCCGCCTCCTCCTCCTCCTCCTCCTCCTTCTGCCACCCCACCAGCAACACAGCCACAGCGTGCAAGGAAGCGTGGAAGGAAGACCTGAGAGTGACGACCTTGATTCAGTCTGGTCTGAGAGAAGATGGAGCCTCTCGTAGTACCAGAGCCTGGGGACCTAGATGGCATCTGCTGCAGTTCCGGATGTTTTGGACTTCAGGACCAGATTGCACTCCCTTATTATTTAGATACGTACTCCTCAGGCCCCCAAATTTAGACGCTTCAAAAATGATGGTTGCCGTGGGGGTCCAAGACTTTGCAAATTCCCCAAGTTTCTTCATCGCTGCGTTCCTCTTTGGTTTGTTGCTGACACCTAAATAAAGGTCTTTTTGATTTGAAATAATCATTGCCTATTGTGTTTTACTTTTCTACAATGACAGTTTATTTGTGAGTAGGCAGGTACATTTCACTAATCATAAAGTATAATTAACAAGGGGCACCAACAACAAACAAACTCCTAGTAAATTTAAGCAACAAATACAAATGTTAATAAAGTTGTTTTGCTAAGTTGAGACACAACCCCCCTCCAAAAAAAAAAATCTCCTTAAAATATGTATTCCAAAATAAAAAAGAAAATGAGAACTCATCCAAAAAATATAACAAAGATTCTTTTACGATCTGAGTAAAAATAAACATGTAGTGTAGAAATCCTGAAAACTAATAAAGAACTAAGTTTGGGAGAAGTGCGGGTGAATAGGAGCAGCTCAAACATGTCATTCTTCTTGCATTGTAAAAAAAAAGAAAATGCGCTGCATTAAAGACATTTTAACATTGCAGCGTGACGAATGTGCTGTGTCGATTAGGAAAGGTAGTTTTACCTGACCGAGCGCTTCCGTCACAGAATTTCTTCTGAGCATGCGTAGCACTTTGTCCGTCGGACTACCATACACACGATCGGATTTGGTGTGATCGGACCTTGTTGTCAAAAAATCTATCCAGCAGGAGATAGGACTTTGTCCGTCGGACAATCCGACGTACACTGTCCGATGGTGCATACACACGGTCGGATTTTTCGACAACATTGTCCGATCGGACAGAATCCATGCGAAAATCCGACCGTGTGTATGGGGCTTTAGTCTGTAACATATAGTTGTGAGCTCAAGTTGTTGTGGCTAAGATAAGCGGCCAGTTACAATACAGTAGCAGAGGTATGTTTTGGGTGTTTCCCAGCAAAATGGAAATAGGCAGAAAACTAGGTACTCCCTAATACAAAGGGGGATACTTATAAAGCAGTAAATGTGTCTTTTCTCACACATTCACCAGTTGTGTCACTAATCAGTCACTGTCATTTAAAACACATGCACCTGGAAGATTGCCCTGCAGTGAATGTCAGGTGCATGGTTTTAAAAATAGGCCCTTAGAAGCTCCAATTTATACACAAAGGTAATGGATCATTGACGTATCCTTCTTTTTACTTGCCCTGTTCAAATGGGGCTCAAAGAAGGCTAAAGACTAAACCCGATGGAAAAAATATCTGCTGTTTTATATATAAATATATATTATGAAATTAAAAGTAAAACCGACTTCAAAACATTGCAATTACCTTTAAACAACTCTAGGTTACTGTACAAACAGTCAAATTGCTGAAAAAGATTACCAAGGTCAGTAGGTGAAGCAGAGATTTAAAGGCACAACTGAAAGAGAAAGTGCAGTTACTCATTCCCCTAATTCCATCTGTTAGAGGTTTTAGTAGCATTCACACAGGGGCACATTCACACTTGTGTGTTGAGTTAATGCTTGTATGTTAAAGGGGTTGTAAAGGTAATAATTTTTTCACCTTAATGCATTCTATCCAATGACCCGGCGCTCCGGGGGGTGGGGCCGAGTGATACAGTGAGCGGCTATGGCCGTCAGCTGTATCATGGGAGCGCGCCCGCAAGCACTTCTCACCATGTGAGGGAGCTCGCATGAATGTGAGAAGTCCTTGCGGGGGGGGAGCGGAGACAGCCGTCGAGGGACCCCAGAAGAGCAGGTTCGGGGCCACTCTGTGCAAAAAGAGCTGCACAGTGGAGGTAAGTATAACATGTTTGTTATTTAAAAAAATAAAATAAAATACCTTTGCAACCCCTTTAATGTATATTATGCCATGTGTTCATATGAATTGGCTGGCAAAGGACAGAAAATAACATATTTGCCCTTCTAAAAAGAAACTTTCAGTAAGCAGTTTACATTTCTGAAATATCCACTTGTGTGATATTACATTGCTCCTATTGCACTATGGAGTGGACTCTAAAAGTAGAGCAGGAAACTATAGGAGAAGGAATTGACACAGGCCAAGGAGAGAGTGAGCACAGAGATGTTGTTGTAGCAGATTGTATACATCATTAAGATTGAGTTTTGCATGTTTAATATTTCACTTTTAAAGCATAACTAAAATGGCTGCTCTGACATTTTTTTTTCTTTGCTTTAGTACATGTCCCCCAAGGCAGTGTTCAACCTTTCATGTCACTTGTTTGACAATGCCTTGCCTTTTAGCTGAAAAAATGGGCACCTATTGAATTCAGTGGGGTTTGGATTCAGCTCCCAAACTTTACTCATGCTTGCCAAACCCTACCTAAACAAAACAAACAAATGGCAACCATCCTAACCTATAACTGGCCTTTGCAGCAAGGAGCACATGTAAGGGTGACGCATGTCAAAAAAACACAAAAAAAATTCCCAGCCCACTTACCAGCCAGCCTGCAACAAATTGACCCTGTCTAACAGTTCACATTAAAACCAAGGGGTTTTGTTTTCACACATTTACAAATACACACGTAAGCTACAGTGGCCATGTTGCAGCACCTAAGTCCATTACTCTAGACAGGTGAACCATTAGACAGGGTCAATTCGATTTGTTGCAGGGTGGCTGGTAACTGAGCTGGGACTTATTGTGCATTGTTTTTTACCTGCTTAAACAGAACCTAGTTGTGTTTGGCTTATCAAAAGCAAGCAAACTCTTAGCTAACACACATTTGGATGCTGAAGCATAACCACATTTTAGCTAGTGATTTAGCACTCTGTAAACTGGAACTGATTCATATTTCTCTATGTACATTGTGTGCACATTGTAAGTGTTGTGAGTGGTGATGAGCCAAACATACTTGCTATCTGCAAGCTGTAAAGGCACGAGTGCTAATAAATATAAACCCTTGTGAATCCCTTTTATTGCTGAGCATTTGTGTTTGCACTGAACCTTAAGCTCATCCCTAGTTGTGAGAAAACAATTGGGTAATATGCGGCAGCGTATGTGCTTATTTTTTAATAAGGCTTTTTTGTGCTCTTTTCTAATGTAGCTGGAGTGTCATTGAGCTTGTTAAAGACTACAGGTTAACACATTCATTGTTCTGAAAATGCTGCAGTAAAGTTCATCCATTCTCAGGGCAGGCTTCTGTGCTCATTTGTTTCTAATACTGAGCATTAAATACCTAACAAGGAAATATGTTTGTTATTGTATAGTCCTTATGGCATTTATTTAACTTCTTGTTTTTGTTTATTAAATCCTTCAATGCCATGCTAGATTAAGAAAATTAACCCAATTCTGAGAAATCATTCTAGGGGGGTCGGTGACCGATCAACTAGCCCATTAGGATCTGGCTGGTGCTGAAAAAGAATGATGGAAAGCCTTGTTGTACAATGGATGGACACACCTATGTGAATATGTTTTCTTTGGACAGCAATTTTTCGCTTAAAATATGAATTGCTGAGTGGTCAAGTTGTACAGATTTTTTACAACTACTGTATAGTCAAATCTGTTTAAGATCAGACTCCCAGGTTCAAGTTAAAGCCATGCTGGGTTGTTTGATCCTTACATTGAAGACCATATTTGGATGAATGATGCTGTTCATGCCACTTCCGTAATGAAGCATTTGTTTTGCCAGTAGCTAAATGTTTATGTAGCCTAAGAAAAATTACTGTTTTCCTATAAACTAGTCTGCAAAGAAATATGTATTTAACTGTTTATTCATCATAAATACCTATTCTATCATTTTGGTTTTATTGCAAAACCTTGAAAGCAATGTTTAAACAAAGCATTAATTTCACATTTAATTTTTAATTGAATTTGCAGATAAAATGCATTGGGGAGAGTGTGATGTCCCTAAACTCCTCCAACTTCTCCACATAGCCCTAATGCTATCATAGCCAGTTTACATTATTACAAAAGCACTCCATCATTCTGTCCAGAAAAAAAATAAAAATAGATGTACTCCTTTTTCCTCCTAACCACCGAGGTTATTGGAGTAATATCATAGCCTGCCTTTGTAAATTTATAAGCACTTATCTCTAGCCTCAACAGCAAAGTTATTTTACTGTATAAAAGCACAGGTTCACAAGGTCAAGAGTGATTATGCAAGTCAAAGACTCTGCAATAACCATATTATTTACCATCAGGTCTGTGTTATTTCATACTCTGTAGTAACAGTAGAACTTTAACTCACACACAAACAAACACTACCAATAGCAGTAAAGTTCTGCAGTGATAATACAGTTTTATTATTTGTTTGCTATTTATTTAATACTTTAATACTCAATAAGTGCTGGTTTCAATTTTAACCACTTGATCTCCGGAAGATTTATCCCCTTCATGACCAGGCCACTTTTTGCAATGCAACACAGGGTTAATTTAACTGACAACTGCGTAGTCATGCAATGCTGTACCCAAATAAAAATGATGTCCTTTTTTACCACAAATAGAGCTTTCTTTTGGTGGTATTTGATCACCTCTGTGGTTTTTCTGTCACCTGGACAGAACCAGGGATTGTGAAAATGTAATTAGAATTAAACTTCTCACGCCAGCATCTCTATATGTATGTGTACAAGCTGTATATCCTCCTGCTGCCCTGGATGGTCAACGTGGGTCTGTAAGGGATGTGATGAGACATTCAAGGTGGCCCATATAGAGACACTGGCGTGAGAAGTTTAATTCTAATTACATTTTCACAATCCCTGGTTCTGTCCAGGTGACGTTTTCTATGATATTGGTAAGACATCTGCTGGACATAATATTGTTTATATATTTTCCAAAATGATTACATGTTCTCCATTGTATGTTTATGGTGGAGTACATATTTGCAGTTATACATTGATATGGCTCACATATGTTGTTACCACTGTGTATGCTATGTATCCATTACATTATTATCATATACTATTTATGGTTCTTCATTAATTTTCGGTTTATCGTACTTTTTACTCCAAAAACTCCTGATGAAGCTCTGAAGAGCGAAACATGACGAGTGGTTTAAAGAAGTAATGGTCAAAATTAATTGTTCCAACATTTAAGTATTTGACTGCCATGTATGTTCGTTTCCACGCCTTGCGGAAACGTATTTTAAATTTTCATGTCTTTTGTACATCAATAAAGATACTTTTATGAATATCATTTGTTACCTAGATTTACCTATTTGTCTAACTAACAACTGTTATTACTTCAGACTTTTTTAAAGTCCCGGGGGTTAGTGAACCCCAAGTCCTTCTTTCTTTTTCTCTATAGTGAGTGTAGAGCTTGTATAACAGTGTAAATTTGATTTGCTGTCCTTTCAAAATAACTCATTGCACAGCCGTTAATGTCTTAACCGCTGGGAACAAAAGTGAGTACACCCTAAGTGAAAATGTCCAAATTGGGCCCAAAGTGTCAATATTTTGTGTGGTCACCATTATTTTCCGGCACTGCCTTAACCCTCTTGGGTATGGAGTTCACCAGAGCTTCACAGGTTGCCACTGGAGTCCTCTCCCACTCCTCCATGACGACATCACGTAGTTGGTGGATGTTAGAGACCTTGTGCTCCTCTAACTTCTGTTTGAGGATGCCCCACAGATGCTCAATAGGGTTTAGGTCTGGAGACATGCTTGGCCAGTCCATCACCTATACCCTCAGCTTCTTTATCAAGGCAGTGGTCATCTTGGAGGTGTGTTTGGGGGCATTATCATGTTGGAATACTGCCCTGTGGCCCAGTCTCCGAAAGGAAGGGATCATGCTCTGCTTCAGTATGTCACAGTACATGTTGGCATTCATGGTTCCCTCAATGAACTGTAGCTCCCCAGTGCCGGCAGCACTCATGCAGCCCCAGACCATGACACTCCCTCCACCATGCTTGATTGTAGGCAAGACATACTTGTCTCTGTACTTCTTATGTGGTTGACCCAACACATGCTTGAAACCATCTGAACCAAATAAGTTTATTGTGGTCTCATCAGACCACAGGACTTGGTTCCAGTAATCCATGTCATTAGTCTGCTTGTCCTCAGCAAACTGTGTGCGGGCTTTCTTGTGCATAATCTTTAGAAAAGGCTTCCTTCTGGGACGACAGCCATGCAGACCAATTTGATGCAGTGTGTAGCGTATGGTCTGAGTACTGACAGGCTGACCCCCCCACTCCGTAAACCTTTGTAGCAATGCTGGCAGCACTCATATGTCTATTTCCCAAAGACAACTTCTGGATATGACGCTGAGCATGTGCACTCAACTTCTTTGTTCTACCATGGCGAGGCCTGTTCTGAGAGGAACCTGTCCTGTTAAACCACAGTATGGTCTTGGCAGCTCAGTTTCAGGGTCTTGGCAATCTTCTTATATGCTAGGTCATCTTTATGTAGCGCAATAATAATTTTTTTCAGAACCTTTAGAGAGTTCTTTGCCATGAGGTGCCATGTTGAACTTCCAGTGACCAGTATGAGAGAGTGAGAGCGATAACAGCAAATTTAACACACCTGCTCCCCATTCACACCTGAGACCTTGTAACACTAATGAGTCACATGACCCCGGGGAGGGAAAATGGCTAATTGGGCCCAATTTGGACATTTCCACTTAGAGGTGTACTGACTTTTGTGCCAATGGTTTAGACATCACTGGCTGTGTGTTGAGTTATTTTGAGGGGACAGCTAATTTACACTGTTTTACAAGCTGTACACTCACTACTTTACATTGCAGCAAAGTGTTATTTCTTCATTGTTGTCACATTATAAAATATTTACAAAAATGTCAGGGGTGTACTCACTTTTTTTCAGATACTGTATATATATATATATATATATATATATATATATATATATAAAACAAAAGGAAGGTGGGTATCAGTGCGAAGCTGCAGGAGTGAGAAGCGCAGCGCCATTGTGACAATGGGAGAAGCAAGCGCGGGTTGTCAGTGTATTTCCCCCCGTTCGCCCCATTCTTCTGTCGAGCAGCGCTGGACAGGGACAGAACTGTGCTTGCTGAGATCACATTGGCGGCAGCCAGGGACAAATGAGGAACCAGGACAGGTGCACCATGGGACATGTAGTCCCGGAAGGCTATGGGTTGATTTTAATGCCCAGCATCCCCACCCGGAGAGAAAGAGGGGAGTCAATGCTGGAAGGGAGAGAGACTGGAGTAGTACGCTGTGAGCCAGGGGATAGAGGCTGCGAGCATACCGCCCCCAGAGAGCCAGTTGTGGGTGTTTCGCAACGAACAACCGAGAGTGAGAGGACATCTGTTCAGAGGAAGCGTTGTTGCTATGTCTCTGGGATTGGTGAGAGGCCCCTGCGGCCATTATCTGTGGCTGTTACTAATTGCGGTATTGGTCTTGTGTTGCAGTTTGGGCACTCAGGCTCAAAAAGGTTCACCATCACTGCTCTATAGGATCAGTCATCCAACGGGAGATAATCACTATTCATATAGTTTCCCAAGTCCGGGCAGAAGTCATAGGATATCAAACCTCAGCTCTTACATATAGAGGCATCATCGCAGGTGCCCCTCACAGCCTCATCTGCGGTGTCAGAGTCCCCGGACATGTCTCATCCGGGGACTCTGACACCGCGTATGAGGCTGTCAGATAGTCTGGTCAGATGAGACCAAAATTGAACTCTTTGGATATTATAATACACACCATGTTTGGGGGTCAAATGGCACTGCATATTATGCCAAAAACACCATACCAACAGTGAAGTTTAGAGATGGAAACATCATGGTGTGGGGTTGTTTTTTAGCATACGGTACTGGCAAACTTCATGTCATTGAAGGAAGGTAAAATGGAAAACGATACCAATACATTGGCCCAAAATACATCCCTGGGAATTACAGACCAGTTAGCCTAACATCAATAGTATGTAAACTCTTGGAGGGGATGATAAGGGACTATATACAAGATTTTAGTAATGAGAACGGTATTATTAGCAGAAATCAGCATGGATTCATGAAGAATCTTTCTTGCCAAACCAATCTATTAACCTTTTATGAGGAGGTGAGTTGCTATCTAGATAAAGGAAGGCCTGTAGACATGGTGTATCAGGATTTTGCAAAAGCATTTGACACAGTTCCCCATAAACGTTTACTGTACAAAATAAGGTCCGTTGGCATGGACCATAGGGTGAGTACATGGAGTGAAAACTGGCTACAAGGGCGAGTTCAGATGGTGGTGATAAATGGGGAGTACTTGGAATGGGTGGGTCAGGGGTGGGTAGTGGGGTGCCCCAAAGTTCTGTGCTGGGACTAATCCTGTTTAATTTGTTCATAAACAACCTGGAGGATGGGGTAAACAGTTCAATCTCTGTATCTGCGGACGATACTAGACTAAGCAGGGCAATAACTTCTCCACAGGAAACTGGAAACTTTGCAAAAAGATCTGAACAAATTAATGGGGTGGGCAACTACATGGCAAATGAGGTTCAATGTAGAAAATTTTAAAATAATGCATTTGGGTGGCAAAAATATGAATGCAATCTATACACTGGGGGGAGAACCTCTGGGGGAATCTAGGATTAAAAAGGACCTGGGGGGTCTTAGTAAATGATAGGCTCAGCAATTGCATGTAATGCCAGGCTGCTGCTAACAAAGCAAACAGAATATTGGCATGCATTAAAAAGGGTATTAATTCCAGAGATAAAACGATAATTCTCCCTCTCTACAAGACTCTGTTCTGGCCGCACCTAGAGTATGCTGTCCAGTTCTGGGCACCAGTCCTCAGGAAGGATGCACTGGAAATGGAGCAAGTACACAGAAGGGCAACAAAGCTAATAAAGGGTCTGGAGGATATTAGTTATGAGGAAAGGTTGCGAGCACTGAACTTATTCTCTCTGGAGAAGAGACACTTGAGAGGGGATATGATTTCAATTTATAAATACCATACTGGTGACCCCACAATAGGAAAAAAAAAACAATAAGATAAAAAAAAAAAAAGAGATTTTTTACTTTTTGTTATAAAAAAAATCTAATAAACTCGGGTCATTTGGGGGGGGTTTGAACTGTCCTGGCATTTTATGCACAACATTTAGAAGCCTATGTCACACGTCACCCACTCTTCTAACCACTTGAAGACAAAGCCCTTTCTGACACTTTTTGTTTACATGAAAACATATTTTTTTTTTGCAAGAAAATTACGTTGAACCCCCAAACACTATATATATTGTTAAAGCAAAGGCCCTACAGATTAAAATGGTGGGTGTTGCATTTTTTTTTTTCCCACACAGTATTTGCGCAGCGATTTTTCAAACGCATTTTTTGTGGAAAAAATACACTTTTTTTTATTTTAATGCACTAAAACACACTATATTGCTCAAATTTTTGATGAAATAAAAAATATGATCTTAGGCCGAGTACATGGATACCAAACACGACATGCTTTAAAATTGCGCACAAACACGCAGTGGCGACAAACTACATACATTTTTAAAAGCCTTTAAAAGCCTTTACATGATACCACATTAGATTCACGGAGGAGGTCTACTGCTAAAATTACTGCCCTCGATCTGACCTTCGCGGTGATACCTCACATGCATGCTGCAATTGCTGTTTACATATGACGCCAGACCAACGCTTGTGTACGCCTTTGCGCAAGAGAAGGGGGGGCAGGGGTGCTTTTTTTTTTTTTTTTTTAGTTTTTTTTTTTTTTTATTTAGCTTTTTTATTCTATTTTTAAACTGTTCCTTCCATTTTTTTTCTTTGTTATGATTTTTATTGTTATCTCAGGGAATGTAAATATCCCCTATGATAGCAATAGGCAGTGACAGGTACTCTTTTTTTGAAAAAATTGGGGTCTATTAGACCCTAGATCTTTCCTCTGCCCTCAAAGCATCTGACCACACCAAGATTGGTGTGATAAAATGCTTTCCCAATTTCCCAATGGCGCGGTTTATATCCGGGAGGGGGGACATTCCCTCCTACTGCTTGTAAAAGCAGTCTAGAGGCTAATTACCCGCTAGAATTGCTTTTACATGAAAGCCGATCACTGGCTGAAAAGAATGATACCAAGATGATACCTAAACCTGCAGGCATCATTCTGGTATAACCATTCAAAGTCCAGCAACATACTGGACATATATTGTAATCTTTTTTTTTTTTCATGCAGCCTCTTGGCTGAACGAAAAAAAAGAGATTGATTGGTGGGTATGCCCACCATTAGAATACCTCCCTTCATCCACCCACTTCTAATGATGGGCATACATGCACCATTTATATATGCCGATGCATGGGGGCATCCTCCCGCAAAAGTTATGCCGTGTACACACGGTCGGAATTTCGACCGTATGTACGTGGCATTAGGAGCCAATCGCTCCTCCCCGCCCCCTGCTGCCCCCATGCTTCGGCATATATGCTCTTTTTTTTAACTGTGGTGGTGAAATCACCTCCTACAGCGTTGGAGTCGCGGCTTTATGTATCGTGGGAGCAAACGCTGTTGCTGTCAAGATAAATAAATCCGCGCTGCAACTGAATGGCGCACCTGAAAACAAAAAAATGCTTAACACTAAAACACAGTAAACAAAATTACATACCTGAAAAGCAAGCATGATAAAACATGATAAAACATAATAAAACATTGCAGAATAGAATGGAGTAAAAAAAGAGCAACAATAGAGAGAGAGAGAGAACAATAAAACGACAACTATTTTTGTTTTTTTTATTTTTTTGAGATTCACAGGTAAAAAAAGCTCCTGACTGTTAGCGACTGAATCAAAACGCTACCACAAAAAAAAAATTAGCGATCGCAGGGATCAGGCCTGACTCTGCGAACACTGCAGTTATGTGTGCTTAGTGTTTTGTAAGTGACAGTGATCGATCGATACTGCACTTGGGTGGGCTGGGCTGGGCGGAGGGGGAAAAACGCAGGTGCTAGCAGGTATCTGGGCTGATCCCGCTAACAATGCGTTTTTTTGGAACCCTAAACTGCTGGGACGCTAGTATAGATCTGATCAGATCAGATATTGATCTGTTCAGATACTATACCACTAAGGGAGGTGTATGCTTTGCGCGTGGGTGTTTGCGGTACTGGCACTAACCTGGGGCGACGCAGACCTTATTTGACCCTAAAACCTAATTGATATCACCCGCCGGGCGATCAGGGGGTTAAACCGTTATTGGGTAATAAATGGCGGGTGCCCTGACAGTATAAAAAACAAGCTAACTAACCAGCGTCACCCGTAACAGTAATACAAAAAAAAAACTGGTTACCTAGCGACACTAATGCAGGGATCAGAAAAACGATCGCTTAGTGACACTGGCAAAAGGGGGTGAAAGGGTTAACTAGGGGCAATCAGGGGGTTAAACCTTTATTAGGTAATATATGGGGGTACCTGACGCTATATAAAAACCTGACGGGGAACCTAAATAACGAAATAACTAACTGGCTAACCAGCGTCACCAGTGACATTTTATACGGTGATCACTGGTGAAAGGGTTAACTCTAGGGGCAATCAGGGGGTTAAAACCTTTATTTAGGTTGTAATATGGGGGTACCTGACCTATAAACCTATTTATGAACCTATATAAACATGGCGGTTAACCTAAAAAAAAACTGGTTACCTAGCGACACTAATGCAGCGATCAGAAAAACGATCGCTTAGTGACACTGGCAAAAGGGGGTGAAAGGGTTAACTAGGGGCAATCAGGGGGTTAAACCTTTATTAGGTAATATATGGGGGTACCTGACGCTATATAAAAACCTGACGGGGAACCTAAATAACGAAATAACTAACTGGCTAACCAGCGTCACCAGTGACAGTTATACGGTGATTACTGGTGAAAGGGTTAACTCTAGGGGCAATCAGGGGGTTAAAACCTTTATTTAGGTTGTAATATGGGGGTACCTGACCTATAAAACTATTTATGAACCTATATAAAACATGGCGGTTAAAATAAAAAAAAAATGGTTACCTAGCGACACAATGCAGCGATCAGAAAAACGATCGCTTAGTGACACTGGCAAAAGGGGGTGAAGGGGTTAACTAGGGGCAATCAGGGGGTTAAACCTTTATTAGGGGGGGGTAGGGGGCTACCTAGGACCTAAAACTAACTGCCCTGACAGTTATTACAGTCACACTGACACTAAATGCAGTGATCAGTAAATAAATGATCACTGCAATTAGTGACACTGTGACTGGGGGGGGGAGGGGGTGATCTGGGGGGTGATCAGGGGGTGACAGGGGGGGTGTTTTGTGTGCCTAACTGTACTGGTGTCAGTGTAGTGTTGTGCACTAACCTTAACATGTTCGCCGCTCGGCGTCTCCGGTCACATAGACCGGCGCACCGAGCGTGACATCACTTCCGCCTTCCTGTCTATACAATAGACAGGAAGGGGAAGCTTTTCATTCGCCAGGAGCGATCGCGAGGGGGTGGCCAGAAACCACTGGCCGTCCCCTCGTCCCGGATCGCTCCTGAAGCGATGCCGACCGTCCCCGCCGGCGGAGGGGGGTCGATCGGACCCCCCAACCGCCTAAAGAATGGCACGTACAGGTACGTGGTTCTGCCTGTACGTGCCATTCTGCCGACGTATATCTACATGGGGCGGTCGGCAAGTGGTTAATGTCATAAAACAGGTTTGGGGACCCGGGTCCTGCCCCAGGGGACATATATCAATGCAAAAAGAACTTTTAAAAACTAACGTTTTTTCGGGAGCAGTCATTTTAATGATGCATAAAGTGAAAAAAAAAAGTAACATTTTTCCTTTAAATATGGTACCTGGGGGGTGTCTAAAGTATGCCTGTGAAGTGGCATGTGTTTCCCGTGTTTAGAACTGTCCTTGCACAAAATGTCATTTGTAAAGGAAAAAAAGAAGCCATTTAAAACCACTTGCGGCTTTAGGTTTGTTCTTAAGTAGAATCTGAACAGGTACATTATGAAGTGTAGCTCCATCCCAAAAAAATCTATTTTTAAGCTTTTTGGAGAACATAGGGAGGGGTTATCACCCCTGTAACATTTGCTGTCTTTGCACATCTGTTCAGAACATGTCACCTCACTTTCCGTCCCAATGACAAATGTTTTTGGAAAAAGTGGGGTTTTAATTGAAACAAGGATTGGTGATAAAGTATCAGTAGAGAGGAGATACCTTTTTCCCAAATTAAATCTAACAGGATAGAATTTCCCTTCCTAGGGGTAGATTTCCTCTCACTTCCTGTTTTCTCTTTCCATTTGCAAGTAGGAGTCGTTTGTAAGTTGGATGTATGAAAGTAGGGGCCTGGCGTATATACTCTGCAGAAATTTGCCCTATTAGATGTTGGTGTAGCCACAAGACTGGTGGGCACAGGAATGGGCCCTGCTGTGAGTTAATAGATCAAGATTTGTAATTGCATGCACCTGTTGAACAGGGCAGAAAAATTGGGGGGTGGTGGTGGTGGTGGTGGACGGTGTTGCCACAAGACTGTAAGCTCTCACAGTTACTCTTGGTGGGCGCAGGAATGGGCCCTGCTGTGAGTTATTAGATCAAGATTTGTAATTGCAAGCACCTGATGAACAGGGCAGAAAAATTGGGCCTTTGGCGGTGGTGGTGGACGGTGTTGCCACAAGACTGTAGGCCCTCATAGTTACTCTTGGTGGGCGCAGGAATGGGCCCTGCTGTGAACTATTAGATCAAGATTTGTAATTACCCGCCCCTGTTAAACAGGGGCTGAAAAATTGTGCCTTAGGCACTGGTGCTGGTGCCACAACACTGCAACCCCTCACAGATACTGTACTTGGAGCACAGCAGTCACACGTGTTGCGAAGCATTTTTTTAAAAAATTGTAAGTACACGCCCCTGTTAAACAGGGGCTGAAAAATTGTGCCTTAGGCACTGGTGCTGGTGCCACAACACTGCAACCCCTCACAGATACTGTACTTGGAGCACAGTGTTGCGAAGCATTTTTTTATAAAAAAATTGTATGTACACGCCCCTGTTAAACAGGGGCTGAAAAATTGTGCCTTAGGCACTGGTGTGGTGCCACAACACTGCAACCCCTCACAGATACTGTACTTGGAGCACAGCAGTCACACGTGTTGCGAAGCATTTTTTTAAAAAATTGTAAGTACACGCCCCTGTTAAACAGGGGCTGAAAAAATTGTGCCTTAGGCACTGGTGCTGGTGCCACAACACTGCAACCCCTCACAGATACTGTACTTGGAGCACAGTGTTGCGAAGCATTTTTTTATAAAAATTGTATGTACACGCCCCTGTTAAACAGGGGCTGAAAAATTGTGCCTTAGGCACTGGTGTGGTGGCATGGATCATTGAGGAGGAGGAAGAGGATAGTCAGTGAACATAAGAGGACAGTCACTCAGCATCAGCATAGGCAGTCTTGAAGGGATGTGATGTGACATTAAAAATTATTCGGTTATATCCGCCTCAGGTGCCTGGTAGCTGGTGGTGATCCAAGACTGATTCATTTTGATGAAGGTCAGTCGATCAACCGAGGCGGTGGACAGGCGCACCCTATGATCAGTCACAAATCCTCCAGCAGCACTGAATGTGCGTTCGGACAGAACGCTGGAGGCAGGACAGGCCAGTAGCTCAATTGCATACTGTGCAAGCTCTGGCCAGTGATCCATCCTCAGGACCCAGTAAGCCAGAGGATTTTCGGTGGGAAAGGTGTCCAAGTCTGACCTTGCCCCAAGGTATTCCTGCACCATGTATATCAGACGCTGGCGATGGTTGCTGGAACCGATCATACCTTGGGGCTGCGGACTAAAAAATTGTCTGAACGCATCGGTCAGACGTCCACCTTCCCCACCGCTCCTTCTGCCACTGACCGAAGCCTCAGCAACTCGTCGCCCAGGACCAGGAGTTTGTAGCCTCCCAGTTTCTGGGAACGCGTTGCACAGACCTTTCTGCAAGGCCTCCCTGAGATGTCTCATCCTCTGCTCCCTCTGCGACGGCAAGATAAGGTCCGCAACCTTACCCTTGTACCGCGGATCAAGGAGAGTGGCCAGCCAGTAATGGTCCCTCTCCTTGATCCGAAGAACACGAGGATCCTTCCGCAGGCTTTGCAGGATCAGGGAGGCCATGCAGCGTAGGTTAGCTGAGGCATTCGGTCCGGAGTCTTCTGGGTCACTGAGGATGACATGATCGCCAGCCACCTCCTCCCAGCCACGTACAAGTCCACTGGTTTGTTGGGACTGTACATCATCCCTAAAAGACTGCTGCTGCTGATGCTGAGTGCCAGGCTCCACCTCCATGCTCACACAATCCTCCTCCTCCTCCTCCTCCTCCTCCTCCTCATCCTCTTCCTGTGTGATGGGTGGGACAGGAGGAACACTGTCCGGATAAAGGGGGCCTTGAGAGGCAAGGAAGTCCTCCTCTTCCTGCCTCTGTTCTGCCTCAAGTGCCCTGTCCATTATCCCACGCAGCGTATGCTCCAACAGGTGGACAAGAGGGACAGTGTCACTGATGCATGCACTGTCACTGCTCACCATCCTCGTGGCCTCCTCAAATGGTGAGAGGACAGTGCATGCATCCCTGATCATGCTCCACTGACGTGGGGAAAAAAAACCAAGCTCCCCTGACCCTGTCCTGGTGCCGTAGTCGCAAAGGTACTCATTGATGGCCCTCTGCTGCGTGTGCAGTCGCTGAAGCATGGCCAACGTTGAGTTCCACCTGGTGGGCATGTCACATATTAGGCGGTTCTTGGGCAGGTTCAGCTCCTTTTGCAGCTCAGTCAGCCGAGCACTGGCATTATAAGATCGGCGGAAATGCACACAGACTTTCCTGGCCTGCCTCAGGACATCCTGTAAGCCTGGGAACCTGCCCAAGAACCGCTGCACCACCAGGTTGAGGACGTGAGCCATGCAGGGCACATGGGTGAGCTGCCCCTGTCGCAGGGCGGAGAGGAGGTTGGTGCCATTGTCAGAAACGACCATTCCTGGCTTAAGCTGACGTGGCGTCAACCACCTCTCGGCCTGCCCCTGCAGAGCTGCCAGAACCTCTGGCCCAGTGTGGCTCCTGTCCCCCAAACACACCAGCGCAAGCACGGCATGGCATCTTTTTGCCTGCGTACTTGCGTAGCCCCTTGTACGCCTACGGAGCACCGCTGGTTCCAAGGACAGAGCACTGGAGGAAGAAGAAGAGGAGGGGTGGAGGAGAGAGGTGTGTCACAACCAGTAGCAGTAGTAGCGTTTTGGAGGCGTGGTGGCGGAACAACCTCCAACACTACTGCACCTTGTCCTGCATTCCTCCCAGCTGCCAATAGAGTGACCCAATGGGCCGTGAAAGAAAGGTACCGTCCCTGTCCATGCCTGCTGGACCATGAGTCAGCGGTAATATGCACCTTACCGCTGACCGCCCTGTCCAGCGAGGCATGGACATTGCCCTCCACATGCCGGTAGAGAGACGGAATCGCCTTCCGTGAGAAAAAGTGGCGTTTGGGAACCTGCCACTGAGGAACCGCACATTGAACAAACTCACGGAAGGGGGCCGAGTCTACCAACTGAAAAGGCAGCAGTTGAAGTGCTAGCAATTTAGCCAGGCTAGCATTCAACCGCTGGGCATGTGGATGGCTGGGAGTGTACTTCTTTCTACGGTCCAGCAGCTGGGGCAGGGAAATTTGCCTGCTGCAATCGGACGTCGGTGTACTGCAAGTACTTGGTTGTGACACACCTAATTCTACACCTTCAGTCCTCTCAGAGCAGCTTTCAGAGAGGACTGAAGGTGTAGTGGGGATGGAGATCCCAGCTGAGGAGGAGCAAGGAGAGGTCCGCTTAGTTCTTTGGTGTGGGTCTTTTATGTGTGCCTGCCAACGAGCTGCATGGCAGGTCGCCATATGTCTGGTCATGCTTGTGGTGCCCAAGCGGCTGATGTTTTGGCCACGCGAGATACGCTTGAGACAAATATTGCAAATAGCAGTGGTGCGATCTGCTGCACTCGTCTCAAAAAAGGCCCACACCAAAGAACTTTTCTGATAACGTGCAGAGGCAGCGCCCTGCACAGGCGGAGCTCTGCGGTGTTGTACAGTTGCTGTGCTGGCCTCTACCAGGCCTCCAGGGGGCACCCTGCCTCGTTGGACATGTGACGCCGCATCCTCCTCATCCTCGTCCTCCTCCTCATCCTCTCTCCCTTCAGGCACCCACGTGGAGTCAGTGACCTCATCATCCCCTCCTCTTCACCACTAGAGCAAACCTGGCAGTAAGCTGCAGCTGGTGGAACAGTACTGCCAGATTCCTCAAGCTGGGTATCATCATCCGAGCCTTCGAATCGTTGGGCATCCTCCTGGAGCATGTACCCAACACTGTGCTCAAAGAGTTCGGGGGACTCCTCAGGAGGACATGGTGGGTTTTGCGGAAGGGAGTTTAACAACACACTAGAAGTCCTATGGGTGCTTCTGCAAAGAAAATAGAAGTCCACTCTGTGTGATGCCACTAACACACTAGAAGTCCTATGGGTGCTTCTGCAAAGAAAATAGAGGAGCTCTGTGTGATGCCACACTAACACACTAGAAGTCCTGTGGGTGCTTCTGAGAAGAAAATTATAGGAGCTCTGTGTGATGCCACTAACACACTAGAAGTCCTATGGGTGCTTCTGCAAAGAAAATAGAGGAGCTGTGTGATGCCACTAACACACTTCAAGTCCTATAGGTGCTTCTGGGAACAAAATATATGATCTCTGTGTGATGGGACTAACACACTTCAAGTCCTATAGGTGCCTCTGGGAAGAAAATATAGGTCTGTGTGATGGGACTAACACACTTCAAGTCCTATAGGTGCTTCTGGGAACAAAATATATGATCTCTGTGTATTGGACTAACACACTTCAAGTCCTATAGGTGCTTCTGGATCAAAATATATGATCTCTGTGTGATGGGACTAACACACTTCAAGTCCTATAGGTGCTTCTGGGAACAAAATATATGATCTCTGTGTGATGGGACTAACACACTTCAAGTCCTATAGGTGCCTCTGGGAAGAAAATATAGGTCTGTGTGATGGGACTAACACACTTCAAGTCCTATAGGTGCTTCTGGGAACAAAATATATGATCTCTGTGTGATTGGACTAACACACTTCAAGTCCTATAGGTGCTTCTGGGAAGAAAATATATGATCTCTGTGTGATGGGACTAACACACTTCAAGTCCTATAGGTGCTTCTGGGAACAAAATATATGATCTCTGTGTGATGGGACTAACACACTTCAAGTCCTATAGGTGCTTCTGGGAACAAAATATATGATCTCTGTGTGATTGGACTAACACACTTCAAGTCCTATAGGTGCTTCTGGGAAGAAAATATATGATCTCTGTGTGATGGGGACTAACACACTTCAAGTCCTATAGGTGCTTCTGGGAAGAAAATATATGATCTCTGTGTGATGGGACTAACACACTTCAAGTCCTATAGGTGCTTCTGGGAAGAAAATATATGATCTCTGTGTGATGGGACTAACACACTTCAAGTCCTATAGGTGCTTCTGGGAACAAAATATAAGATCTCTGTGTGATTGGACTAACACACTTCAAGTCCTATAGGTGCCTCTGGGAAGAAAATATATGATCTCTGTGTGATGGGACTAACACACTTCAAGTCCTATAGGTGCTTCTGGGAACAAAATATATGATCTCTGTGTGATTGGACTAACACACTTCAAGTCCTATAGGTGTTTCTGGGAAGAAAATATATGATCTCTGTGTGATGGGACTAACACACTTCAAGTCCTATAGGTGCTTCTGGGAAGAAAATATATGATCTCTGTGTGATGGGAGTTTAACAAGACTCGTGGCCACTCATTAATATTAGAAGAAAAGAGGTTTAACCTTAAACTACGTAGAGGGTTCTTTACTGTGAGAGTGGCAAGGATGTGGAATTCCCTTCCACAGGTGGTGGTCTCAGCCGGGGGCATCGATAGTTTCAAGAAACTATTAGATAAGCACCTGAACGACCGCAACATACAGGGATATACAATGTAATACTGACATATAATCACACACATAGGTTGTACTTGATGGACTTGTGTCTTTTTTCAACCTCACCTACTATGTAACTATGTAACTATATATGTAACATCCTTGATAAAAATCTGCTTCCATCTACCAGGATGATGAAGATGAAATGAGGGTGGACATTTCAGCAAGACAATGATTTCAAACACAAAGCCAAGGAAACTCTTGATTGGTTTCAAAGAAAGAAAATAAAGCTGTTAGAATGGCTCAGCCAATCACCTGACTTGAATCCAATAGAAAATCTATGGAAAGAACTAAAGATCAGAGTTCATAGAAGAGGCCCACTGAACCTTCAAGATTTGAAAACTGTGAATAAGAATGGGCCAAAATCACACCTGAGCAATGCAGGCGACTTATTTCTCCATATAGGAAGCTTCTTGAAGCTGTCATTACCAACAAAGTATTTTGTACAAAGTATTAAATAAATTTCAGTTAGCGTGTTCAATACTTTTTCCATGTGTCATTCCATTTTATTACACATAACTTAATTTCTGAATTTTTTTGTTTTGGGTTCTTTGTATGTATGGATTGCATGGGTTGCTACCGACATGTGGTGAAAATTTCAATAGCACCTTTAGAAGTATATTTACCTAGAGAAATGGTGACGTGTTCAATGCTTATTTTACTATATATATATATATATATATATATATATATATATATATATATACCATATTTATCTGCATATAACACGCACCCCCAATTCTGGAGGGAATTTTAAGGAAAAAAACTTAAATTTAAATGCCCGTCAATGCAGCCTTATCAGTGTTCATCTGCAGCCTTGTCCATCATTTCACCCTTGCCCAGTGTCCATCTGCAGCCTTGCCCAGTGTCTTTGCAGCATTGCCCAGTGTCTTTGCAGCCTTGCCCAGTCTCTTTGCAGCATTGCCCAGCCTCATTGCAGGCTGATTATTTAAAATTGGCGCCGATCTCCGCTGACTGTGAGCGGAGAGGAGCAAGCGCCGCCGACATACACAAAGCCGAGTGTACTCGGCTAGGCTCGGCTCCTCTCGGCTCCTCTCACCATGACTGTGAGTGGAGCCGAGCCTAGCCGAGTACACTTGGCTATGTGTATATCGGCAGCGTTCGCCCCGCTCCACTCACAATCAGCGGAGACCGGCGGGGATTGGCGTATAACATGCACCCACGATTTTCCCCTGATTTTAAGGGAAATAAATGCGTGTTATACACCGATAAATATGGTGTGTGTATATATATATATATATATATATATATATATATATATATATATATATATATATATATATATATCTATATATATATGTTTTAATATATATATATATAGTTCTTCTGAGTATTTAGTTGCTTGTCTGGTGTTTTTCTTTGTAGCTAAAATTAGTGTTAACTAATCCAAAAATATATGAATCTTTGTTTTTTATTATTATAATATTATAAATATTTTCACCACCTTTTTATAGCTTGGTAAATATAGAAGATATATAGCCTTGGCCCCATTTGCAAAAGCAATTTTCTCGGTAGAGGTTTTTATACAATCCATTTTTATTTTTATTTTTTTAAATAAAGAAAAAACCTTCCACTGCTATATACTTCCATTGTCTATTTCTTATTTTGCATAGCTTTTTAGATTTTTAAATTGTTGTTTACATATACAGTAGTTCATATATTTTTTCTCTTTATGTAAGTTTATAAAATGATGTACTTAATTTTGTATTTAAATGCTTTTCAGAACACTTTTCAAATTAACATTTCATCTATTATATATTTGTGCAATTATCCTTCAACTATCTTTAGCTTATCTATTACCACCTTCACCCACATTACCACTTCAGCCCCAGAATTTACCCCCTTCTTGACCAGGCCATTTTTTGCGATACGGCACTGCGTCGATTTAACTGACAATTGCGCGGTCAATCGACATTGTACCCAAACAAAATTGATGTCCTTTTTTCCCCACAAATAAAGCTTTCTTTTGGTGGTATGCGATCTCCTCTGAAGTTCTTATTTTTTGTGCTATAAACAAAAAAAGAGCGACAATTTTGGAAAAAAAAACACAATATTTTGTACCTTTTGCTATAGTAAATATCCCAATTTTTCTCAGTTTAGGCCGATATGTATTCTTCTACATATGTTTGGTAAGAAAAATCATAATATGCGTATATTGATTTGTTTGCGCAAAAGTTATAGTGTCTACAAAATAGGGGATAGATTTATGTCATTTTTATTATTATAATTTTTTTTGTAGTATAGGCGGTGATCATCGATTTTTATCGTGACTGCAACATTGCGGCGGACAGATTGGACACTTTTGACACTTTTTTGGGACCAGTGACATTTATACAGCGATCAGAGCTTAAAATAGCCATTGATTACTGTATAAATGTCATTGACAGGGAAGGGGTTAACACTAGGGGGCGGTCAAGGGGTTAACTGTGTTCCCTAGGTGTGTTCTAACTGTGGAGGGATGGAACTGACTAGGGGAGGAGACCGATCTGTGTTCCTACTTAGTAGAAGGACACAATCTGTCTCTGCTCCCCTAAGAGAACTGGGATTTCTGTGTTTACATACACAGATCCTGGTTCTCACTCTGTCACGAGCGATCGCGGTTGTCCAGCGGTCATCACGCCTGCCGGGCCCACGCATCGACTCCGGGGACACGCTGTGGGCGTGCATGTGCCTGCTAAAGCATCTTAAAGAGCCGATGTAAAGCTATGATGGCTCACGCAGGGGAGCCAACCTGCCGCAGTATAACTGCGGCGGCTGGTCCGGGAGCTTTTAAAGAGCATAGTAAAATTAAGACATTTAATGGTGCAGGGGGGATTTTACCAATTTTTGGTTTGAATAATAAGGACACATGCTCCCCCACCAAGTCATCAAGTTGATTTACTAAAAGCGATTCACAAGCTCATGGGTGTGAAATGTATATCCTCAATTAACATTCTCACTGTCAGTGTGAGTTTGTCAGTAATTCAGCCTCTATTGGTTCAGTTTTTAGAAAAGCTGTACTAAATATAAAAATACAGGCCAATGAAATAAAACAAATTAAAAAGTGTTATTGAAATGATGTGCTGTAAACAAAAAAAAACTTTATCTGCTTTTAAATGGACACTAATAAGTGTTAGTTCTGTTTTAATAAAAGGTTAATCCTGCTTTTCATGTTCTAAAGTGCTAAAAAAACTACTGCTGAAAAAGTTCACTTACCTTGTAAATAGAGGGAATTGTGTTTATGCTGAATACTAATACACCTATGTGCAAGAAATATTTATTTTTCCTGCACATGATTGGATTACTGAACTGAACACGGCTTACCAAACTGAACATACATTTTGCATAGTGGACAGTCTCTACTTCTTTAATAGATTGACTTAAGGAGTAGATTATATTCACTTAGTAAAGCAAATGTCCACTGATCCTTATACAACTGGAATTAATTTCAATTGTCCAGTTTCCATTTTTTTTCTTTGCACATGATTCGGTTTTATAAGGTAAACATAGCTTCACCTTATGAAATAGTTTAAATACCCACGCTATGGTGACATATAAATTAAATAATAAATGTAAGTTAAGATGAAGAGCTGCTGCTATCGTATAAGGTAAAAAAAACAAAACAGGTAATACAAAATATTAACCACTTGCCTACCAGGCACGAACACCTCCTTCCTGACCAAGCCATTTTTCAGCTTTCAGCGCTGTCGCATTTTGAATGACAATTGCGCAGTCATGCAACGCTGTACCCAAATAAAATTTTTATATTTTTTTCCCCACAGATAGAGCTTTATTTTGGTGGTATTTGATCACCACTGCGGTTTTTATTTCTTGCGCTATAAACAAAAGAAGAGGGACAAGTTTGAAAAAACATAATATTTTTTACTTTTTATTATAATAACCATCCATTATTTTTTTTTTAAACAAATTTTTTCCTCAGTTTAGGCCGATATTTATTCTTCTACATATTTTTGGTAAAAAAGCGGATATTGATTGGTTTGCGCAAAAGTTATAGCGTCTACAAAATAGGGGATAGATTTATAGCATTTTTATTATTATTTTTTTTTTACTAGTAATGTCGGCGATCTGCGATTTTTATCAAGACTGCGACATTGCGGCAGACATATCGGACACTTTTGACACATTTTTGGGACCATTCACATTTATACAGCGATCCGTGCTATAAAAATGCATTGATTACTGTATAAATGTGACTGGCAGGGAAGGGGTTAACACTAGGGGGCGCTGCAGGGGTTAATATGTTCCCTATGTTAGTGATTCTAACTGTGGGGGGAGGGGACTGACTGGGGGAGGGGACCGATCGGTGTCCCTATGTACAAGGGACACACCATCGGTCTCCTCTCCAGTGACAGGACGTGGATCTGTGTGTTTACATACACAGATCCACGTCCTGCTCAGTTACTTGGCAATCGCGGGTGCCCGGTGGACATCGCGGCCGCCGGGCATGCGCATCGGGTCCCCAGCGACGCGGCAGGCACGCGCGCGCGCCTCCCGTGGCCCGTGCGCGCCCCCTAGTGGCCAAAATGTTAGCGCCATCATATGACGGCAGCCCGCCACAAGACCTGCACCGCTCCGCCGTCAATTGACAGTGGGCGGTCGGCTACAGGTTAAACATAGTGCTGCTCGTATACATCACATAACTATACATAAAGTGCTTGTGCAATTAACATAGTAGTGCAATCGTGGGTGAAAAGTTCATCCATATACATAAAGTGTCAAGCTTGTTCAATTCCTGCTTGTGAGGATTCCAGTGTCACTCTGTGCTCCCTCTCCTGGGTCCCCCCTCAATAGCAGTAAGCTTTAAAAACACATGATCTTTATCCTGCTTCAATGGCTCAGATGTGTCCTTCCTCCTTCCTGCTCCTCTATGGATCAGGCTTCCATTGAAAGGTATGGGTGTGTAATATACCAATGAAGAGAGAGATGTATAAAGTAATATTACTTGGGTTTATTGAAAAATCTAAAACAGATGCACTTACATCAAAGAAAGTGTTGCAGTTGATTTTATCACTTCCTGGTGGCCGTACCACTTCTGGCAGAAGTAGGAAGTGATAAAATCAACTACAACACTATGTGAGAGGAGTAGGAGGTTCGGGTGTAGTGGGTGGGTTTTAACATATAAATGACAGCCAGTCACCAGCGCCCCCTAGCTTCTGAAGACGCCCAGTGGGAGGGGCAAAATGCGTCAAGCAGGGACGAACTAAACGAGACCTAGAAAACAAAAAGAGACCCTCTGGTGGGACTTTGTAGGGCAATGACTCCAAACAGGCATATACAAATTGAATAAGTAAACATGTAATTTTAATAATACAAAATATAAAATGGGACATAGGATTAACTATGTCAAGCAAATTGCAAGTATTTAAAATACATGAAAATGTGTAACATATAAATCATAAGATAACAACCACTATTGTGAATCACTCTTGTACTAATGAACAGAGAGATACCCAACACCTTTCAAGGTCATGAGTTAATCCTCTTTATCAGGGGCAAGTGGTAGAGGTATCTATGGTATCTACAATTTATAAAACAAAAGAAAAAGCAATAAGTAAAAAGGTATATGTATGCATATGATTGTACAGAAGTAAATATGTAGGCAAACAGTCATTTCATTGAGTAAAGACAGTATCTACTAACCATGTAGAAGCTGGTATCTTGCTATGTCACATCAAGAATCAAGGAGAGAATCAAGAATAAAAGCAAGGAGAGATGGCTCTGCTGACCCTGGAATGTCCAAAAGGATTGGAGGTAAGGGCGGCCACCCCACTGATGACCAAAAGGGAGGCAAAGGAGGAAGACCCGACCCACCAGAGAACCCACACCAAAAAGGGGTCAAAAAATGTGGATCTGACAATAAACATAAAATAATGAGTATGTTAGTATAAATGTATATGTAGAAATAACCCTATCAATGAGTATACCAAAGTATAGTCATTCGACTAGGTCCCAAACCCACCTCAATAAGTAGGCCCACAGAAATACCTTCCAAAAGAGGGGAAGCAGCGGCCAGAATGAAAGTCTTTATGCTGGTACGACTTAGCTACAAATAATAAAAGCAATCGAGAATTGGTATATGACAAGATAGACTCCTGGGGTTGGGGATGAAAAAAGGGGAGGAGGGAAAAAATGGAATAGTGCATATCTGCTCACTTGAAAGGGGTGTAAAAGATTACACCCAAACCGGTGTCCACTTGGGTGGAAGCATGGACAGTGGCATTTACATGCGCAGGTTTTGGGATGTACCTAGTGAGGACAGTAAATGATTATCATGAGTAAGCATCTGCTATACACATGGTCCATACAAAAGTGCATGCATAAAGACATGGTCCATACAAACATACACAAGACAGCTAAAGAAGTCAATTGTGAAATCAAATACAATAAAATACAAGTACACAGAATTATACTTGATCCAAATGGAATGGACAAAATGTACCCTCTAATAAATCCCAGCATGAAACAATGTAAGTAGATAACAGCATACTGATTACCTGCAGTGTGAATGTCCAAAACTCTGGGGAGGCTTGCTCCAAACAGACAGCAGGAATGTCAGTAAACCTGCCACTGTTTAAATGATATGGGTGTGGAGGGGGAGGAGAAAGGAAAGGAAGGGCACATCGGGAGATGGGGTATCTGATTGGTGTGGGTATACAATGGAGGTGGGTGCCACCCCCCCCCCAAGCGAGCGGCACATGGCGCTGCCTCAGGAGCATGGGGGTGTGGTCATGGTAGATGGTAAAGGAGACACAGATAACACGAGGCGATCCGTCACCGACCAACAAAGGTGGAAGCCACGCGTCGTGTCAGGGGACCAGCGTCACCTGCCCACCAGCGCAGAATGGTGCCATGACGAATGGAAAAGGCTGGCGTGATGTGATGGTCATCCGACAGCCTTTGTGCCCTGGATGACAATAGATTGAAAGACTCTGGACGGCTGCACTCCAAAATAAATTTCAATGCCTTTTATTTGTGAAACAAAATCACACAAATGTGGGTCACAGCAAAGCAAAAATAGCTAACGCGTTTCACACTACCAGGAGTGCTTACTCATAGCTAGCCTTTGTGCGCTGGATGGGAAGCCAAGGAGCCCAGATCCATCTAGAAGACAGAAATCAGAAGACAGGCATAGTAACAAGACCTAGTGATGGCTGCGAGCATGCGAATGTGGCTTTTTTTACTTATATGCCTTTTCTTTGATGTAAGTGCATCTGTTTTTGATTTTTCAATAAACCCAATCAATATTATGCTATACATCTCTCTCTTCATTGGTATATTACACACCCATACCTTTCAATTGAAGCCTGATCCCTGGAGGAGCAGGAAGGAAACATCTGAGCCATTGAAGCAGGATAAAGATCATGCGTTTTTAGAGCTTACTGCTGGTGAGTGGGGGACCCAGGTGGGGAGCACAGAGTGGCACTGGAATCCTCACAAGCAGGAATTGAACACGCTTGACACTTTATGTATATGGGTGGACTTTTCACCCATGACTGCACTACTATGTTAATTGCACAAGCACTTTATGTATAGTTATGTGATGTATACGTGCAGCGCTAAGTTTAATATTTTGTATAGCTTCACCTTAGTTACTAAATTGATAGAACATTTACTTTGTTTGATTTATGTGATATGTATGTGATTGCATTTGTAAGTCAAGTCCTATGAAACATACAAGGATTATTTTTATGTGGATATAGTATACAGGGGTTTTTAGAAATGCTTAAGATTTTAAAATTTTAAGTCATACAAACAGAAAATGTCTTTTATTGATGTTCATTTCTAATGGAATTCACTTTCTCTGCATTAAATATATTACAGTTTTTATTTTTAATGCTCACATACAAATTGTAATATGCATATTTATGTGATATTAGGTATAATGTCCAGACAAATATTCCACAAAATAGATAACAAAAAGTCTAATATGAACATAAGCTGCCTCCCACAGTGCATGATATGTATATTGTTTATTTGTCATGCATAAATCATTTTATTATCTTGATAAATACATATAAAATTCTGTCTCAAACGTGGTATATAGATTATAAATGCATCATATTCTTCAATTATGTTACTATACTTGCAATAAAACTATTTTGCTCCACAGGATATTAAATTAATAATTGTTCGTTACAATGTCAGGTAGAGAAAATAGAGAAATCTATATTTTATTTGATATGTTGTCATTGTATTTTTTTTTTATTCCAAACTAATTTTATTGCCAAAAATACAAGAGAACATAGTAATCATTTTTTTACAATAACAAGATCAGTATAATACTATTCATTTCAAATATTCCAGGTGTAGAAAGTATAGAACAATAGTGTATATTCATAATGCACAAAGAGTTCAAAAAGGTACACGTACAACTTAGGTGTTTCAAACAAAGGAAGGATAATGACTCATAAGAGAGAATATACAATTGTCGTAGTCAGAGAGTAGAGTGGCATGGATTGGTTATGCTTTATCTAAGGTGTAATATCTGGTAGAAGCTATAGTAGTGAAGTGTTTCAGCAATTTTTATTTGTTTTGTGAGATAAGTCCTATTACCTAATGTTTCATCATGTGTGTGAGTATGTGTGACCAGCACAGACACTTGGCATCTGATCTTGTATTTAAGGTTCATGGTTAGCAAGTCTAAAGGTAAATTGGTTTAAGGGGGGAGAAAGAAGAGGAAAAAAAGAAAGAAGGAGGGGGTGCAGGGGTTAGTATAAACCCGGTTGAATGTATGACTGGGTAATTAAACATATTTACGCATATATTTATTTAAATATACAGATATGGATCAATTGAGTAGGTAGAGAGTTCTTAGCACGGTGGAATTTTTAGATGTTAGAAACAAAGTTTTGCAGCTAATATTCTTGGCTCTATACCTGAATGGGCAGATTGTAAAGAAGATATTTGGGCCTGATATGGAAGAAATGTGGATTAAATGTTTAGGTCAAATTTGTAGATAGTCAGTGGATTACTGGAAGTGAATCGAATTAGCCCCTGCAGATGTGAATTTGTGAGGGGAGTCCTGTGAGATTAAAATGAGCTCTTCCATTTCTGCCATTTTGTTTATGCGTTTGTACCAGTCTGACAAAGCAAGGACTCTGGGAGTACCCCATAGGTATGTTTAGGTATGCACAGTTTAGCAGCATTATTTAACTTTATTGCTAGTGATTTATAGTATTGCATGTCTTTTGAGACACGGTGGTGTAGTAGGAATGTCGCGGGTGTGTAATCAAGAGAGCTTGTGGTTATTTTTTTTAATTTGTTTATGTACCTTCATCCAAAAGGATTGGATGAGTGGACAATCCCACCAAATGTGTAAAGGGTTGCTGGTTGGTTGATGGCATCTCCAGCATTGATCTGTAATTGAGGCATCAAAGGTATGTAGAATAGAGGGGTGCGATACCAACAGGATTTCATTTTATTATTATTATACAGGATTTATATAGCACCAACAGTTTACACAGCACTTTACAATATAAAAGGGAGATAATACAGTTATAGTACAATAAAATACAAGAGGATTAAGAGGGCCCTGCTCAGAAGAGCTTACAATCTAATAGGGTGGGGGAGGTTGTACAAAAGGTTGTAACTGTGGGGAATGAGCTGATGGAAGTGGTAAAAGATTAGTTGTTTCATAGCTGTTCTCCTGAATAGAGACATTGATGAAACCTTTATGTACGTGGCAGTTAGGGATGAGCTTTGAGTTCAAGTCGAACTCATGTTCGACTTGAACATTGCTGTTCGCCTGTTCACCGAACAGCGAACAATTTAGGGTGTTCGTGGAAAATTCGAAAAGCCGCGGAACACCCTGTAAAAGTCTATGGGAGAAATCTAAAGTGCTAATTTTAAAGGCTTATATGCAAGTTATTTTCATAAAAAGTGTTTGGGGACCCGGGTCCTGCCCCAGGGGACATGTATCAATGTTTTAAAAACGGACGTTTTTTCGGGAGCAGTGATTTTAATAATGCTTAAAGTGAAACAATAAAAGTGTAATATTCCTTTATGTACGTACCTGGGGGGTGTGTATAGTATGCCTGTAAATGGGGCGCATGTTTCCCGTGCTTAGAACTGTCCCTGCACAAAGTGTCATTTCTGCAGGAAAAAAAGTCATTTAAAAGCACTTGCGGCTATAATGAATTGTCGGCTCCCCATAATACAGAGAACAGTCATTGAAAGTCATTGATAAAACAAATGCGTGGGGTTCCCCACAAATTCAATTACCAGGCCCTTCAGGTCTGGTATGGATTTTAAGGGGAACTCCACGCCAATTTTTTTTAAAAAAATGGCGTGGAGTTCCCCCCAAAAATCCATACCAGACCCTTTATCTGAGCACGCAACCTGGCAGGCCGCAGGAAAAGCGCGGGGGGGGGGGCGAGAGGGGGACAAGGGCCTCATCCCCACAACCCTGGACGGTGGTTGTGGGGGTCTTATCAGAATCTGGAAGCCCCCTTTAACAAGGGGACCCCCAGATCCCCTACCTGTTTGAAATGGTAAGGGGGTACAAAAGTACCCCTACCATTTTACAAAGAAAGTGTAAAAAAAAAAAAACACACACAGACACCATTGGGAAAAGTCCTTCATTAAAAATAAAAAAAATTTAAAAAAGATTCCAGCCGTGGTAATCCACTCTTGCTATCCAGCGATGGCTGATGTCTTCTCCGGGGTCCATCGTTGGGTGATCTCTCCCGATGGTCCAGCGCAGCACATCCTGTCTCCACTGAGACACCGCGGGAATCCCGGTGATGGCCTGACAGGTCTTAGCTGAGGAGGACGGGGCCACCCATCACCTGACCCCGCCCCCCTCTGACGCAAGGGGAAACCCGGGCTTCCCCAGTGACGTGCGGGTGACCCCGCCCCCTCTGATGTAACAGAAACCTGCGTTACATCAGAGGGGGGCGGGGTCACCCGTAGTGTCTCCAGTGGAAACAGGATGCGCTGCGCCCCTTTACAGGCATACTATACACACCCCCAGGTACGAAATTTAAAGGAATATTACACTTTTATTGTTACTTTGATACATGTCCCCTGGGGCAGGAACTGGGCAGCCAAAGACTTTTTAGGACAATAACTATAATAAATTAGCACTTTTGATTTTGAACGTTTGAGTCCCATAGACTTTAATAGGGTTCTAAAGTTCACACAAAGTTTAGGTCTGTTCGCAGGTTCTGGTGCGAACCGAACAGGGGGGTGTTCGGCTCATCCCTAGTGGCAGTATATTTTTCCCAGTTGGTATTTGTTAGGTTTACATGTAGATCTTGGGACCAGGCTTTGCAGGCCTTCCCTTCGACAGCTTGAGTATTTTCCCACAATATATTGTGAATAGGGATGGGCCCGGTGCTCGATGCGAACCCATGTTCGCATCGAGCACCGGGTGTTCGCTCGCTCGGCGAGCCCAGAACTATTTTGGCCGCTCGCATCACATCGTGTGATGCGAGCGGCCCCGCAATGCATTGCGGCCGGCGCGGCCGGCGCAGTGCATTGCTGGCTGATGATTGGCCAAGCATGCACTGTGACCCCGCATGCTTGGCCAATCACAGCGCCAGAAAATCGGAGAGCCATAATTGGCTACAGGCAGGACGCCTGTAGCCAATTACAGCTCAGGGGCTTTAGTACACGCCCCCTCATTTAAAAGGCCGCCACGCCGTCGGCGCCGGTCACATGAGTTCCGGCTTTAGGAGAGAGCAGGCTGATTCTGTGTCACTCTTTGCTAGATTCCTAAAGAAAGATTTGCTCTACTTTGCTAAACCATTGGCTATTTATTTGCTAAACCATTGCTACCTGTCATTGATCGTCCATTGCTGCTGCTGGTTAGTGTGTTTTTACCTGCTGCTGGGGGTTAGTCTGGTGCGTGTCTTACTGTTAGTACAGTATTTCAGTAGTACCAACCGCAGTGCTGTTAGTACAGCACTGCACCCCAAAAGCACCCACAGGACTTGTAGTGTGTTAGTGGCAGCAAACAGAGCTCCTATATTTTCTTCCCAGAAGCACCCATATGACTTGTACTGTGTTAGTGGCATCACACAGAGCTATATTTTCTTCCCAGAAGCACCTATAGGACTTGTAGTGTGTTAGTCCCATCACACAGAGCTATATTTTCTTCCCAGAAGCACCTATAGGACTTGTAGTGTGTTAGTCCCATCACACAGAGCTCCTATATTTTCTTCCCAGAAGCACCCATAGGACTTGTAGTGTGTTAGTCCCATCACACAGAGTTCCTATATTTTCTTCCCAGAAGCACCCATAGGACTTGTACTGTGTTAGTGGAATCACACAGAGCTATTTTTTCTTCCCAGAAGCACCTATAGGACTTGTAGTGTGTTAGTCCCATCACACAGAGCTATATTTTCTTCCCAGAAGCACCTATAGGACTTGTAGTGTGTTAGTCCCATCACACAGAGCTCTCCTATATTTTCTTCCCAGAAGCACCCATAGGACTTGTACTGTGTTAGTGGCATCACACAGAGCTATATTTTCTTCCCAGAAGCACCTATAGGACTTGTAGTGTGTTAGTCCCATCACACAGAGCTATATTTTCTTCCCAGAAGCACCTATAGGACTTGTAGTATGTTAGTCCCATCACACAGAGCTCCTATATTTTCTTCCCAGAAGCACCCATAGGACTTGTAGTGTGTTAGTCCCATCACACAGAGTTCCTATATTTTCTTCCCAGAAGCACCCATAGGACTTGTACTGTGTTAGTGGCATCACACAGAGCTATATTTTCTTCCCAGAAGCACCTATAGGACTTGTAGTGTGTTAGTCCCATCACACAGAGCTCCTATATTTTCTTCCCAGAAGCACCCATAGGACTTGTACTGTGTTAGTCCCATCACACAGAGTTCCTATATTTTCTTCCCAGAAGCACCCATAGGACTTGTACTGTGTTAGTGGCATCACACAGAGCTATATTTTCTTCCCAGAAGCACCTATAGGACTTGTAGTGTGTTAGTCCCATCACACAGAGCTATATTTTCTTCCCAGAAGCACCTATAGGACTTGTAGTGTGTTAGTCCCATCACACAGAGCTCCTATATTTTCTTCCCAGAAGCACCCATAGGACTTGTACTGTGTTAGTGGCATCACACAGAGCTATATTTTCTTCCCAGAAGCACCTATAGGACTTGTAGTGTGTTAGTCCCATCACACAGAGCTATATTTTCTTCCCAGAAGCACCTATAGGACTTGTAGTGTGTTAGTCCCATCACACAGAGCTCCTATATTTTCTTCCCAGAAGCACCCATAGGACTTGTAGTGTGTTAGTCCCATCACACAGAGTTCCTATATTTTCTTCCCAGAAGCACCCATAGGACTTGTACTGTGTTAGTGGCATCACACAGAGCTATATTTTCTTCCCAGAAGCACCTATAGGACTTGTAGTGTGTTAGTCCCATCACACAGAGCTATATTTTCTTCCCAGAAGCACCTATAGGACTTGTAGTGTGTTAGTCCCATCACACAGAGCTCCTATATTTTCTTCCCAGAAGCACCCATAGGACTTGTACTGTGTTAGTGGCATCACACAGAGCTATATTTTCTTCCCAGAAGCACCTATAGGACTTGTAGTGTGTTAGTCCCATCACACAGAGCTATATTTTCTTCCCAGAAGCACCTATAGGACTTGTAGTGTGTTAGTCCCATCACACAGAGCTCCTATATTTTCTTCCCAGAAGCACCCATAGGACTTGTACTGTGTTAGTCCCATCACACAGAGTTCCTATATTTTCTTCCCAGAAGCACCCATAGGACTTGTACTGTGTTAGTTGCATCACACAGAGCTATATTTTCTTCCCAGAAGCACCTATAGGACTTGTAGTGTGTTAGTCCCATCACACAGAGCTATATTTTCTTCCCAGAAGCACCTATAGGACTTGTAGTGTGTTAGTCCCATCACACAGAGCTCCTATATTTTCTTCCCAGAAGAACCCATAGGACTTGTACTGTGTTAGTGGCATCACACAGAGCTATATTTTCTTCCCAGAAGCACCTATAGGACTTGTAGTGTGTTAGTCCCATCACACAGAGCTATATTTTCTTCCCAGAAGCACCTATAGAACTTGTAGTGTGTTAGTCCCATCACACAGAGCTCCTATATTTTCTTCCCAGAAGCACCCATAGGACTTGTACTGTGTTAGTGGCATCACACAGAGCTATATTTTCTTCCCAGAAGCACCTATAGGACTTGTAGTGTGTTAGTCCCATCACACAGAGCTATATTTTCTTCCCAGAAGCACCTATAGGACTTGTAGTGTGTTAGTCCCATCACACAGAGCTCCTATATTTTCTTCCCAGAAGCACCCATAGGACTTGTAGTGTGTTAGTCCCATCACACAGAGCTCCTATATTTTCTTCCCAGAAGCACCCATAGGACTTGTACTGTGTTAGTGGCATCACACAGAGCTATATTTTCTTCCCAGAAGCACCTATAGGACTTGTAGTGTGTTAGTCCCATCACACAGAGCTATATTTTCTTCCCAGAAGCACCTATAGGACTTGTAGTGTGTTAGTCCCATCACACAGAGCTCCTATATTTTCTTCCCAGAAGCACCCATAGGACTTGTAGTGTGTTAGTCCCATCACACAGAGTTCCTATATTTTCTTCCCAGAAGCACCCATAGGACTTGTACTGTGTTAGTGGCATCACACAGAGCTATATTTTCTTCCCAGAAGCACCTATAGGACTTGTAGTGTGTTAGTCCCATCACACAGAGCTATATTTTCTTCCCAGAAGCACCTATAGGACTTGTAGTGTGTTAGTCCCATCACACAGAGCTCCTATATTTTCTTCCCAGAAGCACCCATAGGACTTGTAGTGTGTTAGTCCCATCACACAGAGTTCCTATATTTTCTTCCCAGAAGCACCCATAGGACTTGTACTGTGTTAGTGGCATCACACAGAGCTATATTTTCTTCCCAGAAGCACCTATAGGACTTGTAGTGTGTTAGTCCCATCACACAGAGCTCCTATATTTTCTTCCCAGAAGCACCTATAGGACTTGTAGTGTGTTAGTCCCATCACACAGAGCTCCTATATTTTCTTCCCAGAAGCACCCATAGGACTTGTACTGTGTTAGTGTCATCACACAGAGCTATATTTTCTTCCCAGAAGCACCTATAGGACTTGTAGTGTGTTAGTCCCATCACACAGAGCTATATTTTCTTCCCAGAAGCACCTATAGGACTTGTAGTGTGTTAGTCCCATCACACAGAGCTCCTATATTTTCTTCCCAGAAGCACCCATAGGACTTGTACTGTGTTAGTCCCATCACACAGAGTTCCTATATTTTCTTCCCAGAAGCACCCATAGGACTTGTACTGTGTTAGTTGCATCACACAGAGCTATATTTTCTTCCCAGAAGCACCTATAGGACTTGTAGTGTGTTAGTCCCATCACACAGAGCTATATTTTCTTCCCAGAAGCACCTATAGGACTTGTAGTGTGTTAGTCCCATCACACAGAGCTCCTATATTTTCTTCCCAGAAGCACCCATAGGACTTGTACTGTGTTAGTGGCATCACACAGAGCTATATTTTCTTCCCAGAAGCACCTATAGGACTTGTAGTGTGTTAGTCCCATCACACAGAGCTATATTTTCTTCCCAGAAGCACCTATAGAACTTGTAGTGTGTTAGTCCCATCACACAGAGCTCCTATATTTTCTTCCCAGAAGCACCCATAGGACTTGTACTGTGTTAGTGGCATCACACAGAGCTATATTTTCTTCCCAGAAGCACCTATAGGACTTGTAGTGTGTTAGTCCCATCACACAGAGCTATATTTTCTTCCCAGAAGCACCTATAGGACTTGTAGTGTGTTAGTCCCATCACACAGAGCTCCTATATATTCTTCCCAGAAGCACCCATAGGACTTGTAGTGTGTTAGTCCCATCACACAGAGCTCCTATATTTTCTTCCCAGAAGCACCCATAGGACTTGTACTGTGTTAGTGGCATCACACAGAGCTATATTTTCTTCCCAGAAGCACCTATAGGACTTGTAGTGTGTTAGTCCCATCACACAGAGCTATATTTTCTTCCCAGAAGCACCTATAGGACTTGTAGTGTGTTAGTCCCATCACACAGAGCTCCTATATTTTCTTCCCAGAAGCACCCATAGGACTTGTAGTGTGTTAGTCCCATCACACAGAGTTCCTATATTTTCTTCCCAGAAGCACCCATAGGACTTGTACTGTGTTAGTGGCATCACACAGAGCTATATTTTCTTCCCAGAAGCACCTATAGGACTTGTAGTGTGTTAGTCCCATCACACAGAGCTATATTTTCTTCCCAGAAGCACCTATAGGACTTGTAGTGTGTTAGTCCCATCACACAGAGCTCCTATATTTTCTTCCCAGAAGCACCCATAGGACTTGTAGTGTGTTAGTCCCATCACACAGAGTTCCTATATTTTCTTCCCAGAAGCACCCATAGGACTTGTACTGTGTTAGTGGCATCACACAGAGCTATATTTTCTTCCCAGAAGCACCTATAGGACTTGTAGTGTGTTAGTCCCATCACACAGAGCTCCTATATTTTCTTCCCAGAAGCACCTATAGGACTTGTAGTGTGTTAGTCCCATCACACAGAGCTCCTATATTTTCTTCCCAGAAGCACCCATAGGACTTGTAGTGTGTTAGTCCCATCACACAGAGTTCCTATATTTTCTTCCCAGAAGCACCCATAGGACTTGTACTGTGTTAGTGGCATCACACAGAGCTATATTTTTCTTCCCAGAAGCACCTATAGGACTTGTAGTGTGTTAGTCCCATCACACAGAGCTATATTTTCTTCCCAGAAGCACCTATAGGACTTGTAGTGTGTTAGTGGCATCACACAGAGCTCCTATATTTTCTTCTCAGCAGCACCCACAGGACTTCTAGTGTGTTAGTGGCATCACACAGAGCTCCTATATTTTCTTTGCAGAAGCACCCATAGGACTTCTAGTGTGTTAGTGGCATCACACAGAGCTCCTATATTTTCTTCTCAGCAGCACCCACAGGACTTCTAGTGTGTTAGTGGCATCACACAGAGCTCCTATATTTTCTTTGCAGAAGCACCCATAGGACTTCTAGTGTGTTAGTGGCATCACACAGAGCTCCTATATTTTCTTCTCAGCAGCACCCACAGGACTTCTAGTGTGTTAGTAGCATCACACAGAGCTCCTATATTTTCTTTGCAGAAGCACCCATAGGACTTCTAGTGTGTTAGTGGCATCACACAGAGCTCCTATATTTTCTTCTCAGCAGCACCCACAGGACTTCTAGTGTGTTAGTGGCATCACACAGAGCTCCTATATTTTCTTCTCAGTAGCACCCACAGGACTTCTAGTGTGTTAGTGGCATCACACAGAGCTCCTATATTTTCTTTGCAGAAGCACCTATAGGACTTCTAGTGTGTTAGTGGCATCACACAGAGCTCCTATATTTTCTTCTCAGCAGCACCCACAGGACTTCTAGTGTGTTAGTGGCATCACACAGAGCTCCTATATTTTCTTTGCAGAAGCACCCATAGGACTTCTAGTGTGTTAGTGGCATCACACAGAGCTCCTATATTTTCTTCTCAGCAGCACCCACAGGACTTCTAGTGTGTTAGTGGCATCACACAGAGCTCCTATATTTTCTTTGCAGAAGCACCCATAGGACTTCTAGTGTGTTAGTGGCATCACACAGAGCTCCTATATTTTCTTCTCAGCAGCACCCACAGGACTTCTAGTGTGTTAGTGGCATCACACAGAGCTCCTATATTTTCTTTGCAGAAGCACCTATAGGACTTCTAGTGTGTTAGTGGCATCACACAGAGCTCCTATATTTTCTTCTCAGCAGCACCCACAGGACTTCTAGTGTGTTAGTGGCATCACACAGAGCTCCTATATTTTCTTTGCAGAAGCACCCATAGGACTTCTAGTGTGTTAGTGGCATCACACAGAGCTCCTATATTTTCTTCTCAGCAGCACCCACAGGACTTATAGTGTGTTAGTGGCATCACACAGAGCTCCTATATTTTCTTTGCAGAAGCACCTATAGGACTTCTAGTGTGTTAGTGGCATCACACAGAGCTCCTATATTTTCTTCTCAGCAGCACCCACAGGACTACCGACTACAATGGCTGGAAGACCGCCAAGGGGAGGCAGAGCGTGCAGAGGCAAGAACACAGGGCAGGCAGGCTCTGTTTCTAGTGGACGTGGCCGTGGCCATGGACGTGGTCGTGCATCGTCATCAGCACGTGGCCATGGGACACGCGCGTCTTTGTTTTCGGCAGCTGGACATGTGGAGCCGCATCATGCTGAAGGCTTGGTAGAATGGATGACCAAGCCCTCCTCATCCTCCTCATCCTCTCTCACCAAGGCTCAGGGTACTGGCAGAGCAGCTGCCAACGCGTACTCAATGGCATCATCAGCCACCCCTTCCCTAGACCCACCATGTCCTCCTGAGGAGTCCCCCGAACTCTTTGAGCACAGTGTTGGGTACATGCTCCAGGAGGATGCCCAACGATTCGAAGGCTCGGATGATGATACCCAGCTTGAGGAAGTCAGTAGTGTGCGCGCAGAGAGAGGGGATGCTGAAGGACAGCAATCTGGCAGTACTGTTCCACCAGCTGCAGCTTACTGCCAGGTTTGCTCTAGTGGTGAAGAGGGAGGGGATGATGAGGTCACTGACGCCACGTGGGTGCCAGGAGGGAGAGAGGATGAGGAGGAGGACGAGGAGGAGGAGGAGGATGCGGCGTCACATGTCCAACGAGGCAGGATGCCCCCTGGAGGCCAGCTAGAGGCCAGCACAGCAACTGTACAACACCGCAGAGCTCCGCCTGTGCAGGGCGCTGCCTCTGCACGTTATCAGAAAAGTTCTTTGGTGTGGGCCTTTTTTGAGACGAGTGCATCAGATCGCACCACTGCTATTTGCAATATTTGTCTCAAGCGTATCTCGCGTGGCCAAAACATCAGCCGCTTGGGCACCACAAGCATGACCAGACATATGTCGACCTGCCATGCAGCTCGTTGGCAGGCACACATAAAAGACCCACACCAAAGAACTAAGCGGACCTCTCCCTGCTCCTCATCAGCTGGGATCTCCATCCCCACTACATCTTCAGTCCTCTCTGAAAGCTGCTGTGAGAGGACTGAAGGTGTAGAATTAGGTGTGTCACAACCAAGTACTTGCAGTACACTGACGTCCGATTGTAGCAGGCAAATATCCCTGCCCCAGCTGCTGGACCGTCGAAAGAAGTACACTCCCAGCCATCCACATGCCCAGCGGTTGAATGCTAGCTTGGCTAAATTGCTAGCACTTCAACTGCTGCCTTTTCAGTTGGTAGACTCGGCCCCCTTCCGTGAGTTTGTTCAATGTGCGGTTCCTCAGTGGCAGGTTCCCAAACGCCACTTTTTCTCATGGAAGGCGATTCGTCTCTCTACCGGCATGTGGAAGGCAATGTCCATGCCTCGCTGGACAGGGCGGTCAGCGGTAAGGTGCATATTACCGCTGACTCATGGTCCAGCAGGCATGGACAGGGACGTTACCTTTCTTTCACGGCCCATTGGGTCACTCTATTGGCAGCTGGGAGGGATGCAGGACAAGGTGCAGTAGTGTTGGAGGTTGTTCCGCCACCACGCCTCCAAAACGCTACTACTGCTACTGGTTGTGACACACCTCTCTCCTCCACCCCATCCTCTTCTTCTTCCTCCAGTGCTCGGAACCAGCGGTGCTCCGTAGGCGCTGGTGTGTTTGGGGGACAGGAGCCACACTGGGCCAGAGGTTCTGGCAGCTCTGCAGGGGCAGGCCGAGAGGTGGTTGACGCCACGTCAGCTTAATCCAGGAATGGACGTTTCTGACAATGGCACCAACCTCCTCTCCGCCCTGCGACAGGGGCAGCTCACCCATGTGCCCTGTATGGCTCACGTCCTCAACCTGGTGGTGCAGCGGTTCTTGGGCAGGTTCCCAGGCTTACAGGATGTCCTGAGGCAGGCCAGGAAAGTCTGTGTGCATTTCCGCCGATCTTATAATGCCAGTGCTCGGCTGACTGAGCTGCAAAAGGAGCTGAACCTGCCCAAGAACCGCCTAATATGTGACATGCCCACCAGGTGGAACTCAACGTTGGCCATGCTGCAGCGACTGCACACGCAGCAGAGGGCCATCAATGAGTACCTTTGCGACTACGGCACCAGGACAGGGTCAGGGGAGCTTGGTTTTTTCCCCACGTCAGTGGAGCATGATCAGGGATGCATGCACTGTCCTCTCACCATTTGAGGAGGCCACGAGGATGGTGAGCAGTGACAGTGCATGCATCAGTGACACTGTACCTCTTGTCCACCTGTTGGAGCATACGCTGCGTGGGATAATGGACAGGGCACTTGAGGCAGAACAGAGGCAGGAAGAGGAGGACTTCCTTGCCTCTCAAGGCCCCCTTTATCCAGACAGTGTTCCTTCTGTCCCACCCATCACACAGGAGGAGGATGAGGAGGAGGAGGAGGAGGAGGATTGTGTGAGCATGGAGGTGGAGCCTGGCACTCAGCATCAGCAGCAGCAGCAGTCTTTTAGGGATGATGTACAGTCCCAACAAACCAGTGGACTTGTACGTGGCTGGGAGGAGGTGGCTGGCGATCATGTCATCCTCAGTGACCCAGAAGACTCCGGACCGAATGCCTCAGCTAACCTACGCTGCATGGCCTCCCTGATCCTGCAAAGCCTGCGGAAGGATCCTCGTGTTCTTCGGATCAAGGAGAGGGACCATTACTGGCTGGCCACTCTCCTTGATCCACGGTACAAGGGTAAGGTTGCGGACCTTATCTTGCCGTCGCAGAGGGAGCAGAGGATGAGACATCTCAGGGAGGCCTTGCAGAAAGGTCTGTGCAACGCGTTCCCAGAAACTGGGAGGTTACAAACTCCTGGTCCTGGGCGACGAGTTGCTGAGGCTTCGGTCAGTAGCAGAAGGAGCGGTGGGGAAGGTGGACGTCTGACCGATGCGTTCAGACAATTTTTTAGTCCGCAGCCCCAAGGTATGATCGGTTCCAGCAACCATCGCCAGCGTCTGATATACATGGTGCAGGAATACCTTGGGGCAAGGTCAGACTTGGACACCTTTCCCACCGAAAATCCTCTGGCTTACTGGGTCCTGAGGATGGATCACTGGCCAGAGCTTGCACAGTATGCAATTGAGCTACTGGCCTGTCCTGCCTCCAGCGTTCTTTCCGAACGCACATTCAGTGCTGCTGGAGGATTTGTCACCGATCATAGGGTGCGCCTGTCCACCGACTCGGTTGATCGACTGACCTTCATCAAAATGAATCAGTCTTGGATCACCACCAGCTACCAGGCACCTGAAGCGGATATAACGGAATAATTTATAATGTCACATCCCTTCAAGACTGCCTATGCTGATGCTGAGTGACTGTCCTGTTATGTTCACTGACTATCCTCTTCCTCATCCTCAATGATCCATGCCACCACACCAGTGCCTAAGGTACAATTTTTCAGCCCCTGTATAACAGGGGCGTGTACTTACAATTTTTTTTAAAAATGCTTCGCAACACGTGTGACTGCTGTGCTCCAAGTACAGTATCTGTGAGGGGTTGCAGTGTTGTGGCACCAGCACCAGTGCCTAAGGCACAATTTTTCAGCCCCTGTTTAACAGGGGCGTGTAATTACAATTTTTAAAAAAAATGCTTCGCAACACGTGTGACTGCTGTGCTCCAAGTACAGTATCTGTGAGGGGTTGCAGTGTTGTGGCACCAGCACCAGTGCCTAAGGCACAATTATTCAGCCCCTGTTTAACAGGGGCGTGTAATTACAATTTTTTAAAAAAAATGCTTCGCAACACGTGTGACTGCTGTGCTCCAAGTACAGTATCTGTGAGGGGGTTGCAGTGTTGTGGCACCAGCACCCAGTGCCTAAGGCACAATTTTTCAGCCCCTGTTTAACAGGGGCATGTAATTACAAATCTTGATCTAATAGTTCACAGCAGGGCCCATTCCTGCGCCCACCAAGAGTAACTATGAGGGCCTACAGTCTTGTGGCAACACCGTCCACCACCACCGCCAAAGGCCCAATTTTTCTGCCCTGTTCATCAGGTGCTTGCAATTACAAATCTTGATCTAATAACTCACAACAGGGCCCATTCCTGCGCCCACCAAGAGTAACTGTGAGAGCTTACAGTCTTGTGGCAACACCGTCCACCACCACCACCACCACCAAAGGCCCAATTTTTCTGCCCTGTTCAACAGGTGCATGCAATTACAAATCTTGATCTAATTACTCACAGCAGGGCCCATTCCTGCGCCCACCAAGAGTAACTGTGAGAGCTTACAGTCTTGTGGCAACACCGTCGTCCACCACCACCACCACCACCACCACCACCACCACCACCAAAGGCCCAATTTTTCTGCCCGGTTCAACAGGTGCATGCAAGTACAAATCTTGATCTATTAACTCACAGCAGGGCCCATTCCTGTGCCCACCAGTCTTGTGGCTACACCAACATCTAATAGGGCAAATTTCTGCAGAGTATATACGCCAGGCCCCTACTTTCAAACATCCAACTTACAAACGACTCCTACTTGCAAACGGAAAGAGAAAACAGGAAGTGAGAGGAAATCTACCCCTAGGAAGGGAAATTCTATCCTGTTAGATTTAATTTGGGAAAAAGGTATCTCCTCTCTACTGATACTTTATCACCAATCCTTGTTTCAATTAAAACCCCACTTTTCCAAAAACATTTGTCATTGGGACGGAAAGTGAGGTGACATGTTCTGAACAGATGTGCAAAGACAGCAAATGTTACAGGGGTGATAACCCCTCCCTATGTTCTCCAAAAAGCTTAAAAATAGATTTTTTGGGGATGGAGCTACACTTCATAATGTACCTGTTCAGATTCTACAAACCTACAGTCCGTGTCTTGTTTGCACCACCTATATACTGCTGTTCAGAGTATATAGGGTTGTAGGTATAGGGTTTTATTTTGGGTGCGGGGTCCCCCTTAATATCCATACAAGACCCAAAGGGGCTGGGGTGGGGGGGGGGGGTGATGGGGTAGCCATGCCATTTTTCTCAAGGATTTTCAGCCATATGGCGGCTAGGACAAGACATGACATTAAAGCCGCAAGTGGTTTTAAATGGCTTCTTTTTTTCCTTTACAAATGTCATTTTGTGCAAGGACAGTTCTAAACACGGGAAACACATGCCACTTCACAGGCATACTTTAGACACCCCCCAGGTACCATATTTAAAGGAAAATTTCACTTTTTTTTTTTCACTTTATGCATCATTAAAATGACTGCTCCCGAAAAAACGTTAGTTTTTAAAAGTTCTTTTTGCATTGATATATGTCCCCTGGGCAGGACCCGGGTCCCCAAACCTGTTTTATGACATTAACATGCATATTGGCCGTTGTAATTAGCACTTTTGATTTCGAACGTTCGCGTCCATTATAATTGTATAAATGTATAGGGTTCGAAAATTCGCGCGAACTTTCGGTCCGTTCGAAGGTTCTGGTTCGAACCGAACCCGGGGGTGTTCGGCTCATCCCTAATTGTGAACAATTGAAATGACATGGCATTGAGGCGCTTGGTTTAAACAGAGTTTTTTTAAAGTAGTCAGGAGTTTGAATAGGTTAATTGTGCATTGTACAGAGTGTTTAAATGTGGTTCGGCCCAGAGTGTATTTATGCTATCATGTGAGTGTAATAGACCATTTTGGAGGAGGTGGTGAATTCTTAAGCCAATGTCTAATTTTTTGCTTGAAAATGGGTGGGAAGTCAGTCCCGGAGGAAAATTTGGGTTCATTAGTAAAGGAGATAGTGGGCCTGGAGACAGTGAAAGTTTAGGTTTTCAACAAATTTCAGTAAAGCAGTGAAGGGATGGTCCTATTGTGGGATGTTCTGTTAGGTCTTTAGATATATAGTTTCATCAGAACCATGGGAAACATCTTATATGTTGATTAGAGAAGGAGTTTTCTAAGCCTACTCAATCCTTTATTTGGTAACGAACGTGCCAATCTATTATGCGCTGCAGGTGGCAAGCCCAGTGGTAATATTGAATGTCGGGTAGACCTATCGCTCCTTTGGTTTTGGGTATTGCTAGCTGGCCATAACTGATTCTGGGACATCTTTGGTTCCATAAAAACCTTCTACATATTTTTTAAGGGATTTTAAGATAGTGGTCGGCAGACAAATAGCTATCGTTTGGAGAAGGTATAGAATACCTGGTAGAATATGCACTTTGATAAATGCTGCTCTGCCAAACCATGAAAAATTAGCTTTGTTCCATTTTTTTAGGTTTTCCGTTATGGTCTTGAGAATAGACTGGTAGTTTTTTGAATATAGTTTGAAGAGGTGTGTCAGTAATTGAATTCCTAAATACGTTATGGCGTCCGATTGCCAAGTGAATAGGAATCTTTTTTTACATTTTAGGACTTGAGATGCTATTAGTGTCATATTCAAGGCGTGTGACTTTGTGAAGTTAATTTTAAAGTGTGCTATAAATTGGAATAGGCAGAAGTATTTCAGAAGGTTGGGTAGGGTGATGTGGGATTCTGTGAGAAATAATAGGATGTCATCTGTGAAAGCGACTAGTTTGTATTACTTATTAGCAATCGTGACTCCTTGAATATTTGCATTTTTTCAGATTCAGTGTAGGAAGGGTTCGAGAGTGAGAATGAATAGTATGGGAGAAAGGGGACAGCCTTGAAGGGTGCCATTTTTGATGGAGAAGGAGCTTGATAGGAGCCCATTTACTTGGACTTTTGCTGTAGGGCTAGTGTATAGTGATATTATGTAGCGTATAAATCGATCGTCAAGACCTAGTGCATGTAATATAGCTTCCAGGTAGTCCCACGCCAACCAGCCAAACGCCTTCTCAGTGTCTAATGAGAGGAAAAAGGCAGGATGTTTCGTTTTGGTAAGCCAGTGATGAATGTTAAGTGCTTTTAGTGTGTTATCCCTAGCCTCTCTGCCTAGGATGAATCCTACTTGCTATTAGCTTTGTGATCAGGAGGAGTAAGCGATTCGCTAGGATTTTTTTAAAAAAAATTATGTCAGTGTTCAGACGTAATATGAGGCGATAGAGGCCAATTCATGATCTTTTTCAGGTTTTAGGATGACCGAGATGTGTGCTTCTAGAAGATTGTTACTTGGGATGTTCGGTTTACATAATTGATTAATTGCACTTAGAAATGGGTCTGAACGTAATTCTGAAAAGGTTTTGTAATAAGTCAAGGAGAAGCCGTCAGGGCCTGGGCTTTTTCCTATTTTTATTTGTTTAATAGCTACTTTAATTTCCTCTGCTGTTATGGGGGGCATCTATTTTGTGTGCTTGTTCGTGAGATATTGGTTTTGGACTATAATCTGAAAGGAAGTCTTTAGAGATGGATTCACGCAATCTTATATCATCAGGGTGTTTTTGTTCAGGTAGGTCCTAAAGTTTTGCATAATATTGTGCAAAATGGTTTGCGATATCATCGCTATTGGATAGTATTTGTCCTGTGGGCATACGCTAAGATTGAATTGTGGTGATTGCTTTTTTAGATTGCAGAGCCCTAGCTAGAAATTTTCAACTCGTATTGCTATGTTCGTAGAGGAGCTTTTGGGATAGAGCATAATTTCTTCTGTGAAAGACGATAAGGAATTTGCGATAATGGACTTTATAGGCACACATATAAGATAAAATATATTTGAAATTTTAATTGGATAAAGTTAAAATCGTGATTGACAAACACAAAAAGAAAATACATCATGATAATACTTGACCCCAGGGATTCAAATAACACCTCCAAATATTATATTCTAATCCAAATCAATGTAATTAGAAATAACCAGTAGCAGCATCCAAAAGGAGTAAGTTGCATGGTAGTTGAGTCACAGTGTGAGGTCACAGAAAGATTTTTTTCGCTCTACATGTTATGCGCACAATTGCGCTTCTTCAGGAGCTTACAGATCTAATGAACATGTAAAAAAAAGATCAGATAAGTATAACATAATATCCAATACATAAAACAAAAACAATATAAACAGTGAAATGGTAATTTCCATGGAATCTAGCAGGAAAGGAGCCCAAGTCCAGTCACCACCGGGGGGCACAGAGCACAATCCTCCCATGGGGACACAACCACATATACAAAACATAACTAGAAAAATTTGTATCAGATGGAATATTGTAGAGTATATTCCATAGAAATAGATACTTACATAGTAAGGGAATTTTTCAAGGTAATATATTGTAGGGGTCATGTATGAATAAATCAGACAGAGAATCCCCAATACTGAAATAGTAAAATTCTGTAAAAATAAAGAGAAAAAAAAAGGGGAAGGCAAGAAAAAAATATAGTACCAAAAACTATGTATATAGATATATATATATATATATATATATATATATATATATATATATATATATATATATATATATATATATATATATATATGCCAAAAATGGCCAGTGGATAGAAACTACTATATATATATATATATATATATATATAGATACAATATATATATACAATATATATACCAATGGCTAAAACGGGCCTATAAATGACAATGGTTGGTAACCATAATAACCAGGACAACGTTATGGCAACGCACTTTTGATAGAAGGTAGTTTATCACAGCAGTCTAAACTGGCAATTATCACTGTGAAATGAACCAGTGAAACAAGTTATCCAGTGATTGAAGGAGGATAAAAGGCTCAAAAGGACAATGCCTAATAGTAAAACAGGAAGAAGAGCAAGAGAGGTAGAAAAGCAATGAGTTATGACTGGAAAAATAAGTTGAATGGTGTCAAAAGATAGCCACTGATGATCAGCACTTATCTTACCTTCAATAAACAGTATAAATGAAGAGGGTTAGGGAGACAGAGCCGTGTGTGTAGTCCCGGATGAGGAAAAAGGCCTAACTAAACAGCCTATCGGGACGTTGGCATATTGTTACTAGTGTATCCACAGTGTCACCCTGTGAGGATACACGTTAAATTCCTAAACTTTTTAACATAATTTATTAATTCCTCCCTGAGTTGGGCCCTTGTGTGAGCTATTTCTATTTGGGTGCATCACGCTTTAGTCAATTTATGAGCTGGTTCGAGGTTTTGGATTTGCTTTAGAAGAGCTTCCTGCAAAATGGGTACCTAGAACCTGTAAATACCCAGTAGAATAGGTCCACATGCTCAACAAATGTAGTTTTACCACATGTCAGGTAAAGCTTTCAACACTCTTAGCAGCTTAGTGAAATCATCCTCCTTCCTCTTAAAGTGGTTCAAAAGCCTAAGGTTTTTCACCTTACTGCATTCTATGCATTAAGGTGAAAAACCTTCTCTGCTGCAGCTGCCCTCCAGACCCCCCCCCCCCTTTCCTTACCTGAGCCTTTTCGATCCAGCGATGTGCACAGGTGCAGCGGCTCTCGTTGCCATCTCTCTCCTCATTGGACAGATTGATAGCAGTGGGAGCGATTGGCTCCCACTGCTGTCAATCAAATCTGGTGACATGGGAGTGGGGAGCAGGTCCAAGTCCTGCTCTCTGTGTCAATGGGGGCACAGTGAACATGAGGGGCCTGGAGCACCAGCGGAGGACCCCAGAATAAGAGGATCAGGGCTGCTCTGTGCAAAACCATTGCACAGAGCAGGTAAGTATAGGCATGTTTGTTATTTTAATGAAAAAAAAAAAAATAAAGCTTTAGAACCACTTTAATACAAATAATGCTTCCATTCATCTCCCTTTTTGAGTTGATATCACAGTGCCTCAGCTGCACTAAAATGCCAAGCAGTGTTATCATCTTGCCCTGGTCTCACCTGCTGGACTTCAGAAATCCTCCCCCTATGCTATGCAGATGGGTGGTGTTGCTCTAGAGAGCCCAGCAGGCCAAAACTAAGCTGATAACAATGCTTACTATTTTAGTGCAGCAGAGGCACTATAATGTCAACTCAAACAGGACACTAGGAGATCACTGTGCTTCTCGTAGATAAATAAAAAATAATTCGGTACTTGTAGTGTAAATCTGTAGTGTAATGTACTGCATTCTTTTTTTTTGTCCAGACATAAACATTAAAGCGGAAGTAAACCCATCGATTTAACAGTCTAAAAAAAAAAGGCATGCCGTGAATACTAACTGCACATTGGCTGTGCTCTCAACCAAACAGTCAAACCATCCAATGGCTGGTGTCATAACAGATCACATGTGCAGCACTGTGGCAGTTGAAGATTAAACAGAGGCAAAGATGGCAGCTTCCTCGGCTGAAAACGATAGGGGGGTTTACTTCCACTTTAAAGCAGTTGGCAAAGCTTTTTCTAAAATAGCAAACATGCTATTTTTACCTGCTCTGTGAAATGGTATTGCACAGAGCACCTTGAACCTCCTCTTCTGGGGTCCCCCATTGGCGCTCTCTGCTCCTTCGCTTCTGTATCTGCCCCCATAGCAAGTAATACTCCATAATCCCATTGCACATGTTCCTGGTTAAAGCTCTAAAGGATTTGGGTGCTGCAGCAATGACCAGCTGGAAACTGGTTCAAAAGTCACAATGAAGATATTGCCAGCACACCATGGATCGACAAGGTAGCGTCCAAACTGATTTTTTATTGCATGATCACATCACAGAGTAGAGCAACATTTCGGAGCCATGCAGGGCCCCTTTTTCACATGCCCGACGAAGGGACCCTGCGTGGCTCCAAAACATTGCACTACTCTGTGATGTGATCATGCAATTAAAAATCAGTTTGGGCACTACCTTATCACTCCATGTTGTGCTGGCAAATATCTTCATTGTGCCCCATAGCAAACCTCTTGCCATGGGTGTAGACATGCGGGCTTACTCCAGAGTCAGTGCTTGTGTAGGGGGCATAGGCAAGTGCATTGCATTAATGAAGCAGAAAAACAATTCTAAATAACAGCACATGATATTTTTCATTCATTACAGCTGAGAGACCTGTATGATACTAGTTTAACAGTTGCTGACATCACTGTAGACGTGCAGTACAATATTTAGGCAGCCTGTCAATGCATTAGTATCAGATTAAGTCAGTATACCAGACACAACATACTTATGTTACTTATTCTGCAAGAACTAATAGGTCATTTAACAAGTAGCACATGCCCAAAATCTATATGGACAATCTTTAACATTTGCAAATGTTTCTGAAATGTGACAAGTTAGATGGAATATTCAGCTCTGCTTGTCCACTATAATTTTATGAACTTGCAGCTGTTCTAGTATTGGCTGTCAGTATAATACACAGACATTACTTTAAATACCCTGATATTCCTATCCACCATGGGATGCCTTTATAACTCTTTTTTGCATGGAATTCTGTAGGTACATATTTTTAATAATATTCAGCAAAAGTATCGACATGCCATTTACAGTGTTAACCCTTCTATGCCATGTATCCTTAGCAGGAGTTTTACTTCATATAGCTAAAGGATGCCATTTAATCATTTTTTCATGGGCTATAAAATTCCCACGGATTAATAAAATTCACTTGAGGATGTGACTAGGCTGTGTTCATAGAATTTTTTTTTCTTATAAACTAGATTCTATTAACCTTAGGCATTTTCATAGCATATATAAATGAAATATAGTATGCAGGATATAAAACATACTCTACTAATATTAATTCAGCAGCAATTCAAAACATGTACTATATTTAAAACTTTTCCCAGGACTGGAATTAGAAATATAGGACACATGGCCTTGCCTTTAAATAAAGTGAGCTAGTCCAGTGCTTAGGGTTGGGTTCACACCTTGCTTTGGTAAGGGGGGTGGGGGGGGGACACATTTCACAATGCTCTTTTTTTCAACAACACACATCAATGTAATGGACAGTTATCAAATAACATCAATAATCACTTGAGGATTTTGAACAAAATAAAAATGTCTAAAAAACATCAACAACGTTTTTAGAATACATCTCTAATGTCCAGCTCCTCTTCCTCTGCCACTGTTCCAACTGTTTGGAGAGGAAGCAGGGTTACACCGCTCCAGGTGAGACAAATCCTCCCTCTGATGAACCAGGTGCAGGTCCAGTCCACAATCTGGGCAAGGATCCAAACAAAAAGTAAAGTTGCTTTTACCAGCAATCTGTCAAAGGCTGTCAAATTGCTTTGTATTACACAGCAGGAGCAGCTGTCAAAATGGAGTCGTCTCCTGTGTAACGACACTAGTAGATGATCTGCAAATGTCATTAAATACATACAACAAATCAATGTATTGTTTTGTTGCATTTACTATTTCATTCACATGTAGATTAAAGGTGTGACCTTTGATTTGCATAGGACAACTTTTAAAAAACATTCAAAATATATTTTAAGTAAAATGTATTACTATTTCAGACCTAATTAACCCTTGGTTAACCCTAATCAGTCCTAATTAACGCCTTCTTTGCCTTTTACCTTAGTAATTATTTTTATGTGGATTTTTTCTGTTTTGATTTCTTTACTTTTAGTTTTACCCTTTTTTTTTATTTCTTTTTAAATTCATTTTTCAATCAACTTTGCAATGCAAACATAATTTTGCTGTAATTTTAATTAGGAAAACTTATAGAATATACTTTTCCTTTACAGTAATACTACTTTTTTTATGATTACACTGATCAGAATAGATTTTTGTTTTATATTTTTTTCATTTTTAACATGTTTTGCCTATAAATTCCATAGAAAGTGTAATAACAGTATATAATATAAGTTATTTAAAGTAAACATTGATCTGGTGGTATACATACAAAAAAAATGGTAAATCTGTGCACATTCATTGATGCATTCTAGAAGCACATGCATAGGTGTAGATGGGTGTTCAGGAGCAAGGGCCTTGTGCATAGGCATACATTAGGGTGTGCACTTCAAGCCAAAGCTCAAACACATGTGAATCTGTGTGTTTCTATCTATCTATCTATCTATCTATCTATCTATCTATCTATCTATCTATCTATCTATCTATCTATCTATCTACAGTATCTCACAAAAGTGAGTACTCCCCTCCTATTTTTGTAAATATTTTATTATATCTTTTCATGTGACAGCTCTGAAGAAATTACACTTTGCTACAATGTAAAGTAGTGAGTGTACAGCTTGTATAACAGTGTACATTTTCTGTGTCCCTCAAAATAACTCAACATACAGCCATTAATGTCTAAACCGCTGGCAACAAAAGTGAGTACACCCCTAAGTGAAAATGTCTAAGTTTGGCCCAATTAGCCATTTTCCCTCCCCAGTGTCATGTGACTCATTAGTGTTACAAGGTCTCAGGTGTGAATGGGAAGCAGGTGTGTTAAATTTGGTGGTATCCCTTTCACTCTCTCATACTGGTCACTGGAAGTTCAACATGGCAAAGAACTCTAAAAAATTGTTGCTCTACATAAAGGTTATAAGATTGCCAAGACCCTTAAACTGAGCTGCAGCACGGTGGCCAAGACCATACAGCAGTTTAACAGGACAGGTTCCACTCAGAACAGGCCTCGCCATGGTCAACCAAAGAAGTTGAGTGCATGTGCTCAGCGTCATATCCAGAGGTTGTCTTTGGGAAATAGATGTATGTGTGCTGCCAGCATTGCTGCAGAGGTTGAAGGGGTGGGAGAGTCAGCCTGTTAGTGCTCAGACCATACGCTGCACGCTGCATCAAATTGGTTTGCATGGCTGCCATCCCAGAAGGAAACCTCTTCTAAAGATGATGCACAAGAAAGCCCGCAAACAGTTTGCTGAAGACAAGCAGACTAAGAACGTGGGTTACTGGAACCATGTCCTGTGGTCTGATGAGACCAAGATAAACATATTTGGTTTAGATGGTGTCAAGTGCATGTGGCGGCAACCAGGTGAGGAGTACAAGTGTGTGTTGCTTACAGCCAAGCATGGTGGTGGGAGTGTCATGGTCTGGGGCAGCATGAGTGCTGCTGACACTGGGGAGCTAAAGTTCATTGAGGGAGCCATGAATGCCAACATGTACTGTGACATACTGAAGCAGATCCTTCAAGGACTGGGCCACAGGGCAATATTCCAACATGATAACGACCCAGCCCCAAGATGACCACTGCCTTGCTAAAGAAACTGAGGTTAAAGGTGATGGACTGGCCAAGCATGTCTCCAGACCTGTGGGGCATACTCAAATGGAAGGTGGAGGAGCGCAAGGTCTTTAACATCCACCAGCTCCGTGATGCCATCATGGAGGAGTGGAAGAAGTCTCCATTGACAACCTGTGAAGCTATGGTGAACTCCATGCCCAAGAGGGTTAAGGCAGTGCTGAAAAAAAATGGTGGCCACACAAAATATTGACACTTTGGGCCAAATTTGGACATTTTCACTTAGGGGTGTACTCACTTTTGTTGCTTGTGGTTTAGACATTAATGGCTGTGTGTTGAGCTATTTTGAGGGGACAGAAAATTTACACTGTTATACAAGCTGTACACTCACTACTTTACTTTGTAGCAAAGTGTAATTTCTTCAGTGTTATCACATAAAAAATATAATAAAATATTTACAAAAATGTGAGGGAGGGGATATATATATATATATATATATATATATATATATATATATATATATATATATATATATTTGTTCTTAAAAGTTTGCATACCCTGGCAGAAATTGTAACATTTTGGCATTAATATTAAAAATATGTGTGATCATGACTTATTTAAGGATGGCAACCACATGAAGACATTTATTATCACATCGTTTTTTGGATCCTTTTTAATATCATAATGATAACAGAAATCACCCAAATGGCCATGATCAAAAGTTTCATACCCTGGAATGTTTGGCCTTGGTACAGACACAGAAGGTGGCACACACAGGTTACAATGGCAATTAAAGGCTAATTTCCCACATTTGTGGCTTTTTAAATCAAGGTCAGGTAGATCAAGAAAGATTTCAGTCACAACTGCCACAGGAGCTGTTTGGGATAAAAAGAAAAACCCACAGGGATAACATGTGTGGGACTTTTTGGGGCCAAAATGTATTCAGCCACATGTCTTTAGTAAAAAAAAATGCAAATTTTTTTCTGGAATTTACACAGCTTTTAAGGCCATAAAATGCCAAAATAGCACAAAAATAAAAAATGAATTTTTTTTTTAGACAAAAAGTTGTCACTAAATGGTATATTGCTCACACATGCCATAGTTTTATGTGGAATTGCACCCCAAAATAAATTTTGCTGCTTCTCCTGAGTATGGGGATACCACTTGTGTGGGACTTTTTGGGAGCATAGCCGCGTACGGGGCCCCGAAACCCAAGCACCGCCTTCAGGATTTCTAAGGGTGCATTTTTTTGATTTCACTCCTCACTACCTATCAAAGTGTCGAAGGCAGTAAAATGCCAAAATAGCACAAAACCCCCCAAGAAAGCCTGAAGGCGGTGCTTTGTTTTTGAAAATGTAGCAAGTAAAGAAAAAAAAATTTTTTTTTTCTTTTTTCAATTTTCAAAACTTTGTGACAAAAAAGCGACATCTGCAAAATACTCACAATATATCATTTAGTGACAACTTTTTGTAAAAAAAATATATATATTTTATTTTTTTTCATTATTCAATCTCTTGGGACAAAAAAAAAAAAATATTTAATGGGCTCAACATTGCTCTCAGCAAATAGCTTGGGGTGTCTACTTTCCAAAATGGGGTCATTTGGGGGGGTTTTGAACTGTCCTGGCATTTTATGCACAACATTTAGAAGCCTATGTCACACGTCACCCACTCTTCTAACCACTTGAAGACAAAGCCCTTTCTGACACTTTTTGTTTACATGAAAACATATTTTTTTTTGCAAGAAAATTACGTTGAACCCCCAAACACTATATATATTGTTAAAGCAAAGGCCCTACAGATTAAAATGGTGGGTGTTGCATTTTTTTTTCCACACAGTATTTGCGCAGCGATTTTTCAAACGCATTTTTTGTGGAAAAAATACACTTTTTTTTATTTTAATGCACTAAAACACACTATATTGCTCAAATTTTTGATGAAATAAAAAATATGATCTTAGGCCGAGTACATGGATACCAAACACGACATGCTTTAAAATTGCGCACAAACACGCAGTGGCGACAAACTACATACATTTTTAAAAGCCTTTAAAAGCCTTTACATGATACCACATTAGATTCACGGAGGAGGTCTACTGCTAAAATTACTGCCCTCGATCTGACCTTCGCGGTGATACCTCACATGCATGCTGCAATTGCTGTTTACATATGACGCCAGACCAACGCTTGTGTACGCCTTTGCGCAAGAGAAGGGGGGGCAGGGGTGCTTTTTTTTTTTTTTTTTAGTTTTTTTTTTATTTATTTAGGTTTTTTATTATTTTTTTAAAATCCTTTTTTTTTTTTTGTTATTTTTTATTTGTTTCTTCCATTTCTTTTTTTTTGTTATGATTTTTTATTGTTATCTCAGGGAATGATAAAATGCTTTCCCAATTTCCCAATGGCGCGGTTTATATCCGGGAGGGGGGACATTCCCTCCTACTGCTTGTAAAAGCAGTCTAGAGGCTAATTACCCGCTAGAATTGCTTTTACATGAAAGCCGATCACTGGCTGAAAAGAATGATACCAAGATGATACCTAAACCTGCAGGCATCATTCTGGTATAACCATTCAAAGTCCAGCAACATACTGGACATATATTGTAATCTTTTTTTTTTTCATGCAGCCTCTTGGCTGAACGAAAAAAAAGATTGATTGGTGGGTATGCCCACCATTAGAATACCTCCCTTCATCCACCCACTTCTAATGATGGGCATACATGCACCATTTATATATGCCGATGCATGGGGCATCCTCCCGCAAAAGTTATGCCGTGTACACACGGTCGGAATTTCGACCGTATGTACGTGGCATTAGGAGCCAATCGCTCCTCCCCGCCCCTGCTGCCCCCATGCTTCGGCACATATGCTCTTTTTTTTAACTGTGGTGGTGAAATCACCTCCTACAGCGTTGGAGTCGCGGCTTTATGTATCGTGGGAGCAAACGCTGTTGCTGTCAAGATAAATAAATCCGCGCTGCAACTGAATGGCGCACCTGAAAACAAAAAAAATGCTTAACACTAAAACACAGTAAACAAAATTACATACCTGAAAAGCAAGCATGATAAAACATGATAAAACATAATAAAACATTGCAGAATAGAATGGAGTAAAAAAAGAGCAACAATAGAGAGAGAGAGAGAACAATAAAACGAGTTTTTTTTATTTTTTTGAGATTCACAACTGCTAGCAGGTATCTGGGCTGATCTCAGGAGAAATACAGGCTGCTCTGGAAAAAGATGGTGTGTTTGTTTTTAAGGAGCACAATACGATGATACTTGAACAAAAAAGAGCTGCATGGTCAAGTTGCCAGAAAGAAGCCTTTGCTGTACAACTTCCACAAAAAAGCCTGATTACAATATGCCCAACAACACCTTGACATGCCTCATTGGCTTTTTTTTTTAATTGTGCTCCTTAAAAACCAACACGCAGTGTTTTTGGAGAGCAGCCTCTATTTCTCCTGCGGTGACCTGTGGGTTTTTCTTTGTATCCTGAGCGATCCTTCCACCAGTTGTGACTGCAATCTTTCTTGGACTACCTGACCTTAGCTTGGTATCAAAGAGCCCCTAATTTTCCACTTCTTAATAAGTGATTAAACAGTATTGACTAGCATATTCAAGGCTTTGGATATCTTTTTATATCCTTTTCCATCTTTGTAAAGATTCATTACCATGTTACGCAGTTCTTTTGACTGTTCTTTCCTACCTCCTCATGGCTCAGTGTCTAGCCTGCTTAGTGCATCCATGTGAGAGTTAACAAACTTATTGAATATTTATACACAAATACTAATTGTGAGTTAAAAAGCCACAAATGTGGGAAATTAGCCTTTAATTGCCATTTTAACCTGTGTGTGCCACCTTCTGTGTCTGTACCAAGGCCAAACATTCCAGGGTATGTAAACTTTTGATCAGGGCCACTGGGGTGATTTCTGTTATCATTATGATGTAAAAAGGATCCAAACAAACTATGTGATAATAATTGGCTGTGATACAAAAAAGATAATAAATGGCTTCATGTGATTATTATCCTTAAATAAAAGACCATTTTTTTGGCATGGTCAGTCATATTTTTAATATTAATGCTAACATTTCACAACTTCTACCAGGGTATGCCAACTTTTGAGCACAACTTTGTATATATATATATATATATATATATATATATATATATATATTGTAAAGTTCGGGGGACCAGCCAGACCGCAGGACACAGGCTTTTAACCCAAAAGGAGGTTTATTAAACTTAAACAGCTTTACAGCAGCAAAAACAAAAGAAAAAGGTTTCAGTCTCACCGACATTCAAAGTCCAGCATTGCTATCGCAATCAAACAGTCCTTGGGTGGTTGCAGGTGACTTCACCTGCTAGGAGGCTTCCAGGCAGAACGCTGCTGTCCACGTTGGTTGCTGCAAATCAAACCAAACACAAACCACCATCTCCTCTACACTCCTCCACACCCATCTGCAACTTCCTGTCTTGTTTTTAAACCCACTTCCTCTGACAGGTGAGTTAACCCTTTTTGTTCCCTTAAAGAGACCACAGTCCAAACAGAGGGGAAACATAGCGTCCTTCCAGGACCCAGCCACGGCGTCCTGTACAATATATATATATATATAAATATATATATATTTATATACATACACACTTTTTTTGCTGACAAGCCAGGGTTCATATTGATTTAAATTGTTGCCTTTTTTTTGGTCCATGTGTCTGCCCTGCTTAGTGCTCAGTCTCACATCTCACCTCAATTTTACCTTGAAGGGAGAGCGAGGCCGGAGGGCAGGCGGAGTGCAGATGTATATCACTCCATCGGCGCCTGCAGGACCTGCAGCGGCAACTATAGAAGCCACATCGAAAAATGCAGCTGGATTACTCCGCGGCCATGGTCCCTAGTCTTTGCTTAACCACCTCACTACAGTGCATTTTCACCCCCTTCCTGACCAAGCCATTTTTCAGCTTTCAGCGCTGACGCACTTTGAATGACAATTGCGCAGTCATACAATCATTTTTTTCCCCACAAATAGAGCTTTCTTTTGGTGGTATTTGATCACCTCTGCGGTTTTTCTTTTTTGCGCAATAAACAAAAGAAGAGCGACAAATTAAAAAAAAAAACAATATTTTTTGCTTTTTGCTATACTAAATATCCCCAAAAAATATATAAAAAAACATTTTTTTTCCTCAGTTTCGGCCGATACGTATTCTTCTACATATTTTTGGTAAAAAAAAAATCGCAATTAGCGATCATTGATTAGTTTGCGCAAAAGTTATAGCGTTTACAAAATAGGGGATAGTTTTATAGCATTTTTATTAATATTTTTTTTTTTACTAGTAATGGCGGTGATCAGCGATTTTTATTGTGACTGCGACATTATGGTGGACACATCGGACATTTTTGACACATTTTTGGCACCATTGTCATTTATACAGCAATCAATGCTATTTAAATGCATTGATTCATGTATGACACTGGCAGTGAAGGGGTTAACCACTAGGGGCAGGGAGGGGTTAATTATGTTCCCTAAGAGTGTTTCTTACTGTGGGGGGAGGGGACTCACAAGGGGAGGAGACCGATCGGTGTTTCTCTGTACAGAGAACACACCATCGGCTCCTCTCCTCTGACAGGACCGTTGATCTGTGTGTTTACACACACAGATCAACGGTCCTGCTGTGTTACCGGGCAATCGCGGGTGCCCAGCGGACATCGCGGCCGCTGGGCACGCGCATCGGGTGCCCAGTGACACGGCGAGAGCGCGCGCGCGCTCCCTGCGGCGGCGCGCGCGCTCCCTGCAGTGCACAGAAGAGGAGGACATCATATGACGCCCTCCTGGAACGAGAGCTGCGCCGCCTGGCCGTCATTTGACGGCCGGCGGTCGCAAAGCGGTTAATCACTTCCCACTCACAGCACAGCTGCTTTTGCCGGCCGGACCCGACTGCAGTGGTGACCGTGAGTTACACATTTTGCAGCAGTCAGCACTGGCACTGGCAGTAAAAACACAGACAGAGCACAGTGATGATTAGGGTGTGCCTGGGCAAGTAAGTAGTATAGATGATATTTAACTGCTTGCTGACCAGCTCACGCCGATATACGTCAGAGGAAGGGCACGTGCAGGCAGATTGACTTACCTGTACGTTGCCTTTTAAGAAGCTGTTTGCGGGCGCGCATGCCCACCGCAACCTCCGTGAGTGTGATCTCGCGATCGTCTCACGTAGAGGAAGAACAGGAAATGCTAATGTATACAAGCATTCCGCCGTTCTGCCTAGTGACACTGACACTGATCACAGCCCCCTGTAATCGGGAGCGGTGATCAGTGTTGTGTCACACATAGCCCCCCTCACAGTTAGAATCACTCCCTAGGGCACACTTAACCCCTACAGTGCCACCTAATGGTTAACGCCTTCACTGCCAGTCACATTTACACAGTAATCAATGCATTTTTAATTGCACTGATCGCTGTATAAATGTGAATGGTCCCAAAATCACGCCAAAAGTGTTTGATCTGTCCTCCATAATGTCACAGTCATAATAAAAATCGCTGATAGCCGCCATTACTAGTAGAAATAAAAATGATTAATAAAAATGTCATAAAACTATCCCCTACTTTGTAGACGCTATAACTTTTGCGCAAACCAATCAAAAAACGCGTATTGCGATTTTTTTTTTACCAAAAATATGTAGAAGAATACGTATCAGCCTAAACTGAAGAAAAAAATATGTTTTTTTATATTTTTTTGGGGGATATTTATTATAGCAAAATAATGCGTTTTTTTTTAAAATTTGCGCTTTTTTTGTTTATAGCACAAAAAAATAAAAACCGCAGAGGTGATCAAATACCACCAAAAGAAAGCTATATTTGTGGGAAAAAAAAGGACGCCAATTTTGTTTGGGAGCCACGTCGCACGACCGCGCAATTGTTAGTTAAAGCAACACATTGCCGAATCGCAAAAAGTGCTCTGGTCTTTGGGCAGCCAAATGGTCCGGGGGCTTAAGTGGTAAGGCTCTAAGGATTACTATTCCTCATGTTTACTAAATAAGAAAGACTTACACTAATAAAAGTGTTAGAAATTTTTACAGGTCACACAATAAATATGTATCATAATCTCATGAAAAAACAGACAAGATGCAGACTCAAATACTATGAATATTATTAATGTTTCCCCTATATATGCATTAAAATACTTTTATTCATGTATTTATTTATTAAATATAACAAATCATTTAACTGATATTTCCCCAACAACATTATTCTGGATATATATATATATATATATATATATATATATTTTTTTTTTTATCTTAAGAAATGTAACCAACAAAACCAACTCAATCATTTATATAGTGCCTTACAACAAAGTCTTTGTGATTATAGGAATTTGATGTCTGTCATACAGCCTTTTTAATTAGACCCTCCAAAATAAACTGTATAATTTAAGTAGAAATTGTTCCCTTGTAGAGAAAGGAAGGAGTTTCCCAGTAATGTATAATTGCATTTGAATGTAAATGGGTTCATGAATATATTAAAATGGGCAAAGTCAGCATTCAGGGCACAAGAGCACATCAACAATGCTGTGGAACATTTGCTGGGCAAAATTATCACACCTTATTTAGCTCAATGTTCTCATGGTTACTTGACAAGCAATGCTCCCACATTATATTTATAGACATTGTTTATGATTGAAAGATGATTACATGTAGAAATGCAATGTTTTTGTTACAAGCCAAGAAATTTTCCTTCGGGGATTGATTATTTGAAACACTAGATATAGACTGCATTCAAAAATAATCTCTGGGTTTATGGGGTAGATAAACTTCTAATGCTAACCAGTATTTCCATGTAATAAACAGGAAGTCTGGAGAGAAATTAGAACACCAAGCACCTAATACAAGTCCACCTTTGGTGTATTTGAATAAAAATATTTGACTCTTTTTGTATCCTTTGTACCGTATTACAATAAAAAAAATCCATCATTCAAAACAATGAATGCAGACATCTCTAATTTGTGTGATACTGCATGTTAAATTTTAGTGGCAGTTTAGGTGGGAACTGTATAGACGTAAAAGTGTCATAGCAACATTTCAGTCTCTAGAAAATGATTATAATGCGTAAAACTGCTGTTCTGCAACCCACAAGATAATAGCTGTATCATTATATAAAGCAGGGGCTGCCAATTCATTAAGGGCGCATGGGCGCCACCCCCTCTATCCAGCCACCCCCTCTATGTAGAATGGATAGATTCATGAATTGCATGAATCTATCTATGACTGCCGTCGCCACCCCCTATTCAGGCGTCCCACCCCTTATCACCTGAATTACAATGGGGGGATGTATTTTTGAAGCACCTGATTAGAGCCATAGGCTCTAATAGGCTTCAGAATAGGTGACCTCGGAGCGCAAAGCATTGCGCTCGGAGTCCACCCAGGTGTGTTAGAAAAGCAAATTAATATTTGCTTTTCTAACACTGAACCGCCTCTCCGCCAATCAGGAAGCGCGGGTCTGTTACCCGTCACCTGATTGGCTGAAAGGACAGGCGCTGCTATTGGATGCCTATCAGGAGGAGGAGGAGACTCATGGAGGACACAGCTCACTGCTGCAAGGTCTCACAACTTGGCCGCCGTCACCCACTGATGACGCATCCTTATGTTGAAACATCGAGTGAAGCTAGGGACGTGTGACGTGGGACGCTGACCAGAGACATGGCGGCCATCTTGTCAGTTTGAAACATTGTTTTGTTTCTACATGCTTGGCGGTTCTTTCAAATATGTGAGTGCACCAGCTTTTTTATTCAATAAATCTTTTATCTGGATGTCTTTTCATTTTTTATATATTCATGTGGATGCTTGAGCTATACAGTGAAGTTTTAATGAATTGAAGCAGCTTTTGGGTTCCTTTGACCTGTGTGGAGAGGAATAGGCTAGAGTGTCAGTGGAGTGGATTGATTGGTGCAGAGGGACTGCTGGGGACATTAATCAGTACTTACATTGTGTGTACCCTAGACACTGATGGTAAGGGTCAGTTGATTTCTGTGCTGATGGTGGCTATTCTATACGCTTTATCTGGTTCTGGATGAAGATCTTTGATTCAATCGTCTTCCCAGTTTTTTTTATCATAAATGGACTTTATTGTTTACTTATTATTTTAAGTGCTACACGGTCACCCACTGCCTGACCCGCCACCGAGATAGGGAAAGTGCCAGTCAGACAGCGAGCAGGCGGGGGGGTCACAGTGGAAACTTTTGATGGGCACTGTGGTGACATTTGATGGGCACAGTGGCAGCATTTGATGGGGCACAGTGGCAGCATTTGATGGGCACAGTGGCAGCATTTGATGGGCACAGTGGCAGTATTTGATGGCACAGTGGCAGTATTTGATGGCACAGTGGCGGCATTTGATGGGGCACAGTGGCTGCAATTGATGGAACATTGGCTGCATTTGATGTGCACAGTTTCTGCAATTGATGGCACAGTGGCTGCAATTGATGTTTTTTTTTCAGTATTTTTCAGAATTTTTCAGTTTGCCCCCCCCCCCACCCCCCAGGAATTTTGAGCACCAGCTGCCACTCTTATATAAAGTGTTACCAATTTAGCCAAAACTGTTGTATTACTTTTTGTTTTGCATAGAGTGGGTATGGTTAAAGCTTCCTTTGGATTTCAATAATGTCTGTGTCCCAACTTGGGAGATGTCCTATCACCCTACGAAGTGAAGGCAAATGTCTTAAATGTAGTCATAAACAGCAACAAAAGACCTTGGAAAAAAGCAGAAAAGAGGTGCATGTACGGAGTCTAGCAAGGCGGTCATGCATTGTTAGAGCTCCACTCTGTGAGGGGGAAGAGCCGCTGACACGAACATACCCACCGGCTGAAATACCACTCATTCTCTCCCACTAGTTCCACAGATAACAGGGTTTCATTCTGTGGAAAATGGTGCTAAGAGGAAGCCGTTTGAAGGCAAAGAATTCCTCTAGTAAGGAGGCATAGACGTGGGCTTCAGCCAAAATGGCACTGGCCCCCTCAACCTTTATCACCTCAGCACGCTCTCACAAACGAAAACCACACCAGCAAGACTATCAAGTTGAGTCTGACACAGAAATTCTCTTCTCTATAAAACACTTCTCAAGAATCCTCTGCTCCCCCAGCTCTTTTAAAACAATTTGAAAGAATGCTACATAAAGCTCTGAAGCAGACATCTGAACACATTACTAATAGTCTGACTAGAGAAATAAGAGAGTTGGGTAACTGTACAGCAGCCTTAGAGCTCAAAGTGGAAGAAATTGAGATAACAGCACAGGATTTTATTACTTAAATGGATAATATAAAAGAAGAGAATTTAATTCTACAAACTGCACTGGAAGATTATGAAAACAGAGCCAGACGGTCCAATTTGCGAATCAGCGGAATCTCAGAAAATGTAACTGACATTCAATCTACAGTAACCACATTATTTCAAGCACTCCAACCAGGTATACCAATTGAATGACTTGAAATTGACAGAATCCACAGAGCCCTCATACCCAAAAAAATTGATGGCCCCCCACGCAATTTAATCACAAAGTTCCACTATTACCGAACAAAAGATCAACTTCTGGCAGCAGGCTGGGATAAAAAAACCCTAACCTTCCAGGGACATAACTATCAGATATATGCTGACGAATTAACCATTTCTAAATGGCGTGCAATGAAACCCCAGTTAATAGAGCTGCAACGCCATAGCATTACTTCAATAGGGGTTTTCCGTTTTTCTTACGTTTTATGTATCAGGGCTCTAAATATATCTGTAAAACCTCAGAAGAACTTCAACAGACACTTCATGACCTCCATCTGACAGAGGCTGCACCCTCCACCAATGTTTAACGCAGAAGACCAGCATCATCTTTTTCTCCTCACAACTCTTCCCAATCCTTGGGGAAAAATGAAAGCCAGCATTCCCATAAGAGAGGTCGATTTGGCTCCCCTTCTTTGGACCAAGAAGATTCCATGGACTGACAGCAAACTATTCCTTTAAACACCCATCCACTATCAGACTTTGAGAGAATTATTTGAAAGACTATTTAATGTCCTAATAAGGAACCTTTTTGAAATATGATCCTAATTTAAACTTTCTAACTTTCATAGGATTCCCTCTATTGGTCTTTTCTAAGCCCTAGCTAGACCCCTTATTGCTCTTACCAGTTATATACTCCCAAAAGTTTGGTTGGTTAGTTACACATTTAGCGGGCATGTTGCCTACTCTTCAGTTATCATATCATAGCCCACTAAATTCTGTTATTCAGATGATTATGAGTTTGGTTATCAAACTTTCTATCCTTTCCAGCCTTTATAACCCTCCGTAACCTCACGTTTTTCTTATAGATACTAGCAGTTAATGTTATCCCCTCATAATAATATTTAGATATTATTCGGCCAGTTATTGAAATACTCTCACGTAACTGCAATTAAAGGTTAACCTCCCTGAAATCTCTACATCTCAGTTTCATGGCTTTAATGGTTGGGGGAATTTACATATACCCAGGTTGATATAGCCCGAAGGCCTACATTTTTCCCTCCCTGGTTCATACGTCCCTCCCTTGTCCCCTTCCCGCTTACTTTCATTATCCCAAATGCTCTACATCCTTAACAAGATGCTCTCAAGATACGGACTTCTGGGCAACCCATATTCTTCCCCCCTTAGGATTTTTCCTGAGAAACTAGAATAATAATTTCAGAAAGCCTTCCGGTTTATACAATAATACATCTTAACAATGTCTCTTTAATAAGGCTTTTCTCCCATACACGGGTATTCCATGTGCTCCACTGTACCTTCCTCAATGGCCCACCCTTAATATGTGGGAATTCAATGATGGCCCTACACCCCCTAATGGGAAATCTTTTTCCTCATCACGGGCAACTCTTGCATCTTATTATAGGTTTATTTTAAAAATGTATTATTTGTTTTTTACTTTCTTTTTACTCCAGTCTCTCCTTGGTCCTCTTCACTCTTCTCCTCCTTCATGTCCACTCGAGTAGGTTCAATTAGCCAGAACTTCACGACCACCGGTAAGTGTAATTTCCTAGATCAACTACCATGGCACCTCTAAACATTTTATCCCTGAATGTTCAGGGTATCAATATACCACAGAAGAGATCTAAAGTGTTTTGCTCTTTTTATGCTTGAAAAGCACACATAGGGGGTTATTTACGAAAGGCAAATCCACTTTGCACTGAAAGTGCACTTAGAAGTGCAGTCGCTGTAAATCTAAGGGGTATATCTGAAATGAGGGGAAGCTCTGCTGATTTTATCATCCAATCATGTGCAAGCTAAAATGCTGTTTTTGAGTTTCCTTGCATGTCCCCCCTCCGATCTACAGTGACTGCGCTTCCAAGTGCACTTGCAGTGCATTTGTATTATAAAGTGGATTTGCCTTTCGTAAATAACCCCCATAGTGTGCTTACAAGAAACACCCTTCACGGTAAACTCCACGCCTAAATTCATGAGTTCTTTTTATCCACAAATATTCACAACCTCAACTACTACCAAACAGCGTGGAACCCTCATAGCTTTCCACCGCTCCATCCCATTCACCCTTCAAACAGAAATCAAAGATCCCCAAGGGCGGTACTTAATTCTCACAGGACACATTATGGACACAGCTGTTACCATAGTTTCATATTACGCACCAAATAAACAACCCACACCTTTCCTCTCACACCTGATGCAGGTAATTTCCACACATAAAATAGGACCAATTATTATGTGTGGTGATTCCAACTAGGTACTCCACCCGTTCCTAGATAAATCACCATACCTCCCACCCCAAAATCCAAATAAACTGCCTTTTTCTCAGCTTCTCTAAACATAAAAGAAGATACACGTACTACTCTCATTCTAACCATAAAATAGGATTCCTTCCTTTTACCTGGGCCGAGAAATCAATCCCATATTTAGGGATTAATCAATCTCACAGCCTCCATGTCTGATCTTTTCTCAGCCAATTATCCACAAACCTTGAGAAGGGTGACAGACTTGTTGAAACAATGGTCTCACCTTCCACTATCGTGGTTGGGAAGAATTAGTGCAATAAAAATGACATTTCTACCCAAACTATTGTATCTATTTAGAGTTCTTCCAATCCCAATCCCTGCCCTATTATCTAAAACTAATTCAGAAAAAAGCACCGTCCTTTATTTGGGGCCTCTCCAAACCACACTATTGTTTGCACACACTATATCTCCCTAAAACTAGCAGAGGCTTCTGCTTCCCCAACTTTGCATCCTATTATAAAGCAGCACATATTGCTAGTCTATCTAAATACCATGCAACGCATGAAACTCCTCTATGGGTAATGATCGAAGCCACAGAATGTGATCCTTTATCGATCTCTAATTTACTCTGGCTTTGCCCCAAAGATGGCCCCAAATTACGTAATCCCATCACTAAACACTTTATCTCTCTTTGGGACAAACTTACATTTCAACACCATTTACAATCCCCACATAATCCTCTCTTCTCATTTCTTAAAAATACCGCATTTTACCCTGCATGGGTCTCTCCCTCATCATTTAAAATATGGACCTCCTTGGAAGTTCTAAGATTTCACAAATTTGTTAGTTCTAAGTCCTTTATCCCATTCCCAACCATCTGTGAGACCAGCAGTTTGCCGCAATCAGAATTATTCCGATATCTTCAAATTAAAAACTTCTACACACCGAATACTAATACTGGCACTCTTCTGACCCAATTTTCGGAGTTTGAATCAGTGTGTAAGGAAACCCCATATTAAAGGACTAATGTCTTCCTTATACTCCCAATTTTTATTCAATCCAGAATCAGATAAACCATCTTACACCCAGAAATGGGAGGCAGACCTTGGTCATACCCTTGACTCAGCAGATTGGTCTAAGATCTGGCCGGCAACTAAATAATTCTCCTGCTTTGATTTTGGAAGTTATATCTTGGGGTAAATTTCTTGGGGTAAATGTCTTGGGGTGTCGTAAATGGTGTAGTTGCTTGGGAAAAATGCTAATTTTTCACAATTTCTTTTCAAAAACCCTATGAAAAAATATATATTTATACAAATTTGCTACAGAATTAAAGCTCTTCCCAAAAAGAATTACACTATATTACCAAAAGTATTGGGATGCCTGCCTCTACACGGACATAAATGGCATCCCAGTCTTAGTCCATAGGGTTCAATATTGAGTTGGCCCACCCTTTGCAGCTACAACAGCTTCAACTCTTCTAGGAAGGTTGTCCACAAAGTTTAGGAGTGTGTCCATGGGAATGTTTGACCATTCTTCCATAAGCCCATTTGTAAGGTCAGGCACTGATGTTGGATGAGAAGGCCTGGCTCACAGTCTTCGCTCTAATCATCCCAAAAGTGTTGTATCAGGTTTGGAGTAGCATTAATAATACAAAATATGACACATTAAGCAAACTAAAACTGCATTTTTCACATGTTTGTGCATTTGTCAGCTTTTAATAAAAACGAATTAAAACTGGATAAATATACAAAGGACTTATATGTCAATTAGAGTTGAGCGGACACCTGGATGTTTGGGTTCGGCAGGTTTGGCGGAACTTCAGAAAAAGGTTCGGGTTCGGGTTCGGGACCGAACTTGACCCGAACTTGACCCCGAACACCGAACCACCGAAGTAGGAACAACGATATGTCTCCTCCTCTAGTCAGTCCTATCCCCATACAGTTAGAACACACTGAGGGAACACACATTTACCCCTTGATCACCCCCTAGTGTTAACCCCCTCCCTGCCAGTGACATTTACACAGTAATCAGTGCATATTTTTAGCACTGATCACTGTATAGATCTCAGTGGACCCAAACATGTGTCAAAGTGTTCGTTCTGTCCGTCCCAATGTCACAGTACCACTAAAAATGCAGATCACCGCCATTACTAGTAAAAAATTTATAAATAATAAAAATGCCATAAAAATGCCATAAAGCTTTGCCATAGTTTGTAGATGCTATTACTTTTGCGCAAACCAATCAATATATGCTTATTGTATTTTTTTTTTTATCAAAAATATGTAGAAGAGTATATATTGGCCTAAACTGATAAAGAAATTAAAAAAAAAACATTTTTGGGGATATTTATTATAGCAAAAAGTAAAAAAATGTATTTTATATTTTTCAAATTGTCGCTATTTTTTTGTTTATAGCGCAAAAAAATAAAAACTGCAGAGGTGATAAAATACCACCAAAATAAATCTCTATTTGTGGGGAAAAAAAGGACGACAATTTTGTTTGGGTACAGCATTGTATGACCGCGCAATTGTCAGTTAAAGCGACGCAGTTCCAAATTGTAAAAAGTGCTCTGGTCAGGAAGGGGGTAAAATCTTCCAGGGCTGAAGTGGTTAAAATATTCTTACATTTTACTCAAACTAATAACATAACTAGCTGAAAAGCACTGCAAAACTATGGGGTTTATTTACTAAAGGCAAATCCACTTTGCACTACAAGTGCACTTGGAAGTACAGTCGCTGTAGATCTGAGGGGGACATGATTGGATGATAGAAATTGGATGATAGAAATCAGCAGAGCTTCCCCTCATTTCGACCTTCCCCTCAGATCTGAATCAACTGCACTTCCGAGTGCACTTGTAGTGCAAAGTGGATTTTCCTTTAGTAAATCAACCCCTATGGTACAGGAAAATAACTACATGTATCCCATCTTAGTAATGCTACACTGAAAGTGCCTAAGAAATAGGCATGGGCCGAATGACCCCTGGTTTGGTTCGTGGCAGAACTTTTGAACACTGTAAAAATTTGGAACCAAAATAACGAAGCCTATTGAAGTCTATGGCACCTGAACTGGGAAAAGTGCCCATTTTATGCATTTTGGGCATATAAAGGGTATGGGGGCCCAGGTACTGCCCTGGGGGACATGTATCAATGAACACAATGTTTGTAAAAAAAAAAACATTTTTAAATGAGCAGTGATTTACTGATGCTTAAAGTGAAATCATAAAAATTAGAAATAACAATAAAAAATGAAAAATTCCTTTCTGCAGCAGCTCAATCGCATACTGGGCAAGTTCTGGCCAGTGGTCTATTCTCATGACTTAGTAACCCAGTGGATCGTCAACTGAAAAGCTGCCGATGGGATCTGGAAGCTGATACCCTGGGTGCCGAGGACTATAAAAAATGTGAAAAGCATCACTGAGGCAGCCCCCTTCTTCACCGCTTCTCTCTTTAGCAAGAGAAGCCTCAAAACTAAGTTTTCCATGAGACTGTAAACTACTAGCATCTGGAAAAGCATTACATAAACTCCTCTTTACGGTATCCCCAAGAGATTTCATCTTGTGCTTCCTCTGTGAGGACGGGATTAGTTCCAAGACTCTCCCCTTGTAACCGTGGTCAAGGAGGGTTGCCAACCAATAGTGATCCTTCTCCTTGATTCCACTTATTCTCAGGTCATTTAGCAGGCTTTAAACAATGAGGTTGTCCATCCATCCTTGTGGCCTTCGCAAATGGTGACAGTACAGTGCATGCATCCTTTATCAGCAGTCATTGGCGTGGGGAAAAAAGCAGGCCTGTCCTTATTGCCATACTCACCCAGACGGCCCTCTGCTGCATGTGCAAACACAAACAGAGTTCCTTGAGCGCTATAAACTGTCAGCCATATACGTGGGTATACAAACCCTGGAAGATGTAAAATGAGCTAGAACCCAGTGTGGCCACCAAACACTGGAAAAATGGATAACAAAAAACAAAAACAAAGAAGCAGCTCTCTATGGGTGAAGCATAAATACTTGTAGACCTTTAGCCAAGTAAAAAGTAAATTTATTTATTGCACTTCTGGGAAATAAACAGTAACTATTGTCAATGATGAAAGCTTGCAGGGTTGCAGAGGCAATCATAAAAGCATATAGCCAATGTAGATACTTATGTAAAAGAATGTTATTAAAAGGAACGGTACCACTGTAACATACGGGTGTGGAGGGATTAACATCAAATGATCAGCTATGGGGCGTTCTGTGGGTGCTCGAATTTATCGAAAACGCCCCATAATCTATAAGTTCTAAATTCGGCAAACGGGTGAACTTACGTTTCACTCCAACATCGGGCTCATCTCTAACCATAAGATACATATAACAACCTGATACGAAAAAGCTCATGTAGGGCTGGTTATTGATGTTACATGATGTTTTTTCAGGTCAGTGGTGGCGGCGGGCAGTATGAATGATGATGGACCTACACCGGCATACATTTTTTTTAAAATAAAAGACTTGTCAAAAACTGTCTAATGTCTTTATTTACACTACACATTTTTGTGGGGTGAATGAGTAGGTGTACTATGTACCGCATACTTATTCACATAGGGGGGCTGGGATCTTGGGGCCCCTTTGTTAAAGGGGGCTTCCAGATTCAAATAAACCCCCTGCATGCAGACCCTCACAGCCACTGGCCAGGGTTGTGTGGAAGAGGCCCTTGTCCCCCTGCCCCAAAGCACCCCCCATGTTGAGGGCATGTGACCAAGTAGGGTTCAAGAGGGGGGCTCTCACTCATCCCCTACCTTTCCTGACCTGCTGGGCTGCATTCTCGAAAAAGGGTCTGGTATGGATTTGGGGGGACCCCCACGCCATTTTTCACATTTTTAAATTGCCGGCAATAGTTTTTTTTCAGCTGTCAGTGACTGATGACTCATTGGTTGTTAAGGACGCGGCAGCCAGCCGCTCCTTAACAACCGGTACTCATTCCTCAAATACTGCAAATACTGCATGCCTGGACTACTACTTAATTTCTGTGTGCATTTAATTATTATTTTCCTTCTGTAAATGGATTTTAACACCTTTTCATGCTGTTATCAAGCGTTTTCTTGGTAAATACCTCAAAACAGTTGAGTGAATTAACAGTTTCCGGATCGCATGCGATATTTAGACAAAATATGTCCTGACACCTACATATCTCATGCAAGTTCATTCTATGAACGGATCCCATTGTCCCCAATATCTATGATCCACCAGTCAAACTTGCTTTTTTATAATATGAAAGGTTACTTTGCCTGCATAAAATGTAGTGTCTGTCAAGTCAATGCTTTTAGAGGACATAAAATTATGTATTTTCAGTCTAAACAAGCACGTAAAACATACATCAGTTACTTTGTGTTTTACAGTTCCAAAAATGTGGTCTACATGTTGCAATGCCCTTGCAGCTTTCAATATGTTTGGTGTACCACTAGAGCATTACAAATACATATCAATAAACATTCATATCAATGAACAAAGAGGGACATATCATGAGCAGAGACCAGGTGGATCATTGTGTTAAAACTAAACACAACACTCTGGGTCTCAACGTTGAATGGAATATTAATTGTTCCATAAATAGTAGTTAATCCCACTTTTCTTTTCTCTTCCATTTTTTTCTAGATGGTATTTTTTTCTGGTGGAAGCATTCACAATTGGTAGTTGTGGTTCACTAATCATAAGAAATAAGTGCACTGAAGATCTGGTCACGTGGATATCTGTTACTTCTGCCTTATGTGGACTTTATATGCACAGTTTAAAGTTTAATCTCATGCTTCACGTATTGTAATGATGCTTGATAATCTGGTCATCTGGATAATTGGTCACATGGATATCTGACTTTTCCTATGTAGATTTTAAATGCATAGTTTGAATTTTAGTTTTATTTCTTATACATTTTATATGTTAATGATGCTATTTGTTGCATTTGCATAACAAAAAAGTGCACTGAAAAATCTGGTCATGTGGATATCTGTTTCTCTTTTCTTATGTGGACTTTATATGCACAGTTTTTAATTTTAATTGATTGAATACTGTATCTGTTAAAGATATTATTTGTTGCAAATGCATTTTCAAATTTTTGGATATAATTCGAGTGTTACGTCTTCTTTCCCTATGGTAAATATGACATATTTACTAGCACCCAGCTCTCAATCCTGAATCCGAGCCCCTGCCATGTACTCCAGCAGCAGCTGACAGCTAATGGCATGGGAAGAAGGGGAAGCTGCAGGAAAGGGGCACTGGGGCACTGGTGCTGTGGGGGGTCCAGGGGGGAGGGGGAGCATTTGCAGAGTTTGTCACCCCCCCCCCAGAGCAGCTGAAGTCAGAAGGATGGAGAGGAGGAGAAATAGGGGAGGGCCACAGGTGGATCGCTGCAGTGGAGGTGTCCTATTATGCTTATGTATTCTTTTGTTCAGCAGAATCTGTTGAACAATTCTGCTATAAACGCATGATCACTAAAGTGACCATTAACTTATTGCAGAAGGGGGAATGCAGCCACCGTAAAATTTACTTTGTCAGCTGGAAGAACTGCTGTACCACTGTAAATCTTACAGCAGTGGCAGTAAAAGGGTTAATAAATCTGAATTATACTTGAAAAAGACAGATATTTAACTGATCAGAAGTGATCAACAAAATTCCATCCTAGCTGAACATCTTGGCAGTGTCGATATTGATTGAGCGCTCACTAAATCAATCGAATGGAGGCTCTTTGGTTTGCTATTTTCAATTAATACATCAATACATGTGTGGTCATCTTTACAGTCAGTCGACTATAAAATGGTAGACTAAAGAACAACCTGTCTTTTCCTCCCAGGAACCAATCTACTTCTTTCTTTCTTATTGTCAGGTTATTTTAGAATATCCATAGAATACACTAATTGCTTGCAACTTGCTAGGAGTGAAGCTTTTAAAGTTGAGTATAACATGCAAAAGATATTTCCACTGAAGAAACTATTTCCTCAAATGTTTAATTTCCCTTCCTCAATTAACACATGTATTTATAAATATAACAGTCTTCAATAAATAAATACTTACAGACTTATACTAATTTTACAGCACCCTTCTGATCACTGTTTAACTAGATTTTAAGCTTTAACGCTAGTGTAAGGTATGTTTATGAGCCCATAATAATCTTTTATAGCATATTCTACAAAGAAGTACCTTGTTTAATCATGTATGAAGCTTCCCATAATTCAGTGTAACCTTGTGCTCCTTATAGACCAATGTTACTACTCTAATGCAACGAGTTAAAGTATTAAACATGTAACTCACCTATGTTCATTCTGCACTGATATTATGGACACGTTGTTCATGCTGCATGAATAGAAATTGACTCATATACATAATTCACTTAGCTGGGAAAGGCAAATGTGATAGGAAGTCAAATGTTATTGTGAACTGTAAATGAGAATCTCATTAAGAGTTAAAAATAGATTGTGGGCATATTTTAAAAGTGACCTATGTTTTCAGTGTAGAGTTTGCAATTGTAGTACATTGAATTAACCTTTCAGGATCAGGCTAAATTATACCGCATTTTCCATTTTGCTGCTTTTTTAAGACATTGCATTGTTTTTGCATGTTAAAACCTTAAAAACAATTGCTTTGAGCATGTAACCACTTTCTGAAGCATGCCATCTGACATGAAGCAACTGTGATTGTCTACATATAACAGGACTGCATCTATTCCCACCTTTCCTCTCACCTTAATAAAGTGCCATAGCATCAGCATGTTTAATATTCATAAAAAGTGTTACTTTGTCACAGAACATTGGAAAAAAAAATAAGTGTTGACAGGGTTGCGGAAAAGGGCATTCTAATGACAAGTAGATAAGAAATTCAAGTGTTGAAGTAGAGAGCACAAGATACCCAGAGAAATATACTATAATTTCAGTAATAAATGTGTGATTGTCAGTGTCTTCAAATACTGTGAAATTTCTTTCACTAACCTTGAATAGCTGGCTTTTAAATCTACACTGAATTATTATTTTATAAAATAACATGAAAAAATCCATACGTGCAGTATGACGACTTTTGATGACTCTTTAAAAAAATTATGTTATGCACACATAAACAAAATTATAATACTGTGTGTATATATATATATATATATATATATATATATATAGATAGATAGATAGATAGATAGATAGATAGATAGATAGATAGATAGATAGATAGATAGATAGATAGATACATACATTACATACTGTAAATATATGTATATATTAAAATATATATTATATATGTATATATTAAAAAATATATATATATATATATATATATATACATATATATGTGTTGCCGTTGTATTACAAGGTCCATAAAGACATGGATGAGCAAACTTGGGGTGGAGGAACTTGACTGGCCTACACCTCAACCCGATAGTACACCTTTGTGATGAATTAAGGTCGAGACTGCCAGTCAGGCCTTCTCGTCCACATCAGTGCCTGATCTTACAAATGCGCTTCTGGAAGAATGGTCAAACATTCCCATAGACACACTCCTAAACCTTGTGGACAGCCTTCCCAGAAAAGTTAAAGCTGTAATAGCTGCAAAGGGTGGGCCAACTCAATAATGAACCCTATGGAATTTTGGATGTTTTTTCCGACAGAATTCAGCTCAAGCTTGGCTTGCATACACACAGTCACACAAAAGTTCTCAGAACTTTTGACCGACAAGCCGAGAAATTAAGTTCAATGCTTCCAAGAATGCGTCAAATTGTTTTTGAGCATGCATAGGAATTTTGCGCGTCGGGATTGCTACAGACGATCGGAATTTCCGATCGGAAACTTTTTTCGTCGGAAAAATAGAGAACCTGCTCTCAAACCTTTGCTGGTGGAAGATTTTCGAACGTGTGTACGGGGCATAAGACTAGGATGCCATTAAGGTTCATGTGTGTGTAAAGCCAATGTAAGGCCCAATACTTTTGACAATATAGTGTATATACGTGAGCTGACACTTCTGGGCAGGGGGTGCGCAAGCGCGCTATCCAGCAGCTTGCTCCCGCTGTGATTATACACAGGGGAAGCTGCTCGGCGGTACCGCAGACTAGATGTCCACCGGCACCCGCTGATTGTGAGGAAAAGAAACAGAACTGCGATCTGCCTATGTAAACAAGGTAGATCTCCATTCTGACAGGGGGGAAGGGATGTAATTTGTGTCCCCGCAAGCACTGATCACTGTATTAGTGTCACTGGTTCCCATAAAATGTCAAAAGTCTCAGTTAGTGTAAGAATGTCTGCTGCAGTATCGCAATCCCACTATAAGTCTCTGACTGCTGCCATTACTACCATATACACTTATTGGGATTTTTTTTTTTTACCAAAAATATGTAACAGAATACATATTGGTCTAAATTGATCAAGAATTTTTTTTCTATTTTTTATTCGATTTATAGCAGAAAGTAAGAAGCATTGTTTTCCTTTTTTTTTTTTTTTCAATTGTCGGCCTTTTTTTATTTAGCGCAAAAAAAAAAACACAGAGGTGATCACATACCCCCAAACGAAAGCTCTGTTTGTGGGGAAAAAAAACATACATTTTATTTGGGTACAGTGTTGCATGACCGTGCAATTGCCAGTTATAGTAACGTAGTGCTGTAAAGCAAAAAATGGCCTGGTCATGAAGGGAAAATCTTCCGTAGGTCAAGTGGATAAGAAAACAATTAGTGAAAGACATATTAAATTGATCCAGTCCTCATTTCCCCAAAAATTGGGGAAATCAGAAGATATAATTGAAATATCATAATTTCTGCAAATACACTAAAATCAATGGGGAAAGCAAAATTAAAGTGTTTTTGGTGGTTCCCTTTTAAGGGTACAATGGTCTTTACATACCTTCTGTGGGTTATGTAAGCCGCTTGCAACTACAGTGCTTTGAAAAAGTATTCATACCCCTTAACATTTTCCATATTTTGTCATGTTACAAATAAAAACGTAAATGTATTTTATTGGGATTTTATGTGATAGACCATTACAAAGTGGAACATGATTGTAAAGTGGAAGGGAAATGATAAATGTTTTTCAATTAAAAAAAAAAAAAAAAATGTGAAAAGTGTTGCATGCATTTGTATTCAGCCCCCCAGAGTCAATACTTTGTATAACCACCCTTTGCTGCAATTACAGCTGCAAGTCTTTTTGGGGATGTCTCTACCAGCTTTCCACATCTAGAGAGTGACATTTTTGCCCATTATTCTTTGCAAAATAACTCTATAAAATTGGATGGAGAGCATCTGTGAACAGCAATTTTCAAGTCTTGCCACAGATTCTCAATTGTAATTTAGGTCTGGACTTTGACTGGGCCATTCTAACACATGGAACACGCAGAAAATGCTATTGGGAAAAAAAAAAGCAAAATTAAATTTTTATGCAATGTTTTTCCAATAGCAGAATACACACAGACTGTGGTGTATCTCTTAGTATATGCAGTGCAGTAATGTTGCACTGAGCTTGAAGGTAAAACGTTTAGATTTTATCTGGCACTGGCCTCATGGCACTGTTACTGTGACTGTGCACTGCACCCCAGCCAGGGTACAATTGATTTAGGAATCTCTTCAATAATTATGTCTGCCTCTTTCTTTTGCAAAATAAAGAAACTCCCTCCCTACTGTAGCTATCTAGATCGCTCACTGATCTAACTAATTAGAATAAAATTCCAGGAATGTGGACTGACTTTAGCACACTAACTCCTAAAATCCTCTATCTATCTATCTATCTATCTATCTATCTATCTATCTATCTATCTATCTATCTATCTATCTGCAGCACAGGAACCTGCCTAACAGTGTCTGTGTAACAGAATGACGCTGTGTGCTGTGTGTGGGCTATATATAGAGGCTGGGTCACATGCTGCACTGGCCAATCACAGCCATGCCATTAGTAGGCATGGCTGTGATGGCTTCTAGGGCACACTAGTGAAACGATCATCCATTGTCTGGCCTAAAGCTGTTAAAAAGGCGCCAATACATCACCGAACACCGGACCCGAACCCGAACTTACAGCCAATAAAGACATGGATGAGCAAACTTGGGGTGGAGGAACTTGACTGGCCTGCACCTCAACCCGATAGTACACCTTTGTGATGAATTAAGGTCGAGACTGCCAGTCAGGCCTTCTCGTCCACATCAGTGCCTGATCTTACAAATGCGCTTCTGGAAGAATGGTTAAACATTCCCATAGACACACTACTAAACCTTGTGGACAGCCTTCCCAGAAAAGTTAAAGCTGTAATAGCTGCAAAGGGTGGGCCAACTCAATAATGAACCCTATGGAATTTTGGATGTTTTTTCCGACAGAATTCAGCTCAAGCTTGGCTTGCATACACACAGTCACACAAAAGTTCTCAGAACTTTTGACCGTGAAGAACGCTGTGATGTACAACACTACGACAAGCCGAGAAATTAAGTTCAATGCTTCCAAGAATGCGTCAAATTGTTTCTGAGCATGCGTAGGAATTTTGCGCGTCGGGATTGCTACAGACGATCGGAATTTCCGATCGGAAACTTTTTTTGTCGGAAAAATAGAGAACCTGCTCTCAAACCTTTGCTGGCGGAAGTTTTTCGAACGTGTGTACGGGGCATAGGACTAGGATGCCATTAAGGTTCATGTGTGTGTAAAGCCAATGTAAGGCCCAATACTTTTGACAATATAGTGTATATACGTGAGCTGACACTTCTGGGCAGGGGGTGCGCAAGCGCGCTATCCAGCAGCTTGCTCCCGCTGTGATTATACACAGGGGAAGCTGCTCGGCGGTACCACAGACTAGATGTCCACCGGCACCCGCTGATTGTGAGGAAAAGAAACAGAACTGCGATCTGCCTATGTAAACAAGGTAGATCTCCATTCTGACAGGGGGGAAGGGATGTAATTTGTGTCCCCGCAAGCACTGATCACTGTATTAGTGTCACTGGTTCCCATAAAATGTCAAAAGTCTCAGTTAGTGTAAGAATGTCTGCTGCAGTATCGCAATCCCACTATAAGTCTCTGACTGCTGCCATTACTACCATATACACTTATTGGGATTTTTTTTTTTTTACCAAAAATATGTAACAGAATACATATTGGTCTAAATTGATCAAGAATTTTTTTTCTATTTTTTATTCGATTTATAGCAGAAAGTAAGAAGCATTGTTTTCCTTTTTTTTTTTTTCAATTGTCGGCCTTTTTTTATTTAGCGCAAAAAAAAACCACAGAGGTGATCACATACCCCCAAACAAAAGCTCTGTTTGTGGGGAAAAAAACATACATTTTATTTGGGTACAGTGTTGCATGACCGTGCAATTGCCAGTTATAGTAACGTAGTGCTGTAAAGCAAAAAATGGCCTGGTCATGAAGGGAAAATCTTCCGTAGGTCAAGTGGATAAGAAAACAATTAGTGAAAGACATATTAAATTGATCCAGTCCTCATTTCCCCAAAAACTGGGGAAATCAGAAGATATAATTGAAATATCATAATTTCTGCAAATACACTGAAATCAATGGGGAAAGCAAAATTAAAGTGTTTTTGGTGGTTCCCTTTTAAGGGTACAATGGTCTTTACATACCTTCTGTGGGTTATGTAAGCCGCTTCCAACTACAGTGCTTTGAAAAAGTATTCATACCCCTTAACATTTTCCATATTTTGTCATGTTACAAATAAAAACGTAAATGTATTTTATTGGGATTTTATGTGATAGACCATTACAAAGTGGAACATGATTGTAAAGTGGAAGGAAAATGATAAATGTTTTTCAATTAAAAAAAAATAAAAAAATGTGAAAAGTGTTGCATGCATTTGTATTCAGCCCCCCAGAGTCAATACTTTGTATAACCACCCTTTGCTGCAATTACAGCTGCAAGTCTTTTTGGGGATGTCTCTACCAGCTTTGCACATCTAGAGAGTGACATTTTTGCCCATTATTCTTTGCAAAATAACTCTATAAAATGGGATGGAGAGCATCTGTGAACAGCAATTTTCAAGTCTTGCCACAGATTATCAATTGTAATTTAGGTCTGGACTTTGACTGGGCCATTCTAACACATGAATATGCTTTGATCTAAACCATTCCATTGTAGCTCTGACTGTATGTTTAGGGTTGTTGTCCTATTGGAAGGTGAACCTCTACCCTAGTCCCAAGTCTTTTGCAGACTTTGCAGGTTTTCTTCTAAGATTGCCCTGTATTTGGCTCCATCCATCTTCCATCAACTCTGACCAGCTTCCCTGTCTCTGCTGAAGAAAAGCATCCCCACAACATGATGCTGCCACCACCATGTTTCATGGTGGGGATTGTGTGTTTAGGTTGATACATTTTTCGCCACACAGCATTTTTCTTTTAGGACAAAAAGTTCAATTTTGATCTCATCTGACCAGAGTACCTTCTCCAACATGTTTGCTGTGTCACCTACATGGCTTCTCGCAAACTGAAAATGGGACTTCTTATGGCTTTCTTTCAACAATGAATTTCTTCTTGCCACTCTTCCATAAAGGCCAAATTTGTTGCGGGTACGACTAATAGTTGTCCTGTGGACAGATTCTTCCAACTGAGCTGTGGATCTCTGCAGCTCCTCCAGAGTTACCATGGGTCTCTTGGTTACTTCTCTGATTAATGCTCTCCTTGCCCACCCTGTCAGTTTAGGTGGGCAGCCATGTCTTGGTAGGTTTTCAGTTGTGCCATACTCTTTCCATTTTCAGATGATAGATTGAACAGTGCTCCGTGAGATGTTTAAAGCTTGAGATATTTTTTTATTACCTAACCCTGCTTTAAACTTATGCACAACTCTATCCCTGACCTGTCTGGTGTGCTATTTGGCCGTATGATGCTGTTTGTTCACTAAGTTTCTCTAAAAAACCTCTGAAGACTTCACAGAACAGCTGTATTTATATTGAGATTAAATTACACACCGGTGGACCCTATTTACTAATTAGGTTCTGAAGGCAATTGGTTCCACTAGATTTTAGTGTTGGTCTATCACATAAAATCCCAATAAAATACATTTACATTTTTGGTTGTAACATGACAAAATGTGGAAAAATTCCAGGGGTATGAATATTCAAGGCACTGTATTTGGTCCCTTAATAGCTTCATACATTTTTTCAGATTTTTACACAGAAACACAGACCGTGAAGAAAAAAGTCAAAATAGTAATGTAGTGACAAGACACACATAACAGTCAAATAATCAAGTGCACAAATAAACACAAATAGAAAAAACAAAGAATACAAAGAAAATAAAAAGGTATCCTAAATGCCACCCCCCCCCCCCCCCCCCAAAAAAAAACAACCCACAATTCAGGGTTTTTGATTCTTCAAAATGTCATCAATGGCAAAATATGTATTTTTGTGGTAAAACCAATAATTTAGCTAAAACCAATCCTCTCATGCCTAAGCAGGGATGGAACTGGACTATCAAAAAGATAGTCACAGAAACATTGTAGTCCTGCTCATTATATCTGTGCTGTTAAGGTTAAACCTAAAAAAATGCTGGTGGAAGTTTTTTTCACCAAAGGCCACCTTGTATGCCTCTTCCACAATAAAAGTACACCAGATATTTAAAGAGGGAGTCCGGCAAAATTTTTTTTTTTTTTTAAAGTCAGCAGCTACAAATACTGCAGCTCTTGACTTTTAAAATAATGACACTCACCTGTCACAGGGTCCAGCGACGTCGGCACCCGAGGCCGAACAGTCCCTCAGTCCTTGGATGCTGCCGCCGCCATCTTGGGTATGGGAATCAGGAAATAAAGACTTGCGGCTTCACTTCTCGGTTCCCTATTGTGCATGTGCGAGTCGCGCAATGCAATAGGAATGCTCTGCGCTGTCTCTGGGACCCGTGTGTGTCCCAGCAGACAGCGCAGCAGGACAGGAAGAGGCATAGACTCCCGTGGGGGTCTATGCCCGTAAGTGGGTGCAAATACCTGTCTTAGACAGGTATCTGCACCCCCCTCCCCCCTGAAAGGTGCCAAATGTGACACCGGAGGGGGGAGGGTTTCAATGAGAGGAAGTTCCACTTTAGGGTGGAACCCCGCTTTAAGAAGTCCCTAAATATTGTAAATTGACTGACCCTCACTTTACAATTTCAACATTCTTTGGTGCCAGAAGTAGTAACTTCTATGCTCATATGTGGGAGTTACTTCACCCTGGACTTGCCAATTAAGATGGCCAGAGACACCAAAACCCAGTAGAAGACTGAGCAAGATGCCAGCACCTAGTAGGTAGATTGCAGTCATGGTGCCATAGTGGAGGCTTTACTTCTGCTTTAGAGCACGGTAAACCACGTTAAAAAAAATAAAAAACTGGGGCCCCCCACAGGGTAGCATCATAATGTGCTAGTATGCCTCACATACTAGTACATTATGACAGACTTACCTATGAAACAGAGTCCTATCACCACTGACAGGAAATTCATCTTCACCCGGTCTTCCTTCCGGGTTTGCAGGCCATGATTACGTCACCGCCCGAGTCACAGTGCGCATGCGCTGGTGACGTCACTGGCCACTTTATATGTAAATATCTCTTAAACATATTATAGGCTTACCTGTAGGCACAAAACAACAAAGTGAGTCAACTCCCACTTTAAGTTGTATTTTCAATACTTTGGTGCTGTTGCATGAAAAGAATGCTAAAATGAAAAATGCAGAAATGACAGGATGAAATCATTCTGGTTGCTATGGATGGCAATAAATAATTCCTATAATAGACTTTTCATGCATCTGTACATTTAAATGCAGTATTGGAACCACAACACTGGCATTTTAACTCAATAGAAATGCTTTAATATTTCCATAGCTTTTTCAAACATGTTTTACTGTTTCTGTGCCATGATAAATGGTGGTTGGGATGTTTTTTGTGATGATATTTCATACATGTAATGGATTCTTTGGATTTACATTTGAAGCTATGAAACCTGGAGTATAAAGGAGAAACACTTTCAAAACCATTCACCTATTTATACAATAAAATACATACTACAAACATGGCAAAAGACTTTGGATGAAGATCTATTTTACATCCAGTACACACACGTTCAACTACCACTGAGATTGGATTTAGAACTTCTGATGAGTAAGTCATAGTTTATTTCATAGTCTATCCATATCTTTAGACTATATTTTTTGAATATACTTTGGTTTGGTTATTGTATGGCTTCCATTGGAAATATGACATTATCATCATAATTCCTTTGCTATACAATATTCTATTTTTAAAATGTGCCCGCAAATGCTTTAAAATATAATCTCAGAGAAACACATTGAGTGGAAATGACAAGCTGAACATCATTTGCAGAAAAGCAAAATGCTGCCTTTGTCACCCAGATCCCTCTGTTGACAGTTACCTTTCACTTCTATAATTGTGCTCTAAGTACTGATCTTTTTTCAGTGTTCCCTCTTCCTGCATTCTGATAATAAGAAGAAAATAACAGTCTTAATGGTGGACAGTCACAAGAGATAAAAAGAACACACCACACTTGACCAAACACAATTCAATTTCATCTCAATTTTGCATTTTTTTTCCGAGTGCAAATAATGAATGAATTTGCACAACATGAACTTTGTATATGTAGATCTTTACAGTAAATGAGTATAGCAACTACCAATGATCTGTAGTAGGTCCTTCCTCTGCTATTGAGCACATCAGTTTGATCATTTGGGATTTTTGTAGAAATGCTTAGATTGTAAAGGGCTGTGTTACAGCCTTGACACCCAATTATCTTTCTTTATCAGCACAGGCAAGACACTGTTCATGGAGGATAGTCAGTTAACCTACCAGTATGCTTTCATGGAGGAAACTGATGTAAATACAAGGAGGAAATTGAATCAATATAAAGTGTCATAAATGCCCAGGTACCACATACCTGATAGTTACAGTATAATGTATTGATAAATAGAAAAAAGCGGACTAGGATTTTTGAGGCACCACTGAAATCAAACACCAATAGTAGAACATTTTTTATTAAAAATTACACAAAAATAACTTCCATAAAAGCAACAAAGCTGCTAAAGTGCATGGCCACAGTTGGCCCAATATCCCCTGCTGTGTCAAAACCAGCCTATGTACAATGCAAAGAAAGCACGCTGCTCCCCCCAGAACCTAATCCCCCACAGACAGATAGGAGGCGCGGGACTGATAGATATCTATGACTATATGTGGGCGACTAGACTTGACCAACCTTAACACTGGTTTAGAACTACTGACTCACCATTATGGGTCGACATGGAAACACACATGGCCCCAACACCTGACCTGGTAGCGCTCCTTGTAGGGGACACTTGGAAACCCTGGGATCTAAAGACGATTCCTCCTACTATACGAGTCTCCCTACAAACGTGGAGGTTCTTCATACAACAAGGACACAACAATCCTTACACGATAAACTGTGAATTTCCACTAAGATTACTGGAAGCCAAAATTCCTATGCTCTCACTGACACAATTACCAAAATTTGGGATACACACCATACAGGATTTATTCCTTGATGGCAGGGCCATCCCTGGCGAACAGTTAATAGAAAAATGTAACCTCCCACGTCAACTACACTTTACATGTATCCGAGTAGCACACTTTTTGACATGTAACCCTCTCCCGACGATCAAGATTCCACCCACAGCGTGGCAGTTCCTCACATGTGAGTGCCCTCACAACAAAGGCATATCGCTATTCTATTCTCTACTACAGAATAAAACATGTTTCCGAAAAACAAAACCGATCCATACATGGGAAACTGACCTAGGGCACACATGACCAATGGACGACAGCTTTCCGCACGATCCAAAAATCCTCCCACTCTATGAGCCACTGGGAAATGACCATCAAGATAACTAACAGATGGCAATACACCCCCTGTAGGTTGAATAAAATCTTTCCCCGCACTTCACAACTGTGCTGGAGAAACTGCGGCCAACAAGGCTACCTACTCCATATGTTTTGGGAATGCCCAAACCTAGTAAGCTTTTGGAATCAAGTTTTCCATTTATTATCCTCTGTCACAGGCATACATACGCCTCCTAACCCAGCCTTAGCGCTTTTACATGTAGGTATAGACAAATTTCCATATAGCATGAGAACTGTAATCTCACACATCCTTTTATCAGACAGATCCCTAGTATTAAGAAACTGGAAGACTGATCTAACCATAAATATCACTGACCTGACCAGACTGGTTCATCAACACTATACCTTAGAACGAGCACTAGCCATTAACTCTCTGAAGTGTGTACACTTTGACAAAACTTGGAGTATCTGGTCAGCCAAATACCAGAAGATGTAGAAAATTGTTCGACTACGATTATGTCACTAACCCTGATATATACTACTGTTTGTAGATTTGAGTGCTTGTACTGTTGTTATTGTTTTGCCCTTGTTTATACCCTATTTCCCTTTTTCTTTTTCTGTAATGGAAAAATTCAATAAACATTAATGAACAAAAAAAAAAACAGCCTATGTACAAATGTTACATATGTACACATTCAGTAGTCAAACTTGCAGGCACCTACAATATACGTGTTGGCATGCTAAGTCCCTTTTTTTATTAAGCTCCCAGAGTGTCCTTTGCACACTCTGGATTGAGAAACGGGGACTTGACATGCAGGCATCCAAAGTTACAGTATATGCAGCGTAACATGCATTGATGAAAATAGGACTTAAGATTTTTTTTTTAACAGTTTGGGAATGCTTTAATTTACTGTATATCTAAAGCCAAAACATAATTTTTAGAATTTCCAAACAGACTGCACCCTGCTTTCTGGAGAAGCTTAACCTGGGCTTCTTTAATCTGGAAAAAGGCCAATCCTATATCAAGTGAAATTGCTGCATTCCTCACTTTTTTGATGAGCTAGCTCCTGTTTCCTCTGCAGCAGGTCATCTTTTTGCCTCCTTCAAGGTGCCCTCATGGTAGGGCATTATGCCATCCAGTTTCACATTTTCACAACAAAATTTTCCTAAAACAACAAAGCCCTTATGGCAACCTTCTATCAAGGTTTGGCACTGGCAGAATGCATCAATGATGAATTGGTTGGCTGAGAGATTCCTATCACCTTTGAAGACCTTGTCTCTCTGGCTATTCAAATTTACATCCACTTTCAAGAGCATGCCAAAGAGAAGGCTTGCCAGCTTAAGGCCTTTACTCCTCACCTGGATTCTGCCTTCCAGTTTCCCATTAAACTGCCTAAGATCTATAATTTGCCACCCTGAGAAAAACATGTGAAGCTGGGCTGCTCATATCTTCCCTCTGGAGGAAGAGCTTGGCCCCTGTCCCAGTGCCTGTGTTTCCATTGCAGCCAGAAGTGACATTTCCTAAAACAATGCCAGCAGCAGAAATGAAACGACCACATCTAGGGGCACATGCGTGGCTTCCAACCATGGTGGATGTCTAGTGTCTGAGCTTCAGATCCCACCTGCTCTGCATGGCACCCGCTCCACTTCACACAACTCACATTGTATTGGGGTAAAGCACTATTTCTCGATGACATCCACAGGCATCCCATGGGCAAGATTGGTGGGCTTCATCATCAACCCTAGCACCATTATCCTATATTATAATGAGTTTTGGTTAGTAATACTAAAAATACTCCTTGATATAATATTGGGTATATTCAAACCTGTGCACTGTATATATTTTTTGTTAGTACAATATAATCACATTTATTTCACATATTTTTCTTCTGTATAATGATGCACATTTTCACCCTATATATTTTTATGTCACTTAATATGCACATCACTCCCTAATAAATATGTGTTTGATTATTATATATATTTTTTCTTAAAATATATAAATTCAAACATACTTCCTGGTATACACCCGGGGTTTATGGTAATTTACGTATTTATTATCATATTATTTGGTTATCACAGATACTTTACATTTTTTAGGTTTGGTGATAATTTTCTCTATCATAGATATATGTATTTATACACCATTCAAATATCCACAGAATCCATATGATTCCTCACATACAAACACTCGCCTTTATTGGGCTATGTAACTACTTAATTATGTTTGCATCACCTGCACTTTTAATTTTGTTTACTTTTCTTTTATAATAAACACATTTTTATCATCCACCATGTGGTTTTATATGTTAGTTGGTTTTGCTAACACTGTGCAAATAACCACATTCTTTTTTAGCCTGCTAAATACAGAGCTATGCTCGTCAAGAGCTTTGTCACTTTCTTTTTTGGCATTTAGGGCATTTACGGGCATTGTTTCCCATAGTTAAAATGGCGCATGGGCCATCTCCTTACTTCCCATAACGAGGCGTGGTTCTATTTATAGCGGTGACTCACTGCACGCCCCTATCCCGCTTGGAAACATCTAACTAATGGCGAAACGTGTCTGGGAGGGCGTGCAGTGACGTCACTGCGTTATTTCAAGAAGGAGGAAGGGCTCCATTCGATGCCGGCCGGCGTCTTTCATTATTTAAAGCTTGTTTTCTCACTTAATGTGTGAGTCCAACTTTTATTTAATAAAACTTTTAAGTTAGCCATATAGTATTACGTTATGGTCTCTTTTTAAATCTTTTATGGTTCATGCTGCAACGATCCATATGCACCGCTGAGTGCTAAGGTCACCATTGGAGAGTATTTCGCTGTGGTGTGTGTGTGGAGTGCAAAGGTTCCTATTGGACAAAATTCCTTGGTGGTGTGTGTTCCCTTACTAAGACCCCTGCAAAGTGGTTGTCTTGAATGCTCTCTTACATCCACTATCTGGTAAGCAGCCTATATACCTGTGGTGGCACCTTAAGTTGATGTGGAGCACAGTGGTGGTGTGTGGAAGTCTATTCTCCAAAAGACTGCTTATTTTATTTATTTAATTTAATTCATACTACCAACCTTTTTTTCACAATTTCTGCACTCATGGACTGATTATTCAAGCATTTTTATTCATTTATTTGTTGAATACTTTTGGTGAATGCAATAATTCGTGTGACTCAAATCGCATACAATATATTTTTTCCACATCGTGTTCTGTAAAGCTGATTGGGTAGCCATTTCCCATTAGTTCCCTATAGTGTTTTTGTAAAATCTCTTGGCGCATTTTTCTCTATCTTTTCCATGCCCATTCCATGTTCTCCTGAGATCCCAACGCTGGTGCTATGTGGGAAGACATGAACCAGGTCTAGTCTCAAGTCCAGCACCAGTCTTAGTAATCTACTTTCAGATGCAGGACATTTTCTCACTGGCAAGAACAGCCATTTCTTCAACCCAGGGACAAGGTTTTTCAAGTGACAAAGGATATCCTATCAAAATACTTTCTATGAAATGTGCCCCATGTTACATAGGGCATTATGACATTGTCACAATAACCAACCTGGTTTGCTACAAACTTGGTCTACCTCTGCACCTTAAAATTCCAACCTCCTTCCAAGTATTTTCTCAAGCCATTATTCCATCAATAATATCATCTTTAATCCTTGGCAGATTCTTCTGTCAACTATCTCAGAAATATGAGGTATGTCAAATCTTGGACTCCAAAATTTACAGTGGGAAACTCCAATATCTAACTGCTTTAAATGGTTTTGGCCCTGCTTCAGATGTCCCAGTCCCTCCTAGTAAGGAGGCTTTACCTTAATTTCCTATTGAAACCTGGAGCTCAGCAAAGGGGAGGCCCTAAAAATAGGTTAATGTCAGACTTACCTGTGCCTCATTATAGCATCAGGTATTTTCTGCAGTTTGAGACCACTGGCACCACAGCCAATTTGATCAATAGCACTTTTTTTTGTTCCAGTATTTCCATGAGAGCTCCAGTACTGTGTGCCTCCTAGTCCCTAAGATTCCTGATTGCTGCACATGCAAGTCCTTTTCTAAAGCACATGTACACTCTTGTGTACTCCTATTGAGCTTCTCCCAGAGACTCCTACTCCCATGTTTCTGTGATCTTAGCACCACAATGTTCCCAGAGACCCCTGAACCTGTGTTCCTGTGCTCTTAGCGCCTCTTGCTCCTTTGATCTCAGCACCCCATGCTTCCAGAGGCTGTTGCTCATGTTTTCTGTGACCCCATTGCCTCAGTGCTTCCAGACACTCCTGCACCCATGTGCACCCTGAGACCATGTTTAGTCTTCAGTACTCACAATCCTGAGTATCTGGTGTTTCCTTTTTCAGTTGTGCCTGATTGGGTGAGCCAGACAGCAGCAGCCTGGAAACTGTCTTGCAAAGCCCATCATACTTTTTGTGGTGCTCTGGAAAACACCAGGTGACTCCTTAGACTCTATTTACCAAAGCTGGAGAGCGCAAAATCTGGTGCAGCTCTACATGGAAACCATCAGCTTCCAGGTTTGTTTTGTCAAAGCTTAATTGCATAAGCTGAAGTTAGAAGCTGGCTACCATGCACAATGGCACCAGATTTAGCATTCTCCAGTTTTAGTAAATAAACCCCTTTGCCTCAGTCCTTCTCAGGGATCTCATCTCCACAGAATATACAGGCACTCTGAGGCTTGTTCCTCCTGGTTCCCTAGAGTATCTTGCCTATATAACATCTGGTATAAGCCCGTTTCATCCCAGTGTCACTCTGTATCCCTACAGCTTCTGTTTACCACTAAGTGCCTCCTTTTAGTGCCTGGGTGCGCAAAATCATGTACCTGTATGTGATGTTGTGCACGCAGTTTAAGGGGAATACCTGTGGCGCGTGGCTCCCGCTGTGATTGGACACAGTGGGAGCCAATCAGCAGGTCCGGCAGCCATGACCCACCGATCGTTCACAGGAGAGACGGATCAGTGGTGTGCCAATGTAAACAAAGCACACAGCTTATCTGTCAGGGAGGAAAAGTGAGAGATTGTGTTTCAGCTAAGCTAAATCATGATCTCTTTTTTTCTCCAGTGTAACACCCCCCCCCCACAGTTAGAAACACCTCACAGGAACACATTTAACCCCTTGATCTCCCCCTGGTGTACAGTAATCAGTGCATTTTTATAGCTGATCGCTGTAGAATTCATTGAAAAATGGTTGATCGATACTTTTGGAAAGGACACTTTCTCCCCATTGTTTGCAGTGGAAAGGGCGCACAGGGTACCATCCCGCCCGCTCCCACCTGGCAATCACCCACGAGCCTTCCTTTTCAAACTATTAAATTACAAGGACAGAGACGCTATCCTGCATAAGGCCAGAACCTCAGGAGGGGAAATTAAAATAGAGAACTCTAAGGTCTCTCTGTACCCAGACTTCTCGGCCGAGCTACAGAAGCAGAGAGCAAAATTTCTAGATGTGAAGAAAAGAATGAGAGACTTGAATTTGAAATATGCCATGATGTACCCAGCCCGGCTGAGGGTTGTCGCACTAGGAGAAGTCCACTTTTTTGATCGCCCTGCCATGGCCGCACAGTGGCTGGACCGGGAGGACAGAGCCCTCAAAGCAGCAAGAAACAACGCACAGGACTAATCGGGAACTATGCAAGGCCTGACATCCAGCAGCATCCGTTATCAGCTGACACGCTCCCTAACTAAACTGCATGTTCACAGCCAAAATTATACAGTTATTGAACCGCTGAGCAGTAGCCATCGACTACAAAGGGAGGAGAACATTGTAAGAAGGTGCACCACCACCCATTTTCCAGGCGGATGAAGAGGAACACTTTTTTTTTTTTCTCCTTTAAAAAAAGAAGTTTTTGAATGGTGTGGAGTTCCACACACGCTGCAGGCGTGAAACCCCTGTTCCACTTAACCCTAGGGTTTGCTGGGTGTTTCCACAGCCTCCCCCCCCCCATTGCGGAGGCATGGGAACTATTTCTTTTTCGGCCTATTTGGCCAAGAGCCCAGTTGGCTCGCAAAGTTACACGTTGCACCACAACAACCAGTTTTTTTTCTCAGGAAATATGTCACTATAGTATAACCCTTGTCTATTGGTTTAAGTTAACAGCACATAGCCATTTTTATTTTTTTTTTCTTACAGCAGTCGCACTTTGAGGAGGGTGAGGCAACTGGGCACATGCTAGCAGTAATGGCACGTGCGCAGAGGTCCTCCTCCCTTACTGGTTCCACACAAAAGTGTCAAAATGTTCAAAAAAATCCCACGCACCAACTTTTATAAATACCTGCAGTTGAGGCATGCAATACAAACACTGCAATGTTACAGTCCTGCTAATTTCGCTGATCACCAGCATTACTAGTAAAAAAAATAATAATAATAAAGGTGCCATAAATCTTTCCCCTATTTTGTAGACGCTATAACTTTTGCGCAAACCAATCAAAATGTAATTTTTTTTGTTCTTTTTTTTGTTTATAGCCCAAAAAATAAAATACCCAGAGGTGATCAAATACCACTAAAAGAAAGCTCCTATTTGTGGGAAAAAAGGACATCAGTTTTATTTTGGTACAGCATTGCATGACTGCACAATTGTCAGTTAAAGTGGCACAGTACCGTATCGCAAAAAATGGCCTGTTCAGGATGTGGGTAAAACATTCCGGGGCTGAAGTGGTTAAACTATAGTGGCACTTATCAATTTGCATGACTTTAAGGGACTTATTTGTATTTTCCTATAGCCTGTGAAAAGTTGTGATGCCATAATACTTTGTTGCTGAGAGAATTTTACTGTTCTGTAATATCATAGACAGCTTAAAGACATCTCCCACGCATGTAATTGAAAGGAATGATGTTTTTTTCTTTTGATGCCCCCTAATTCAATTTTCTTTTTAATTTAATGCATTGGTACGTTCCCCATAGCAGTGCCCAGTACCCTGTGGCTTTTGACCCAAAAAGACAAAATTTAGGTGCCACTCAGGTAGGGAGGTAAAGTCCAACTAGACCTCTGTGAGTGCAGACAAGGACAGGGAGCTCATCCTAGCTCCAAGTTGCAGCAATGTCAAAGGAAAAGATCCATAAGCCACAAATCATGAAGCTGACCCATGTGCATGAAGTAAGATAAATGGCAGCCTCAGCTTGAACTCCAGCCAAGCCATGCCCCAACGTGTTTTGCTTCGCCTCTTGGAGCTTAATCATGGGGATGGGAGTTCTAAGCAAAAGGGGGTTTATAAGAGCATCATTGGCTGTCATGTGATAGAAATGGATGACACACAGGTGCTCAAGAAAGAAATAAAGTGGATAAAAACAGCCACAGAAATCAAAGCTGGTCACAAACAGTAAGATTGGTCTACAGCAGATATATATATAAAAGGAAAAATGGAATAACAAAACTGCAAAAAATTGCAAAATTACATTGTTGAGTTATTCATTTAAGATGACTGATGTATTTTTCCACATGAAAAAAAAAGTGTACTTGCATGTGTCAGCCTAGTGAGCATAATTAAAACCAATGAACTTTATTGAGGAATATTTTAAAACAATGAATGTATATGCTCTAGAACAGATTCAAAATAAATAAGATGATACACCCCAAACCAGGAGACTTAATGGGAGCTCATTAGTGATTGGTTTGTTACTATGTACCATCAATGTTTTAACCTCTTGCCGACCGCCCCACATACATATACTGCGGGTGGCAACTCTTCTGCGCAAAATCACTTACAGGTATGTGATTTTGCACTTCTGGGTCTGCACCACGAATGCGCGCTGCCAGCGACCACCTCCCGCTGTGATTGGACACAGCAGGAGCCAATCAGTGGGTCTGGCGGACCCTATGTCCCTCAGGACCAACCGATTATTCCCAAGACAGATCACCTTTCTGTGACAAGGGAAGACAGAGATCCTGTGTTTCTGCTGAGCAGGTACACGGAACTCTGTCTTCCCACAAGTAAAGAATACCCCACACATTTAGAAAGCATTTAGAAAGCACTCCCTAGTGACACATTTAAACCTTTGATCGCGCCTGATGTGAACCCCTTCCCTGCCAGTGTCATTAGTACAGTGACAATGCATATTTTTTAGCACTGATCACTTATCAGTGTTGCTGGTCCCTCAAAAAAGTGTCAAAAGTGTCACTCAATGTCTGATTTGTCTGCAGCAATGTCGTAGTCCCACTATAAGTCGCTGATCACCGCCATTACTAGTAAAAATAAATAAATAAATAAATATTCCATAAAAAATATCCCATGGTTTGTAGACACTATAACTTTTGTGCAAACCAATCAATATACGCTTATTGGGAATTTGTTTTTACCAAAAATATGTAGCAGAATACATATCGGCCTAAATAGATGCTGACATTTTTTACTTTTTTTATTGGATGTGTTTTAAGGCAGAAGGTCAAAAATATTGTTTTTATTTTTTTCTAAATTGTCGGTCTTTTTTTGTTTATAGTGCAAAAAATAAAAACCACAGAGGTGAACAAATACCACCAAAAGAAAGCTCTATTTTTCGGAAAAAAATGGACATCAATTTTATTTGTATACAGCATTGCACGACCGTGCAATTGTCAGTTAAAATAACGCAGTGCTGTGTCTCAAAAAATGGCCTGATCATGAAGGGGGGGGGGGGGGGTAACCTTCCAGAGCTGAAGTGGTTAAATCAGTGTGTGCCATCTACAGTGCTTATAGAAAAGCATCACATTTTCTTTCTTTTCAACCTGAAATTAAGACAGACACCATTTTTGTTTTATCCAACTGTATTTACTAGTGCAATTCATAACATTCAAGTGAAAGATATAATACCAACATGCCAGAAAGAAATTAAAAAAATTAAGAATCACCGATTTGAATTTGTGTCAGGATTTTGTTGAAGCACTTTTTGCTTTAAATACAGCCATTAGTCTGTTGGGATATGTCTCTACATATCAATTGGTATTGAGGCCAAATAATTAAATTGTAGTCTCATCTGGCCAAAACACCCTTTTCCATGTGGCCTCAGAATCTTCAAGGTGCATTGTAAGATAGTCAGATGAGACTAAAATTTAATTATTTGGTTTCAACACCAAACAATATGTCTGGCGGAAATCCAATACAGCTCTCCATCCAAATCACACCATTCCTACAGTAAAACATGTAGGTGGTAATATCCTGTTATGGGGTGTTTCTCTGCAGCAGGGACTGGAGCACTTGTCAGGATAGCAGAAAAATGGATGGGGCAAAATACCATCAAATTTTTTAGGAAAATCTGCCAGAAAGTTGTCAATGGGAAGAGGGATTTACCTTCCAACATGACAATGAACCAAAGCACACAGCAAAAATGAATACAGTGGTTGGATATAAAGGTAAATGTACTTGCATGGCTTAGTCAGAGTCCAGACTTAAACCCCAATAAAAATCTGTGGAATGACTACAGTCCACAAATTGTCACCATCAAATTTAACTGAACTTGAGAAGTTCTGCAAAGAAGAGTGGGCAAATATTGCAAGGTCTAGATGTGCAAAGTTAGTAGAGACATCAGAACATACCGAACAGGCAAAAAAATTGGCAGAACACACGAACACCATTAAAGTCTATGGGACACGAACATAAATAATCAAAAGTGCTAATTTTAAAGGCTTATATGCAAGTTATTGTCATAAAAAGTGTTTGGGGACCCGGGTCCTGCCCCAGGGGACATGTATCAATGCAAAAAAAGTTTTAAAAACAGACTTTATTTTTTTCGGGAGCAGTGATTTTAATAATGCTTAAAGTGAAACAATAAAAGTGAAATATTGGTTTAAATTTCATACCTGGGGGGTGTCAATAGTATGCCTGTAAAGTGGCACATTTTTCCTGTGTTTAGAACAGTCCCTGCACAAAATTACATTTCTAAAGGAAAAAAAAGTAATTTAAAAGTACTAGTGGCTATAATGAATAGTCGGTCTGGGAAATACAGATAAAGGTCATTGAAAAAAATGGCATGGGATCCCCAACAGTCCATTACCAGGCCCCTTTGGGTCTGGTATGAATATTAAGGGGAACCTCAAACCCAATTTTTTTTAAAAAAAATGGCGTGGGGGTCCCCCAAAAATCCATACCAGACCCTTATCCGAGCACGCAATCTGACAGGCTGCAGGAAAAGAGGGGGGACGAGAAAGCATCCCCCCTTCTGAACCGTTCCAGGCCACATGCCCTCAAAATGGGGAGGGTGCTTTGGGGTAGCCCCCAAAAGCACCTTGTCACCATGTTGATGGGGACAAGGGCCTCATCCCCACAACCCTTGCCCAGTGGTTGTGGGGGTCTGCAGGAGGGGGGCTTATTGAAATCTGAAAGCCCCCTTTAACAAGGAGAACCCCCCGATTCCACCCCCCCTGTTTGAAATGGTAACGGGTACATTGTACCCGTACCATTTCACAAAAAAAGTATCAAAATAAAAAAAAAAATAAGACACACTTTGGGACAAGTACTTTATTAAAAAATAAAAAAATAAAAATGTCCCACAAAGTCCATTCATCTTCTTCTCTCACTCCTCCGACGGACCGAAAAATAAAAATATATAAGTATAAGCAGGCCTGTCTGACATTAGATTTCTTATAGCCGCATTTTCAAAGTCTTGTTTCCAGCATAATAGCTTCCCAATCAAAATCAGTGAGACTGGAGCAATTGTGTCGGATGCTGATAAACTGACCCAGTGGAATAACCTAAAAGTGGTTGTAAACCCTTTTTGTTGATTTTTACCTATAGGTAAGCCTAGAATAAGGCTTACCTATAGGTAGTGGGAATATCTACTAAACGTGCACCCCTTAGGAGATATTTCACTTGTAGTACGCCAATGTCATCATCGGCACATGGGCTGTGAAGAATCGGACCACGTGCCATTTCTTCCCCCAGCGTGTTCGGACGGGTCCCGCGCGTGATGTCACGTGACTTCAGCCAGTCACAGAGCCGGAGTCCACGGCCCGGAAGGAAGAGGGGCGAAGATGGACGCTGCCTGCTCAGGGGACAGTGCGGGTTTAGTTTTGCAGGTAAGTGTTGTATAATGGGCTACTAGCCCATTATGCTTTTCATTTGCAGGCCTTGCGGGGATCAAAAGAGGAAGTAAAACCCATCAGGGTTTACTTCCTCTTTAATGGTGTGTGGGGTGACAATTGGACACATGTAAAAGTATGTTCTTGGAAAGGGTTGGGAAAAATGCGTTGGGGGTGTGACCTGGCTGGAGTGCAGGCTGAGGCTGCCATTCATCTCACTTCATGCACATGGATCTGCTTCATGATGTGCGGCTTATGGATCTTTTCCTTTGACATCCCTGTGGCCTTTGTTTAACAATTTCTTACCTACTAGCCTTGAAAATATCCAGAATTGATTCTCAAAATTCACCCCATGGACTTCAATGGGGTTTTCATTTAAGTTTGCAGTTTTGGACTTCATGAGGGGTTCAAAGAACACCCCGAGAACCAAACGCACATGATCAAATGATTTTAAGTGAACAGTGTACTCCCTCTGTATATTTACCCCAATTACTAAGGTATTCGACAAACACGCTAAAAAATAAATATTCTATTTGATGCAACTGCATAATACCACAGGATATAAGTTGAAGTAAAATATTGTCAGAGGGGACCCATCAAATATCTTATCTTTTGTAAACTTTACCCTACTATGTATACAATATGGACATTTTTATCCTAGCGCTTTTTGCATCTTTTGTGTGATGGAATGAGCAGGTCTTGTAGAGTGGTCATTTTTATTGAATGAATGGGGATGTACCCAAATAAGGAGTAAAATATGAAGTAAAATAAAGAATTGTTGAACAGACATAACAGCACATTCTCAAGAGACAACATAAGAAGTCCCTTATGCAAAATTTCCCACAAGCCACATTAGCATTTCCCTTTCATTTTCATCCAGCAAACATAACTCTTCCACTAGAGCAAAATAAAGTTTATATAGTTAGAAAAATATGTTTAGATTCTTGTAAAACATCCAATTATGAACAATGATCTACTTTTCCAGACCAGGTGTTAAACCTCATGGTTGTCCAGATATTCATGTCTTCATCCATGGATTCTGCAAGTGTTCATAATATTGATTTAATCCAAGCTTCTGAAATGGAAATTATACCATTTCCTAACCAACAGCATTCATAAGGGATAGTTGTTCTTTCCTGGATTAATACATCATTTTTAAAGACTTGTTTTTTAAAGTTACAGTCCTAATTCTCTAATCTTTGAAAAATTCAAGGAAGTGCTATGAGCGTGATTTACTAAGAGATATAATTGTTTTGCATGACAGAGAACATGTGATTGATTCAAGTACCTTGTCAAGATAATTATCATTTACTAAATTTTACCTTAATTCAATTAGGTATATAAAGCAAACACATGATATCAAAGGTGCAGTCTAATTTCTACATCCCTGTGTAATCAACACCTATTGGACTGCACAGCTTAGGTCTTCCTGGGCTAAATTCTGGTCAGAATTTTTGAGCTAACATAATAACATTCTTTAGTAAACCACACTTTTCTTATATCATCATTGTCCTAAAAATATGTGACCTCTTGAGTAGGGTTGAGCGAACCCGAACTGTAAAGTTCGGGTCCTCCCAAAGCATCCTCCCAATGTTGAGGGCATGTGGCCTGGTACGGTTCAGGCGGGAGGGGGGGGGGCGCTCTCGTCCCCCCTCTTTTCCTGCGGCCTGCCAGGTTGAGTGCTCGGATAAGGGTCTGGTATGGATTTTGTGGGGGACCTCACGCCATTTTTTTTGGCTGGGTTTCCCCTTAAAATCCATCCCAGACCTGAAGGGCCTGGTTATTGAATTTGGGGGGACCCCTACGCTTTTTTTTTAATTTATTTTTTATTTTTTATGAATGACTTTTTTTTTATGAATGACTTTTCAATGAATGACTGTTCTCTGTATTACGGGAGCCGACAATTCATATAGCCGCGAGTGATTTTAAATAGCTTTCTTTTCTGCAAAAAATGACACTTTTTGCAGAGACAGTTCTAAACACGGGAAACATGCGCCCCTTTACATTCATACTATAGACACCCCCCAGGTACGAAATTTAAAGGAGTATTACACTTTTATTGTTTCAATTTAATCATTATTAAAATCACTGCTCCCGAAAAAACAGCAGTTTTTAAAAGTTTTTTTTGCATTGATACATGTCCCCTGGGGCAGGACCCAGGTCCCCAAACACTTTTTATGACTAACTTTTTAAAAATAAATGACTTCAATGACTGTTCTCTGTATTAAGGGGGACGGGAGCCTACACTTTATTATAGCCGTTCGGGTCCCCATTGACCTCAATGGGGTTCGGTGTTCGGGGTCAAGTTCGGGTCAAGTTCGGTCCCGAACCCGAACTTTTTTCTGAAGTTCGGCCGAACCTGCCGAACCCGAACATCCAGGTGTCCGCTCAACTCTACTCTTGAGGCCTAGAGCTGTGTAACTGATGACAAAAGTTCTTCCTGACAAGAAAATATTAGGGAACATCCTTACCAATGACAGATTAAACAGAGTATACATGATCTGCTTCTGATGTCATTAAAGCATGATTTTGTTAGTTATTCTTTCTTGTGATAATATAACATTTTCCAGTTACGAGAATGCTATATAAACAGAAGAGTTTCAAATAGTAAATTTAAGGACATAAAATGCAATGCTATTGGTGTGTAAAAGCGGGACCTGTGTCTAGAGGTCTAAAGGATTAACTGAAAGTAATGAGTTGAGAGGTTTCCTATCAGTCAATGTAAGATATCTACCTGTATTGCCTCTTGGGCTTCAAATCTCTCACAATGTTTTTGGAGGGTATAGAAAGTATAGGATAAGAGCTAGTGAAATAGAAAGGATCATGGTACTAGGGTTGAACAAGTGGATAAGAGATAGTGAGAAAGAGAAAAGGGGCAGGGGAGAAGGGGTTCAGAAATGCTGAGGGAAAATGAAGGGGAGTTAGCTCACTGGAGTGCCTTTACCCTTATAAAATGTAAGAATTAATGACTGTTCTCTTCCTTATGTTAATAGATCATTGCCCATATCTTAATTAATTTTCATACAGTAATTTTAAGTAGCAACTGGGCTTTCCAATTGCATTAACTCATTCATGACTTCTACTCATTAAACTCGTGTGAGGGTCATCAGGGAAGTTCCAATGTCTCACTGTTGCTCCAGATGGAAGGGGGCAGGTTGCAGCAATAAGAGGGAGTTAATTTGGTGGGAGATTAGTATGTTGGTACCATGTTTTTTTAATGTTAAAAATTAAACCAAGAAGGTCTTAACACAATGGAAGTTACAGTACTATAAATAAGGAAGAACCCTCTTTAGATAAACAGATTCATCATATTCAATTACTATGTTAAGATATTATGTTAGTAGCAGACATATCTTCTATTCAGCCCTTGAAGGTAGGCGAGGGCCTCTGAGGTCATGTGGCCTATCACAAGTTGGGGCTTTCCCTGTCTGTAACGGGCCCTAGACCCTCAAAGGCTAGATGACAGTGAATCAAGGTATCCTGGAAGACTTTCAAAATTGTGGGCAGTACCTACTGGTACCCTCATAGTTTTGTCACAGCAGATGAGAAACCACCGAGCACAAATTAATGGGGGAACTTTTCCCACTTAAGCAAATAAATAGTGGTCCTTTACCCAATTGCACCATGTAATAGGGAATTGTCCCACTAAACTTCAATGACTGAGGTCACTTAACTGGCCAACAATGTAACAGGGCCCTGAAGGCAATGAAGGCATTTACACCAGCCACCATTGTAATCGGGGAACTAATACTGGCCTCCAATGTGGCAGATGGATTTCTGTTGACTACCAATGTAACAGGGGAATTTTCAGTGACCCAATAAAATAAGACCAATAAAAAGAGAAGTTTACACTGACCACTAGAGATGAGCTGCTGGTTCATTCTGATCCTAGGCTTGGTTCGCATTCGGGTGTACTCTCAAACTTTTGGCCTGTTCAGCCCCCTGTTCAGCAGGAGCAGTACATCATATACAGTATAGAAGCAGTATTTCTACTAATTCTATATATGAAAACTTCATGCTGTCACTAGTTCCTAAGACAAAACACAAGTGCTTGCACCTATGGTGTCTCTAGTAACCACTGACATCACAGGTAATCCCCATTTCTTTTACATAAAGGGGCAAGGATAGAAGTTACATCACTGACCATATATGGTTTGGGTAACAACATTGACCAAATATGGGTACGACCAAATCTGGTCAATGATGTCACCACTATCTCTGCTACTTCTATTATATAGCTGATGACAGCTCAGAGAGCGATCATTTAGCTAGTACCACTGTTAGGATTGGTAGTTTTTTCTCTGAGTCATCAGGTGGTGGTCATCATGTTTAATGATGGATTTATAACGAGGGACATATTTTGGGGATTTTTATTTCTTTTTGTCTTTATTTCTATTTCTATTACAATTTTTAATATTTTGTGAATGCATTGGGGTATGTACTCCATATTCATTCACATGAGGCGACGGCATCTGGAGGCCCCCTTATGTATAGTATAAATTTGTTGGCAATTTTAAACCTTTTGTAAATGTCAGTGTTGTTGCAGCGCTTTTTGTACATCAGAGAGATGCACTCCTTCACAAATAGGCTTAGGACACCCTCCAGGCATGTTGTTTAAAGGATTGGATCTTTTTAATGTTCCACTTTAAGCAGTTAAAAAGATCACTTCTCCTGGTCAAATAGATTTTTAAACATTTTTTTTGCAATGGTACATGTTCTTTGGGGAAGTACACCACCCTCCATGCTATTTTTTGACAACCCCTTGCTTAACAGCACATTTTAACTTGACTCCGTTGATTTCAATGGCGTTCAGGTTCCACATCCAAACTTCTTTGATGTTGGCAGAATACCTGCTGAATCAAACCCATGGCAGTTTGACTCATCACTATTGATGACCAATGGAACTGGGAAGTTTACATTAATCACAAAATGTAACAGATGCGTGTACACTAATCAACAATGTAACTATTGTTCCCAAAATGTAACTGGGAAAATTTTAACTACCAACATAAATTAGGTATTCACCCTGACTACTATTATTTTTTCAGGAAGTAAACATAATTTTTTCACATGGACCCCTGGCTGACTTTGTCCAGCACTATGTAATATTATCTGGTGGTGGTAAAATGTATATATTGTAACTTCCCAGAGTTGGTACCTGCATCATGCTTCGTTTCCTAGGAAGTAAGGGTTTAGAACTCCTTCCTCTCACCTCTTCTTCAGAGTGCAGAAGAGTTTTCAAGCTCACTGGATGTCTGACCAGATATGTTTCTGCACAAAAAAAATATATATAACAATGTATTTTAGCAGAATCAGTGCATTTTTAGAACCTATGATTTTGACCTAGAAAGAGACAGTTGAGAAAGAAAAACAGACTCACAGTGACTTAAATAGCAAAAGTTCTACAAATTTACTATTCTAAGGGAAAGTGAGATGTAAGAAATAAGTAAGTTCTTTAACTCCATGTAAGTTAAGACTAGCCATACCTGGCCTGATTTTGGAAAGAACAGTTTGTTGAACACAAACAAAATGTCAGCATTCTTAAAAATATATATATTTTTAACTTTTTAAATAAAACAAAATGTAAAAAATAAATACAGATAAAATATTTCAGTTAAAATAATACCATATTTGTAAGAAATTAATTATCTATAGATTATATTTTAACTGAATATTTTGGCATTTCAAACAATGGTTTAGTATATGCTGTAATTACAGTCCAAAAAAATATTTGCAACTTTTCAAGGCATAGATAAAAATAATGACAAGTCAGAGCAAAAACAATTGAAAACTCCTAGGTTCTAACAGATAGGTAACTTGGTATACAGTATATTGGTGCACCACATGAATAGTCACTATAACATATAGGAATTCATGTCGTGTATAGCTGGATTCTTTCTGGCAATAAACACATATGCACACACACAGACTACAGTTACAGTGTGTTTGGTGTTTGATTGCTTGATAATCACCCCCCTGAATGTTCCATACAGTTAGCAATCCTGTACTTTGACATAGTTAAAAGTAATAAGAAACAGACTAAAATGGCTGTTCTAGCTATATATCCCATTGTGCATATAGTGTTTTCTACAACATTTATAAAATGTGATTTAAAGTATTGGCTTTTTTTCTGGGAAAATTCCCTGCAATAAAATGTAAGTGAAATTATTACCTTATCCATAAAAAGCAAATGAAAAACATGTGCAGACGTTGGAAATATATGGTTTGTTATATCAGATATTTCCTTAAGGACTCAAGCTACAGTACATGTTAAAAAGTTAGAGATAAGAGCCAAATTTAATAGTGACTTATGACTAATAAAAAAAAGATTACTAAATGCCGTAAATATATAGTATACAAAGTAGGTTATTTCAGAACATTGCATTAAGGTGCAAATATCCACCTAACTGCAGCAAATCCTTAGAAAATAATGTATCGGGGGTGTTTTAATGATGGGAATTAATTTTATATTCATCCAATTTAAAGGAGCTAATGCCTAATAAGAAAAAAAACTCACATGACTAACTGTATGTAAGAGATTTTCTGTGCCAGCAAGTTATTCTTTTGATAAATTGTCCCCCAATACGGGAGCCAATAAACATGTATTATCACAATTTAATAAAATAACCATGCAATGGAATGGACTTAGTAGGGTAGGGTGTCAACTGATGTCTGCAGAGCCCAAGGGCTCACATCTACAGGGACAACCTTAAAGAAAAAAATGGTGGAGTAGACCAAATGGGGTCATTGGACAACAACCAAAAAACATTTGGACAAGTTCCTTTAAAGTGGTAGTGTGATACTTACTGTATCTCTGCAAGTGCTTTCTTCTACTGAATTCCACACTAATATGAACACTTGGCAACTGGTGGTTGCTATATATTACAATAATAATAGTTTGAGGCACTTTCATTGTTTTTCTAGGTTTGTATAGATGCAAATATATTCTTTGTGAGAATAGATACAAGGTTCTCGCAATAATGCCCTAGTATTCAATACGTGAGACACATTTTACTGTGTTGATGGCAAGGATGCATATAAATTATGGCATTTATTTACCTGATGATCCATTGTATATTTTGTATTTGATATTATTTGTTTGATCCAGCTAAAGTGTGGGTCGGTCTGTTATTATTGAGCAGTGCTTTTCACAACTTTGTAATTGTTTTAAAATGCTGTACATTTTTTTGGAGTTTGGTTAATGGCTGTGAGGTGAGTATGGTCTCAGATAATAAAAATAATAAAAGTAGAATTCAAAGTACCATCATCCATATTATAGTTTTTGGAAAACAGGGGGTGACAGGGTCAAAGGCACAGTTGCTGATACTGTATCTCAAAACACCAAACCCACAAGAATTGGTTGAAAAGTGGACTATCTCGGTACTGATCAAAGTAAGGAAACGACATAGTTTGGAAAAAAAAATATACAAAAATATTTAATAAAGAATTGACATACAAAAAATATATACATCTAAACAACTTATAAATTGTTAAAAGATCTGGTTAACCGCTCCGCAACTAATGTATTGACACCATTTATGTTGGGTTTCCCTGCAAGATTGGTTTGAACAAATGTTGGGGGCGGTACCTCAACCGGTTTCGCGGTCAAGGCCGCTTCATCAGGAGTATAATCTGAAAAATATCATGGCTTTATAAGTATATTGTAAGCACAGCAAATGAGGTAATACACAGGTTATACAGTTAAAAAAAAGGAAAGAATAAGGAGACTGGCTCACCGATACAAGCGGAGTCAGGGATGCATGGAACCAACATTAATTCCCCCTGTGGGAAATGTGGGGGATTGTGTAGGACGGCTCTATTTTTATAGATAAATACAAGTTTTAAAATGGTGGTAATTGGGTTACTGTCATATCAAATGATATGATATGGGGTATGAATAGGTGTCTAGAAAAAGAGTAGGAAAAAGACAAAAAGGGGGGGGGTTATGAGGGGAGGGATAGATGGAGGAAAGGGGGAGGAAGGGGGGGGAAGAAAGGGGGAAGAAAGGGGGAATTGTTGGGTAGGAGGGGGGAGGGGTGGGGAAATAGGGGGAGAAGAAGGGGGAGGGGGACCGGCGGGGAAAGAGGGGGAGGGGAGAGAAAGGGGAAGGGAAAAACAAGAGGGGGGGTGGGGGGTGGGGAGACTTGTAAAAATTGCCCAAGATATAACTCACCAAATGAGTATTTGGTGAGTGATATCTTGGGCAATTTTTACAAGTCTCCGGTGATGGAAGTGTCTGACACTTTTAAATGGTGACTTTTTCTATCATTCTGGGTACCTCTGATGTTTGGTGTTTTAATATTTAGCTACTTCTATGGGCGCTTTTCCTTGACTGTTGCTTTTCATGTAACATGTTCTCTCCCTTTCCTACCCCTTCACCTTCCCTTCTTCCCCTCCCCCTCCATCCTCTCCCTCCACCCCCCCCTTTCCCCTCCCCCCCTCGCTCCACCTACCCTCCCCATCCCTTTCCTAGCCTAAATGTTTCCCTCCCCCTCCCCTCCAAAACCCCCCACTCCCCCCCCTCTTGTTTTCCCCTTCCTATTTCCTTCACCTTTCCCCTCCTTCCCCCTTTCCCCTTCCCCTCTTTTCCCGCCGGTCCCCCTCCCCCTTCTTCTCCCCCTATCCCCCCCCCCTTCCCCTCTTTCCCCACCGGGGAAAGTTTCCTTACTTTGATCAGTACCGAGATAGTCCACTTTTCAACCAATTCTTGTGGGTTTGGTGTTTGGAGTTTGGTTAATGATATGTTATAAATATTTTTATATTTAACCCTTTATTCACCCTTAGTTTATTCTAATCATCTCTAGTAAATTCCTTCTCCCTCTCCCCTTAAAGGAGAAGTGCAGAATTAAAAAAAAACATTCACCTTTGTGTCTCCCCCAGTAGCTCTAAAACCGAGAACTGAGCTGCTGATCACTCAGTTTTTGGTCTTCAGTGAGAACAGAGTGGTTACTGTCAGTCACTGGGTTTCTACTCTGCCCCTTCAGGACCCAGCATGAGGCTGTGGATGGGGGTGGAAGCGGTCAGCTCAGACTCTGAGAGGCTGAGCAAGCTGCCGGTCAGGCATCAGGGTGAATCCTGACATTAAAGTCAGGATCTTTGAAAAGCCTAGACAAGCTCTGTGATGTCGACGGTGACAGTGACGCCGACAGTGACAGCTAAATAAAGGTCACAGGAGTGCACTTATTTCTGCAATCCTGTGACCTTGTAGAGGAGAGAAATATGTCCAAAAATCTTTGGCTATACTTCTCCTTTAACTGTTATTTTCCTGTTATTTTTTTTTTTATTTCTATTTTTACAACCATTAAAATGTAAAGGGTATTTTATTTGTATTCATTTGCTCAATGCATGTTGCATTAATGTAGCACAACACTAAAAGAAAAAACATTTATTTGTAAATAAATTTGCTGTTTTGTATAAGAATCATAATTTTTGTGTCATTTGAAATGATAGAATAATATTTATAGTTTTAATATACAGCACAGCAAATGATAGATTTTAATAATAATAATTTAAAATAATAGTTAATAAAAACAGATAATCACAAATTATTTGTATTATTATTATACAGGATTTATATAGTGTCAACAGTTTGCGCAGTGCTTTACAGCGTAAAGGCAGACAGTATGGTTACAATACAATTTAATACAGGAGGAATCAGAGGGCCTTGCTCATTACAGCTTACAATCTAGGATGGATATACATTAGTACTTTCACTATATGGCTGTCCTTAAATGTAATGTGAAATATTACAGGGAGCAAATTTCAATTCTTGCCATAGGTGCTATTTTCCATGGAAAGGCCTCTGGTTGTCAGATCAGAGGGCCCTACTACTCATTAGAGCTTATAATCTAAAAGGGAGGGTCAAGTGATACAACAGGTAATAACTGTGGGGGATAAGCTGATGAAGAAATGTCCAAATTGGGCCCAATTAGCCACTTTCCCTCCCCAGTGTCATGTGACCCATTAGTGTTACAAAGTCTCAGGTGTGAATGGGGAGCAGGTGTGTTAAATTCGGTGTTATCGCTCTCACTCTCGCATACTGGTCACTGGAAGTTCAACATGGCACCTCATGGTAAAGAACTCTCTAAAGATCTGAAAAAAATAATTGTTGCTCTATATAAAGATGGCCCAGGCTATAAGAAGATTGCCAAGACCCTGTAACTGAGCTGCAGCATGGTGGCCAAGACCATACAGAGGTTTAACAGGACAGGTTCCCCTCAGAAAAGGCCTCGCCATGGTCGACCAAATAAGTTGAGTGCACGGGCTCAGTGTCATATTCAGAGGTTGTCTTTGGGAAATATATGTATGAGCACTGTCAGCATTGCTGCAGAGTTTGAAGGGGTGGGGGGTCAGCCTGTCAGTGCTCATACCATACGCCACATGCTTCATCATGCTCTTCTAAAGATGATACACAGCCTGCAAACAGTTTGCTGAAGACAAGAAGACTAAGGAAATTGATTACAGGAACCATGTCCTGTGGTCTGATGAGACCAAGATAAACTTATTTGGTTCAGATAACGTCAAGGGTGTGTGGCAGCAACCAGGTGAGGAGTACAAAGACAAGTGTGTCTTGCCTACAGTCAAACATGGTGGTGGTAATGTCATAGTCTGGGGCTGCATGAGTGCATTCCAACATGTATTGTGCCATACTGAAGCAGAGCATGATCCTCTCCCTTCTGAGACTGGGCCGCAGGGCGGTATTCCAACATGATAACGACCCCAAACAGACCTCCAAGATGACCACTGCCTTGCTAAAGAAGCTGAGGGTAAAGGTTATGGACTGGCCAAGCATGTCTCCAGACCTAAACCCTATTGAGCATCTGTGAGGCATTCTCAAATGGAAGGTGGAGGAGCGCAAGGTCTCCAACATCCACTAGCTCTGTGATATTGTCATGGAGGAGTGGAAGAGGACTCCAGTGAATACCTGTGGAACTCTGGTGAACTCCATGCCCAAGAGGGTTGAGGCAGTGCTGGAAAATAATGGTGGCCACACAAAATATTGACACTGTGGGCCCAATTTGGACATTTTCAATTAGGGGTGTACTCACTTTTGTTGCCAGTGGTTTAGACATTAATTGCTGTGTGCTGAGTTGTTTTGAGGGGACAGCACATTTACACTTTTATACAAGCTGTACACTCACTACTTTACATTGTAGCAAAGTGTAATTTCTTCAGTGTTGTCACATGAAAAGATATAATAAAATATTTACAAAAATGTGAGGGGTATACTCACTTTTGTGAGCTACTGTAGCACCCTGGCATGGGGGGGTCGGGTTGATGGTTGTGCCATTGATCTTGACAGAGAAGTCAGGGGAAGAGGCACGTGGGGGAGGAAATGTTATGAGCTCAGTTTTGGACAGGTTGAGTTTGAGGAAGTGGTGTGACATCCAGACTGATATGTCGGTTAGTAAATTAGTGATGCACGAGGAGAATGATGTTGTGAGCTGAGGGGTAGAGAGATAGATTTCAGTGTTGTCAGCATAGAAATTAAATACAAATACAATACGTACAAATAATAGAATAAAAAAGATATATGCATTACTTTGTTAGCTTAAGTAATTACAATGTTATTGACTAATCAATAGGCCCATAGCAGAAATGTAAAAATTGCTCTGGTCCATAGGTGGTGTACATGAGTGAGATCTGTAGTGTTAATTTTCCTTTAATCCACTGCAGAAGCAGGCTTCCCCAACATGTGATCACTTTGGCTCTCACAGTGATCACCTAATCGAAAGCTCGTCCCCAGCTCCCAATCATAAACAGAGACCAGGAGCAGTCAGAGCAAAAAATTTCACCAGCACACCAAGGATCTCCAGAGTGGGTCAAAAGTTTAAAATTATGTGATATCACATGCCTGAAGAAGGGGTCTTGTGAGGCTCTGAAATGTTGCAATCTGCTGTAACCATGTGATCACTGATTAAAACACCATTACCACCCCTCAAACATCTCTGATCTATATTATGTTTCTAGTCCAGCCCAGCAGACTTCCATGCCAAGGTCTCAACTTGCATCAAAGAGGTCTACATCTCTACCTTGGCTGATCTAAATTGTCATGCGCATCCATTTTATACTAGAGGAAAAAGATGATACAATTCTATTTGTTCAAATGCTGTCCTTGATAGGGTACAATTGAAAGTATTTTGCGCATTCGTCCAAAGGTCAGGCCAGCTGTCAAGAAACAGCTATTTGTATTCTACTAGCATTTTAATATCTGTGTTTGAATGAAAGTTCCAGTTTTTTTTTTTAAAACCATGAGCACAGCAAAACTGAAAAGTAATTTTTGGAGCAAAATTTTTGTTTGAATCTATTTTGTAAGAATGATATCATAGATATAATGAGGAAATAGGAAGCAACTGCATAAAGTACGAAAAGAATGCAATGCATGTTTATTAATTTTATTAATCAAAGCTTCTACTAGTTGGAACAGCTCCCTCAATTAAAATATTTATATTTATGGTTTAGTAAATTGCTCCCCAGTTTATATTTGCCCTTTAATAAACACAAAATGACACCACCACTTATTCCTGTCATATGCATTAATTACCATTGTTGTAAATTGAAGAGATTTTTTAAAAAATGTTTAGTTATATCATTGTTTATCTTTTTTTTTCTCTTGCAATGCAGAACAGTATGTACTATGATGCAAGGTCACACTTTCTATTAAATACACTTTTAATAATAAAGGAAAGTAAAATTGCATTAAATCAATAGGCACAAAAGGATAATAGAGCCACAGGCTATGTTTATCTTTTACAGCTTGTGGTCTATTTTCTTGATATCATTTTCTTGTGTACAGATAAGAAGTTATCTTAAATGACCATGTCTATTTTAGTTTGTACTTAACAGTCAATCCCATTTTCCTTACATCCTTTCCTTACATGATACCATCAAAGCTTGATGAGAAATGCATTACAATAATCCCAACAGATTTCCATATATCAGTATCAAATGGAAGAGAAATTGACCTGTTCTTTTGTGGGGCAAATTTAGTATGCATTGTACTAAAACATTACCTTACTTATGCAGTAGAACAGAATCTTAGCAAAAATAAAGTCTTACTTCTGCTTTTTGTCCATGTTTCACCACTTTTAATCTATTACTGCAGAGAACTGAGACAAAAAAAATGAATGAATGAAGTATAGACAAGAGATTTGTGAAACAAAAAAAAAAAAAAAAAAGACAAGAGCTGTACCAATTTCTGCCTTCAAGTGCATCTAAATCAAATAAAAATATAATAATATTATATGGCTTACCAGACCCTAAATGTGATGGCTATATTAGTTTTCTTTTTTTTCCCAAGTTTTTTCCCCTTTATTATTTATTATTTTATTATTATTATTATTATTAGTTACCTGTTAATCCTGCCAGTGACACACTTTCTGTCTTACAGTGACAGTGCTCACACGCTACACTGTAAGTTTGGATTGTCCCTTTAAGTTTTTTTTTTTGATTGTCACTGTAAGTTTGGATTGTCTACTTGCTCCTGATTTAGAATAAGGAATACCTGCTCCTATCCCTATGTTCATAACATGGAGGGGGGGGGGGGGGTTTATATGCAGTTCATAGTGTAGGATTGGACAGAGCCAATATCTTTACTTGAGAATTCAGCACAGAAGAGGCAGAGTGCACAGGAAGCTACAAGACCACTGGATTTCTGGTAGGATGAAGGACATGGAAATGTATAGATAGGCAACTCCTATCCTCATATTGATTAGTGGTTCCAAATTAATAATAACTACTGTCTATTTTAGTTTGTACTTAACAGTCAATCCCATTTTCCTTACATGATACCATCAAAGCTTGATGAGAAATGCATTACAATAATCCCAACAGATTTCCATATATCAGTATCAAATGGAAGAGAAATTGACCTGTTATTTTGTGGGGCAAATTTAGTATGCATTGTACTAAAACATTACCTTACTTATGCAGTAGAACAGAATCTTAGCAAAAATAAAGTCTTACTTCTGCTTTTTGTCCATGTTTCACCACTTTTAATCTATTACTGCAGAGAACTGAGACAAAAAAAATGAATGAATGAAGTATAGACAAGAGATTTGTGAAACAAAAAAAAAAAAAAAAAGACAAGAGCTGTACCAATTTCTGCCTTCAAGTGCATCTAAATCAAATAAAAATATAATAATATTATATGGCTTACCAGACCCTAAATGTGATGGCTATATTAGTTTTCTTTTTTTTCCCAAGTTTTTTCCCCTTTATTATTTATTATTTTATTATTATTATTATTATTAGTTACCTGTTAATCCTGCCAGTGACACACTTTCTGTCTTACAGTGACAGTGCTCACACGCTACACTGTAAGTTTGGATTGTCCCTTTAAGTTTTTTTTTTTGATTGTCACTGTAAGTTTGGATTGTCTACTTGCTCCTGATTTAGAATAAGGAATACCTGCTCCTATCCCTATGTTCATAACATGGAGGGGGGGGGGGGGGGTTATATGCAGTTCATAGTGTAGGATTGGACAGAGCCAATATCATTACTTGAGATTTCAGCACAGAAGAGGCAGAGTGCACAGGAAGCTACAAGACCACTGGATTTCTGGTAGGATGAAGGACATGGAAATGTATAGATAGGCAACTCCTATCCTCATATTGATTAGTGGTTCCAAATTAATAATAACTACTGCAGTAGGGAACAGACACAAAATATACACTCTGCATCTTTCCAAATAACTGTTCTGCTTTATTATGACGCAATTTAAGGTTTTTATACACATGATTACTTAGGTATCACATTAATATTACAATTGAACTTTTATGGTAACAAGGGGCGTAACATAGGCAGACTAATTCTAATCAGGACTCAAAAGAATGCAAACATGGACTGAAAACATTATTAGTGCCGTGTGCACAGTGAGGGCAGCGTGCAATACATACAAAATAGAATACAATTATATACAGAACTTACAAATTTTCTTTACAATGAACAATATTTTTTTACTTTTTGAACAGATATAAGAAAACATGTTCAATTAAATATTTAATCGAGGTTTAATCAAGTGAAGTCACGAGTAAGGTTCTTCTGCAGTGTTGCAGAAACAATGCCCTTTGTTTAGATTATGTTAGCTGGCAAGCAATGTGCAGTGATGATCTGATAAAGTGGGCATAAAGTGTGTCGTACACAATATAAAGGGCCTGAAGCCAGCCATGGACAGATCAAAATTCAGCTGGTTCAGCAGGAACTGGTCAAATTCTAATCCATCTATGGGAGGACAGATCGACTTCGGTACAACCAATCAACTCTCCCGCTGTCAGAATACAATGGCACAGTGGGAGGGATTCCCCATGGTAGAAGGAAAGAATATTGCATAATGAATGGACAGCCTTAGTATTGCATAATGTATGGACAGCCTCAGTATTCCCCATAGGGTAAGCAAAAAAGAAAGTAAACTGCCATGTTGCAGTATTCAGCTATGGATGCTTGTCATTGGAGCAGTACATTTTGTTTCATTGATACTTCAGAGACATTCCTATCATGGTTCAAAATAGTGTTTCCTATGACCATGATTGTTGTTGATTAGAGAACTGTGTACTGGGTACATCTGGGCTATGGACAGCCAAACCTATGTGATCTGTGTTGGACAATGGTTAAGGATCCCATCATTTTGCAGGCAGAGTAATGTTTATAAAAGGCTGTATTCAATTAACAAAATAAAAAATGATGCAGTTTTTACTTTTAAAGCAGCCTGAGTGCATCAGAGTAGGAAACAGTCAAAGTTCAAATGGCTTTAAAGTAAAGCTAAGATTTAACATAAGCAAGGTAAGTATTTCAAACGTTCATTTTACTCTTTTGAAATGTGCAGCTTTCATTAAGGAAAGCCTCTGAAGATTCCTGATCAGACACTTTCTGTTTTGGAATGACAACTGTCTCCTAATTGTGCTCCGGTGTTGGTACCATGTGACATGCACCCCTGTTTGAAACTACAAGCTTCCATGCCAAAAAGTACAAGAAGGAATTTAAGATAAATCTGCACGTAGGGAATGCAATTTATGTAATATAAATGGCTTTTACTCAAAAATGTTATACTGTTCCTCATAATAGCCTATTTCAGTAGATGTAAGGATTGTGCAAAAGAGTTTTCACATGAGTAGTATACTGGTTAAAAGACAGAAGATATAGGGTAGTTTGTTAATTGAACATGCTCCAAATAGGCTAAGGTTAGCAGTGGTATATTACATGGACCAATGCTGGGCACAGTTTTGCAATGTATTTATCAGTGATCAGAAATATTAAATAGACACCAATATGGTCAATGTTGCAGATAACACCCAATTTTGTTAAATTATTAAAAATCATCAAAATATTGATATATTACAGAAGGGTTCGAAATGGCACTGGTCAATTAAATGGCAAAAGCTATATGTTGAAAAACTGAAGGTTTTGCACCTAGGGTGGGGAAGAGCATTATATAACAAATACCTTTACATCAAATAGAATACAATTGGGTAGAGATGGAGATAGATTTGGGAATGCTAGTTAAAAATTAGTTAGACACTTAAACTCAATGTCAAGCGGTAGCTGCAAAAGAAGCTAAAATAAGATTAGTTTAGGAAGGGTTGTTTGCAGTAAGAGTGGTGGAATACTTTATTCAGCTAGGTAGTAATGACAAATTAATTATTTACTTTCAACTAATAGTATTTGGAATTATCATTATTAAAAGCTAAAGGGCATAGCTAGTGAGCAATATTTTATCCTGAGAATTGATTACTGGAGAAGTCAGGAATGATTTTCTTTTCTCCTGTGGCAAAATTGCCAACAGATGCACAGGGAGTTGTTTTGTTGTACTTTGGACCGAATGAGTTGTGATAGGTTTAAGTTGAGGGACATTAGCCTTTTTGTTTTCTTCTTGTTAAATATTTTTTATTGAGTTTTCACAATGTATAAAAAAAGAACAGCAGAAATTGGTGCACATAGAATGTACCATAGGTTGCAAAGAACGCTTATATATGGTTAAGTATGATAAAACATGGACATGCAAAGAGAATATGGTGGAACATATCAGATAATGATATGACATCAGGTAGTGTTAAATTGTCAGGTAAGGCCACAGAGGCTAATAATGGCAAAGTATGGTTTAGTATCAAAAAATCTTACATATAGACATAGTAGTTTTAGTGTGGAGGAGCTAGAAAGGCTGCTAGAGAGTTGAGAAGAGTAAAAGAAGTGGGAGTAAAAGGGAAGGAGAGGGGAGGAGGAGGGTATTGGGTACAGGTGGAGGGGTATGAGGAAGAGTTCGCCTGGGGGGTACATGCGTCAGTAAAATCATGACAGTGTGGAGTGTTTTCATAATTCTAGTAGTCTGTGATCAAATTCTCTTGGGAGATTGTTGTGAAAAAAATAACATGAATATGCCATCCTGTGTCTGCAAGTGGTTCTTGGGGCAGGCGCATCAACACCAAAGGTTTGGCAGAGACTAGGCATAGGCCGACCTGTCTGCACCTAGACATAACAACAACTATTCTACTGTTATCAACACTATGTTGATACTTTAGTTTACCATTTAGTGGCAAGCAAAAAGAAAACAAAGCAAAATAGGTAATGTGGAGAAGAATCTACCATTGAAGTTCAATAAGGGTTTAAGAAAGCCTGTGAGGGGAACAGAGCAGCAGAGTAGCAGAACATGACAAGCTGTTAGTACAGTGAACCTACTTGCACATTTGTCTCACCAGTGTTAGTCCAGAGCACTCCCAAAGTCCATATGCATATAGTAATTTTCTGGGATTTTCTGAAATTTGCCCTTTGTTAAGGTAATATGCAAATGGAACTTTCTGAGATTAGCCCTCCAGAGAAACAAGGCAAACACATCTCAATGACATACAAATCAAAATGTCCATGAATGCCCAAAGTAAAGAACCACAAATATAAATAAACTATGGTATATATTTTATTTATACACAAATACAATTTTTAGACACAACTCAATATGTAAATTTAAATAAAAAAAAAAACATTTTAAAAATAATACACAAACTGATGAGCTTACAACCAGTGATGTAAGTAACTGAGTTAAAATAAACTGAGTTACCTAACGCAGTTACTTTAGAGGGTAACGAGTAATCTAACTGATTACTTTTCCCCTCATGGTAACTCAGTTCCCATTACTTTGGCTTAGTTACCCCAATTACATCTACCGCCACTAGATGGCAGTAGTGTAATTCCGGTGTCCTGCCGAAAAAGTTCCCCCGCCAGATAAGAACCCCCTGTACTGCGCAGGCGCAGTACGAAGGACTACGGAGCTTCCGAAAATTGCCGAACCTAAACAGCTCTGAGTGAACTCTACACCGCGCAGGCGCAGTTAACATGTAATTGTACGAGCCGATGCCGCACGCTCCTGATGCTCGTGCTACTCTGCAAGGGGCGTCTATCGTGTAAGTAAGGGGCGGGTCTAGTATTACTGTAACCAAGGGGCACATTTATTATTATTGTTATATATCGAGCTCTGCCCATTAATTTAACATTTGCCCTCTTCTGTAGCCATCCGCCCCTTACACGATATAATAGTAGACCCGCCCCTTGCTTATACGCTATAACAGATCTGCCCCTTGGTTAGAGTAATAATAGAGCAGCCCCTTGGTTACACGATATATAACAATAATAATAAATGTGCCCCTTGGTTACAGTAATACTCATATAGAATATTTAAAAAAAAAGTCAGTTACTTTGCTGAGTAACTAATTACTTTTCCAATGTAGTAACTGAGTTACTAACACAATTACTTTTTGGGAGAAGTAATTTATAACTTAACTAATTACTTTTTTAAAGTAAGATGACCAACACTGCTTACAACCCTCCTTATTAAGGAATCAAGGAAAGTAAGCAAAATATCTATGAAGAAAATTGCATACAATGTGTATATATATATATATATATATATATATATATATATATATATATATATATATATATATTTATATATATATATATATATATATAAATACTGTATGGAAGCTCATATAGTTTACATTAGAATGTATATAAATACATTACTGTGGCCACAGTATTGAAGTTTTTTCAACATCCTTGTAGAATACATGAGAAAAACAAGCTAATTACAGATACAAGTGATAAAGCACAACCCACCTTAAAGGAAAAGGGTAAAAAGTAAAGCATAAAGAAATAAAAATTAAAAAGGCAGAATGAAAACTGAGATACTAGGGGCTTACTTATAACATAGTACTACTGCATACAATAATCTATTTATTAATAAAATACAGACCCCCATATGCCACCTCCATCCTATTGAGTTTTCTCTCTTTAACCACTTGCCAAATTCAATACGTATGTATTGAAGATATCAACATAACCCCGGTATCTTTTTTTTCAGCCTGCGGCTGGTTGCCTCATGAAAGTGATCTGAGTGACTCATTAGCCACTGGATTACTTTTTGAATCGGGGGGATGGAATTGCCACTCGCTGGAGTTTCTCAGGCTTTCCGTTTCCACCAGCTTACCTGAGAAACAATCTGACATTTCAGCCAGCTGGTCACAGAGGTAGTGAGAGACTAGATCATCTCTGATGCTTCTATGGCCTTGGAGGACCGGAGAGACTTCCAGTCCAGGATGATTTTTTTGATCTTTTGCTTTTAACCACTTCAATACAGGGCACGTATATACACCTTCCTGCCCAGACCAATTTTCAGCTTTTAGAGCTATCACATTTTGAATGACAATTGCATGGTCATGCGACGCTGTACCCAAATAAAATTGTTATCATTTTTTTTCTGACAAAAAGAGCTTTATTTTGGTAGTATTTGATCACCACTGGGGTTTTTATTTTTTGCACTACAAAACTTTGTAAATAAGTACGTTTTCTCCTTCACTGATGGGCACTGACAAGGTGGCACTGATGATGAGGCAGTTACATGCAGCACTGATAGGTGACACTGATATGCAGCACTGATGGGCACTGATAGGTTGCACTGATGGGCACTCATAGGCGGTACGGATGGGCACTGACAGGTGGCAATAATGGGCACTAATAGGTGGCACTGGTGAGCACTGATGGATGGCCCTGATAGGCACTAATGGGCAGCACTGATAGGCAGCACTGATCAGGGGCACTGGCAAGCATCACTGATGGGCACAGAGTGCCATCCCTATTGGGCACTGATTGGCATACCTGGTGGTCATGGGTTGGCATCCCTAGTGGTCATCCCTGGTGGTTCTGGGTGGGCAAACCCTAAATGGGTCTGCACCGATAATCAATGCATTGATTATAAGCACAGACCCCCCACTGTCAGGAGAGCAGCTTATCGGCTCAACTCTACTCTAGTCTGTCAGTGCAAGTGGAGGAAAATCTGATATATGTCTCTTCCTGTTTACACTGTGATTGGACACAGCTCATCACATGGTAAAGAGCCTATGTTAGAGGCTCTTTACCTGGATCAGAGATGGGGTGTGTCAGACTGACATGCCACACCACTGCATGCCCTCGTGGCTTATCTTGCTGGACGTCATATGATGTCCAGTCATGATAACTTAACCACTTTGCACACATCATATTGCTATATGACGGGCAGGAAGTGGTTAAAAGGTAAAGGAGAGATTTGGGGCCTTTTTGACACCAGATCTTTCCATAAAGAGGACCTGTCATCCTTTTTTCTATTACAAGGATTTTTACATTCCTTGTAATAGGAATAAAAGGGATCAAAAATAATTAAAGGGACGGTATAAAATGAAAAAATAAAATAAATGAGAAAAAAAGCGTCCCATCCCTACGCGCTTGCTCGCAGAAGCGAATGCATACCTAAGTTACACGCATATGTAAATAGTGTTCGCACCACACATGTGAGGTATCACTGCGAACGTTAGATCAAGATCAATAGTTTTAGCACTAGACCTTCTCTGTAACTCTAAACAGGTAACCTGTAAAGGTGTTCAAAGCGTTGCCTAAGCAGATTTTTAAGTACTGTAGTTTGTCGCCATTCCACGATCGTGTGCATGTTAGTTATCTATTTACTCTTATTACTTTATAATCTTTCATATTATACAAAAAAAATGGGGTATATATTGTTATATTTTTTTAAATTCATTCAAATGTATTTTTCTCCAAAAAAAAAAAAAAACGCTGAGCGAACACCATGTGACATAAAAATTGTCATTTTATTCCCTAAGGTCTCTGATATTTTTTATGGGGGTTATAAGCAATATTCTAGCAAAAAATACTGATTTAACCTTGTAAACAAAAAGCTTTAGTCTTCATGTGGTTAATGCAGCATACAGAACTCTAGGACTGACAGAGAGCTGATCATGTGACATTGACAGGTCATGTCACTAAGCACTCAGGTTGCGCGGACATGACACAGCAAGGTGCACATGTCTGTGCTGGGTAAGGATATACCACTGCTTTATAAACTAGACTCCAAGTTTCAATTCAAGAGGCTCAAAGCATTTGTTACCCCGGCATTTCATATTCCTGATATGTGCCTGCTGTACCATGTACTTGTATGAGAAAGTATTCTGTTTGCTTTGTATTGCTTCCTTTGTGTGAAATCCCTGGCATTCCAGCTAGTTCCCTTGCTTTCCTATTAAAAATTGACCACACTAAAAAGGAGAGCACACCGTGGTCAGTTCTCTAGCTATGCTGGTAACTCAGCCTGCTCTTCTCCAATGATCAGACTTGTCCTGACTGCCCCCCCCCTGCACAGCCATTTACTGGAAAGCTCAGTGCACTGCTGCTTCTCCTCTCCTCAGCTTTTACGCAGCTGAGAACAGAGGGTATGTGATTACTTATAAAAAAAGTGGAAAAAGTGTTTTTTTTTTTTATAACTATACAAAAATGTTTTGCTGTTAATTTTTTTTTTTAAACTGGGTTGTTTTACAAGGTGGTCATTTACAATTACATTAAGGGGGAAATAAGGTCTATGTCTAGACTGTGAGCAATAAACTCACTAGCCTACTGAACAGGTTGCATGGCCACAAAGGCCAAATCAGCAGAGACTGATGATAGGCCACCCAGGGCACTAGGCACTGCATTGTGGAATGGTATGCATGTTTCTACTAGACAAAACTAGAAAGGAGATATTAATCAGAGCCTAATGAGTGCTTAATAAGCCACTTCACTCCTCTGCCCCATGGGTCGATTTCAAATAGTCAGTTGGTGATTCACCTCACTTTGCAATTTTACATCTGTGTCATTATAGGAAATCTCCAACAGCTGCTGATACCTGTCACTTAAGTTATGAAGCTAAATACTATGTCAAGGTGCAGAAGTGTTCTGAAATAAGAATGATGTGACTGATGATAGTCAGATACAGTGCCTTGCAAAAGTATTCACCCCCCTTGGCATTTTTCGTGTTTTGTTGCCTCACAACCTGGAATTAACATGGATTGTTTGAGGATTTGCATCATTTAATTTACAGAACATGCCCACAACTTTGAAGATTTATTTTCTATTGTGAAGCAAACAACAAATGGGACAAAATAACAGAAAAAGTCAATGTGCAAAACTATTCACCCCCCTAAAGTCTATACTTTGTAGAGCCACCTTTTGTGGCTATCACAGCTCCATGTCACTTTGGATAAGTGTCTAAGATTTTGCCACATCTTACCACTGGGATTTTTGCCCATTCCTCCTTGCAAAACTGCTCCAGCTCCTTCAAGTTGGATGGTTTGCGCTTGTGAACAGCAATCTTTAAGTCTACCGCATATTTTCTATTGGATTGAGGTCTGGGCTTTGACTAGGCCATTCCAAAACATTTACATGTTTCCCCTTAAACCACTCAAGCGTTGCTTCAGCAGTGTGTTTGGGGTCATTATCCTGCTGGAAGGTGAACCTGTATCCTAGCTTCAAATCACACACAGAGTGGTACAGGTTTTTCTCAAGAATATCCCTGTATATAGCACCATCCATCTTTCCCTCAACTCTGACCAGTTTCCCAGTCCCGACTGCTGAAAAACATCCCCACAGCATGATGCTGCCACCATCATGTTTCACTTTAGGGATGGTGTTCTTTGGGTGATGTGATGTGTTGGGTTTGCATTAGACATAGTGTTTTCTTTGATGGCCAAAAAGTTCAATTTTAGTCTCATCAGACCAGAGCACCTTCCTCCATACATTTTGGGAGTCTCCCACATGCCTTTTCGCAAACTCAAAACGTGCCATTTTGTTTTTTGCTGAAAGCAATGGCTTTCTTCTGGCCACTCTGCCATAAAGCCCAACACTATGGAGCATACGGCTTATTGTCATCCTATGTACAGATATTCCAGTCTCTGCTGTGGAACTCTGCAGCTCCTCCAGGGTTACCTTAGGACTCTGTATTGCCTCAAATTCTCTTGGGAGATTGTTGTGAAAAAAATAACATGAATATGCCATCCTGTGTCTGCAAGTGGTTCTTGGGGCAGGCGCATCAACACCAAAGGTTTGGCAGAGACTAGGCATAGGCCGACCTGTCTGCACCTAGACATAACAACAACTATTCTACTGTTATCAACACTATGTTGATACTTTAGTTTACCATTTAGTGGCAAGCAAAAAGAAAACAAAGCAAAATAGGTAATGTGGAGAAGAATCTACCATTGAAGTTCAATAAGGGTTTAAGAAAGCCTGTGAGGGGAACAGAGCAGCAGAGTAGCAGAACATGACAAGCTGTTAGTACAGTGAACCTACTTGCACATTTGTCTCACCAGTGTTAGTCCAGAGCACTCCCAAAGTCCATATGCATATAGTAATTTTCTGGGATTTTCTGAAATTTGCCCTTTGTTAAGGTAATATGCAAATGGAACTTTCTGAGATTAGCCCTCCAGAGAAACAAGGCAAACACATCTCAATGACATACAAATCAAAATGTCCATGAATGCCCAAAGTAAAGAACCACAAATATAAATAAACTATGGTATATATTTTATTTATACACAAATACAATTTTTAGACACAACTCAATATGTAAATTTAAATAAAAAAAAAAACATTTTAAAAATAATACACAAACTGATGAGCTTACAACCAGTGATGTAAGTAACTGAGTTAAAATAAACTGAGTTACCTAACGCAGTTACTTTAGAGGGTAACGAGTAATCTAACTGATTACTTTTCCCCTCATGGTAACTCAGTTCCCATTACTTTGGCTTAGTTACCCCAATTACATCTACCGCCACTAGATGGCAGTAGTGTAATTCCGGTGTCCTGCCGAAAAAGTTCCCCCGCCAGATAAGAACCCCCTGTACTGCGCAGGCGCAGTACGAAGGACTACGGAGCTTCCGAAAATTGCCGAACCTAAACAGCTCTGAGTGAACTCTACACCGCGCAGGCGCAGTTAACATGTAATTGTACGAGCCGATGCCGCACGCTCCTGATGCTCGTGCTACTCTGCAAGGGGCGTCTATCGTGTAAGTAAGGGGCGGGTCTAGTATTACTGTAACCAAGGGGCACATTTATTATTATTGTTATATATCGAGCTCTGCCCATTAATTTAACATTTGCCCTCTTCTGTAGCCATCCGCCCCTTACACGATATAATAGTAGACCCGCCCCTTGCTTATACGCTATAACAGATCTGCCCCTTGGTTAGAGTAATAATAGAGCAGCCCCTTGGTTACACGATATATAACAATAATAATAAATGTGCCCCTTGGTTACAGTAATACTCATATAGAATATTTAAAAAAAAAAGTCAGTTACTTTGCTGAGTAACTAATTACTTTTCCAATGTAGTAACTGAGTTACTAACACAATTACTTTTTGGGAGAAGTAATTTATAACTTAACTAATTACTTTTTTAAAGTAAGATGACCAACACTGCTTACAACCCTCCTTATTAAGGAATCAAGGAAAGTAAGCAAAATATCTATGAAGAAAATTGCATACAATGTGTATATATATATATATATATATATATATATATATATATATATATATATATATATATATATATTATATATATATATATATATATATATAAATACTGTATGGAAGCTCATATAGTTTACATTAGAATGTATATAAATACATTACTGTGGCCACAGTATTGAAGTTTTTTCAACATCCTTGTAGAATACATGAGAAAAACAAGCTAATTACAGATACAAGTGATAAAGCACAACCCACCTTAAAGGAAAAGGGTAAAAAGTAAAGCATAAAGAAATAAAAATTAAAAAGGCAGAATGAAAACTGAGATACTAGGGGCTTACTTATAACATAGTACTACTGCATACAATAATCTATTTATTAATAAAATACAGACCCCCATATGCCACCTCCATCCTATTGAGTTTTCTCTCTTTAACCACTTGCCAAATTCAATACGTATGTATTGAAGATATCAACATAACCCCGGTATCTTTTTTTTCAGCCTGCGGCTGGTTGCCTCATGAAAGTGATCTGAGTGACTCATTAGCCACTGGATTACTTTTTGAATCGGGGGGATGGAATTGCCACTCGCTGGAGTTTCTCAGGCTTTCCGTTTCCACCAGCTTACCTGAGAAACAATCTGACATTTCAGCCAGCTGGTCACAGAGGTAGTGAGAGACTAGATCATCTCTGATGCTTCTATGGCCTTGGAGGACCGGAGAGACTTCCAGTCCAGGATGATTTTTTTGATCTTTTGCTTTTAACCACTTCAATACAGGGCACGTATATACACCTTCCTGCCCAGACCAATTTTCAGCTTTTAGAGCTATCACATTTTGAATGACAATTGCATGGTCATGCGACGCTGTACCCAAATAAAATTGTTATCATTTTTTTTCTGACAAAAAGAGCTTTATTTTGGTAGTATTTGATCACCACTGGGGTTTTTATTTTTTGCACTACAAAACTTTGTAAATAAGTACGTTTTCTCCTTCACTGATGGGCACTGACAAGGTGGCACTGATGATGAGGCAGTTACATGCAGCACTGATAGGTGACACTGATATGCAGCACTGATGGGCACTGATAGGTTGCACTGATGGGCACTCATAGGCGGTACGGATGGGCACTGACAGGTGGCAATAATGGGCACTAATAGGTGGCACTGGTGAGCACTGATGGATGGCCCTGATAGGCACTAATGGGCAGCACTGATAGGCAGCACTGATCAGGGGCACTGGCGAGCATCACTGATGGGCACAGAGTGCCATCCCTATTGGGCACTGATTGGCATACCTGGTGGTCATGGGTTGGCATCCCTAGTGGTCATCCCTGGTGGTTCTGGGTGGGCAAACCCTAAATGGGTCTGCACCGATAATCAATGCATTGATTATAAGCACAGACCCCCCACTGTCAGGAGAGCAGCTTATCGGCTCAACTCTACTCTAGTCTGTCAGTGCAAGTGGAGGAAAATCTGATATATGTCTCTTCCTGTTTACACTGTGATCAGCTGTGATTGGACACAGCTCATCACATGGTAAAGAGCCTATGTTAGAGGCTCTTTACCTGGATCAGAGATGGGGTGTGTCAGACTGACATGCCACACCACTGCATGCCCTCGTGGCTTATCTTGCTGGACGTCATATGATGTCCAGTCATGATAACTTAACCACTTTGCACACATCATATTGCTATATGACGGGCAGGAAGTGGTTAAAAGGTAAAGGAGAGATTTGGGGCCTTTTTGACACCAGATCTTTCCATAAAGAGGACCTGTCATCCTTTTTTCTATTACAAGGATTTTTACATTCCTTGTAATAGGAATAAAAGGGATCAAAAATAATTAAAGGGACGGTATAAAATGAAAAAATAAAATAAATGAGAAAAAAAGCGTCCCATCCCTACGCGCTTGCTCGCAGAAGCGAATGCATACCTAAGTTACACGCATATGTAAATAGTGTTCGCACCACACATGTGAGGTATCACTGCGAACGTTAGATCAAGATCAATAGTTTTAGCACTAGACCTTCTCTGTAACTCTAAACAGGTAACCTGTAAAGGTGTTCAAAGCGTTGCCTAAGCAGATTTTTAAGTACTGTAGTTTGTCGCCATTCCACGATCGTGTGCATGTTAGTTATCTATTTACTCTTATTACTTTATAATCTTTCATATTATACAAAAAAAATGGGGTATATATTGTTATATTTTTTTAAATTCATTCAAATGTATTTTTCTCCAAAAAAAAAAACGCTGAGCGAACACCATGTGACATAAAAATTGTCATTTTATTCCCTAAGGTCTCTGATATTTTTTATGGGGGTTATAAGCAATATTCTAGCAAAAAATACTGATTTAACCTTGTAAACAAAAAGCTTTAGTCTTCATGTGGTTAATGCAGCATACAGAACTCTAGGACTGACAGAGAGCTGATCATGTGACATTGACAGGTCATGTCACTAAGCACTCAGGTTGCGCGGACATGACACAGCAAGGTGCACATGTCTGTGCTGGGTAAGGATATACCACTGCTTTATAAACTAGACTCCAAGTTTCAATTCAAGAGGCTCAAAGCATTTGTTACCCCGGCATTTCATATTCCTGATATGTGCCTGCTGTACCATGTACTTGTATGAGAAAGTATTCTGTTTGCTTTGTATTGCTTCCTTTGTGTGAAATCCCTGGCATTCCAGCTAGTTCCCTTGCTTTCCTATTAAAAATTGACCACACTAAAAAGGAGAGCACACCGTGGTCAGTTCTCTAGCTATGCTGGTAACTCAGCCTGCTCTTCTCCAATGATCAGACTTGTCCTGACTGCCCCCCCCCTGCACAGCCATTTACTGGAAAGCTCAGTGCACTGCTGCTTCTCCTCTCCTCAGCTTTTACGCAGCTGAGAACAGAGGGTATGTGATTACTTATAAAAAAAGTGGAAAAAGTGTTTTTTTTTTTTTATAACTATACAAAAATGTTTTGCTGTTAATTTTTTTTTTTAAACTGGGTTGTTTTACAAGGTGGTCATTTACAATTACATTAAGGGGGAAATAAGGTCTATGTCTAGACTGTGAGCAATAAACTCACTAGCCTACTGAACAGGTTGCATGGCCACAAAGGCCAAATCAGCAGAGACTGATGATAGGCCACCCAGGGCACTAGGCACTGCATTGTGGAATGGTATGCATGTTTCTACTAGACAAAACTAGAAAGGAGATATTAATCAGAGCCTAATGAGTGCTTAATAAGCCACTTCACTCCTCTGCCCCATGGGTCGATTTCAAATAGTCAGTTGGTGATTCACCTCACTTTGCAATTTTACATCTGTGTCATTATAGGAAATCTCCAACAGCTGCTGATACCTGTCACTTAAGTTATGAAGCTAAATACTATGTCAAGGTGCAGAAGTGTTCTGAAATAAGAATGATGTGACTGATGATAGTCAGATACAGTGCCTTGCAAAAGTATTCACCCCCCTTGGCATTTTTCGTGTTTTGTTGCCTCACAACCTGGAATTAACATGGATTGTTTGAGGATTTGCATCATTTAATTTACAGAACATGCCCACAACTTTGAAGATTTATTTTCTATTGTGAAGCAAACAACAAATGGGACAAAATAACAGAAAAAGTCAATGTGCAAAACTATTCACCCCCCTAAAGTCTATACTTTGTAGAGCCACCTTTTGTGGCTATCACAGCTCCATGTCACTTTGGATAAGTGTCTAAGATTTTGCCACATCTTACCACTGGGATTTTTGCCCATTCCTCCTTGCAAAACTGCTCCAGCTCCTTCAAGTTGGATGGTTTGCGCTTGTGAACAGCAATCTTTAAGTCTACCGCATATTTTCTATTGGATTGAGGTCTGGGCTTTGACTAGGCCATTCCAAAACATTTACATGTTTCCCCTTAAACCACTCAAGCGTTGCTTCAGCAGTGTGTTTGGGGTCATTATCCTGCTGGAAGGTGAACCTGTATCCTAGCTTCAAATCACACACAGAGTGGTACAGGTTTTTCTCAAGAATATCCCTGTATATAGCACCATCCATCTTTCCCTCAACTCTGACCAGTTTCCCAGTCCCGACTGCTGAAAAACATCCCCACAGCATGATGCTGCCACCATCATGTTTCACTTTAGGGATGGTGTTCTTTGGGTGATGTGATGTGTTGGGTTTGCATTAGACATAGTGTTTTCTTTGATGGCCAAAAAGTTCAATTTTAGTCTCATCAGACCAGAGCACCTTCCTCCATACATTTTGGGAGTCTCCCACATGCCTTTTCGCAAACTCAAAACGTGCCATTTTGTTTTTTGCTGAAAGCAATGGCTTTCTTCTGGCCACTCTGCCATAAAGCCCAACACTATGGAGCATACGGCTTATTGTCATCCTATGTACAGATATTCCAGTCTCTGCTGTGGAACTCTGCAGCTCCTCCAGGGTTACCTTAGGACTCTGTATTGCCTCTCTGATTAATGCCCTCTTTGCCCGGTCCGTGAGATTTGCTGTGCGGCCTTCTCTTGGCAGGTTTGCTGTTGTGCCATGTTCTTTCCATTTGGTTATGATAGACTTGATGGTGCTCCTAGGGATCATCAAAGATTTGGATATTTTTTTATAACCTAACCCTGACTTGTACTTCTCAACAACATATAACAACTTATGCCACGTACACACGAGCGGAATTTCCGTCTGAGAAATCTTGGAATGTTTTTTCCGATGGAATTCCGCTCAAGCTTGGCTTGGATACACACGGTCACACAAAAGTTCGCTGAACTTTCGACCGCCAAGTTTGCGGTGATGTACAACACTACAAAAATTAAGTTAAATGCTTCCGAGCATGCGTCAAATTGTTTCCCGAGCATGCGTAGGAATTTTGTGGGTCGGAATTGGTACAAACGATCGGAAAGCATGTTCTCAATTTTTCAGCCAGCAAAAGATTGAGAATCTTTGAAAGCAAAATTATAAAATTACAATAAATACACATTTTAGAAGTATAATCCTAGCATTTCTACTTACATTTATAAGTGGGTCAGTATGACCCTCTGATAACACAAATAAGAAAAAATAAACAAACAACACATAAAATTGAAAAAAAACTAAAAAATAATAACTGGTAATACATTTTTCTACTTCTGACTATAATAACCAAAGTACACAAAATATGTTTAAGAAATACTGCTAGTTTGTATTTACTTCTTTTTTATATGGAATGGGTTAATAAACACTGTGTATTAGGAGAACACTTTGATAAGTTAGGAAAAAAAAAAAAGAAAAACAAAATGATTGTAAATTCTATCAGGGGAATTCTGCCATGAATATGGTTCACCTTTGCAGATTTCTCCCGCCCTGCCTCAGAGGATATTTGACCTTTGGAGAGAAATAATGAAAAGAAGAAATTCCTCAGAGAAAATAATGTGGTCAGACCCCAGTAATGAGATCTACTGGCTTTTTGTTGCCATAACAACCAGAACCATTTTATAATACAAAATACATGAATGGAGAAACGGGACCATCACGTAATAACAAAATAAGCTGTTTTACACCTTTTAGCCTTTTAGCGAATAAAATAGGACAATATTGTACTTGATATGAAATTGCACTCTTTGTTCAAGTTAATGCTTTTTCAGGTGAAGGTCAACATACAAGAAATTAATGTACATTTAAAAATTCTTTACAGATCGAGTGGTTGTGAAAATTATTTTTTTCCCAATAATTCATTTTACTCAATCTAAAAACAAAGCAAACAAAAAATATAATTTTTTGACATTTATCCTAATGTAGGGGTGTCAGCCTTGCTGTGTTTTGTCCTACATTCATTTTTATTTTTTTTCTTGCAGAGCAATGCACCCAGGGATGATCTGTATGACATCACCTGCCAGCCATTATGTTAACACTCTCCAGAGTCCTGTGTCAGAGATGGTTTTAGGCCCCAGGGATGGAGCCCATGTCTAGATGGCTTCAAGAGTCACCAGTGGAACAGAGTAACAATTAAACCTCCTGTTTTGTAGGACTATGCCTACCAGAAGAAGTTCCTCTGCCCCACCTACCAAGTTCCAGCAAAGCAATGAAAACTGCATTTAAGTCTGGTCCTGCATTTCTTCATACATTAGATGCAAGATTGTGTATGTGGTACATACACCATTGGTACAAGATATTCTTGGAAGGGTGTTGTGTTCTGATTACAACAAATGTTGGATGTGAGCTTGTTGGCGGAAAGTCCGACCATGTGTATGCTCCATTGAACATTTGTTGTCATACTTTCTGCCAAAAATTGTTCGCTAGCAGGTTCTCAAATTTTCCCCCAAGAAATTTTTGTTGTCGGACTTTCCGATCGTGTGTACACAAGTCCGTCGCAGAAAAGTCCACTCGGTCTTGTAAAACTAGCGTTCATAATGGAGATATCACATTCGTGACGTGGCAAATTATGAAATCTCTCAATACAGCGCATTCTCTTCTTCTTTATAATGGTATAATAATGAAGTATCTTTGCTGCTGGTATTCACAGAGTTCTGACAAACATATTTTTTATTATTTCTAGGGATCTCCAGAATATGTGAAAATGGATGTTTGATATATCCGCCCTCCTATGCCAAACACCTCTCTGCGCCTATGGATACTGTACACTTACGACCATATACTTTAAAATATAAAATGATAAAGTAAAATCAATGTTTAAATATACTGAAATATAAAACACTCTCTAAAAGCAGCCGCTTAAAATAATGATCAGAATATGAAGTACAATAAAATAAAGAGAAATATGTGCAAAGTCTCTTGAAATATTGTAGCAGCGCTGATATTCAGATTTATAAAAATCTCAGGTGTCAGTCAGAACATGTCGAGAAAATAATGTGTCCACATAGTGTGATATTGCTTAAACATTTTATTGAAAATCCTCCCCAATGACAAGTATAACAAAACCCCTTATTAAGCGTACCAGAATAAAAATAAATTAGGACAAATGTAAAATTGCACTCTGCCTGTATCGTCTGTGTCCCCTTTTCGGATCCTTTAGATGAGCCGAGTTCCGCTTTGTATAGCAGCGGTGCTCTTCCTGTAATCGGTCCGTGGAGCGCAGACGTGGAATGCATACGTCACTTCCGGTTGTTTGGTTTACGTCCCTTATGACGATTACAGGAAGAGCACTGCTGCCATACAAAGCGGAACTCAGCTCATCTAAAGGATCCGGAAATGGGACACAGACGATACAGGCAGAGTGCAATTTTACATTTGCCCTAATTTATTTTATTCTGGTACGCTTAATAACAAAGGGGATTTGTTATACTTGTCATTAGGGAGGATTTTCAATAAAATGTTTAAGCAATATCACACTATGTGGACACATTATTTTCTCTACATGTTCTGACTGACACCTGAGATTTGGAGAACTGGTAGTGTGGAGGAGGAGTGGAGAATTTGGAGATTACATGCCTTTATTGATTTTATATCTGGTGAGTGCATCCCCATAGGGGAAAGCTATCGCACGTGGTGAAGTGCACTGGTGGATGGCTCAGACTGCACAACAACAATTTAGAACTGTTTTCCCCACTTATTTTGGATATTGCTGAACTTTTATTGCTTTTATTCACTTAGCATTCAGACTTATAAATCTGAATATCAGCGCTGCTACAATATTTCAAGAGACTTTGCACATATTTTTCTTTATTTTATTGTACTTCATATTCTGACCTCCAGAATAATAAAGGAAAATTTATTATCAAATACTTTCCGTAATTTTCCTTTCCTGATGGACTCCATGGCAGCCTACGTGTGGGTTAACCCCGCTTCCTCTCCAATGCTATAGGACCCCATTCCCATAAATGAACACTCACCACTCCATACTTTGTTCCGTAACTAGCCTACTCATATGACTCATGAGTGGGAACTCCGTCTGCCATGGAGTCCATCAGGAAAGGAAAATTAAGGTAAGTATTTGATAATAAATTTTCCTTTTTCCTGACAGACTCCATGGCAGCCTACGTGTGGGAAATAACTAGCCGACCACACGGGTGGGTATGCTTAAACAGAAAATATTTAATTTGACCTATCGGTCGATAGGATTTTTAAACCAAAGTTTACAGAAGACAAAGAAGCAGGTTCAATGCAATAATGTGACATGAACGTATTAATAGAGGCCCAAGAAGCCGCCTTGCAGATGGTATCAGGAGCCACATGTCGGGCCGCTGCCCACGAAGTAGCCATTCCCCTGGTAGAGTGTGCCATCACCACCTCTGGAGGAGCCAAGCCCTTAGCCCTATAAGCTTGTTGTATGGTTCTTACAATTGGGATGCCAGTGTCCTGGTTGAAGCTTTGTTTCCTTTGTTGCTGCCTGAGTGCAGTATAAAGAGATGATCGGAACGCCTGAAGGAGGAAGTGATTAGAAGGTATTCTTTCAGGGCTTCCCCAACATCTAGAGGATGAATATCATCAGATCCCGGTGACCTGAAAGTAGGTAGAATGATCTCTTGGTTCTGATGGAACACCAAAGTCACCTTCGGGTTGGATCCCAGCATAGGAATGAGGACCACTCGGTCCAGGAAAAATGTCAGAAAAGGTTCTTCGAAGCTCAAAGACCCAATTTCCGAGACTCTTTTAGCTGGAGTAACCGCTACTAAAAAAGCAACCTTTGCCGAAAAGTCTTTGATGGAAAGCGGGGATGGCCCCGACGTACTTAGTCCAGAAATTGAGTCAAGGACAAGGGGAAGATCCAATTTGGGGAATCTAGGCTTTCTTTGGGGCTTAAGTCTTGATGCGCCCCGGAAGAACTGACGGATCAACGGATGAACTGCCCACGGGGTACCGGAGAAGGCTGACAAGGCCGAAACTTGCACCCTGAGGGAGCTTATAGATAAAGGAAGATCAAGGCCAGTTTGCAAAAAAACTAGAATGTCCTGGACTCCTGGATGTTCAAAAGATCTATTTGTGGATGAACAAAAGTCTACAAATTTGGTCCAGATTCTGCCATAAACCTTGTTTGTGCTTGACCTTCTTGAGCTCATGCGGGTGGAAATTACACTTGAGGCACACCTGATAGACTCTAGCCTCTTCCTCTCAAGAACCAGACCATCAGTCTCAGTACTGTCGGGCAAGGGTGCAGTACTGCACCCTGAGAAAGAAGGTCTGGCCTGAGAGGGAGAGGAATTGCCTTCCGAACACTGAGTTGGACTAAGAGGGGAAACCAAGGCCTATTGGGCCAATAAGGAGCTATTGTCACCACCTCTACTGCTTCCATTTGGAGCCTCTGAAGGAATCTGAGGATCACTGGAAGTGGAGGGAATACACCCTCCTGAACTTCCACTGGTCCGTCAGGGCATCTGTTCCGAAGGCCTGGCTGCAGCGACTTTGCGTGTAAAATTTCTCCACCTTGAAATTGCAGGGAGAGGCGAATAGATCTACCTCGGGATTGACCCCTAGTGACAGAATCCACTTGAAGGTTTGAACGTGGAGGGACCACTCGTTGTTGTCCAACTGAGTGCGTGACAGAAAGTCCGCTTGAGAGTTCTGAACCCCTGGGACAAAAACTGCTGAGATGTTTACCAGGTTGTTCTGTGCCCATAATAGGATGGGTTCTACTTCCCGGAGGAGTGTAGAGCGCTGAGTGCCCCCTTGCCTTTTCACGTAGGAAACTGCTGTGGTATTGTCCATCCTTAATAATACTGATTTCCCCTTCAGAAGATGAGAGAAGTGCTGGAGAGCGCACCAGGCTGCTCTGAGTTCTAGGACATTCGAACCCGGAACAGGGAGACCTCTGACCCACTTGCCCTGAGCAAGGTTCGATCCACAGAGAGCCCCCCAACCAGTCCCACTGGCGTCGGTCATGACCGTGACCCAAGAGATGTGAGTGATTGAGTGACAAGTCAACAAATTCCTGCGCTGGAGCCACCAGAAGAGGCTGTTCCCCATTGTTGTGGTTATACGTATGTTTTTGTTTCCTGTTTTCCATTGCCTGAGAAAACCCGACTGGAAAGGGCGTAATCTCCACAAGGCCCATTTGACCATAGGAGTCGTTGAGACCATTGTTCCTATGATCTCGAGGCACTGAGAGGCTTTTAGATGCTGGGTGTGTAGAGCTCGAGAGACCCTTTCTCATATAGTTGGAATTGTTTCCACTGGAAGAGAGATAGTACTCTGTAGAGTGTCGAACTGGGCTCTTAAATATATTAGACGTTGGGTTGGCTCTAGATGACGCTTTGCCATGTTCAGAAGCCACCCGAAACTGGACAGTGTAGAAATCACCTGTCCCTGATGTTCCAGCAACTGCTCTTTGTCTCGGGACAGAGCCAGAAGGTCGTCCAGGTAATGGTACAGTCATACACCTTTTAACCTGATAAGAGCCACAACTGCCAGGAGCACCTTCAAAAAACCCGGGGGAAGGACGTCAACCCGAAGGGGAGGCAAATAAATTGTAGATGGTCTTGACCGACATGGAATCTTAGAAATTTTTGAAAATCCTTTTCTATCGGGATGTGGAAGTACGCGTCCTTTAATTTGATCTAAATCATCCAGTCCCCTGGTTGGATGGCTTGCTCTATAGTTGAGAGTTCCCATCTTGAACTTCCCGTACTCTATGAATTGGTTTAGATAGGTCAGATCTATCACCGGGCGCCAGAGCCACTTTTCTTTTGTACCAAGAAGAGGAGGGAGTAGATTCCCTGAAACCGTTCTTCCTTTGGTACTGGAACTACTGCACCCTGAGCCTTTAACAGTTCCACGTATGAAAGCAGTACTTGGAGGCGCATGCGCGAGGCTCTGTATGGCGGACGTGTTCCACTAGAGCTCCGCACCTCCCGCAGCAACATCGGGACCATAAGCCGCGCCTGAGCCACCCTGCAACCCCGCTTTTCCTGGATAACACCTCCGGAACAACCACAGCATCACCCGAAATGGTTTTAACCGGCCACCGCGGTAAAACTAAACCTAAACCGATCAAAGAAGCCCTGGCCCGCGCCTCGTCCAAGATGGCGGCGAAGGCCCTGGCTAAACAGCACGCTGTCTCACCTGACAGACGGGCACAAACCACCGCTGAGAGCGATGAAGAGGAAGATAATCCTGACTACACAACCGGCGGCTCTCCCTTCCTGCCGCCCTCAGGTATGTCCCAGGGTGATTTTCTGCAACTTATGGAATCCATGTTACACAAGGCCCTGAAATCCACATCAGACCAGATAACTAGCAGGCTATCACGTGAGATCAGGGAGCTAGGCCAGCGCAGAGCAGACCTGGAAACTAGGGTGGATGATATGGAACTCACACTGCAAGAGCAAGCCCACGAGCAAGCAGCCCTCCGTGATGAGAATGCCATGTTACTCTCCCGCCTCGAGGACGCTGAAAATCGCTCCCGTAGGTCAAATTTACGCCTGAGAGGCATACCAGAAAATGTGGACGACCTACTGTCCTTCTCTACGGCCCTATTCCAAGAGCTATCACCTTCTATCCCCATAGAACGCCTGGAATTTGACAGAATACACAGGGCCCTGACCCGCCGCCAGCAAGATGGGCCGCCACGAGATATTATTATTAAATTGCACTTTTTCCGTACAAAGGAACAACTCCTAGCTGCTGCCCGCAACAAGGACGCTCTCCTGTTTCAGGGCCACACATACCAACTTTTCTCTGACCTAGCTCCATCCACAATTGCTAAACGCCGAGCTATGAAGCCACAGCTTCAAATTCTCCTGCAGCACCAACTGAAGTACACCTGGCGTTTCCCCTTTGCTCTACAATTTTCTTACCAGGGCCAACAACACTCCTGTACATCACCAGAATCTCTCCAACGCCTTCTTGAATCCCTGCGCCTAACTACTCCAGAGCAACCCGCGGAGACAGCACTACCTCGTACCCCTGCCCGCACGACAGCTCACCCCTATGCGGCCACGCCAAAGAGACCTAACCCGGGTCCCTCATCCATCCGCAAAGGCACACCAGCTCGCTCACCCAGAGAAAACCTGCCGGATCGACAAATATACTCACCACGCTGAACTTGAACTTGCTACCTATATGACCACTTGATGCTTGTCACCGGAGGCCCCTTGCCTGAAGCTATTCTATTTCCTACCACTTGATGCAACCGACATTTCTTCAGTCAAGTTAAAGGAGGACTGCCCTATTATAGGCTGCCCCCTACTGGTAAAAGGGGAGCCTATACAGTCCACCTAACCCCTCCGGGGTTGCAGGGGCTCAGACCCCATGTTACTGTCACATCTCTTTTCTCACCAACAAATACGGGGAAAGTCTCCCCTCCTTTTTTTCAGGAAAGAGACCCCTTTTTCTTTTTATTTTCTTTCCCTTCCCCGACAGGTTATCTTTTTTCACCCTCCCTCTTTTTTCTGGGGAGAGGCAATATATTTTATGCATAAACGACACTATACTGCACATTACTCGGTGCTGTTTGTCTGGCTCGCCGCGTGTGCCTGGGGCTTGCTCTGGGCGCCCGCGGTGACTCAGACACTACTGACTACTTGTTACCTACTAACCCACGACTTGGGTGAGTTGAAATGTTATGTTCGATTGTTTTTTTTGTTGTTTTTTCCTTCTTCATTTGTCTCACATTTTAGATGTACGTAGCAGGACACATGTACACGGATACGCTCAACTTGAGCACCTAAGTATCCCTGGCTATGTTCCCTGAGTATCACCCTGGAGGTCTATGTCACCCCAGGTAAAAATGGGTTATATTACAATACCAATGCAACCAAAGTCTTTTTCCCTATTGCCCTTTTTTTTTTCTTGTGTTTGTTCAAATTTCTAGGATATCTGTTGTAACCCCCCTCTTGCGGCGGGAGGCTGTCACTGCCCCCCCCTACATGGTGAGCACACTCGTGAATCGGCTGGCCGGCTGGCGAGTCTGCCCACTATTTGGTCGGGCGACCAAACTCCACCTTTACCTGCTCTATCTACTTATCCATTTGCCCTACAACTACTACCCACTCCTCCCCTCCTTTTTCTCTTCCCACCCCCCTTGCCCCCCCTCCTCTTTTGATCTTTGTCGGCGGGGTTGCGGGGTCCCCGGGACCCCCCAATCTAAAATCTTATCTTTTCCCCCATGGCCCCCCTGAACATTCTCTCCCTTAACGTAAAGGGACTTAACTCGCCTCATAAACGAGTGAAGGCCTTCCACTCTTTTACAGCGCTTAAGGCTGGCATTGTAGCCCTCCAAGAAACCCACTACTCGGCACAATCGACCCCGAAATTTTTTAGCCACCAATACCCCCAAGTGTATTCTGCCTCAGCCAATGTTAAAAAACGCGGTGTGCTAATAGCGCTTCATCAATCCCTCCCTTTTGTTTTAGCATCTGAAATTAAAGACCCAGAAGGACGTTATATAATCCTTGTAGGCACCCTCCAGGAAGTGGAAACCACATTAGTCTCCTATTACGCCCCAAACGATAATCCGATCCCCTTCTTCTCTCACTTGTTACAAGTTATACGAACACATTGTAAAGGCACAGTGATTCTCTGTGGTGACTCCAACACAGTGTTGCAGCCACACATGGATAAATCCCCATATGCTCCTGATCAATATACCCCCTCCACGCGCTTCAGGAAGCTATTGCAGCAAGCTACATTGCTTGACACTTGTCGAGAATGCAATCCGACTAAGAAAAATTACACATTTTACTCATACCCCCATAAATCCTTCTCTAGGATTGACCACATATTCCTCTCGGTTGCATCCTCCCCAATACTTGTCAAATCCTCTATACAGCCTATACCATGGTCGGACCACTGTGCAGTAGTTACCACAACTTCCTCCCTAATCCCCCAAACTAATGACCGCTCCTGGTGCATTAATGAAGCCCACCTCACTAATCCATCTTACTGTCTTGATATTCAAGTGAAAGGTAAAAAAACTGCGCTAATCACATAAAGAAAAGGACTCTAAATATAGCTGCAATAATAATGGGATAAACACAATAGTAATGTAGGGAAAAAAAATCGCGCTCTTAAAGTCCAATTGAAGATAGGAAGTGTAAAACAGTCCTAAAAACAACTTCTTTTAATGAAGATAATATCCTCCAATGGAAATATTTTTCAGAAAAAGTATTTCAGCAATATTGAACCTTGCTCCTATGGATAAGCATGCTTACCAGATGTAAGCCAAAAGTTTGCATGTGGCTTTAACCCAGCCTGGGTTGATGATCCAAGTTGTTTATAGGGGACAGCACAGATTGTAGTGTAGTAATCGCCTCCTCCAAAGTATGGTGCTCACAAGGTATGGTTACACAGTGCCGGAAAAACAAAAAATATGTACCATAGCATAATACTGCTATATATTTTGCAGGGAATGTGTCACAAAGAAACGATTTAAATAGATCATGTGCCAGATTATAAAGACACCCGTGACGGCAGGCATATATAAATGTGCACCACCACCTACTAGAGGGCCTCCTTACCAGATGCCAGAGGAAATACACACACATAAAAACAGAAGATCCTTTCCAAAGGATTTCCCAATCAGATGAAATTTATCCGTGTGATCTATAAGAACTTATCCTATGAAGTGCCTCCTTACCAACAAGGAAAACATAAACAGCAAGCATGCACTTTCACCGGTTAGGCTGTCTCCTTACCACAGTCCCAGATTATGGAGGCTTATACTGCGAGCAGAGGAGAGCAAGTAATCCTCCACGGCATGGAGTGTGCCGGTTGTAGACACGGAACTTTTAGCCAGTACCCAGGGAAAAAAGCATACAGACCATGGCGTAATAACGTACTAAAAGGTTTATTAAATAAAAAAAGTTTGCACTTACAAACTAGAAGAGTTAAAACAGCAGAGTTTTAAAATCGTAGAGCCGGCCGGCTACAAACACATAGACGCTCCCGTCCTATTCCGCGTGGTGACGTCAGCACGTTCGCCCTCAGACGCGTTTCGTTACAAATAACATTGTCAATTGTGACACATTCCCTGCAAAATATATAGCAGTATTATGCTATGGTACATATTTTTTGTTTTTCCGGCACTGTGTAACCATACCTTGTGAGCACCATACTTTGGAGGAGGCGATTACTACACTACAATCTGTGCTGTCCCCTATAAACAACTTGGATCATCAACCCAGGCTGGGTTAAAGCCACATGCAAACTTTTGGCTTACATCTGGTAAGCATGCTTATCCATAGGAGCAAGGTTCAATATTGCTGAAATACTTTTTCTGAAAAATATTTCCATTGGAGGATATTATCTTCATTAAAAGAAGTTGTTTTTAGGACTGTTTTACACTTCCTATCTTCAATTGGACTTTAAGAGCGCAATTTTTTTTCCCTACATTGATATTCAAGTGGCCCTCACAGACTACCTACGACATAATAACACCCCCGATATTTCCCCTGTTCTCCTTTGGGAGGCACACAAACCGGTAGTACGGGGCACATGCATATCGGTATCCACACACCTCAAAAGAGACAAGAAGCTTCAATTAGCTAATCTTGAAAGAGAATACCACCACCATTTTCTTCAATTCCAGGCGACCCCATCTGAACCCCATAGGGTAGCGATGGAAAAGTCTAAGACTGAACTGGATCTGCTGCTGGCTGAATCGGCCGATAAGGCCATCCGCAGATCCAATCATACTATTTACACCAAAGCCAATAAACCTGACACCTTTCTAGCTATGCGTCTCCGCCGACCAGAACGGAACCATGTTCCCATCAGGTTAAAAACCGACAAAAACACCTACACCAGTAACCCCACCAAAATCCTGAATGAATTCCGTAAGCGATTAGAGGACCTCTATAAAGCTAAATCTAACTTTTCCCACTTAACCGCTGACTGACTCCTACAAGACGCCCCACTTCCTAAACTATCAGACTCAGACCGTGAGCCCCTAGACGCACCCATCTCCACAGATGAAGTACTCGCAGCGATAAATACCCTCAAGTCCCACAAAAGACCCGGCCCAGACGGACTTTCTGCCACTTACTTTAAAAAATTTGCTGCAACCCTTGCCCCCCTTTTATGTAACTCATTTAATGCTCTACTACAGAACCATGCCTTTGGACGTGACACACTGACAGCCATTATAGCGATGATACCCAAGCCAAATACTGATAACTCCCTTTGGTCCAACTTCAGACCCATTTCCTTACTCAACCTGGACATCAAAATCCTGGCCAAAATACTAGCCCTCCGCCTCAACCCTCTTATTGGTAAATTAGTAGACAGAGACCAGGTTGGCTTCATACCCCGAAGACAAGCTAGCGACAACATTAGGTGAGTGATACTCCTTCAACATATTGCAAAATCCCGTAATATTCCAATGCATTTGCTATCTCTTGATATAAGGAAGGCATTCGACACAGTGTCCTGGCCCTACCTAGACTACATTCTTAAACGCTGGGGCTTCGGCCCACATTTTTTGCAATGGATAAATTCCCTTTACAATCAACCACAAGCCTATATCAGGTACTCAGGATTTCGCTCGGACTGCTTCCCTATAGCAAGAGGTACTAGACAGGGATGTCCCCTTTCCCCTTTAATCTTTGCGCTAGCTATCGAACCCTTGGCAGCTCTGATCCGATCCAACGTCAACATTAAAGGACTAGAAATAGCTTCCACCTCACACAAGGTTTGCCTGTTCGCGGATGATGCACTCCTATTTATTACGTCACCCCACACCACCCTTCCCAATCTTATCCTCACCTTAGATAAATTTGCCTCCATCTCAGGTCTGGAAGTCAACCAAGCCAAATCTAAAGCCCTCAATGTGTCCCTCTCACCTCAAGAAGTCACCCGTCTACAACAAAGCTTCCCTTTCACTTGGTCCACCACTTCCCTCCCATACCTGGGTATAAAACTGACTGGTAACCCAATTTCACTATACCACGCCAACTACCTCCCCATGCTGGCGCAATTGTCTTCTCTCCTGGACACAAGGAAGCCTTTGTGTGTATCCTGGTTGGGTTGGGTTGCAGCTGTTAAAATGTCTCTGCTCCCCAAGCTTCTATATCTCTACAGAGTCCTCCCAATCAACGTCCCCTCCTATTTTCACAGGATTATCCAATCTAGAGTCTTCAAATATATTTGGGGCCCCACTAAACCCAGGGTCCCAAGAGCTATTCTCCTCCGACACAAACTACACGGGGGCCTGGGTATCCCAAGTTTCGCTAAGTATTTTCACGCAGCCCAATTGGCCCAACTCACTCTACTACACGCTCTCACAGAAACTCCAAAATGGGTTTCTCTCGAAGCTGTAGACCTTCATCCTCTGACTGTTGATAATGTACTATGGCTACCCCCTCCCACTCGGGGTCATATAACCAACCCTATCACTTGTCACTCATTAAGAATCTGGGACAGATTACGTAAGCACTTTAAACTGGTTTCCCCACATAACCCCCTACTCTCTTTCCTACACCACCCTTCCTTCCACCCCGCTTACTCTGAACCCGGCACCTTCTCATGTTGGTCCCAAGTGGGTATAACTAGAATATGTGACCTCACCACTAGCTCCACCTTCAAAACATTCACGGATCTTCAGACTAACGCCAAACTCCCACCCTCAGAAGCCTTCCGATATCTCCAAGTGATCCATTTTGCCAAAACAGTAGTAGGTCCCTGTACCGGCTTGAAAACTCAGTCTTTATACGAAAAGATTTGCACAACAGACCCCCACGCCCCAGGCATTATATCCTCCCTGTATAACCACTTCTCCACACCAATTGCTGGCCTTCCCCATTATGCTACACAGTGGTCCAAGGACTTACGTATATCCCTCTCCCTTGATCAATGGTCCGACATTTGGGCCACTACAAAATCATCTTCCCAAAATGTGGTAGCACTCGAAATGAATTACAAAGTATTAATGCGCTGGTACCTTGTCCCAGACAGAATATCCAAATTTATACCAAACTATCCATCGCACTGTTTTCGCTGATGCAGCGAACATGGCACCCACCTCCACATTTGGTGGTCATGTCAAATAGCTCAACAATTCTGGACAGTTATCTTCCAAATGATCTCTACGATATTGCATGAGACAGTGCTCCCCGACCCTGCCCTGGCCCTACTTAACCACATTCAGGGAGAATACACTAGAAGTCAGATCAGCCTCCTCCTTCAGTTGACCACTGCGGCTAAACAAACTATCGCTAAGGCCTGGAAAACCCCAAAACTTCACATAGCTGAAATGAAGAACAGAGTAACCCAAGCCATGATTCACAGTAAAATTGAGGCCACCATCTTAGACAGAGTCCCTAGGCACACTAAAATATGGACTCCCTGGGTGGATAATTTTCTACCCCCAGACTTCGACCACAATCTCCTTAACCCATGATTCTCTGTTTATCTCCACCATTGCATATATAGAGGTTCCCCTGACCACACCGCAGCCTCGCCGACACCGATCCCCTTCCCTTACCCATCCTACCTTCTCCTCTCTCTCCTTACTGTCTTTCCCTTCCTTCATACCTCTTCCCTTCTTTGCAAACCTTACTCGAACTCTTGTTCACTTATCTCTTCAACGAGAACAAGCCCCCATGGCTATGACTCCACCTAGTAGATACCCTAGGATCCAGTTTCAAACGTCTGTTATTCTATGCTGTCATAGCTCCTGGGACCTCCCATGCTGATACATGCTGACCCTATCGTGGTATTATACCCCTATTTACCTATCAGCAACTTGTAATAGCACTTATGTTACTTTCTCTCTGATGTTTTGTAATGATTATTCCTTGTATACATCGTGAATGACGTTCATTCACCGCTTATGTCTATTTCCTGTTGTACTCTGTACTTTGTTCCAATAAAATTTTTTGAACAAAAGCAGTACTTGACTTTGTTCTTCCGAACAAGGGAGTAGAGTGGACACTAACCTGGGAAGAGGAATACTGGAGAAGGTCCATCTGTGACCTGACGAGACCGTCCTGACGACCCAGTAGTCCGAGATCGAGGCCACCCAGCTGTGCCGGAAGAGGGATAGACGGGCCGCCACCCGACCCGCCTGGTTGGGCGCAATCTCAGAAGGACTTAGCCGGCTCACGTCAACTGGATGACTGGTTCTTGACGGACTTACGAAAGGAAACCTACCCCCTGCTCCAATTCCTCCTTAAGTCCCGTCCGGGCTTGTAGAAGTGTGCCTCTCTTGAACGCTCTGGACTGCGTCTCTTAAACTGGGGTTTCTTCCGACCAAACAACCTTCTGTCCTGGGGAAGGAAGCCTGATCTTCCACCCATAGCACGTGTTATAGCGTCGTCCAGTTTATTGCCAAATAATGTAGATCCCTCAAAGGGGTTTTTACACCAAGCTTGCTTGGAAACCGGGTCAGCAAGCCAGGGACGTAGCCACAATGCTTGCTTAGCCGTAACTGAGGACAACATAATGCGTGCCAGCAGATGGATCAGGTCAATGGACGCCTCCCCCAGGAAGACTGCCGCAAGCTTCAGTTCCGCTGCTGCCGAACTCCTAGCCAGCTCCTCAGAAACACCCTTAAGGAAGGAGTCTACGTTTTCAGTCCAAGCCTCCATGGCCTTGGACATGGCCGCTAGGGCTAAAGCCGGTTTACAGGCCATTCCGGCAAGTCCATAGATTCTCTTAAGGTCCTGGTCAATCTTTCTCTCCAGACCATCCTTAAAGGACACTGAATCTTCCAACGGGAGAGTCACATGTTTGGCCAGATGTATCAAAGCCGCATCCACAAGAGGAGCGTTTTCTAGATGTTTTACCTCTTCCATTTGGAAGGGATATAGCCTGGACGTTTTATTAATCATGGAAGATTTTCTATCCACCTTGCTCCACTCTTCCTCTATAATATCCTTCAGCTTGGTAAGCAGAGGGAAGTTTGGACATTCTTTTCCCAGCTGTTTGAAGAATTGCTTCTGTTTAGCTGGGGGGGTGGATAAGCCTTCCCACTTAAGGGCCTCCTTAATCACTTTGATTAGTGGCGAGGCCATAGCAAAGTCAAAGCCCCCAATATCCTCCTCGCCTAAGAATTCATCTTTGGAGGATTCATTAGAAGCCCCGTAGGGCTGGGAAGTACCCGGATCATCAGGGGCCTCGTCAGCCTGAGGACCAGACAAAGTAGTGGATTGACTCAGCGCGTGAGAAGCATCCATGTCTCTCAGCGACTGCTGCACGACACGTTTCACCAGGGATTCCATACGCTGGCTTTCCGTATCTTTTTCCCCGACCGCCTGGGCATAACATCGGTCACACAAGGACTTGCCCTTCGGGGACTCGAGTCCCACATCCCCAGCAGGCTCTGCGATCAGAGCGACTATCATGGCGGTGGGAGCGGTGTCTGGAGGAGGAATGTGAACATCTCCTCTGGTGGTGAGATCCATGCGGAGAGTCTCATCTGGATCTGGATGATGAATGGTGTTGTGGCCTGGCAAGGTCTCTGTCCTGCGGATCCAATCTAGAAGGCTAAAGCAGAACACACTGGCATCAAAACGCAAATAAAATGCAGCTGTATCTCAACCCCTCCCTTTACCAGCATATACCTAGTGCGTAAGGGCTGGCCACTTAAAGGCGGCGATTTGTCCATAATTTCTGGACGAAGAGCGTCACAATATGAATTTTTTTGCAGTCTGCAAGAGAAGATGCGGACCTAAGCATAATGCTGGAGGCAACATTACCAGAAATGTGATTAAGAAAACAATATCGCGCTAGACTCTAATAAATAACTGAAAAAACGGGTGTGACCCAAGCGGCTACATATGAATGTGACAAAAATTCTATAAGTGATATAAATAAAGAATGTAGCGCTAAGCATAAAGGAACATACACTAAATAGTGCCCAAGGATGATAACTCAAATCACAAAAGTGAATGACAGGGTGACTGCCTATGTGAGGATGGCAACACCAAATCTCAAATGTATATAAACAGTGAAACTATTATCACATAATGATTATTCCCTGTGTGAAAATAAATCAATAAAAAAGTCCACAGTGCATGAACATACTAAAATAATACTAAAAATGTCCCAATGGAATCAAGAAGTGTGGATTTCAATGAAGAAAGACACAAAATGGCTTGAACTGGATCCTCTTTCGAAGTATTCAGATCGATATAAAGGAAAAGATGTATGCTTACCAAAGCGAGTGGACTCCCTGTCAGCGACAGGAAAGTCAAACAAGCCTGTAGGATCCGGATACCGATAGGTGGAACATCTCTGGAACGAGCCGATGGAATCCATGGACTTCTCACTGGGAGGCGATGGAACCGGACCTTTGAGGACCCAAAAATGGAAACTGGAACACAGCTTCAAACACAGGACCACGAACTCCAAACGGTTGGACCAGACGGCAAACAGGGTATGAAACTGATAGCCGAAGACCACTGGGGATGAGGTCAAGGCTCTCGAGTGATGTTTTTCAAAAGCATGCGGAGAGAGGAAAAAAGGAGGGGAACTCCAATAGTGCAGATCAGCATGGAAGGTTTTATTGGAAGAAAACCACCAATACAAAAAGTAAAAATATAAAAGTGATCACAATTAAAGGTTAAAAGCAGTGTGGGAATAGGTAGAACCTCTCCCTACGCGTTTCGGCCTAAGTAGACTTAGGATGCCCCAGTTGAAGTCTACTTAGGACGAAACGCGTAGGGCGAGGTTCTACCTATTCCCACACTGCTTTTAACCTTTAATTGTGATCACTTTTATATTTTTACTTTTTGTATTGGTGGTTTTCTTCCAATAAAACCTTCCATGCTGATCTGCACTATTGGAGTTCCCCTCCTTTTTTCCTCTCTCCGCATGCTTTTGAAAAACATCACTCGAGAGCCTTGACCTCATCCCCAGTGGTCTTCGGCTATCAGTTTCATACCCTGTTTGCCGTCTGGTCCAACCGTTTGGAGTTCGTGGTCCTGTGTTTGAAGCTGTGTTCCAGTTTCCATTTTTGGGTCCTCAAAGGTCCGGTTCCATCGCCTCCCAGTGAGAAGTCCACGGATTCCATCGGCTCGTTCCAGAGATGTTCCACCTATCGGTATCCGGATCCTACAGGCTTGTTTGACTTTCCTGTCGCTGACAGGGAGTCCACTCGCTTTGGTAAGCATACATCTTTTCCTTTATATCGATCTGAATACTTCGAAAGAGGATCCAGTTCAAGCCATTTTGTGTCTTTCTTCATTGAAATCCACACTTCTTGATTCCATTGGGACATTTTTAGTATTATTTTAGTATGTTCATGCACTGTGGACTTTTTTATTGATTTATTTTCACACAGGGAATAATCGTTATGTGATAATAGTTCACTGTTTATATGCATTTGAGATTTGGTGTTGCCATCCTCACATAGGCAGTCACCCTGTCATCCACTTTTGTGATTTGAGTTATCATCCTTGGGCACTATTCAGTGTATGTTCCTTTATGCTTAGCGCTACATTCTTTATTTATAACATTACCAGAAAAAATGCATGCCAAAAACATAAAAAACAATTTCTCTTTTTTTATTTTATTTTTTTTAAAGATTTCTAATCCAATTTGACACTTTTCTTTTTTATTTTAAATAGACAAAAGAAAAACTTTTCCTTTTAATATATATATATATTTTTTTTAAATCACAGTACAACAGACTAGCAGGATAAATACCATAAAGAAAAAATAGTGACACTCACCACTTGCAGACTGGGGCTGGGGAACAGGCTTGCTGCTTCCTATGCACTGGCAGAACCCAGTGAGACTGAAGCAGCAGCCTGATTTTTAAATTTACCGCCCGTGACATCACCGCTCCTCCACCTCCAATATTTTTTTCTCATGATCTCCAGAATAATCTTTTTTTTTTCTAGTGATCTCCATAATTTATTTTTTCTCGTGATCTCCAAAATAATCTTTTTTTTTTCTAGTGATCTCCATAAAAAATATTTTTTTTCGTTTTGTGCGTCAAGTTACCACAACACCATTATTATCTTGTATTTTTTCACCTCAAAGACACAACTATGTTGGTGTCCCTTGTTAATTTGACATTGTATTTTTGAAATGTACTTGCCTACTCGCAAACAAACTGTCCTTTTTGAAGTAAAACACATTGCCAAGTATTTTTCAAAACAAAAATTTAGAATTTAAGAGGGGGCATAAGGTCATAACAAAATAAAGACAAAGGCAACGCTGGAGAAACAGTTGGAATTGGTACCCCAGGGCAGACATCAATTATTTGACTGTCAAAATTGGTAACCTGAAAAGTCTATTTAATAGGGAGCACAATTCGGTCCAGGACTCCGAGAGATCGGGAGCAGCAGCAGATGACATATATGTCTTGAGGCTGTGGTCTTAAGACAGTCTGTGTTTTTTCCAGACCACACCAAACCCAGGCCATCACTCTCAACACTTCCTTCCACGCTTCCTTCCATGCTGCTGTGGTGGGTGGGGTGGCTGTGGTGTTGGTGGTGTTGGTGGAGGTGGTGGAGGAGCATGGTCCAGCTCACAGAGGTGTGTTTAAGGTGTGAATTTGCCCCTCGTCCCCTTGTTTAGGGCCTTGAGAATAATCTCTTTGCATATAGTGCGTTGGGCCCCCTCTAATTTTCTGGCAGTGACGCATCCAAATGCCTCATGGACACCAGGGGTAGTGGTAATTGCCGCAGTAGCCTGTTTTAGGAAAGAAGCCGTGGACTTATCCAGGTTCCTTTCCTTCCTGGTCCTTTTGGTTGGAGGGTGGAGGGGAGGAAACTGGGATTCCATCAGGCTGCTTGCCACAGCCTCCTCCTGGCTGAGACTTTCCTGTGTATGAAAATGGTACATAGTTTTAGGTTTTTGGTCATCAATCACACACAATTTTGAGCTCATAAATGTTGAAAATTGAATGTTAACAAATAGAAAAAGACTATCATTCTCCTTTTTATATTCTTGTCCCAATCATTTTTGGCTACTACTGTCTATTAATATGTAAACCACTTTGTTAAATCAGAAATTAGTGATCAATAACATCTAGTTAACATCATTCAATTTTTGACAAGAAATATGTTTAACAATGCTATACCTGGGTCAAACTGGGCTCCTCCACATGTGGGTTGAAGGCCCAGGTTGGACCTCAGGAGCCTCAGCTGATGTGGAAGGAAGTGTTGATAGCGATGGCCTGGGTTCCATCTGGTCAGACAAAAAACGCAGGCTGTCGTAGTACCACAGCCTGGGGACAAATACGTCATCTGCTGCTGCTCCAGATCTCATGGAATCCTGGACCTTCTTGCGCTCCCTATTATATGTGCTCCTCAGGCTACCAATTTTGCCCTTCAAATAGGTGATGTCTGCCGTGGGATACACAGACTTCACCAATTCCAACAGTTTATCCAGCGCTGCCTTTCTCTTTTGCTTGTTTGAACAGTCCCTGCATTGGACTTGCCAGAGACATGGCAGCTCCCTGTACTTGTCTATGAAGTTGGGCAGGAAGTCAGGGGCTGTGAATTTGTCAACCATTTTATCTGCAAGACATAACACAAGACAAACCCTAATGTCAGGCTAAACTCTCCTAATCTTGTCCCAATATAGGCCTCAATCTATAAGCAGTATAGGCCACTAAACACTGATGCCCCAAGTTACAATTGTACCTTCATTTGAACGATCTGTGCTAACGATCCTCTGTCCTCCACTCACAGATTGTACATACGTTGCTTTATATTCACTGCACATGTGTAAACCTCTGCCCCTGTCCTTCTTTCTAGTGTATTCCCCGCCTCTTCTATTTTGGAGAAGTGGGAGAGCACATGGCGGAGACACAGAAGGTGTGTGCTGTTATCAGCAACGACGACGAAAGCCCGGAGCAAGGCAGTTCCCGATCCATGAGGAGATATAAGGCCTCAAATATGTCCTTTGAAGAGATGGTGGAGGTGGTGGACATCTTGAGGAGGACAGACTATGATGAGAAGCATGGACTGAAATATGAGAAAGGCCAAGATCATGGCTAAAGTTGTGAGAAGTCTGCACAGGACTTTTGGGGTACAACAATCCAAGGAGCAATTGAGGAAACACTGGTCAGACCTAAAAATGAGGGCGCACAATCAGTATAGAAAGATCAGGAAAATGCTGCAACAAAGTTTTTGTCCTGTGTTCCTATTATTATTATTACTTTTAACCCCTTGCCGACCGCCCCATGTAGATATACGTCAGCAGAATGGCACGTACAGGCAAAATCACGTACCTGTACGTGACATTCTTCCGGCAGGTGGGGTGTCCGATCGGAAACCCCCTCCGCCGGCGGGGATGGTCAGCATCGCTTCAGGAGCGATCCGGGACGAGGGGACGGCCAGTGGTTTCTTCCTGTCGGCCCCTTCCTGTCTATTGTATAGACAGGCAGGCGGAAGTGATGTCACGCTCGGTGCGCCGGTGCGCCGATCTGACCGGGGACACCGAGCTGTGAACACGTACAGGTTAGTGCACAACAGTACACTGACACCAGTACACATAGGCACACAAATAACCCCCCTGTCACCCCCAGATCACCCCCCAGATCACCCCCTGCCCCCCCAGTCACAGTGTCACTAATTGCAGTGATCATTTATTTACTGATCACTGCATTTAGCGTCAGTGTGACTGCAATAACTGTCAGGGCAGTTAGTTTTAGGCCCCTTTAGGTCTAAGGTAGCCCCCTACCCCCCAATAAAGGTTTAACCCCCTGATTTCCCCTAGTTAACCCCTTCACCCCCTTTTGCCAGTGTCACTAAGCGATAATTTTTCTGATCGCTGCATTAGTGTCACTGGTGCCGCTAGGTAGCCAGTTTTTTTTTTAGGTTAACCGCCAGGTTTATATAGGTTCATAAATAGGTTTATAGGTCAGGTAACCCCATATTACAACCTAAATAAAGGTTTTAACCCCCTGATTGCCCCTAGAGTTAACTCTTTCACCAGTGATCACCGTATAAGTGTCACTGGTGACGCTGGTTAGCCAGTTAGTTATTTCGTTATTTAGGTTCCCCGTCAGGTTTTTATATAGCGTCAGGTACCCCCATATAGTACCTAATAAAGGTTTTAACCCCCTGATTGCCCCTAGTTAACCCTTTCACCAGTGATCACCGTATTACTGTTACGGGTGGCGCTGGTTAGTTAGCTTGTTTTTTATACTGTCAGGGCACCCGCCATTTATTACCCAATAACGGTTTAACCCCCTGATCGCCCGGCGGGTGATATCAATTAGGTTTTAGGGTCAAATAAGGTCCGCGTCGCCCCAGGTTAGTGCCAGTACCGCAAACACCCACACGCAAAGCATACACCTCCCTTAGTGGCACAGTATCTGAACAGATCAATATCTGATCTGATCAGATCTATACTAGCGTCCCAGCAGTTTAGGGTTCCAAAAAACGCATTGTTAGCGGGATCAGCCCAGATACCTGCTAGCACCTGCGTTTTCCCCCTCCGTCCAGCCCAGCCTACCCAAGTGCAGTATCGATCGATCACTGTCACTTACAAAACACTAAGCACACAACTGCAGCGTTCGCAGAGTCAGGCCTGATCCCTGCGATCGATAACATTTTTTTTGTGGTAGCGTTTTGATTCAGTCGCTAACAGTCAGGAGCTTTTTTACCTGTGAATCTCAAAAAAATAAAAAAAACAAAAATAGTTGTCGTTTTATTGTTCTCTCTCTCTCTCTCTCTATTCTCTCTCTATTGTTGCTCTTTTTTTACTCCATTCTATTCTGCAATGTTTTATTATGTTTTATCATGCTTGCTTTTCAGGTATGTAATTTTGTTTACTGTGTTTTAGTGTTAAGCATTTTTTTGTTTTCAGGTGCGCCATTCAGTTGCAGCACGGATTTATTTATCTTGACAGCAACAGCGTTTGCTCCCACGATACATAAAGCCGCGACTCCAACGCTGTAGGAGGTGATTTCACCACCACAGTTAAAAAAAAGAGCATATGTGCCGAAGCATGGGGCAGCAGGGGGGGAGGAGCGATTGGCTCCTAATGCCACGTACATACGGTCGAAATTCCGACGGAGGCTTGCCCCGTGGAAAAGTCCGACCGTGTGTACACGGCATAACTTTTGCGGGAGGATGCCCCCATGCATCGGCATATATAAATGTTGCATGTATGCCCATCATTAGAAGTGGGTGGATGAAGGGAGGTATTATAATGGTGGGCATACCCACCAATCAATCTCTTTTTTTCGTTCAGCCAAGAGGCTGCATGAAAAAAAAAGATTACAATATATGTCCAGTATGTTGCTGGACTTTGAATGGTTATACCAGAATGATGCCTGCAGGTTTAGGTATCATCTTGGTATCATTCTTTTCAGCCAGTGATCTGCTTTCATGTAAAAGCAATTCTAGCGGGTAATTAGCCTCTAGACTGCTTTTACAAGCAGTGGGAGGGAATGTCCCCCCTCCCGGATATAAACCGCGCCATTGGGAAATTGGGAAAGCATTTTATCACACCAATCTTGGTGTGGTCAGATGCTTTGAGGGCAGAGGAAAGATCTAGGGTCTAATTTTTTTCAAAAAAAGAGTACCTGTCACTACCTATTGCTATCATAGGGGATGTTTACATTCCCTGAGATAACAATAAAAATGATAGCAAAGAAAAAAAATGGAAGTAACAGTTTAAACAAGCTTAAAAAAGCTAACAAAAAAAAAAAAAAAAACTAAAAAAAAAAAGCACCCCTGCCCCCCCTTCTCTTGCGCAAAGGCGTACACAAGCGTTGGTCTGGCGTCATATGTAAACAGCAATTGCACCATGCATGCATGTGAGGTATCACCGCGAAGGTCAGATCGAGGGCAGTAATTTTAGCAGTAGACCTCCTCCGTGAATCTAATGTGGTATCATGTAAAGGCTTTTAAAGGCTTTTAAAAATGTATGTAGTTTGTCGCCACTGCGTGTTTGTGCGCAATATTAAAGCATGTCGTGTTTGGTATCCATGTACTCGGCCTAAGATCATATTTTTTATTTCATCAAAAATTTGAGCAATATAGTGTGTTTTAGTGCATTAAAATAAAAAAAAGTGTATTTTTTCCACAATACTGTGTGGAAAAAAAAATGCAACACCCACCATTTTAATCTGTAGGGCCTTTGCTTTAACAATATATATAGTTATGATAATATATTGCTCAAACATGTCATGGGCATATGTGGAAATACACCCCAAAATACATTCTGTTGCTTCTCCTGAGTACGGGTTTACCACATGTGTGGGACTTTTTGGGAGCCTAGCTGCGTACGGGACCCCAAAAACCAAGCACCGCCTTCAGGCTTTCTAAGGGTGTAATTTTTTTATTTCACTTCTCACTGCCAATCACAGTTTCGGAGGCCATTGAATGCCCAGATGGCATAAAACCCCCCAAAATGACCCCATTTTGGAAAGTAGACACCCCAAGCTATTTGCTGAGAGGTATGGTGAGTATTTTGCAGATCTCGCTTTTTGTCACTAAGTTTTGAAAATTTAAAAAAGAAAAAAAGTTATATGTGGAAAGTGCACTTGTAGTGCAAAGTGGATTTGCCTTTAGTAAATAACCCCCACTGTGCTGTAAAATTTGTCAAAATCAGGCCATTTTAGGGACTCCAAGCAATTAATTCATGGAGTTGAAAAGGATGGTTATTTTTATCATTAATGCATTACATACATTAACAACAATAACAATGTGTGTGTAGCAGACCCACAGCACAACATAATAGTTAGCTGAAGAAGAGATTGTCACCTCATGTATCAAATAAGTTACATTTGCACTATTGACAGAAATGGGCAAAAATAAAAGGCCATTTGAGAACCTAGGAGACAGATAAGAAACACAAACAGAAATTCAAATGAAATATGAGTTTAGTTTTTCCCCAAAAATGTATTACACAGCTTCCAGATTTTCTTGTAAATCAATTGCCCCCCTACCCACGAAGTGCTCGACATAGTTTTGCCATACTTCGCGGGCGCTTTGGGGGGGCAAGCCAGGACAGCTACTTTCAAGTCCTTTAAATTAGTATCTACTTGTTTTCTCTATACAATGGGATGATGGTACCTAACCCTATTTATATTTAACTTGTTCTGAGGCTTCCCCATTTAAACTACTTTCAAGTGCCGTCATTGTTTGTTCATGTGAAAAGTTGGCCTCAGTCGCAACTGAGGCCAGAAAGTTGGCTGCATTTTTCACAATTCACAATTCTATTGTGAATAATGCAGCATCTCAAGACAATGTGATTGAGTTTGTATTCGGCCATGTTGATGGCTGCAAGGAAAAGCTGGTACCAGCTGGCCATTATGTCAAAGGCATTCTCGACCACTCTTCTAGCACGGGCCATCCAGTAATTAAAAACCCTCTGCTCGGGGGTCAGGGTTCTCATGGGGAACGGCCTCATCAGATGTTCCCCCAGAGCAAAGGCCTCATCCGCCACAAAAATGAACTTGAGGCCCGCAACGTTATCCTCAGGAGGTGGCCACCCTAAGGTGCCATTTTGGAGATGCCAATAAAATTCCGTCTGGGCGATCACTCCTCCACCAGACATACGGCCATTCTTCCCTACGTCCAGATATAGGAATTCATAATTCACTGTCACCACCGCCAACATCACGATACTACTGAACCCCTTATATTTGAAGTAGTATGACCCCGAGTTGGGTGGTGGGATGATCCGGACATTCTTCCCATGGATCGCACCACCACAATTGGGAAAGTCCCCCTGCTGGTGGAATTGGGAGGCCACAGTCTGCCATTCCTGTGGGTTGGAAGGAAACTGTGGAGTCAAAAATAAAAAGAATTTTGTACTTTTGCACATAACATTGCAAGCAGATTAGACACAAACATTCTTGGCCAACATAAGTATAACATTTATTGAAATGAGTATTTAAAGACAAAAGTACAAGGTCCACTTATCAGATTCCTCACCCCCTCTAATGGCCCATTGTAAAAAAATTATGCTGGGGGGTGTTTTGGACAGGTAACCCTCTACACTTCATTGAGAGCTGAATGCATAAATAATGTGAGTTACTTTGACCAGCCCCTCTTTACTTACATTATTGGCAGCCCACTGGACAGGTAAGAAGTGTCATAATCCAAAAATATGAATACACACTGTCCAAATTGAAGGACATTTTTACATTCTGCAATTACCTATCAAGATAATAGGAGAACAAAACTTTAAACAGTACCATTTGAAAGTATTCAGGCAGGCACTTGCACTACATGCTTTGGTGAATTCATCCATAAATATGACCTCAAAAGAGGTAGGTATAGTATGCATGGGTTTGGCAAGGTCAGCAGATAGAATATTGGTATCGGTTGACTTAGTGGTTGGGGAGAGGGAAGGTTCCAAATGAGTTTTGCCCCCCCCCCCAAAAAAAAAGTCTCTTGCACCCTGCCTGAATTTAAGGACAACAATGACATTTGGACACATTTTAGAGGGTGTTTAGGGTAAGCACTACAATAGAGCTGACAAAATACATTATTAAGTGACTAGGCTAGGTGTGTATGGGCCCAGGGTAGCATGCTGGGGAGGTTGGTGAAGGAAAATATGCATGCAGGACAAAAAAAGGAGCATTAAAAGCTTACATCATGCATGAGGACAAAGAGGACATTCACAACATATTACAATCATGGTAATTACTGAATGATAAAATAAATACAATACATTAGCAAACATTAAATACATAGAATGTAATGTTAAAGGATAAAACTTACCTTAATATAGTCCTTCTGCAGGACCTGAATTTTGGCAGCACAGGTCTCTGGAATAATGATTCCCAGAGCCTGGAGGAAGATCCCAGTCGTGAATTTCATGTCCTGGAGACTTATCCCTGTCGACAAGGTGGCAAGGTTTGCTCGGGAGTGATGGCTTGCCGTATGCAGGTGTCCTGCTTAGTAATATAAGGGGTCAGCAAAACCTTATTCTCCTGGAGCTCCCGCAACAAAGGCATATGACAGAATGGGTCACGACTAAGCAACCAATTCTTGGTCCAAGAACGCCTCCTCCCCCTCTTCATGGACTGGACTTGGGTCAAAGCAATAACTCCAACACCAAGCCCAACAACAGCACAAACTCTATGACGAGTATGTAACCACAACATGGCTAATAAACAAATGGCTGCTCAGAATGAACTGACAGAATGCACTGAAAATCAGAAAGGACCCGACTAGAATGAGCTGAAAATCAGAAACGACTGGACAAGCATGCACTGAAAATCATAAGCGAACTATAAATAGAATGCACTGAAAGACAGAAACTAACTGGCAAGCATGCACTGAAGAACAGATACGAACCAACAAGCACAACCTGAAAAGCAGAAACGAACTGAAAAGCACGAGGCTGAAAAACGTAAATTTTCTCTTACCAAACTTCTACTAACACGAGATTAACACTAGATTAGCAGAAGGAGCCCAAAGGGTGGCCCACTGGCTATTAAACTTCCTTTTTATCAGCCGTCGTACGTCTTGTACGTCACTACATTCGTAATTGTTGGCCAACATTTGTGTGACCTTGAGTATGCAAGACAAGTTGGAGCCAACACCCTTCAAACAAAAATACAGAGTTTTGTTGTCGGAAAGTCCAATCGTGTGTACGGGGCATTGGGTGGGGGCACTAAATATTTAAGAATTCAAGGACACTAGATTGAAAAGCTTCCACTTATTGAAACACCCATACACAAATATTGTATTTTCCTGGGTAATCATCTGGTAAAGCTTTAATCATCACTTTAATCTAAGTAACTTTAACCACGCCGCATGTACATATACGTCGGCAGAATGGCACTGCTGGACAAATAGGCATACAGGTACGTCCCTTTGAATTTGCCACTGTGTGGACACGTGCACACAAGCCGGCCCTGCCACAAGCTCCGTGAGTAGGATCGCGGGTCAAGCAGACTCGATCACCGCGGGGATACCCTCGATAGTCTCACGGAGCTGAAGAATGGGGAGATTCTAATGTAAACAAGCATCTCCCCATTCTGCCTAGTGATACTGTCACTGATCATAGCTCCCTGTGATCGGGAGCTATGATCAGTGAAGTGTCATTCGTAGCCATGCCCCCTAACAGTTAGAATCACTCCCCAGGACACACTTAACCCCTCCCTAGCCCCCTAGTGGTTAACCCCTTCACTGCCAGTGTAATTTTTACAGTAATCAATGCCATTTTATAGCACTGATTGCTGTAAAAATGACAATGGTCCCAAAAATGTGTCAAAATTGTCCGATGTGTGCACCATAATGTCACAGTCATGATAAAAATCACAGATCGCCGCCATTACTAGTAAAAAAAAATATTAATAAAAATGCCATAAAACTAACCCCTATTCCGTGGACGCTATAACTTTTGCGCAAAGCAATGAATAAACGCTTATTGCAATTTTTTTACCAAAAATATGTAGAAGTATATGTATCGGCCTAAACTGAGGAAAACAATTTTTTATATATTTTTTGGGGATATTTATTATAGCAAAAAGTAAAGAATAATGCTTTTTTTTCAAAATCTTCGCTATTTTTGTTTATAGCGCAAAAAATAAAAAACCACAAAGTTGATCAAATACCACCAAAAGAAAGCTCTATTTGTGGAAAAAAAAGGACATCAATTTTGTTTGGGAACCACGTTGCACGACCACGCAATTGTCAGTTAAAGTGACGCAGTGCCAAATCGCAAAAAGTGCTCTGGTCTTTGGCCAGCAAAATGGTCTGGGGCTTAAGTGGTTAATGACGGTTTTCTCCCCAGTTTGGAAACTGTTAATAAACATTTTACATTGCAATGTTCTAACAAATATGTTTTAAAGTAACTGACACTGTGCTGGGCATGCTAAAGATAAATATATAAAAAAGCAATAATAACAAAGATTACCTTTTAGCCAATGGTAATCATACAACTTATACGTTTTACAATTGTGAAAAGTTCAGACACGCCCACATACCATTTTGCAAAAACTAAAGAGATAATTATGTTAACTGCTAAGTACCAAATCAGTTATGCAGAAAACAGAATCTTCCATACCCTTCATATTTGCAAATGTATTATTGTGCCCAAAGACTCAGAGCAAAATATTATATTATGTTTAATGTGTACTACAAACCTGCACACTATCCCTTACAGTTGCAGTATATTTTTTTAAAAATAGGCAATAAAACCCAATAACAGGAAGGTGAAATCTTAACACATCAGAAATCAATACATAAATAGCCATGTATCATAAAAAAAGAAGGCCTTTGATAACGTTCAATAACGAAACCGGTAAGGCGTACTGACGTCATTTCTGGAGCGGGACTTAGAGGCTTGGTACGCTTGTGGAGCGCAAACAGCAAACCAGCCCTAAACCGCCCCTGCTTGCTACTTTTTATTGTGTACGGTGGAACCAGGCCGGTCCTGTGAGACACCCTGGGTTTTATTTTTATTTTTATTTTAATTCCAATTTTAAATCAATATCATCATCAATAAATTAGCCACCTGATACCACACATGTATCCTTCTGTTTTTTTTTCTGTGAGGCACCATCCGAGCACCATCTGGGGTATTCCCCCTCCCCCGCATCTGAGGGTGTTGGCTGCATTCACTGGAGAAAGTTACTGGACTAGGACCTGATCCAGATTACCACCAGGAGGACCATCCGACATCCATATTCCCATGCTGTTCACCCCTGCAGGGGTACCTACGTCTGGTGAGTGAGGGAACCTTGGGGGGCAGCACAACAGTCACCTACTACTGCCTGAAGCACTACGAGTCACCGGTGGAATTATCTTCACAACTGTTACCCATATATCCTCACCCACTCATCAACACATTGCCTATTGATCTTGTTGTGGGCCCCTGCATAGGATTGGACTCCCTTCCTATAATACATATGATTTTTGTATTTTTCACAGCCGTATTTTTGGACTGTTCAACTTTTACACACTGAGTGTATGGTTTATACACAGGTTTTTTATTATTATATTTTCTATTATTATTATTATTTAATTTTTGCTCTTTTGTATTGGGACTGTCACCTGCATATTTATAGCACACTGCTCACTTGGCTCTTACATTACCAAAGGTACTCACCATTGGTGGTTTTGGTACAATTCTAAATCTACTTGTATTAATGGTTAATATTATGGATACACTACTAGTTGGGTAGAGGATACATGCTAGCTGGCCAGCTGCTACCTCCCTTCCCCTGTGGTCTAGCCACATATCTAATCAGCCACATTTATAATACACACTACACATCATTTATATTTGTGTTTCTATATTTTTTATTTATTTATTTTCTATTTATTAAGTTGCTCACGCTCACTAGCACTGGGATTCACAGATTGGAGCAGTTCAATAATATTGTTATTTACAGGGTGGATAAGTTTAGGGTGGCACACCCCACCTATATCATAACATCTACTTTACACCTAGCAGGATTAATAAGGGAGATACTCTTTATAGGTACGCACTTTTTCACCTATACCTTTTGGGTTCACCATACTTATTACCTACAGGGAGCGCCATTTGTCCCTCATATTTTGCACTTTACATATAAATTGCCCTCTAGGGGGTTCATTTTTTTTACGGACAGGCCGCACACCTTATTCCCGGTCCTAAGCGCAGAGATCTTCCATAACAAATGTGGATAGGGAAATAACTTAAAATAACATAAAAAAAATAAAAAATACAAAAAAAATGCTGGAGGCCCCCTTCTCAGCAGAAGAGGTACAGGATTTCATAAGAACCTCATAAACTCAACGGCACGATGCCGCACATATGGTGGGAATACCCCAGAATACGCACTTTCTGGAAAAAATATTCAATTTAATGGATAAGATAGTGGGAAAATAAAATACTTGAAAATAAAAAAAAAATGAAAAATTATAATCTTGACCTAGGAGGACGAAATTCAAATGGAGTAGGAGGTTGAGGTGGCGGTGGATGTGGCGGTGTAGGTGGAAGCGGCGGTGGAGGAGGACGAGGTAGCCAACACTGGTTCAAAAATACAACAATGGCTGGGTAAGGCTAGTGGTGAATGATGTGTCGAATTCTGTCCCCCGTCGCATAGTGTCCGCCCTGTACTGTGCTTGCTCAGTACGTAGGACAAGGGGATTTTGAAACTCTCCGAAGACGATGCGCTGTGACTCCAGGTTCAAGCCACATCATCCGAGGTTGAAGCCTAGCCAAGCGAGCCCGTGAGGGGCCCTGTTACTATGTGCTACCGTATGTCCACTTGGATGGTCGGGCTTGAACCTGCACTTACTGCGCAGGCGACGTTCATCTTTGGAGATTTTGTGAATCTCCTTGTCCTCCATACTGCGCAAGCACTGTACCTGCGCAGTAAGTGGCCGGACACTATCCGATGGCAAGACAGTTTTCGTCAGAACACCGGTATATGTGTCTATTCTGCACAAGGTACGGCCAAGTCCTGTGGGATCCATGCCTGGTTCATTTTAATGAACGTGAGCTTGTCCACATTGGCTCTGGACAGGCGGCTGCGCTTGTCTGTGATAACGCCCCCTGCCGTGCTAAATACACGTTCAGATAATACACTGGATAATACACTGGCGGCAGGGCCAGCACCTCCAAGGCGTAAAGGGCAAGCTCAGGCCATGTGTCCAATTTGGAGACCCAGAAATTGAAGGGGGCAGACTCGTCATGCAGTACGTGTACGCGTGTGCACACATACTGCTCCACCATGTTGGTGAAATGCTGCCTCCTGCTAAGACGTTCCATCTCAGCTGGTGGTGCTGGTTGTTGTGGCTTGCCGACAAAGCTTTTCCACATTCCGGCTATGCTAACCCTGCCAGCGAGGTGCTGGCAGTGCCCCGGCTGCGTTGGCAACCTCTTCCTCCTCCTCTGCCTTCGCTTTGTGCTTCCACCGTACCCCCGCTTCCAAGTGGGAATGCCACCAGCCACGTGTCTACCAGCGTGCGCTTGTACTCACGCATCTTACGATCACGCTCCAGTGAGGCAATTAAGGACGCACGTTGTCCTTGTAACGGGGATCCAGCAGGGTGGCCACCCAATAATCAGCACCAGTTAAAATGTGGGCAACTCGGCGGTCGTTGCGGAGACACTGCAGCATGTAATCGCTCATGTGTGCCAGGCTGCCCAGAAGCAAGGAAAAGCTGTCCTCTGTGGGAGGTGTATCGTCTGTGTCCTCTGTATCCCCCCAGCCACGCACCAGTGATGGACATGAGCTGGTCTGGGTGCCAACCTACTGTGAACATGGTTCCTCCTCCTCCTCCATCTCCTCCTCATCCTCCACCTCGTCATCCTCCAGAACTGTGCCCTTGCTGCCAGACAATTGTGTACCTGGCGCTTGTTGGTGCAGGAACCCAACCTCGTAGCCACTTGTAAATGACTGCCCTGAAAGCCTTGGAAATGAACCCTCTTCCTCCTCCTCCTCCTCATCCTGTGCCACATCCTCTTCCATCATCGCCTTAAGAGTTTTTTCAAGGAGGCATAGAACTGGGATAGTAACGCTGAGAACGGCGTCATCGGCACTGGCCATGTTGGTGGAGTACTCGAAACAGCGCAACAAGGCACACAGGTCTCGCATGGAGGCCCAGTTATTGGTGGTGAAGTGGTGCTGTTCCGCAGAGTGACTCACGCGTGCGTGCTCCAGCTGAAGCTCCACTATCGCCTGCTGCTGCTCGCACAGTCTGGCAAGCATGTGCAAGGTGGAGTTCCACCTTGTGGGCACGTCACATATGAGACGGTGAGCGGGAAGGCCGAAGTTACGCTGCAGCGCTGACAGGCGAGCAGCAGCAGGGTGAGAACGCCGAAAGTGCGCACAGACGGCCCACACTTTCTGCAGCAGCTCTGGCATATCGGGGTAATTCTTCAGGAACCTCTGGACCACCAAGTTCAGCACATGCGCCAGGCAAGGGATGTGCGTCAAACCGGCAAGGCCCAGAGCTGCAACGAGATTTCGCCCATTATAGCACACCACCAGGCCGGGCTTGAGGCTCACTGCCACCAACCACTCATCGGTCTGTTGTTCCATGTCCCTCCACAACTCCTGCGCGGTGTGGGGTTTTTCCCCCAAACAGGAAAGTTTTAAAACTGCCTGCTGTCGTTTAGCCCTGGCTGTGCTGAAGTTGGTGGTGAAGGTGTTAAGCTGACCGGATGAGGAGGCGGTAGAGGATGAGGAGGCGGAGTAGGAGGAGTTAGCAACAGGAGGAAAACTGAAGTGCCCTGCAATCCTCGGTGGTGGAAGGACATGCGCCAAAGTGCTATCCGCCTCAGGTCCAGCCGCCACTACATTTACCCAGTGTGCTGTTAGGGAGATATAACGTCCCTGACCGTGCTTACTGGTCCACGCATCCGTAGTTAGGTGGACCTTGCCACAGATGGCGTTGCGCAGTGCACACCTGATTTTGTTCCCCACTTGGTTGTGCAGGGAAGGGATAGCTTGTCTGGAAAAGTAGTGGCGGCTGGGCACGGCGTACTGTGGGACAGCCAATGACATCAGCCTTTGAAAACTCTGCGTCTCCACCAGACGGAATGACAGCATTTCAAAGGCGAGCAATTTTGAAATACTGGCATTCAGGGCCAGGGATCGCGGGTGGCTAGGGGGGTATTTCCTCTTCCGCTCCAGTGATTGAAATAGAGAGCTGAAAGCTTCCATGGGACATTGTGGAGATAGTTGGTGACCCAGGTGGTAGTGTTGCTGGCAGATCCTCTGTTTGCGGGTTGGCAGGTGTCACTGTCACTACAGAGGTGGATGAAGAGGCCGAGACTGCAGCAGAAGAGGAAGCAGGAGGAGCCAGAGACCTTTCTTGGTTTTTGCGGTGTCTACTCCACTGCATCTCGTGCTTTGCACTTAGATGCCTGGTCATGCAGGTTGTGCTCAGGTTGAGAACGTTTATGCCTCGCTTCAAGCTCTGATTGCACAGCGTGCAAACCACTCGTGTCTTGTCATCAGGACATTGTCTGAAGAACTGCCACGCTAGGAAACTCCTTGCACCTGGCTTTGGTGTGCTCGGTCCCTTGCTGCGTTGGGCAGTAGCAGACGTACTGTCTAGGGGACGGACGCTCCGCTTTTGCACCCTGCTCCCTCTTCTGCTGTGCTGGTGGCTCTGTGCGACCACCGCCTCTTCCTCTGAACTACACTGGTCACCTGCATGACGTTGATTCCATGTGGGGTCAAGGACCTCATCGTCCTCCACATCATCTTCCACCCAAAATTCACCCCTGCCCTCCTTGTCGGTCTGCACAATGGCGAAAGCAGCAGCAGTTGGCACCTGTGTTTCGTCATCATCCGAGACGTGCTGCGTTGGTCCTCCCATGTACTCATCATGAAACATAAGTGGTTGGGCATCGGTGCACACAATCTCTTCCACTTCTGAGGCAGGGCTAGGTGGATGGCCCTGGGAAACCCTGCTAACAGAGTCATCAAAAAGCAGAAGAGACTGCTGCATGATTTGGGGCTCAGACTGATTGGCTGATTTGCAAGGGGGTGAGGTGAAAGACTGATGGACATCGGCTGCAGGTGCCAACTCTGAACTTTCATCAGGAGACTGGGTGGGATACAATGTGAAGGAACCGGAGGCACTGTCAGCAGCAACCCACTACTATCGCCTGTACTTGTCCTGGCCTCGACATTTGTACAGCCTCATTAGGCACGCCAAAATACTGCTGCAGGCTCTGTCGCCTACTCGCACCTGCGGAAGGTGTTTCACTAGTGCGTGTAGCTGGCACAGATCGACCACGTCCTCTCCCTGCAACAGGAGCGCCACCAGCAGCACCACGACCCGGGCCACGCCCCCTTTTTGATGATCTCCTCATATTTTCAAAATTTATGATCTCGCCCTAAATAGGTGTTTTTGTATATAGCAGAATACACGTACACGTAAAGCGTTTATGAAAACGCAGAAAATGCTATTGGAAAGAAAAAAAAACACTGCAAAATTTTATTTTTTTGCAATGTTTTTGCAATATCAGACTACACGGACAGTATCTACAGCGTTTATGAAAACGCAGAAAATGCTATTGGGAAGAAAAAAAAAAACACTGCAAAATTTTATTTTTTTGCAATGTTTTTGCAATATCAGACTACACGGACAGTATCTACAGCGTTTATGAAAACGCAGAAAATGCTATTGGGAAGAAAAAAAAACACTGCAAAATTATATTTTTTTGCAATGTTTTTGCAATATCAGACTACACGGACAGTATCTACAGCGTGTATGTAGGAACACGCAGAAAATGCTATTGGAAAAAAAAATAAAAAGCAAAATTCAATTTTTATGCAATGTTTTTCCAATAGCAGAATACACACAGACTGTGGTGTATCTCTTAGTATATGCAGTGCAGTAATGTTGCACTGAGCTTGAAGGTAAAACGTTTAGATTTTATCTGGCACTGGCCTCATGGCACTGTTACTGTGACTGTGCACTGCACCCCAGCCAGGGTACAATTGATTTAGGAATCTCTTCAATAATTATGTCTGCCTCTTTCTTTTGCAAAATAAAGAAACTCCCTCCCTACTCTAGCTATCTATATCGCTCACTGAGCTAACTAATTAGAATAAAATTCCAGGAATGTGAGCTGACTTTAGCACACTAACTCCTAAAATCTTCTATCTATCTGCAGCACAGGAACCTGCCTAACAGTGTGTGTCTAACAGAATGACGCTGTGTGCTGTGTGTGGGCTATATATAGAGGCTGGGTCACATGCTGCACTGGCCAATCACAGCCATGCCATTAGTAGGCATGGCTGTGATGGCTTCTAGGGCACACAAGTAAAACGATCATCCATTGGCTGGCCTAAAGCTGTGAAAAAGGCGCCAATACAGCGCCGAACACCGGACCCGAACCCGAACTTACAGCCAATAGTTCGGGTTCGGGTCCCGGACACCCAAAAGTCTGGTACGGACCCGAACTTTACAGTTCGGGTTCGCTCAACCCTAATCTTGTTATGAAACAAAATTCTGACAAAATCTTCATTATTCAGAGATTCAGATGTATGATTCCTACTTATTTTATTTGGATGGAGGTGGATCCATCAGAATCTCAGAATGATTCTGGGACTAAGTTTTACAGCCATTTACTATAATACTTAGCATTAATTTTAAGTAAAAAAATCAATGGAATTTTTTTGCTTAAAAATCAATTATTTACATTTGAACAGCACATGATCTAGCTATTTACATTTGTTTTTTTGTCCAATTTGCAGGGCAAAAGGCTATGCAAATTCATTATAAATAAACCCCATTGTGTAAATAGAATGGTTGTTTTCATACATGCATTTTTTTATTGTATAACACTACAGAAATGTTTTATAAGTCAACTTGACTGTGGCTAGTACATTGTTTGTTAACACAGAAAATTACTGCATGCTAGCAATGTACAAAATATAGTTTTTTATGATGGCTTGAAATTTTAACTGTATCTGCATGAAATGGAATTGACTTAGTTTTATGTTAACTAAAAATAAAAAAAAACAATATACAACATGATTAGCATTTGGTGGCTGACAGCAGCACTAGATAAAAAAAAAATCACATAGTAAAGTATTTTTAAAGAAAAGAATGGGGTTATGGATTTTTAAGTGCACAGAGTTGTTGACTTTGCTCACAACTGTTAAACTGTATGTGTGACATTGTCCATCTCACCAAGCTTGAGCCACTGAGAAGCAGAACAATGTTTGAATATTAAAATATTGAACACAACAAAATACCAAATCACTGGTTGGGGTCCTGAGTTAGTAGAGACTAGATAGCAACCATTGCATAACACTGTGATTGATACAAGGACAAGAAAGAATGAAAGCAGGCAACCCCCATTGCATACTGTGATAAGTATGTGAATAATGATCCTCCATTGTTATAATATACTGTAGTTGTTTCTGATGGTACACTCTATCCTAATTAGAAGAGAAAAATGCAGAAAGGCACAGGTGAAGATAAAAGTCCATGGATTGCAGTGTAGGAAGCACACTAATTATCAAAAGACTATAAAAACTGCAAATTTATTGTGCAAGCTTCAACTATCCAATGGCAACTGTATGCCATAAACAAATCCATACCATCCAGATTTCCTCTCAAAGTTAGTAATTTCTTTAGCACTCTTTTATAGTGTTAGCATAATTTCTTGACCAAAAAGCTATTTGGCAAAGTTCTTAGATGTGCAACAAAATATGTTGACCAAGGGGCGTGGCCAGCAGCGGACATGTGAGCAGCCTAGGAGAGGAGCTCCGCTGACACCGATCAATCCTGAGCAGTATCCGTCAAAGATTTTCCCGAACGGAGGGGACAAACTGGTGGGGGAACCATCCGAGACCTGGGGGGACCAGGAGAAATGGGTCGAATCGGCACAGCGGGCCCTAAAACCGACGCGGACCGGCAACATACACAGGCCGCGGGAGGAATCAAAGATGGCGCCGGCCATCCGGCCTCATGTAAAAAGCCGTCAAAGGACAGAAAAGCTCCAGCCGGTGAGTCCAAATCCCCTGCAGCCCCACACACCGCTGCAAACACCACAAAGAAATCCAAACCACCCTCCACGATTAAGGAGCACTTTACTGACCCCTCACAAAGCCCCAGACTATCGGCCACGCCGGCCTTGCCTATGAGAGAAGACCCTGACCCCTGGGAGGCTGAAGGCAGATGGGAGGAAGAAAGTGAGGCAGGGGGACCATCGCAGTCAGTCATACTAGCAGAGGAGGGTGGGGAGGATGGTGAAGAAGTGGAAGAGCTCACACTTAAACATGTAATGGACGCTATCCAGCAATGTCAGTCATCTCTCACTACACAGATTGAAACAGTCAGGCTTGACTTATCAATTGTAAAGCATGATATGCAGAAGATGAGATCCAGAATTACTGTACAACCTATGTCTAATAATATGAGAATGCAGCAACAGGATTTAAAGGAGCAGGCACTAAATCTCAATGATTTAGAAGACCGCATGCGCAGAAACAATTTACGCATTATTGGCTTTCCGGAAGGTTCAGAAGGCAAGGATCCAGAACTCTTTCTGGAAAAGTGGCTGCGTGACACTATAGGGGCAGAACATCTCTCACCTATGTTTGCTATCGAGCGGGCTCACAGGGTCCCTATGCGCCCCCTTCCACCGGGAGCCCCACCTTGTCCACTGCTTGCAAAAATATTGCATTTCAGAGATAAGGAGAATATTATGCGTAATGCCAGGAATCTACCCGAGATTAGATTTAATGGGAATAAGATATCGCTTTTTCCAGACTTCTCGGCAGCCACACAAAAACAAAGAGCAGCATTCACGACTGTAAAGAAGCGACTTCGAGACAAGCAACTTAACTACAGCATGCTTTACCCTGCTAAGTTACGAGTCATCAACGACGGCAGAGTCCAGTTCTTCGTGACCCCAGCAGAAGCTGCGGACTGGCTTGATGGCCTAGGCTAATTACCCAGAGCGTCGCCGCTATGCTGTCCTGGGAAGCATGTTTGACCGTGATATCCCATACAGGTCTACACAGGATGCCTGTGCCATCATGATTAGCAGAATCTAGCCCGGGCATCCTTCCTGATGTGCCTTACCCTTTTTTTTTTTTGTTGTTTCTCTTCATTTTTTCTTGGTTCAGTTAAAAAATATTATGAGGCCCTACATTGGGGTGAAATGCCCGATCACCAGGGATGGACTGGCGGTGAGGGGTGGACTGTTCCACAACTCCTGAATACAGGTACCGAGATACTATATATCCACCCACAGCTGAGTGAGTAGGTTTTGGTTATAATATGCCCGACAAGGGACTTCAAATGTCAGAAACGCTATCCTGAACGTTATTTTTTTTTTTTACAGGTGTTCCCATTGCTCTCCGAGACACGTGATTAAACTTTCCTTTTCATTTTTGCTCTCTAAGGGGATTTTTTTTTGTGCTACATGGTTAACTGAGGGATCCATTTGGTCACCTCACAGGTTATTCACATGGTTACTGGGAAGAAGCTCGTTGAGGTTTGGGGCAATGAGCAGGGTGGGGGGAGGGAAGGGTTAGTCAACACCAAAGTGTTCTATTTGGTGGTAAGTTTGTATTTTACCTTCACTACACGGTACTACCGTCAAGATGTGTTACTACAGTATCATTGCACGAAAAGTCACACCAATGCAATGTTAACCTATAATTTAAAAGCTCTAGCTGGTATCTGCCTCTTTAGGCCTAAGAACCATATGGTGTATTTACTTTACAAAGATTATCCACGATTTATAGATGAGTCTTAAGTGTCTTACCTGGAATGTGCGAGGTCTGAACTCAAGGATCAAGAGATCCTTGGTTTTGGACTACCTAAAACGCACGAAATTGCACATTATGCTGCTACAAGAGACCCACCTGGTAGGGTCTAAGGTCATGGCATTAAAGAGAAGATATGTTGCTCATGCATTCCATGCAACATACTCCTCATATTCCAGAGGTGTCTCTATATTAATTCTCAGGTCCCTACCTGTTCAGATAATAGAAGTCAAAATTGATCCACAGGGCTGCTATGTAGCTGTTGTACTAAGATGTATGGAATCTTTTTATACCATTGTAAATATATATGTTCCGCCACCATTTGAAATGCAGAAGTTGGGGGGCGCATGCGCAAAGCTCGACATGGCAGACGTCCTCCATTAGAGCTCCGCACTCCCCGCTGCATTACCGGACCCCATACGGCAGACTGAACCAGCAGACATCTACCTGTCTCCCAGGACAGACCCGTGAACCACCCCAGCACAACCCGAAATGGTTCTTACGGGCCACAGAGGGAAAAGCAAGCCGAAACCAATTAAGGAAGCACTAGCCCGCGCTTTTTCCAAGATGGCGGCGAGGGCCCTGGCCAAACAACACGCTGCCACACTTATCCCGGACCCTCCGGACAGCGATGAAGGGGATGAAACTGACTCTAACATTGGAGGCTCTCCCTCCATGCCATCCTCAGGTATGTCACAAAGCGCTTTTTTAAAACATATGGAAAACATGCTACAGAAAGCCCTCAAAAGCACATCTGAACAAATCACCAACAGGCTATCCCGCGAGATCCGCGAGATAGGCCAGCGCACTGCAGACCTGGAAACAAGGGTGGACGACATAGAACTCACCCTCCAGGAACATGCCCAAGAACAGGCTGCACTTAGAGACGAAAATGCAACGCTGCTTTCCCGTTTAGAGGACGCGGAAAACCGCTCCCGCAGGTCCAATCTCCGCCTGCGTGGCATACCTGAAACAGTGGAAGATACACAATCTTTCACGACTACTCTATTTCAGGAATTGGCCCCCTCAATCCCTATAGAAAGACTTGAATTTGACCGAGTCCATAGGGCCCTCACTCGCCGCCAAAACGATGGCCCCCCACGAGACATTATAGTGAAGCTACACTATTTCCGCACTAAAGAACAGCTCCTCACAGCTGCCCGCAAGAAGGAAGAACTCCTATTTCAAAGCCACAAATACCAGCTCTTCTCTGACTTAGCCCCCCTAACAATAGCCAAACGACGTGCTATGAAGCCGCAATTGCAGATTTTAATGCAACACCAGCTTAAATACACTTGGAAATTCCCCTTTGCATTGCAGTTCTCCTATCAAGGCCAACAGCACTCTTGCAACACACCAGAATCCCTGCAACGGCTGCTGGAAAATCTCCACCTCGCTCCTTCAATCCAGCATTCCGAAACTATGCTGCCACGCACCCCAGCCCGTATGCCGGCCATGCCATACTCAGCGACACCACTTCGCCACCCACCAGGACCGTCATCTGTCCGTAAAGGGACTCCCTCTCAATACCAGGAGGGTGACCAGTTCATCAACCAGAAACCTCGCACCCCACGCTGAACAGATAACTGTATCTCTTCCCCCTGTCGTTTTGTCCTGCTTGTGTCTCTTCTAGGTTCCTGATGGACATTCGATACTACGTTCCATGGAACTCTGCACCAGTCTATACTAAGAAATGTTCACCTAGTTCCAGCTCTACAAGCAGGTTCCTGTGCCACGCACCCCAATACAGCTCACCAACACCTAGAAGACTACGGCTGGGTATGTAGCCCTTACACCCAGCAAACAAGTCCTGGACACAAATCCGCCTTTAGGCGGCCCCCTAAGGTTCAGTCACCACTACCGAACACCAATCCAATATTGTATAGTTTAATGAACTTTTTACTATCTGTTGAAAATGTACACATCTTACGCATAATTGTTTCATTTTTGACACCTTGCACTCCCTGCGGGGTTAACCCCCTTGTAGGGAGTGCAGGGTCCTCAAAACTGCTGTGTAGTATCACAGCCTTACACTTTTACTCAGAATGTAGTACCACACTACCTGTTGACATGTCTCTCATAACTAAACCCACCCCTCCCCTTACCTCATACCTACCCTTCCCAGCCCCCCCTCTACCTTACCCTCCTGCTTCCCCTTCCCTCCCTCCTACCATACCCCTCCCCAACACCCCTTCTGTTATTCCCTCTCCCTCTTTCCCCTTCTTCCCCCCTCCTCTCCTCATCTCCTCCCTGCTTTCCCCCTCCCCCCCCCCCACCCACAGCCCCTATCCCCCAATGTTGGTTTATATCTATGTAAATCTTGATGAGAGACTCTATCTATATGAATGCCCCTACAGAACCCGTGTAGGTTCTCAGGCACTCCTGTAGACCTATCTACAGCCAGTTTAATAGTAATAGTTTATCCACTTTATTGTTATTTTTTGTTGGATTGTAACTCTGTTTTGTCCACTTGCAGCGGGGAGCAGTCACTGCTCCCTCGCTTTTTGGTACTCGCATCCTTTAGCCTTTTTCCGGCTGCGGGATCCGAACACCCCACCTTGTCGGGCAACCCGACGCTTTGTACCGTTACTTTACTGTCTAATGATTTGCTCTACACCTTGTTCGATCCCCCTCTCTGCTCCCTCTCTAAACCCCCCCTTCAACACCTACCCCCTCTTCTCTATCTACTTATTCTATCTTGGTCGAGTGGCTCCCTATGACCATAACCTACACTGCATGAAACCCACAACCCTACAGATATGGCCCCCTTAAATATACTCTCCCTTAACGTTAAGGGCCTGAACTCACCTAACAAAAGAGTCAAAGAATTTCAAACTTTCGCCACCCTAAAGGCAGACGTGGTAGCATTACAAGAGACTCACTTCTCAGCCCGCCATACCCCTAAATTTTTCAGTTCTCGTTACCCTAGGGTATACTCAGCTTCCGCTGACACAAAACACAGGGGAGTTTTACTAGCCTTTCACCATACTCTTCCATTTACCCTCACAAAAGAAATAAAAGACCCGAATGGTAGATACATCATACTGGTTGGTCTCCTACAGGACATAGAAACAACTTTTGTCTCCTACTACGCCCCAAACTCTAACCCAATCCCCTTTTTCTCACACTTATTTCAAGTCACTAGAACACACTGTAAAGGCACTTTATTTATATGTGGAGACTCAAACCTAGTAACACATGCCCACCTAGATAAATCTCCTTACACCCCAGAACATTTCTCCCCTTCCTTACAATTTCGTAAGTTGCTACAGCAAGCATCCCTTCTGGCTACTTGGAGAGAATGCAACCCACTCAGGAAAAACTACACCTTCTACTCTCACCCGCATAAATCGTTCTCTAGAATCGACCATATATTTGTCCCGGTCGCATCCTCTCCCATACTGCTCCACTCCTCTATACACCCCATCACCTGGTCAGACCATTGTGCAGTTATCACCACGGTCTCTTCCCTGATCCCTAGATCTGGGGATAGATCTTGGAGTATGAATGAATCCCTCCTTACTAACCAATCATACTGTATAGATATACAAGTTGCCCATAAAGAATACCTTCAGCACAACAACACCCCGGACATCTCCCCAACCTTATTATGGGAAGCTCACAAACCGGTAATCCGGGGCCAATGTATTTCAGTCGCCACACAAATTAAAAGACTCAAAAGACTTAAACTCCAATCCTTAGAATCTGACTTCCAATCCTCCTACCTACAGTTTCAAGCTTCCCCTACAGAAACCAACAAAACTATTCTTGATAAGTGCAAACTGGAGTTAGATCTCCTTTTAGCTGAATCTGTGGACAAATATATCCGCAGATCCGATCACAAAATTTACACCAAAGCTAACAAACAGGATACGTTCTTGGCACTTCGTCTTCGCCAACCAGACTGCATCCACAACCCAATCAGGCTTAAATTGGCCCCCGACTGCATCACCAGCAACCCTATCAAGGTACTCTCGGAGTTCCGTAAACGTCTTGCTAAATTATACGAATCAAAGGGACCGCTACCCTCCAATCTATCTGAAACAACCTAGCAATTCCCAAGCTGTCGGAGGCCAATCGAGAGTCTATAGATGAACCGGTCTCAACAGATGAGGTTCTTGCAGCAATCAAAACCCTCAAACCTAATAATTGACCGGGCCCGGATGGTCTCCCGGGCGCTTACTACAAAAAGTTGGCCACTACCCTAGCCCCACTCCTCACCCACTCCTTCAATGCCTTATTAAAACAACAATCATTCGGCCGTGACACCCTAACTGCCATAATTGCCATGATTCCCAAGCCCAACACAGACCACACTCTCTGATCAAACTACAGACCCATATCTTTACTGAATGTGGACATTAAAATTTTGGCCAAGATTTTAGCCCTGAGACTTAACCCAATTATAGGTGAACTGATATCCAAGGACCAGGTTGGCTTTATCCCCCGTAGGCAGGCCAGTGATAATATCCGCCGCATAGTTCTCCTCCAACACATAGCTAAATCACGCAACATCCCCATGCACCTCCTGTCCTTGGATATCAGGAAAGCTTTCGATACGGTATCCTGGCCGTATTTACACTACATCCTGCAAAAGTGGGGCTTTGGCCCAAACTTCCTCCAATGGATAAATGCCCTATATACACAACCCCAAGCATATGTGAAGTACTCAGGGTTTAAATCAGACTGCTTCCCGATCCAAAGAGGTACCCGGCAGGGATGCCCCTTATCCCCCTTGATATTCGCCCTCATAATTGAGCCCTTAGCTTCTTTGATTAGGTCTAACCATGATATTCGTGGCAAAGAAATTGCTAACACCTCGCACAAGCTGTGCCTCTTTGCTGACGATGCCCTCCTATTTGTCACTTCTCCACATACCACCCTCCCTAACCTTTTGCAGCTTTTGGAAAGGTTTGCCACGGTCTCTGGGCTAGAAGTCAACCAGGCGAAATCTAGAGCATTAAATGTCTCATTAACCCAATCTGAACTCCAACTCCTGCAGGCTAACTTCCCATTCCTATGGTCTTCCAGCTCAATCCCATATTTGGGGATCAAACTTACGAGCAACCCTTCACACCTATTTCAATCAAACTATACCCCCATGCTGAAACACATGACCTCAATGCTTAATACTTGGCTACCGCTATGTGTCTCCTGGCTAGGAAGAATAGCCGCAGTGAAAATGTCACTGCTCCCCAAACTTCTCTATTTATACAGAGTATTGCCGATACCAATCCCGGCTTATTTTCACAGAGTGATACAAAACCGTGTATATAAGTACATATGGGGGAATAAAAGACCCAGAATCTCTAGACCAGTCTTACTCCGCAGTAGATTACAGGGAGGCCTTGGAGTACCAAATTTTCTACATTACTTTCACGCAGCCCAATTAGCTCAGCTATCCCTCTATCACGCCAAAGTGGAAATCCCACTTTGGGTTGCACTGGAAGCTATTGACACACATCCCATCTCCATATCCAACCTGCTTTGGTTACCTCCGCAACACCGGGGATCTATAACTAACCCGACCACACTTCACTCACTGAAACTCTGGGACAAGTTATCTAGGTCCTTTAAACTAACTTCTCGTCACCGCCCGCTCCTTTCTTTTATAGGTCACCCGCTATTTTATCCTGCTTACACTGAACCAACTTCTTTTCAGGCCTGGACACAGGCGGGCCTGCACCGCTTCCAAGACCTACTCTCACACGGCACGGTTACACCATTCCCGGCCCTGCAGGCACACTCATATTTGTCCCCTGGGGAGTGTTTCCGATATCTTCAAATCTCCCATTTTATCCGCACTAACCTCGGCCCGAGTATAGCCAACACTGGCCTAACCCCTTTTGAAGACATCTGCGACTCGGACCCGCACGCCCCGGGTATCATCTCCAGACTGTACACGCATTTGACCTCCCCCGTCACAACTGCACCTCCCTACGCCCTAGCATGGTCTAAAGACCTAAGCATTGACCTAGACCCAGACGATTGGTTAACTATTTGGACGAACACCAAAATAGCATCCCAGAACATCATCGCCTCAGAAGCGAACTATAAAGTTCTAATGCGATGGTACTTAGTACCTGCAAGAATTGCCAAGTTTACCCCATCATACTCCCGGAACTGCTTTAGAGGTTGCAGTGAGCAAGGCACCCACCTTCATATTTGGTGGACATGCCCAATTGTCCAACGCTTCTGGGCGACCATATTCCAAATGGGTTCAACCCTACTCGGACACAACATTGCTCCAGACCCTGCTCTGGCTATCTTGAATTACACGGCACAGGACTACACCAAGGCGCAATTACGCCTCCTGTTGCAACTCACTACAGCCGCTAAGCAGACTATAGCAAGAAATTGGAAGACCCCTAATCTCAGCATTACCGAAGTCAAGAATAGAGTTACCCGTGCAATGATACACAGCAAAATAGAGGCCAAGATTCTAGATAGAACCCCTCGCCACCTTAAGATCTGGCGCCCCTGGACGGAACACTTTCTACCCCGTGACTTTGACAGACTTCTTTTGGAACCTTAATCTGCACTCTGACCTCTCTCGCAACCAGTGCAAAGTCACTGGTTTCCGGGAGCCACTCAACCAAACTCAAACTCAAGCTTAAATCCTTTTTCCTCTTCTTCTCTTCTTTCTACCAAACCCTCCCCCCTCCCCCCTTTTTTTTTCTTCTATTCCATTTACTCCCCTCTAACTTTCCACTCTCCTCCTCTTACTTCTTACTATCCCCTCAACAAATCTCTCTCCTTCTCTTCTTACCTCTCCACCTCCCTCTCCCCTACCCGGAATCCTGAATAGGGCGTGGACGAACCCACACCCTAAGCGCTACCACTGTTACCACGTTCCTTTATTGCAGAGCACCTCATACCCAATGTATATATGTGTATGTTGGGGCCTGGCCCCAGTTACAGTTACGGTTTACTCTTGACTCTGATGCACTCTAACTATATATAGATATACCCTTCCACTTGCCTCAGAAAATTGCCGTCATGTTTGTATCGCATTGTCACTTGCTCTGTATGTCATTTGGATCTGTTCGTATATTATTTGTAACAGTAAAAATTACTTCCGTTTTCTTGATGTTACTGTAAACCTGTTTTCAATAAAAAATTTTGAAAAGAAATGCAGAAGTTGGATAAATGTATGGCCGCAGTCCTCCCCATGATACAGGGTTACCTTATCATTGGGGGGGATTTTAACAAAGTTATGGATGGGGACATGGATAGGCTCAGATGTACCAGACCTCAATCTCATTCCCTGAAAGGGTGGGCTGAAGCGTATGATCTAACGGATGTATAGCGTTGGAAATTTCCCGATAGAAAAGAGTTTTCTTGTATATCTGAATCCTACAAGTCTTTATCACGACTTGATATGTTCTTTACGTCCAGAGATATATTACAAAAAGTGGAGGAGGTGTCATATCTCTCCAGAGCGCTTTCCGATCACTCTCCTCTGGAACTTACCATACGTGTGCAAGGACAGGATGCTGATCGCATCTGGCGTATGAGTCCTTACTGGCTCACAGAACCAATGGTACTAAGCTATTGTATGGAAGCCATTACCATGTTGGAGAAGGAGGCAGGAGAAATCTCGGGAAGGGCCGGATTTAATTAAATGGGACGCGTTCAAAGCGGTAATCAGGGGAACATATATGAGAGGAATATCTATTCTGAAAAGAGCTACTGCAGAAAAGATACTCACTCTGTCTAATGAAGTGAAGGAGGTGGAGGAGGTATATGTCAGGAACCCGTCACCGGACGGATTCCAAGCAATACAGGCTGCTAAAAGGACATATGAATTAGCATTGACGGATAAAACTCAGAAGAAGCTGTTGTACCAGAGACAGAGGATTTTTGACACGGGGGACAAAAATGGCAAGATTTTGGCATTTTTGTCCAACCCAATACCTGACCCAGTCGCCATATCCAGAATATATGACAACTTGGCCAATGTCCAGGACTCCAAGGAAGGGATCATGACGGCCTTTATGCAATTTTATTCTGACCTTTATAGGTCCCAGGCCCATTATACCCCCCTGAGCTGTATGAATATGTAGACTCTATTAACTTTCCGATGTTATCGGAAGAGCAGCAGCAGTTATTGGAGGAACCCATCTCCACAGACGAAATAGAACAGGCTATTAAAACTTTTGCTAAACATAAAACTCCAGGTCCTGACGGAATACCCATAGAATGGTATGTAGCCCATATAGAAACCATTGTACCGAGGTTGCACCGTTTGTATGTATCAGGGAAATTAGTAGACCAGACTGTGTGGACTGCACAGAGGAAACCCAAACACATATAAGTGAAATAATAAGTGTGTATTTAAATAAATGACAAGAAGTGAAAACAAATAGTGCACTGCAAACCACAAACTACAAACAAATAATATATACAATAAATGGGCAATACCAGAATCACAAACGATTAGCCAAGCCAGGGTCATGCACGGGAGATCAGCAGATGAACAAGGGCAGGATGGGAGAGGGAACGAAGGATGGGAAAGGCAACAAAGGAGCAGGAACTCAGGAACACCGGATCAGGATGGGAAGGGTACAGGTTACAGGTCTCAGGTTACAGGTCTCAGGTCACAGGTCTCAGGTCACACGGAAGAGAGATACCAAGGCAAGTGTGTGAGGGCTGGCCGGGTATTTATAATCTGCCAGTGATTGGCCTCATGTGACAGCTGAGCGCAGAAAGAGCTGTCTGCTCCACACTGCCAGGATCCATCCGCTGGTGGACGCCAGTACTGCGGCCCAAAGATGATATCCCAGCAGGGAAGGCCTCTCCTGACAGTTATAAACTGCCAGGAGACACCTGCTGGTGGACCACAGTACTGCACGCCAAATGATGGGTCTTACCAGCGGACGGATCCATTCCTGACAGTACCCCCCCTCAAAGGAGCGGCCTCCGGACGCTCCAACTAGCTGCTGCTGGGACAAGTCCATGGCATTGAGGTGGGCAGCGGGCACTTCAAGCTGGGCAGTAGGCACTTCAAGCTGGGCAGCAGGCACGGGCACTTTAGGCTGGGCAGCAGGCACTGGCACATCAGGCTGGGCAGCAGGCACGGGCACATCAGGCTGGGCAGCAGGCACGGGCACATCAAGCTGGGCAGCAGGTACGGGCACTTTAGGCTGGGCAGCGGGAACAGGCACATCAAGCTGGGCAGCGGGAACAGGCACATCAAGCTGGGCAGCGGGAACAGGCACATCAAGCTGGGCAGCCGGAACAGGAACACTTCGGGCTGGGCAGCAGACAGGAACACTTCGGGCTGGGCAGCAGACAGGAACACTTCGGGCTGGGCAGCAGACAGGAACACTTCGGGCTGGGCAGCAGACAGGAACACTTCGGGCTGGGCAGCAGACAGGAACACTTCGGGCTGGGCAGCAGACAGGAACACATCGGGCTGGGCAGCAGACACTGGGACCTTAGGCCGAACAGCAAGTACCATAAAGGGCAGGCTGGATAACAGGCACATCGGACTAGTAAGCTGGCACATCAGACCAAGAGGCTGGCACATCAGACCGGGAGGCTGGCACATCAGATTTGAGGACTGGCACATCAGACTGAGAAACTGGCACATCAGACAGGGAAGCTGGCACATCCGACTGGGAAGCTGGCACATCAGACTGGGAAGCTGGCACATCAGACTGGGAAGCTGGCACATCAGACTGGGAAACTGGCACATCAGACTGGGAAGCTGGCACATCAGACTGGGAAGCTGGCACATTAGACTGGGAAGCTGGCACATCAGATTTGAGGACTGGCACATCAGACTGGGAAACTGGCACATCAGACAGGGAAGCTGGCACATCAGACTGGGAAGCTGGCACATCAGATTCGAGGACTGGCACATCAGATTTGAGGACTGGCACATCAGACTGGGAAGCTGGCACATCCGACTGGGAAGCTGGCACATCCGACTGGGAAGCTGGCAGCGGGGCAGCAGACTGGAAGGCCGGCACCGAGACAGCAGATTGGAAGGACGGCACCGAGACAGCAGACTGGAAAGCCGGCACCGAGACAGCAGACTGGAAAGCCGGCACCGAGACAGCAGACTGGAAGGCCGGCACCGAGACAGCAGACTGGAAGGCCGGCACCAAGACAGCAGACTGGAAGGCCGGCACCGAGACAGCGGACTGGAAGGCCGGCACAGGGACAGCAGACTGGGAAGCTGGCAGCGGGTAATCAAGCTGGAAGTCTGGCAGCGGGTAATCAGGCTGGAAAGCTGGCAGCGGGTCATCAGGCTGGAAAGCTGGCAGCGGGTCATCAGGCTGGAAAGCTGGCAGCGGGTCATCAGGCTGGAAAGCTGGCAGCGGGTCATCAGACTGGAAGGCAGGGACGTCAAGCTGGAAGGCTGGAACGTCAGGCTGGAAGGCTGGCACCAGGACATCAGACTGGAAGGCTGGGACGTCAGGCTGGAAGGCTGGTACCAGGACATCAGACTGGAAGGTTGGGACGTCAAGCTGGGTAGCAGAAACTGGGACGTCAGGCTGGGTAGCAGGAACTGGGACGTCAGGCTGGGTAGCAGGAACTGGGACGTCAGGCTGGGTAGCAGGAACTGGGACGTCAGGCTGGGTAGCAGGAACTGGGACGTCAGGCTGGGTAGCAGGAACTGGGACGTCAGGCTGGGTAGCAGGAACTGGGACGTCAGGCTGGGTAGCAGGAACTGGGGTGGAGGCCGGTTGGGTTACTGGCAGGATAGTGTGGGTCGGAAAGAACTTCCGTTTCTTTTTTGGCTTAGCCACTGCAGCTTTGTACGTGGGTGCAGGGCTGTAAGAAAAGAAAGTTTCTGGGCAAAATGAAGACCAAGGAACAGTGGCTGGAGGAGGATTTTGTGGGACTGTTACAGGTAGAGGAGAAGAGGCAGGTGGGCTGAAGGCAGGATAGGTGCTACACTTGGCGACTGGATAATAGTATTTGGTAGAAAGCAGAGAAAACTGGGCTGTAGCTGAGGTTGTCATAGGCAATGGGGAGATAGATACTTGAGAAGGCAGGTGATTAATGACAGGGCTGGGATGTTGTGGCTTAGCTAAATACAAGAGATCTGACCATGCTAGTAGCACAGGTTGGACAAATGCTGGTTCACACACAGCCTGACTAACCAGAGATTGCACTGAATGGATGCAATCAGTCAACACCTGCTGTGAACAAGAGGAATACCGTTCCATGAAATAGGCTGGATCATCCTCTAACAACCATACCAGAGATTCAACTTGGCCATAATTGAAGGGGGGAGAGAAATCATCATTTCCTTCTGGAAAACATGACAGGGCTGGCTTTGCACATAATTTAATTAGGTGCTGAACATCCTCAAATAACATATAGCCTTGATCCACCAGGGAATGAGCTGATCGGATGGTTTCCATCAGCTGGTCACTAGTCCATTCTTTTAAAATCTGACAACAAGATTCACCATCCTCTTCTGCCAGCAGAGAATAATAAAGGATTTCATTGTAATCCATATTGGCAGACTAACAAACCAAGATGGTTCCTCAATGCAGCCACGTCTGGTCAGGGATGGCCTTGGTATACTATCAGGGAAATTAGTAGACCAGACTGTGTGGACTGCACAGAGGAAACCCAAACACATATAAGTGAAATAATAAGTGTGTATTTAAATAAATGACAAGAAGTGAAAACAAATAGTGCACTGCAAACCACAAACTACAAACAAATAATATATACAATAAATGGGCAATACCAGAATCACAAACGATTAGCCAAGCCAGGGTCATGCACGGGAGATCAGCAGATGAACAAGGGCAGGATGGGAGAGGGAACTAAGGATGGGAAAGGCAACAAAGGAGCAGGAACTCAGGAACACCGGATCAGGATGGGAAGGGTACAGGTTACAGGTCTCAGGTTACAGGTCTCAGGTCACACGGAAGAGAGATACCAAGGCAAGTGTGTGAGGGCTGGCCGGGTATTTATAATCTGCCAGTGATTGGCCTCATGTGACAGCTGAGCGCAGAAAGAGCTGTCTGCTCCACACTGCCAGGATCCATCCGCTGGTGGACGCCAGTACTGCGGCCCAAAGATGATATCCCAGCAGGGAAGGCCTCTCCTGACAGTTATAAACTGCCAGGAGACACCTGCTGGTGGACAACAGTACTGCATGCCAAATGATGGGTCTTACCAGCGGACGGATCCATTCCTGACAGTATGCCACCATCTTTTTAGAAAAAAGTCTACCCCCGTCTATGAAAGAGGCCCTAATAGTACTGATCCCTAAGCCTAACAAGGATATTTTATACTGTGAATCCTATAGGCCAATCTCTTTGATCAACACGGATCTAAAGATCCTAACAAAAATATTAGCTACCCGTATAAACTTAGTAGTCACAATCCTGATTAGTCCTGATCAAACGGGGTTCATCCCAGGTAGGTCCACATATAGTAATATACGGAGACTGTTCACTAACATCCAATTCCCCACCATAGAAATGAAGTCCAGAGCGATTGTATCCTTAGACGCTCACAAGGCATTTGATTCTATTGAATGGCCTTACTTATTTTACATACTCAAAAAATTTGGGTTCGGGGGTAATTTCCTTCAATGGATCAGGCTAATGTATGAGAAACCTACTGCTCGTATCAGAATCAACGGGATAATCTCCAGACCATTCAGTATTCGCAGGGGTACTCGCCAGGGGTGCCCTCTGTCGCCACTGCTGTTCGCGCTGGCGATAGAACCCCTGGCCAGATTATTAAGGACCTCCCAGAGGATCCGAGGTATGAAAATAGGCAATCTGGAGGAACGCATATCCCTGTACGCAGATGATATGCTGCTATACCTGACAGACCCACAAAGTACGGTCCGAATCATGCTTAGCCTGATAGAGGAGTTTGGTAGATTTTCGGGCCTTAGGATAAACTGGACAAAATCTAACATTTTCAGAGTAGATCATGACCTTCCGTTCGACCTCCCAACAGACTGCCCACTCCAACTGACGGACAAATTTAAGTACTTAGGGATTACGATACAACTGCCAATTTCCTCATATATAGTTAATAATTTGGTGCCATGTATAGACTCCTTTAAACACAAACTGACTAGCTGGACAAGTCTGCCATTAACGTTGATGGGTAGGGTCAATGTATTCAAAATGGTTTTCTTGCCTAAATTCTTATATATGCTGGCAAATAGTCCACTATATGTTACTAAGAAGATGTTCCAAGAAATTGACTCTTTAATAATAACCTTTTTATGGTCTCCCAAGAACCTATGCTAGGAAGAATAGGACTAAAAACACTACAGTTACCCACAGCTCAGGGGGGTTTGGCACTTCCAAACCTCAGACAGTATTATTTCGCATCACAACTTGTGTACGTGCACTGGTGGTTGTTCCCACAAATCACCAACGCTGCAACAACAGCGGAAACGGCGACACTTTCATCTCAGGAAGCCCTGAGTAATTTAATATTTTGTAAAAGGGTCAGAGAGAGAAGGGGCACCGACATAATACAGGTATCTATTGATATTTACAAACGATGTCTCCTACTAATTCCAGAGGACACACCGTCTATATCTCCCAATCAACCGATATGGAACAACCCTACGTTTACTCACTTCCTGAGCCTACCGGGCGCCTCCGCCTGGGACGCAAGGGGTCTGAGATATGTACATCAACTATATGATCAGGGATCTCTTAAACCTTTCGGCACACTGCAAGAGGAACTTGGGGTGCCAGGGACCTGGCACTTCAGATACCTTCAATTAAAGCATGCAGCAACGGCCCAATTAGGTCTTAACAATGTTAGGTTTCATAACTCTACGTTAGAAGAGGCACTTCTGCAACCCGAACACTCGGGATTAATATCAGGATATTACAAGCTATTATCACAGGGGGGCGCGGACCAATTACAGAAAGTGAAAAGTTACTGGCTTATGGATATACCGGATATGTCAGAGGAAAATTGGGAAGAGTTTACGGATACATACTTTACCACCACTATATCAGCCAGGGATAAAATGATACAATTGCGTATCTTTCATAGAGTTTACTACACACCCCTACGCCTATTTCCCATGAAGAAAATAAATAGCTCTATCTGCCAAAAATGTAACAAACTTACAGGTGACTTGCTCCACATGCTCTGGAACTGTGAAAAGGTACACCCATTTTGGTCACAAGTGACCAGCTTTATAGCGACTAATTTGATCTACCAAATATTTGCAGTCCTAAGTGGTGCATACTGGCAATCTTTGAGGAGGTAGACATGAGCGTATTTTTACGCCTTTTATTATTCTATGCTAGGAAAACGGTGGTTATGCAATGGATATATTCCACACCGATTTCTCGGAACTTAAGGAAGAATGTAATCAATCAGGTACTGCCTGTTTACAAGCTGACGTATGAGGCGAGGGGGTGTGCGGCTAAATTCGAGAAGATATGGGGAAAGTGGATAGACCTTGTTGAGGCTTGCGAATACCCTGAAGTGGACTAAACTCCTAATTTGGAAACGACATCTTATATTGTTTAGAATGAATACTAATAGGCCAATATCTACCAGGGACAAATTGAGAATAGAAAGAGGTAAAGGAACACAGAATTTGCTATATGAGGGCACTGATGATCTCATCAAAGATGCGATTAAGAACTCTGATGCTTTTTGTTCAACATAAATGTGGCAATGATACCGTTATTGTTATTTGAGGGTGTAGTGACAAGAATAAGTACAAGTTTATCTTCATTACAGGGTTAGTATCACAGAGATGCCTATTTTTTCTTCGATACCACGATTGTCAAAAATATGTTATGTATGGATGTATTTGTTTAATAAGGAGAATGATCCTACTGAAATATGTAAAATTGGTTATGTAATACGGTTGTGAATGTATTATGTATGTAATGAAGATTAATAAAAACAGTTTAAAAAAAAAAAATATGTTGACCAAAGTGAAATTTAAAATCAATTTTAGTGGCCCAGTTAAATGAAGAACCTTGAATGGCAATATGCTGTTCTTTTCTAAAATTCTGACTACATTCACCATAGATGCAAATGATCAGTGTCTACATTTGGTTGCTGTTATTTATATTATACTCTGGTTATTTGCCAATGTGACATTTTTAATGTGCGCTGCTGTTTTAAGAATGTTTTTCTGTGAATGTATGTTTATTTGCATCTACTTAATAAAAACAGTTTTAAAAAAAATAAGAACCTATCTGACATTACAACAAGTTAATTTCCCATGCATTTTATTAAATCTATTGAATTAAAAGTCTAAAATAACCATAACATAATTGATATTAAATATAATCAATTAAATCACATTCACATAATATGATGTTGTAACCAACAGACTAAAGCAATAACTTCGAACTACTGTCAACATAAGAGCTAAGTACTAAATAATCCTAATATACTGTATGTATGTACCATAATATCTTGGGGAAAACATGACTCTAAATATTACAGATTCTTAAAATTATGCCGCAATAACCTTTTTTCTGTTTTACTTCACAGCATTCTGTTTTTCAAAGCTTAACAATGAGAACATCAATACTCAAAGACTAAGTGCTGTTGCTAAAAATCTGTTTTTTTCTGATTCAAAAGAAATATTGGTTACATACCAGATGGAGGTGTGTAGCGTTTCTCCACTTATACATCAGATATTTGAAGTAAAACTAAAAGCATTTAGCTGATAAAGTAACCATCATATAAATGTAAAAATAGAATGTAATTTCTACAAACCCATATAGCCATTTGTTTTCACCTGTATATCAGGTTCTTTGAAAATGTATATTAATGTGTAACTGTACTTTTAGTCCCCTGTTGCCAGCCTCCCCTCCTAGTCTTATACTCACATGTCCCCCAATCAACAAGAAATTGCTAACTTAATTGTTTGCAGCCACTTGTCAAAATGTTCTCTGCACTTTCTATTTGTTCCTCTAGAGCAGGGGTAGGCAACCTTTGCACTCCAGCTGTGGTGAAACTACAAATCCCATCATGCCTCTGCCTCTAGGAGTCATGCCTGTGTTTTTCAGGGTCTTGCAATGTCTCATGGGACTTTTAGTTTCACTACAGCTGGAGGCCGAGGTTGCCTACCCCTGCTCTAGAGTTTCTAATTATGAGCTCATACTCCATAGCTCCATTGGCATAAATGGCCTTATAGAAATGAATATAAGTGCAGAACTCATGTATGTACTTGCCCATGAACATCTTGACAAGCAGCTATCAATGATATGTCTCTGGATTAGAGGTGGTTGATTATTAGACTAGGAGCAGGGTGTGGTTCTAGGAGTGCAGAAGACTATGGAGGGGGTTTTACTAAAACTGGTGTACACCAAATCTGGTGCAGCTGTGCATAGTAGCCAATCAGCTTCTAACTTTAGCTTGTTAAATTAAGCTTTGACAATAAAACCTAGAAACTGATTGGTTACATTGTTACATAGTTAGGTTGAAAAAAGACACAAGTCCATCCAGTTCATCCATAAAAAAATAAAAAATAAAAAAAAATTGTACAAGCCAATATACCCAATTCTATACCAACAGTTGATCCAGAGGAATGCAAAAAACCCCAGCAGAGCATGCTCCAATTTGGTACAGCAGGGGAAAAAATGCCTTCCTGATCCCCCAAGAGGCAATCAGATTTTCCCTGGATCAACTTTACCTATAAATGTAAGTACCCCGTTATATTATGTACATTTAGGAAAGTATCCAGGCCTTTCTTAAAGCAATCTGCTGAGCTGAGCTGAGCTGGTTACTATGTACAGCTGCACCAGATTCTGTGTGCAGAGTAAATCCCCCCCCTATGTTTTAAATGTAGAGTTTCACTGCACTAACTTGTTTTTTTCGGTGTTTATTACCTAGATCGGGATTTCACTTCAGGGTTGCTCCAAAGCTTTTCATATGACCCAAACAAATGTGTTTGCATTTCCACTGTGCATGACTGAGTACAGCTGGGAATATCTACTATTACTACCATTATGCTAAAGAAATGTATGATTGAAATTTTGTAGCATACCTGATGGATAGCTGTTGTGAAAAACAACTGACATGGAGGCACCTTGAGTAAAACACAGGCTGGCTGACACAGAGGCACCAGAAGTAAAATACAAACAATGAACAGTCTCATCACACTAGTCACACATAGTGCCAGTATTTGGCATTTAGTGACACTTCTATAGAACATGTTTTGTTAGTAAAATGTATTACATTTTGCCAATGGATTTAACATTTACATATGTTTAATTCGTTCAGTTACTGTCATTACATAAACTTTTTCAAAATACAGAAAAAGGAACTTGAGCCCAGAGTCAAGAGTTAGGCTTTAAGTTTGTTTAATGGAAAATCGGGATTGTATATGAAGTAAGTTCTTTTGGTTGTATGTTAAAATGATCTAACAAGAAGTTAGAAGGCTGGAAGCACTTGACCTTTGCCCTGATTCATAAAATCTTCTGCCATATGTTAGAAATGCCTCACTTACCCTTAGTCATGTTTTGCTGATTATATAAACAGCCTCTTGGAGTATACATGTTTTAGTGTATAACAAGGGGTAAACTTTTAGGTGGGCTTGTTTTTTTTTTCTATAAAAATAAACATCATGAGAAATGGAGGACATTGTTTTCTTTAAAACAACGAAAGCTTTTCAGGTAAAATGTCTCTGGACCACACTGCCAGCAATTTATATTCAATATTTTAGGCGCACAAGTCATTAGTTCATCTGTTCTTTCATTTCTAAAATACAAAAAAAAAAAAAATATCTTAAGCACTTAAATATTATTTGGCTGGTTAATAAACAGATGCCATAATTGGACAGCTCATAAACTAGATTTGTAATCAGATATGAAAGAATTGTCAAGAAGAAGTTATATTAATATATTTAAGACATGATTAAACTTCAGAAACATAATATTATTTTTACCTATACCTCACACAGATGTGTATTGTGTTATATTTTTGTAGGTAAAATCAGCTATAAGGATCAGGGAATAACTTATAGCTTTTGAACTGGGTGGGACACACAACTGGCCCTGTCATGATAAAAAAAGCTTGTGGGCTAAAGAATGTGCACATAAAAAGTGTGCCATGGTCCAATATTTATTGGTCAGTATTAGTATTAGCACCAGAAAATGCGAACAGACAAAATATTTTTTGCAAACATGCGAACACTGTTAAAGTCTATGGGACACGAATGTGAAAAATCAAAAGTGTTAATTTTAAAGGCTTATATGCAAGTTATTGCCATAAAAAGTGTTTGGGGACCCAGGTAATGCCCCAGGGGACATGTATCAATGCAAAAAAAAGTTTTTAAAATGGCCGTTTTTTCAGAAGCTGTGATTTCAATAATGCTTAAAGTTAAACAATAAAAATGAAATATTCCTTTAAATATTGTCTGGGGGAGGTTCCCCTTAGGCTGGATTCACACCTCTGCATTTTTGGTGCTTTTTGCATTTTGCAGATTTGCACTACAGTCCATTTAACATGGTTTCCTATGGAACACTTTCTGTAGTGCAAATCTGAAAAATGCAAAAAGCACTAAAAATGCATAGGTGGGAATCCAGCCTTAGTCTGCATGTAAAGTAGTGCATCTTTTCCATGTTTATCACAGTACTGCAGCAAAATGAAAAAAAAAGTCATCTAAAATTGCTTGCGGCTGTAATGTATTGCCAGATCCCGTCAAGATACATACAAAATAATCCACTACCAGGCCCTCTGGGTCTGGTATGGATATTAAGGGAAACTCCATGCCAAATAAAAAAAAAAGGGCATGGGGTTCCCCCGAAAATCCATACCAGGCCCTTCAAGTCTGGTATGGATCTTAAGGGGTCCCCCCACCAATATACATACAGACCCTTATCTGAGCATGCAACCTGGCAGGCCGCAGGAAAAGGGGGATGGATGAGAGAGTGCCCCCCTCCTGTACCATACCAGGCCGCATGCTATCAACATGGGGAGGGTGTTTTGGGGCCTCATCCCCACAACCCTTGCCCGGTGGTTGTGGGGGTCTGTGGGGGGCTTATCAGAATGTCCCAGCCCCCCATGTGAATGGGTAGGGGTACATTGTACCCCTACCCATTCACCGTAAAAGTTTAAAAAAAGAAAAAACAGGAGACAGTTTTTGACCATTCCTTTATTTAAAAAAAAGTGTCCCATGTAGATCCATTGTCAATCACGGCACAGACGGTTCCAAGAAATAAAAAACAGGAAAAACTCCCCCTCCATTGGGGGCGTCCCGTCGACTGCCATCTTTATGCTTTGACAGCTGTTATATAGCCAAGGGGGGCATCTGCTGATGTAAACAGGTGATCCCGCCCCCCTCTGACGTTACATGACATCAGAAGGGGCAGGGGTCACCCAGTTATGTCACCGGGTGGCCCCACCCTTGGCTATATAACAGCTGCAACTGTGAAAAGACTGCAGTCGGCGGGGCGCCTCCCATCGAGGAGGAATTTTTCCGTTTTATTTTTTCTCTGGACTGTCAGCTCCATGATTGTAGATGGATGGACATCGCAGGACACTTTAGTTTTTTTTTTTTAAATAAAGGAATTGTCAAAAACTGTCTCCTGTTGTTTTTACTTTTTTGACACTTTTTTGGTGAATGGGTAGGGGTACAATAACTATCCATTCACATGGAGGGAGCAGGATCTTGGGGCCCCGTTGTTAAAAGGGGCTTCCATATTCCGATAAGCCCCCCACCAACAGACCCCTGCAACCACTGGGCAAGGGTTGTGGGGATGAGGCTCTTGTCACCCCAAAGCACCCTCCCCATGTTGGAGGCATGTGGCCTGGTACGATTCAGGAGGAGGGATGAGAGAGCACAGCCTGCCAGGTTGCATGCTCGGATATAGGTCTGGTATGGATTTTGAGTGGGACCCCCACGCCATTTAAAAAAAAAATGTAACCTGTGATTGGTCAAATCATGCAGGTCAGGTGCATGCTTTGGCCAATCATCATACAGCAATGCACTGTGAACTCGCAGTGCATTATGGGGTTTTCCATGGCGCTCAAATTTCCCATTAACGCCCCATATGTTCAGTTTTAGAATAAACGAACACCCAATGTTCAAGTCGAACTTAGGTTCGACTCGAACCGCGGGCTAATCCCTAGTCAGTATGATAAAGGGTGGCTGTTCCTAAGGGACATGGTTTGTGGACACACCTTTTCACATCTTGCAGCACCACATTCTTTACAACACTTGGATTTTAGTCATATCCCATCCCAGAGCTACAAAGGAAGTTGGTGAGGTAGGCAGGTGGATATATAATATCCAAAATGTGTCATTGATTGTCAATCCTGCTCGGATCAATAGGCAGTGCACCGGTTCCCAACCGCCACATGTACTTATATATATGCGTATATATATATATATATATATATATATATATATATATATATATATATATATATATATATATATATATATATCGACAGAATGGCCACGGCTGCGCAAATGGGCATACCTGTACATCCCATTGAATTTGCCGCCCTGCCATCATGTGCGCGCCACCACCGTGAGTAGACTCGATGTCTGCGGGGATACCCGCGATTGTCTCATTGTAAACAAGAATTTCCCCGTTTTGCCTCGTGACACTGTCACTGATCACAGCTCCCTGTAATCGGGAGCAGTAATCAGTGATGTGTCACACGTAGCCCCTCCCCCCCACAGTTAGAATCACTCCCTAGGACACACTTAACCTCTGCTGCGCCACCTAGTGTTAACCCCTTCACTGCCAGTTACATTTACACAGTAATCAATACATTTTTAATCGCACTAATCGCTGTATAAATGTGAATGGTCTCAAAAATGTGTCAAAATTGTCCGATGTGTCCGCCATAATGTCGCAGTCATGATAAAAAGCACTGATCACCATCATTACTAATAAAAAAAATATTAATAAAAATGCCATAAAACTATCCCCTATTTTGTAGAAGCTTTAACTTTTGTGCAAACCAATCAATAACGCTTATTGTGATTTTTTTTTACCAAAAATATGTAGAAGAATATGTATCGGCCTAAACTGAGGAAAAAAACATTTTTTTATATATGTTTGGGGGTATTTATTATAGCAAAAAGTAAAAAATGATGCGTTTTTTTTTTTTCAAAATTGTCAATTTTTTTGTTTATAGCACAAAAAATTTAAACCACAGAGGTGATAAAATACCACCAAAAGAAAGCTCTATTTGTGGAAAAAAAAGGACGTTGGTTTTGTTTGGAAGCCACGTCACACGACCGCGCAATTGTCAGTTAAGTTGACGCAGTGCCGAATCGCAAAAAGTGCTCTGGTCTTTGGCCAGCCAAATGGGCCGGGCTGAAGTGGTTAAATAATGAAGTGTTAAAGGAACCCCATGTACACACACTTTTAGGCCTGGTACAGTGCCTGGTACAGCGCCTTGAAAAAGTATCCATACCCCTTGAAATCTTCCACATTTTGTCATGTTACAACCAAAAATATAAATGTACTTTATTGGAATATAGGTGTCTGTTTATAAACAGAGATCAGCCATGATCCTCAGGGTCACGTCTGATCTCTGGGGTGTACCGGTTTATGTAGCTGAGATAAGGAGCAGAGAACATGTTACACAGTACATGACCGTTCTGTCACAAACGGGCAGTTTATAAAAGTGAGATTTGAAGATTTCACAGCAGTTACACTGAAATATCTCCCTTAAGCTGGTGTGATTAGAGGAAGACGGCTTCTTTCTTCCTAATATTAGCACCGGTAGGCTAAAAATGAATATTGACAACATATAAATATATATACTATATACAAGTGTATATATATATATATATATATATATATATATATATATATATATATATATATATACAGTATAACAGTATATACACACACACACATATGTGTGTGTGTGTGTGTGTATATATATATATATATATATATATATACAAACACATGAATATATTTATAGTAAAATATACAAAGTTTGTATAGATGGTGCGCAAAATCAACCTTATTGATGTAATAGATCGAAATTATAAGTATAACGATGTTAATGCATCCAATGCATACTGTGCATATACACTATTGCCAGCAGGTCCAAAGTGGTCAATAATATATGAAGAAAATATATATAGTCTAAGTGGATAAGTGATCCAAGTGACTGATGGATAAGATCGGTGAATAAATAAATAAAATATATCAAACGTGCAGATATAAAATACTCCAAAAAATTACACTAGGCAGCTTAATGTCATTAATATGTGTGGTGAAAAGATGTGCTCAAAGGTGAACAAACCAGTATTAAAATGTTTGATACAATAATAAATAGATTGATCAATCAATATTGGTTACTTCCTTTAAACAATAAAGGATTGGATGTGTGTGTGTGCTCCGTGAATGAAGAGCAGCTGGTGATTAGTAACAAAAGGCACTGTTACTTCCTTAAAACAATGAGTGAGTAAAAACAGCTGATGTGTAGTCTGCAGACAATCAGCTAAACATATACTTAGTAACAAAAACAATTATATGTATCACATTAATTCCTACAATGTTACTATGTATCATTTATGCAGTTAATGCAAGCAGTGGGGAATGTTGAATTGCTGCTATACATCTAAATAAAATAAAAAGGAAACAGGTAAAACTTCCCTTTTACTTTTCCTGATTTTTGTTGTGGGTATGTTCGTCTGAAAAAGGATTATTTTTCAAGTGCTGAAAAAAAGAAAATACAAAAAACCATTGCGCAGCCTCCCTGAACTGAATAAAACATGAAGTGCTTGTGTATGTTGTTGCACTCACGTGTACCCAAGAAATCAGATCGCGGTTAACTGTATTTAATGGTCAGGCTTCTTAGCTGGGGCTGTCCGCCCTTCTCCTCCTAGCTGAGATCTGTGTCTTACACAGTGTCACTTTCGGCTCCTCCTCCCGACATGTTGCATCACAGGACATGTGACTTTTTCAAGGGAATTTTTTTTATGAATATATTTATATTTACTTACTTATCACATGTTTGAAAACATGTAATTTTATGTTCTTTTAAACTTTAGAATTGGGCTGCACCATAATCTCACAATAGCTCACGAGATTGCAGGCAGCTCACAAACTTTTACACTGATCTGACACTGACCGTTTTCAGAGGAAACACTTCTCCTATGTTCTCCCTCTGAGAACTGAACTTCTCAGCTTCATAAACCGGCTGCAGAGGAGATCATTTTCCACTGAGAACTGCCGAGAACTGAACTGAGAAAAAACTTCTCAGTTTTATAAATGTACACCTTTATGTGATCCAGTGATGGCGAACCTTGGCACCCCAGATGTTTTGGAACTACATTTCCCATGATGCTTCACTACATTGCAGAGTGCATGAGTCTCATGGGAAATGTAGTTCCAAAACATCTGGGGTGCCAAGGTTCGCCATCACTGTGATAGACCAACACAAAGTGGTACATAATTGTGAAGTGGAAATGATAAATGGTTTTCAAACTTTTTTTTACAAATAAATATGTGAAAAGTGTGGAATGCATTTGTATTCAGCCCCCCTGAGTAGATACCTTGTAGAACCACCTTTTTTTCTAAAATTACAGCTGCAAGTCTTTTTTTAGCTGTCTCTACCAGCTTTGCACATTTAGAGAGTGACATTTTTGCCCATTCATTATTGCAAAATAGCTCAAGCTCTGTCAGATTGGATGGAGAGCGTCTGTGAACAGCAATTTTCAAGTTTTGCCACAGATTCTCAATTGGATTTAGCTCCGGACTAACACATGAAAATGCTTTGATCTAAACCATTCCATTGTAGCTCTGGCTGTATGTTTAAAGTTGTTGTCCTACTGGAAGGTGAACCTCTGTCCCAATCTCAAGTCTTTTACAGACTCTAATGTCACGTACACATGATGGTTTTTCCGACAGAATTCCGACAAAATTCCGCTAAAGCTTCTGTTGCCTACACACGGTCACACCAAATTCCCACCGTCAAGAACGCGTGATGTACAACACTAAAACGAGCTGCAAAAATTATGTTTAATGCTTCAGAGCATGCGTCAAATTGTTTCCGAGCATGCGTTGGAATTTTGCGCATTGGAATTGCCACAGATGATCAGAATTTTTGATCTGAAAAATTGAGAACAAAATCCAAAATCCCGCCAGCAAAAGTCTGATGGAGCCTACATACGGTCACATTTTCCGACCAAAAGTTCACATCGGTCTTTTGCTGGCGGAATTTCCGATCGTGTGTACGTGGCATCAATCCGTCTTTCCATCAACTCTGACCAGCTTCCCTGTCCCTGCTGAAGAAAAGCATCCCCACAACATGATGCTGCCACCCTCATGTTTCACGGTGGGGGTGGTGTGTTCAGGGTGATGTGCAGTGTTAGTTTTGCACCACACATAGCATTTTGCTTTTAGTTAAACGTTGGTCTCATCTGACCAGAGCACCTTTTTATCACATATTTGCTGTGTCCCCCACATGGCTTCTTGCAAACTGCAAATGGGACTTCTTATGGCTTTCTTTTAACAATGGCATTTTTCTTGCCACTCTTCTATAAAGGCCAGATTTGTGGAGTGCACAACTAATAGTTGTCCTGTGGACAGATACTTCCACCTGAGCTGTGGATCTCTGTAGCTTCTCCAGAGTTACCATGGCTGCTTCTCTGATTAATGCTCTCAGCCCAGCCTGTCAGTTTAGGTGGACGGCCATGTCTTGGTAGGTTTGCAGTTGTGATATACTCTTTCCATTTTCAGATGATGGATTTAACAGTGCTCCGTGAGATGTACAAAGCTTGGGATATTTCTTTATAACCTAATCCTGCTTTAAATTTCTCCACAGCTTTATCCCTGATCTGTCTGGTGTGTTTCCAGTAGCCTTCGTGATGCTGTTTGTCCACTAAGGTTCTCTAACAAACCTCTGAGGGCTTCACAGAACAGCTGTATTTATACTGAGATTAAATTACACACAGGTGGACTCTGATTCCACTAGATTTTAGTTAGGGGTATCAGAGTAAAGGAGGCTGAATAATTTCACATATTTAGTTGTAAAAAATGTGAAAAACCCTGTTTAATTTTCCTTCCACTTCACAATTATGTGGCACTTTGTGTTAATCTATCACATAAAACCCCAATCAAATATATTCACGTTTTTGGCCGAAAATATTTCAAGGGGTATGAATACGTTGTCAAGGCACTATATACACGTAACTTTTTTTCTTGTTCAACCTAGCGGGCTGTACTAACACAAGTGATGTTAGTGGGGTAATCTCCCCCGCTATGCCTTTCTATTCTGACAGAAGGACTACTCCCATGCCAGAACACACTGATTAGTGCTTGCAGCCATTGGCTGCAAGTGCTGATCAGATGCTGGGTTTCCAGCATGTCCATTCGACAAACGCGGCCCACTTGCCACCCAGACCAATTCCGACATTTCTCTCCTACATGTAAAAATCATAATTTTTTTGCTAGAAAATGACATAGAACCCCCAAACATTATATGTTTTTTTAGCAAAGACCCTAGAGAATACAATGGCGGTTGTTGCAATTTTTTATCTCGCACAGTATTTGCGCAGTATTTTTTTGAACACATTTTTTTGGGAAAAAAATTGTTTTGCGCTTAAAAAAAAAAGAAACAGTAAAGTTAGCACACACGGTACTTAAAAATCCGCATAGGCAATGCTTTAAATTTTTTTAATCTAGGGCTAGAATTATTGCTCTCACTATAACCTTCTTGGGGATACCTCACATGTGTGGTTTGAACACCGTTTTTTCATATGTGGGCGGGGCTTACATATGCGTTCGCTTCTGCGTGCGAGGACACGGGGACAGAGGCGCTTTAATTTTTTTTATTGCTAATTTAACTTTTTTTTTGTTTGACGCTTTAAAAAAAAAAAAAAGAATTGATCACTTTTATTCCTATTACAAGGAATGTAAACATGCCTTGTAATAGGAATATGGCATGGTCAGTCCTCTTTACAATGAGATATGGGGTAAATAAGACCCATCTCACCTCTAGGCTGGAAAGCCTGAAATAAAAAAATAAAAAAAGGATCTTGGCTTCCCAGCCGAGGCGGCGCCATTTTTTTTTTAATGCAGAGGCCGGGCGTGACGTCCATAACATCGCTCCCGACCTCTGAATGATCAACCAACTGGTCCACCATAAATGTCTATGGTAAACATCCAGGGCCAGCGGGTCCTTTCTCCGACTCACTGATGGCAGCGGTGACTCGGTAGAAGCACAGAAGAGCGGTGGGAGGGGGGAAAATCCCCTCTCACCGGCCGTAAGAATGATAAAGTGGTGGAACAGCTGCTATGATCATTTTTATGGTGTAGGGAATCGCCGGCTGAAAAAGCCGATATCTGAATGATGCCTGTAGCTGCAGGCATCATTCAGATATACCCGCACAAAGTCAAGGACGTCATATGATGGCCGGCGGGCGGGAAGTGATTAAACCAGCTTCTGTCAGAAAAACAGCTGTACACACTGACCAAATCTCGTCTGGTTCCTGCTGATCCAACCATTATCGGCCAATATTCGGCCTGTGTGTCACCAGTCTTATGCCGCGTACACACGGTCGGAATTTCTGACAACAAATGTTCAATGTGAGCTTGTTGTCGGAAATTCCGACCGTGTGTAGGCTCCATCGGACATTTTTTGTCGGAATTTCAGACAAACAAAATTTGAGAGCTGGTTCTCAAATTTTCCAAAAACAAAATCCATTGTCTTAAATTCCAATCTTATATACAAAATTCCGACGCACAAAATTCCACGCATGTTTGGAATCAAGCAGAAGAGCCACACTGGCTATTGAACTTCATTTTTCTGAGCTCGTCGTACGTGTTGTATGTCACCGCGTTCTTGACGTTCGGCATTTCCGACAACATTTGTGCAACCGTGTGTATGCAAGACAAGTTTAAGCCAACATCCCCCAGAAATAAATCCAGGATTTTGTTGTCGGAATGTCCGATCGTCTGTACGCGGCATTAGGGTCATTTTCCACTAGTGTAGCCAAACAAGATGCCTATCCTGGAATGGACAGAATTTTCACTAGCTGTCAGATTTACTAATGCTCTGTTTACTAGTTAGCAATGGGACGAATGTGAGTGGGTTCAATTTGTGGCATGTTTGATGAACTAATCATAATGTTCACGAATTGTAAATATTAATCCAAACCCCTTGGATTGTCTCTATGAAATAATGTAGTCTATTTAAAACCTGCCAGTGCTCTGCACAATACAAGACAGGCTGGTAAAGGTGCTTACTGTACATGGAATCTAGGAAATATTTTGCTGACCTGTTTTTGGTTTGTTTGGTTCTGCTATAGTCAAGTTGCTAGTTATCATTTTTCAAGAAATTGTACTAACCAGATTGGTACCAACTGACTGGTATAGAGCAAATTTATACCAGAAAGCTACAAGTACAGTAAGAGAGTATATTTAAGAATTTGTCTGCAATAAAGGTATCATAAATAACAACCAGCATGGATTCATCAAAGACCTTTCTTGTCAAACCAATTTGTTAACCTTCTATAAAGATTTGAGTAAAACTTTAGAAAACAGAAGGCCAGATCTCTAGTATACCTGGATTTTGGTAAAGCATTCAATGCTGTACCTCCTAAACATTTAATTTACAAAACATAATCTCTTGGTGTAGAAGAAATCATATGTACTTGAATAGAAAACTGGTTGCATGAATGAGTCTACACAGTAGTGATTAATGAGTCATTCTCAGATATAAAGTTTTGAGTGATGTGCCCCAGGTGTCTTGGGGCCAATGCTGTTTAACTAGTTTATTATTGATATTGCATTTGGAGTTAAGAGTCAATGATGCTGCATCTATCCCCCTCTGTTTCTTAAGCCCCATACACGCGGTCGGATTTTCCGACGGAAAATGTCCTATCGGACAATGTTGTCGGAAATTCCGACCGTGTGTAGGCTCCATCGCACATTTTACATCGGATTTTCCGACGGACAAAGTTTTATCTCCTGCTCTCAATTTTTCCGACAACAAAGTCCGATCCCACAAATTCCGATCGTGTGTAGCCTAGTCGGACGGACAAAGTGCCATGCATGCTCAGAAGAAATTCTGTGACGGAAGCGATCGCTCAGGTAAAACTACCGTTCCTAATCGACACAGCACATTTGTCACGCTGCAATGTTAAAATGTGTTTAATGCAGCGCATTCTCTTTTTCTTTACAATGCAAGAAGAATGACGTGTTTTAGCTGCTCCTATTCACACTGACTACTCACAAACTTCTTTCTTTATTCTTTTTCATGATTTATTGGCTAGATGTTTTTTATTCGTCAGATCTTAAGAATGTTTTTTATATTTTTTGGAGGATTTGTCAATTCTAGTGTTTTTTTTTTTTAATCCAGATTTCCTTTATTACATTTTTTTTTTTTTGGGGGGGGGTTGTGTGTCTCAACTTATCCAAACACCATTATTATCTTTTGTATTTGTAGCCTAAATTCACTCGGAGGTTGTTTGTTGTTGGTGCCCCTTGTTAATTTGACTTTATGATTTGTGAAATGTACCTGCCTAATAAACTGTCATTGTTGAAAAGTAAAACACATAGGCAAGGATTTCTTGAAATCAAAAATACCTTTATTTAGGTCTCAGCAACAAACCAAAGAGGAACGCAGCGATGGAGAAACTTGGGACATTTGCAAAGCCTTGGACCCCAAGGCAAACAATCTTTTTTTTATGTTCAAAAATTGGTGGCCTGAGGAGTACGTATCTTAATAAGGGAGTGCAATCTGGTCCTGAAGTCCAAAACATCCGGAACTGCAGCAGATGCCATCTATGTCCCCAGGCTGTGGTCATACGAGAGGCTCCATCTTCTCTCAGACCAGACTGAATCCAGGTCGTCACACTCTGGTCTTCCTTACACGCTTCCTTCCACGCGGTGGCTGTGGTGCTGGAGGTGTGGCAGAAGGAGGAGGAGGCGGAGCATGGTGACTCTCGCAAACATGTGTTGCTGGGGTCATCGCCCCAGCCACCCCCTTATTTAGTACCTTGAGGATGACCTCCTCACACATGTTGCGTTGCCCCGCCTCCATATCCTTGAGTTTAGTGGCAACCAAGGAGCCAAAGGCCTCCTCGTAGGTGGGTGTGGCATGTAGTGCCGCTGAAGCCTCCCTTATAAGCCGGAGCGCTGACTCACCCACCTCCCCCACCTTTCTGGCCCTTTTGTAGGGAAGGCGGAGGGGAGGTACTTGTGATACAGTCAGGCTCCTAGGCCTACCCACCTCTTGGCTGCCACTAACCCCTGCCTCCTCCTGACTGCCACATTCCACAGCCAACTCCTGGCTGAGGTCTTCCTGTGTATGAAAAAGGGACATAGTTTGAGTTATTTGTTCATCAAACACACACAATTTTCATCTATTGACTGTTGCAAAATGTTTACAAATAGAAAACCATACAATTCTCAGCCCAGCAGTTTAGATTCTTGCCCAAAATGTCTCCAACACTACTGTCTGTTGATATGTCAAACACTTTAGTAAATAAGCAATTGGGGATCCTGAATTAAGTGAACATCATTCATTTTTCACAAAAATGGGTACAAAAATACTATACCTGGCTCAAGCTGGGCTCCTCCACCTCTTCCTGACTGGAAGGCCCAGGTTGCTCCTCGGAAGCCTCATCAGGGGTGGAATGCGTGGAAGGACGCGTGCAAGGAAGAGTCGAGAGTGACTCCCTGACATCAGCCTGGTCTTTGAGAAAATGGAGCCTGTCGTAGTACCAGAGGCTGGGGACATATACCTGATCTGCTCCAGCTCCAGATGCTTGGGACTTCAGGACCTTATTGCGCTCCCTGAAATACGTACTCCTCAGGCTGCCAATTTTTGTTCTTAATTTCTCAACGGTTGCCTTGGGGATCACTGGCAATACAAATTCCAGAAGTTTCTTCATCGCTGCGTACCTCTTTGGTTTGTTGCTGTATTCCGGGTGTTTTGCCTGCCACAAAAGGGTCAATTCCCGATATTTATCAATGAAGAGGGGGAGAAAACTGACGTCATTGAAGCCATCCATCTTCTCTGCAAGACACAACACCACACAAAACACTAAATAATGTCAGGCTAAACTCTCCTAATCTTCTCCATAAATAAGCCTCAAGGTCTAAGCAGTCTAGGCTAGTGATGTACCAAGTTCAAATTGTACCTTCGTTATATCGATCGTCTCGTGCGTCAGCTCTCTCTCCCCTCGGCTCACAGATCGTCGCTACGACACACGCGTGTGACGTTTTATATACAGTGCACATGCGTGAAACTCCGCCCGCCCTTGACGATCTTTCTCATCTATTCCCCACCCTTTCTCTTTAGGGCGCAGTGGGGAGAGCACATGGCGGGGACACAGCAGGTGCGCCCTAAATATTACAGCAACGAGGAGGAGGACGAGGAAAGGCCGGAGGCAGAAACGTCCCGATCCCGGAGGCTTAAATTTAAGGCCTCCAATATGTCTTTTGGAGAAATGTTGGAGATGGTGGACATATTGAAGAGGAGCGACTATGATGGGAAGTATGAGCCTTACCTCAACCCAAATGTCAGAAAGGCCAAGATCATGTCTAAAGTTGTGAGGAGGCTGTACAATCATTTTGGGGTACAACGATCCAAGGAACAACTGAGGAAACGCTGGTCAGACCTGAAACTGAGGGAGCCCGATCAGTACAGAAAGATCAAGCGAGTTCTTCAAAAAAGTAAGTAGTTGTCGTGTTTTGTGTTTTTTTTTCTTGCTTGCATACTGCTCCATGTGGTTGTTTTTTTCGATGTTGTACATTTGAAAATGGCCACTTTCATGTTGGTGTGTCCATTCGATCGTACTCAACCTCGATCTTTCGGCCACTATCATGTTCATGTGTCCATTCGATCGTACTCAAAACCTCGATCGTTCGGCCACTTATTATACAATGTTTGGTGAAGTTTTTAGTGAAAGGAAGTTTGTTGTCAATAGAGATGTCATCAAGAATGTAAAGCAAATTTCTTCAATGTAAAGGTGAGGTCACTCAGTAGCTGTTTACCCATCTGGAGCACTAGTGCTGGGACACCCAAACCCCCTTTTTATTATGTTGTTCCACACATGTGCTCCAGTGGATACTATAGGGGTGTCTCCATCTGACAAACTTCAACCAAAAAGGTAGTAAGTTTTGCACCTTTACAAAGTGACTACATTAATGTTGTTGTCCTTTGAACCTGGCCACAAACAACTATTGTCCCTCACTTCCAAGCAATGTTTGACATTTCCTATTTCTGCTCTCAATAGATTGTTGTGCTAAGTATTCCTTTTGTACATTCTCATAGGGGAGCGAAGACTCGGGACGTCTGAGGACACCAGGAAACCCACACCTCCCAAAGAAGGGGAAATACCAACACCAGAAGCGGAGGAGGAGGAAGGAGAGATCATCGATCTTGGAGAACTTGTCACCACAAGTGAGTGTGGGAGAACCCAGCTACTGGTAAGCTAATCAATGTATGCTTGCCTCTTTTACAATAGCCATTTTTTTTTGTTTGTGTTTCTTTTTAGGTGATGTGGATGTTGTGGAAGAAGAATCGCACTTTACCACTGAAAGTGCACACATACTCATCGGGGAGATAATGGTGTGCAATCGAGATCTAGATGAGATCAAGAAAAACATCAATGATGTTCAACAAAAAATGAAGAACTTCATTGATGTTTTAGCGAAAATCTGAAATCGCACAAAGTAATTATCACACATTTGTGGCTGTTTCTCAAAAAAATTTATACTTAATAACTGTGCCCAATTTGGAAGATGCACACAGTGTGTCAACATGTGCTAGCTCCCATCATGGTGGATGAATGACAATGTTTTGGGGGTGCAACCACTTTACTAACTACTAAAGTGGGTGAGGTGAAGGGGTTGCACCCCCAAAACACGTCCATTGATCCCCATGATGGGAGATTGCACATTTGAACATTCTAGGCATGTGTTTTAGCATAAAATGCCCATTTTGATACCCAAATTGTGTGCATGTTCTAAATTTCACTTTTCCAGGGGTGACACCCCATGTGATGAAGGAACGATCAAACACACTTTGAACATATAGTCATGTGTGATCTTGTCTTCACTTTTGAAAGTTGAACTTTGCAAGTTCCTATGTTCAGTCTGTTATGTTTTGCTACATGCCTGGTTTTACCAAATGCGGAATGTTAGTAAATAATGTTCTAAAGAACAAAGAGCTTTTATGTTTCCAAAAGCATTTTTGAAAGGCACTTGTGAATGTGTTGTAAGTAAAATTTTTACATCTAAAAAATGTGTGGCTTCCTTATTTAAAAACACAAAAGCATTATTTCTGGCAAAAGTAAATGATTTTGGTGACAATGGGTGTTATTTAAAGAAAAGAAAAACTGCGCCAGGTAAAGGTAGCTAAGTATCCCGTATGATGGTACTGTCACTCCCTAATATATAACTAGTAAAGTAAAGGACCAATATATATACTAAATATGTATATGGATTTGGGTTATGATACTCAAATATTGTACTGATCGTGGGTATCTGGAGAAATATATACCATATGACACAATGAATATATATAGGTGGCTACGTGGTTGGCAAAGATACAATGTATAGCAAAGCAGTGTTTGTACTGTGATCACACAATAAAGCAGGCTGAGGAGAAACCAGAAATAAATATATAAAAAAGTTCACAGGATGAATATCATCTGGAAGATTGAATTCCTATTCTTATATGACAGAAATTTGTAGACTTTAAATTCTTGTCACACCGCTGTGCTGCACATCACACGAAAGTGCCACCACCAGTATATATTCTCCTTACCAGATAATTGGTAAAATAAGCCACTCAGAATGAGCCCATAAGGAATCCTGACTTCAAGGGGAGAAGCGATACCCAAACGGAGTAGTATCCCAGAGCCTGCCACTCACAGCCAGAAGACTTCCGACCGGACCCATCGTGATAATCTAATCCAGATAACAGCACTCGGCGGTGCAGCAAAACAATGCCAAAAGAAAGAGAGGGCAGACCATAGTGTAATAACGTTTTAAAGCAGATGAGTCTTTTTATTTAAAAAAATGGTACTCACATTTAGGAAAGAAAAAAAGAGCATATACGAGCTCCAGATAAGTAAAACAGCAGACGCCGGCCGGCATCGATAACGGACCCTTCCTCCTTCCTGAGACGCAAACGTGATGACGTCACTGCACGCCTTCCCAGACGCGTTTCGTCATAACAAGACGTTTTCAATTGAATTAAATTATATATTTATTTCTGGTTTCTCCTCAGCCTGCTTTATTGTGTGATCACAGTACAAACACTGCTTTGCTATACATTGTATCTTTGCCAACCACGTAGCCACCTATATATATTCATTGTGTCATATGGTATATATTTCTCCAGATACCCACGATCAGTACAATATTTGAGTATCATAACCCAAATCCGTATACATATTTAGTATATATATTGGTCCTTTACTTTACTAGTTATATATTAGGGAGTGACAGTACCATCATACGGGATACTTAGCTACCTTTACCTGGCGCAGTTTTTCTTTTCTTTATATCCATATTGTGCTTATCCCACTATTCTGCAGCCGGGTTTAAATATTGTTTTTATCTTAATTTATTTCTTGTATATTTGTACTACCTCTCCCTTATTGAGTTTCCTCCCTTCCCCTCCCCCTCCCCCCCCACCCCATTGGGTTAGCGCGTTTTTTTCGCCTATATAATGGGTGTTATTTACTAAAGGCTATTCCAGTTTGCACTGCAAGTGTATTTTCCAGTGCACTCGTAGTGCATAGTGGATTTTGCTTTTGTAAATGACACCCACAGTGCTTTGTAATAAAACATGTAGCACACCATTTTCGGGAATACACACATTTCTGTCATGGTGATGAAAAGGAGTATTTTGGGTGTCAGTTATGCACTACAAACCTTACCTAGACAAAATATTAGGTATCACACACAACATGAGAAGATTCTTTTTGGGAAGAAGAGACTGTAACCTCCTTTTGCCCAGAAAGTGCATTCCCACTGTTGAAGATAAAGGCCCAAATTTTAAAATACAAATAAGCTAGAACACACCTACAAGAAACACAAGCAGTAAATGACAAGAAATCCTAGGTCTGGTTAAAAAATATATTTATTAAAAAATGCCTCTCACACATCGTCAGGCAGAGCAATGGCCCCCCTACCCACAAAGTAGTCCATATATATCTCTCGCGGACCTCACAGGCATTTAGAGGGGGCAAGCCAGGACGTGCAGCTTGAAGGGCTGTGAGGTCGGCATTGGAAGGCCCGTCCACATCTGGGCCAATGGGCACAACATAGTTGCTGCTATGTCTTTTGAGGAAGTTGTGCAATATGCAGCAGGAAAGAACTATGTGGTTGAGTTTATATTCCGCCAAGTTAATAGCCGTCAAAAAGAGGCGGAAGCGGCTGGCCAGGATCCCAAAGGTGTTCTCCACCACTCTGCGGGCTCTGGACAGCCTGTAATTGAAGACCCTCTGGTCTGGGGTGAGGGTCCTCATCGGGAAGGGCCTCATCAGATGGGTTGTCAGCGCAAACGCTTCATCCGCGACAAAGACGAAGGGGAGTCCTTCAGCATTCTCCTCTGGAGGTGGCAAGCACAGACTGCCACTCTGGAGACGCCAGTAGAACTCCGTGTGCGCAATGGCACCACCATCCGAGATCCGGCCATTCATCCCAACGTCCACATACAAAAACTCGTATGTCGCCGACACCACCGCCAACATCACTACACTATTAAACCCCTTGTAATTATAATAGTATGACACCGAGTTGGGGGGTGGGACGATGCAGACGTGTTTCCCATCAATTGCTCCTCCGCAGTTAGGAAAGTCCCAACGGCTGGCAAAGTGGGAGGCCACAGTCTGCCATTCCTGTGGCGTGGAAGGGAACTGTGGAGTCAAACAAGAAAAAAAAAATTAGTCACTTTGCACATAAACATTGCAAGCAGATTAGACACTAACATCTTGGAACAAGATCAGACTTAAATTGTAACCTTGAAAGTATTTGCACCCCAAAGTACAAGATCCCCTTAGCATATTACTCACCCCCGATCAATCCCCCCACTTCTGATGGGCCATTGACAATAACTAGGGGTTTGGGGGGGGGATTGGACAGGTAACCCTCTCCACTTCATTGATAGCCAAATGGCTCAATAATGTGTGCTAGTTTGGCCAGACCCACCTTACTTAACACTATTGGCAGCCCACAGGAAAGATAAAAGAAGCTTCCTAATCCGCCCCCCCCCCCCCCAAAACCAAAAAAAAAGGGAAGCACATTTTGACATCCTGCAATTACCTAGCAAGCTAATAATAGGAGGAAAATACAAAAAAACATCCAAAAAAAACATTGTAAAGCATTGAGCCAGCCCCTTGCACTACATGCTTTGCTGAATTCATCCCTAAATATGACCACTATAAAGAGGTAGGTATATAGTGTGTATTGAGCTCGGCAAAGCCAGCAGATAGAGGATTGGTAGCATCTGACAGAGCAGTTGGGGGAGGGGGTTCCTAATGAGTTTGGCACCACAACAAAAAAAATTCAAAGGGACTCTGCATGAAGTCAAACACACAGAAAACATTTGTGCATATTTTAGGGGGTGTTTGGGGGAAAACAATACTATGGAGCAGACAAAATACATTGCTTAAGTGAATAGGCCTAAGGTGTCTATTGGGCCAGAAGAGCATGCTGGGGAGGTAAGTGAAGGGAAAAATGCATGAAGGAGAAAAGGGGCACAGCATATTAGAGCATATTGCAATCATGGTAATTAGGGAAGGAGGTCACAAATACAAGACATTAGCAAACAGAGCATACATAGAAGGGAATAGTAAGAAGAAATGTTACCTTAATATAGTCCTCCTGCAGGACCTGGATTATGGCAGAACAGGTCTCTGGAATAATGATTCCCAGAGCCTGGGGAGAGATACCTGTGGAGAACTTCAGATCCTGAAGGCTTCTCCCTGTCGCCAAGTACCTCAACGTGGTAACAAGCCTCTGCTCCGGAGTGATGGCTTGTCTCATGCAGGCATCCTGCCGGCTGATAAAAGGGGTCAGCAAAGCCAAAAGACGGTGAAAAACAGGGTCCATCATACGGAGAAAGTTCCTGAAATCATCAGGATTATTCTCCCGGATCTCATGAAGCAATGGCATGTGCGAGAATTGGTCACGCTGAAGCAACCAATTCTTGGTCCACATACTCCTCCTCGCTCTGTTCATGAACGGGTCTTGGGTCAAAGCTACAAGCCCGACACCAAGTCCCTGTACAGCACAAACTCAGTGACGAGTACGTACAGGAAACATCGCTCACAAACGGTCGGCTGGTCAGAACGGACAAACAGAAAGCACCGATAAACAGCAAGGCCTGAAAGAACGAAATGAATACCAGAAACGAGCAGACAATAAGCAGTGAAAATCAAAGCGTCCTATATCAAGATGTAGGCCGCAATGACCAGCAAATGCGAACTGACTACATGCACTAATAAACAGATACGCACGAAAAGCACAAACTGAAGAGCAGTAACGATCTGAGTCAGAAAACTGAGAAGCGCGAATCGTAAGTCCCCAAACTTCTACTAACACGCGTCCTCCACGGAATCAGCAGAAGGAGCCCAACGGGTGCCGGACGTGGTGCTGAACTTCCCTTTTCTAGTCTCGTGGAAGACGGCTTACGTCACAGCGTTCTTGAAGACCGGAAATTCTGACAACTTTGTCCGACCGTGTGTACGCAACACCAGCATCGGACAAATTCCGACGGAAATGATCCGACTGAACTAGTCATCGGAAAATCCGAGCGTGTGTACGGGGCATTAGACTGAGAACTGAGCGATCAAAGAATGCTGATCGCTCGGTTCTCAGTTTTCATTCTACAGGGACATTCTGCTCTGTCCCTCCAGTGCTCACTAGAACACTGGAGGCTGGGGGAACATGACTGCCAATTTGTTGTTTATCAATGTTCTCCCCTTTCTGTAGGCTTATGTTACTCCCTTCTTCAACTTCAGAACCAACATCAGAATCAAGTAATGCCTGTGCATCATCAAGACGCAAGTAACTGATTCTGTGTTCAAATAATTTAGCTGACTCCTCCATGCATGATACTGGGGCTATGGCAGGAGTAGCTGTGGACAAGGAGGCAGAATAGGAAACTCTGGCAGCTACAGTGGACTGGACACTAGTCTTAGTTTGGGTGATAGAGGATGGGGAGGATGAGAATTGTTTAGTAAGCCATTCCTCCACCTCTGCTGCGTGCTGTGGCTGTATAGCACCGGCAACATCACTTAACAGAGAAAAACGTGCTCTGCCTGAGGACAGACCACGTCTACCTTTTCCTGTAGACACAGATGCTACTGGCCCCCTCATAGTGACATGGGAACATCTGCCTCTCCTTGTTGACCACCCAGACAGTGGGGTCCAGCAGCTTTACAGTGCTCTGTAGGGCCAGGGCTATTGCTATAATACATTTGGATATACGTAGATGATCATAGTATGATACATGCAGATGGTTTCAACTGTGGGACAATGTGTGCATGTCATCCACCTACTGTGGTCTTAAGGTGATATGCCAGCTAGACCATTGTTAGAACAGGATAAGCAAAATTATACCCCAGCTCTACTGCCAATATGATGATCTATGAACTGCGGACTGGTGCTCTAGCCAGGACGTTCAGGACCCAAAATGCAGTGCTTGAATCAGAAAAGGGCTGGCGACTCGGATGCTCTTGAATAAAAGTCCTTTATTTGGTTACATGGGAACACGGGTACAGGCTACTATGACGCGTTTCGGCTAAGAAGCCTTCATCAAAGCATCTTTGATAAAGGCTTCTTAACCGAAACGCGTCTGAATAGCCTGTACCCGTGTACCCATGTAACCAAATAAATAACTTTTATTCTAGAGCATCCGAGTCGCCAGCCCTTTTCTGATTGTTAGAACAGGGTATATTTTTATACCATGACAGGTGCTAAGAGCAGGAAGTTATAGGGGGACCATTATAGGGTGGCCTGCCTCAGCTCCTGGTGGTGGGACCACACTTATTTAGAGGATGGGGGTTTGATTATAGTGTTTGGTAATGTCATGATAGGTGGGATGGGGATTTGTGATTCTGTATATATTTTATTATTCATAATAAATTTAAGGAGGTAACCCTTGAGTGTGCAGACATTTTCTTTTTTGTTTTTCCTTTTTAGATTACTGCTATTTTGTGATCATACCCTCCCTGTACTGTAGGGGAGCACCTCCTTTATTTCAAATGATTGCAGGGCTCTCAGAACCACCGACATTTTTGGAATCAATGATTTAGTAAGCCAGTCCACCACCTCCTCTGCATGCTGTGGCTGGATAGCATGGGCAACATCACTAAACAGAGAAAACGTGCCCTGCCTGAGGACAAACCAATGGGAACAACAGTGTCACAGGGGCAGGCAAAAAAATAAAAATAAAATAAAACCGCAGCAACCAAAAAAAAAAAAAAAAAACACAGCACTGTACACAGCACTGAATCTTATGTAATGCTGTGTAATGCTGTGTTAAACACTGTGCTACACTAACACTACACTATACTCACACACTATACTCACACAATACTGACACACTACACTATATTCACACTACGCTACACTATACTTACACTACACTAATACTCTACACTCCACACTACAGAGACACAATAACAAACTAACTCGCTAGTAGCAAACAGAGTGCTTCTCTATCTATCTCCACTCCAACAACACACTGCAAAAAAGTTTCTGTGGGAAGGAAGCTTTTATAGTGTGGGGTGGGACTATGAGCACTGAGCCATGATTGGGGAAAGTCATCATGACTTTGTCCAATTATGGCTCTGACTGTGCTCTTTGCCCTGATCGGGCAAAGCCTTGCACCTGACTGCCATACCCTAGCCACATGAATGGCATGACAGAGGGCACAAATGTATCTGCTAGCATGGTCAGTTTTCAACCTGGAAGTGGGAACTGTCAGGATCAACCAGGTAATACAGAAGAATACATTAAGCAAACATATTGGACTAAACATAAAAAAACACTGATGCATACATAAACAGATATAATACATTTGATTGTTTTGTTTCCAATCACTTTAAATAGGAGTGGGTCAAAAGCCCTAAAAATGTACTTCCCTGGCTTGAGTGGACTAGATGACAAACACTACATGAGCAAATGTACACTTCTTCTTTTGTCTCTCCTATTCTCTTGTACCTCAACCATTTACCTATATATCATCTACCTCCCTTATCCCTAGTTCCCACTTCCCCAGTTTTTCTCAAAATATTAAAATTCCAAACACTGTAATGTATCCTCATAATGCCATTAGAATCAAGATACAACAACATTGTTTTTGATTTATGTTAACTTTTACTGTAATTTGAGGAAATAAAAATAAAAAATATATATTAATATTAAAAATAAAAATTATATATAATACATATTATTTAGTTTTTATTTGACTGGGAGGAAGTTGGGCTTTAAATAGAATTATGTACATGCTAAATACTGTTATACTTGCAGTAATATGATACTACATTTACCAGGTAATGTCTTTAAAAGACTAACAACTATTACACCCACACTACAAAAAAGCATATGGGAATACATAAATAAAGAGTGCCAGGATAAAAACATGCACTTATAAAACATTTACAAGCATTCATGTTTTCTAACAATACAGTGTCATATAAAATGGCTGCACAAGCTGTTTTGTTAAATTGTTATTAATGAGCCTTCAAGTTTATTTTTAGACTGTTGTCAGTATAAAAATTGTGGTTCATATGGTTCCTAGGCAGTACTTTTAATGACAAATTTAAAAGAAAAAATATACAAAGCAAATCAAACAGCAATAATAATATTAGAGGCTTGTTTGCATTTAATGCCACTAGCAAATCAATAGTTACTTACTTGAGGGTGTTGGCTCAATGCCTATTTCCCAACCTGAAAAACCAGATTTTCCTTAAGCCCCATACACACGCTCGGACAATCCGCGGACCAGGTCAGTCGGACTTTGTCCGACGTACTTTGTCCGATGTTGGCGTTGCGTACACACGGTCGGACTACGTTGTCGGAATATCCGGTCCGGAAGAACGTCGTGACGTAAGTCGTCGTCCACGAGATTACAAAAGGGAAGTTCAGCACCACGTCAGGCACCCGTTGGGCTCCTTCTGCTGATCCCGTGTTTATCGAGAGTTAGTGGAAGTTTGGTGACTTAAGATTCGCGCTTCTCATTTTTCTGACTCAGATCGTTACTGCTCTTCAGTTTGTGCTTGTCGTGCGTATCTGTTTATTAGTGCGTGTAGTCAGTTCGCATTTGTTGGTCATTGCGGCCTATATCTTGATATAGGACGCTTTGATTTGCACTGCTTATTGTCTGCTCGTTGCTGGTATTCACTTCGTTCTTTCAGGCCTTGCTGTTTATCGGTGCTTTCTGTTTGTCCGTTCTGACCAGCCGACCTTTTGTGACCTTCTGAGCGATGTTTCCCGTGCGTACTCGTCGCCGAGTTCGTGCTGTACGCGGAATTGGTGTCGGGCTTTTAGCTTTGACCCAAGACCCGTCCATGAACAGAGTGACGAGGAGTATGTGGACCAAGAATTGGTTGCTTCAGCGTGACCAGTTCTCGCACATGGCTTTGCTTCGTGAGATCCGGGAGATAATCCTGATGATTTCAGGAACTTTCTCAGGATGACGGACCCCGATTTTCACCGTCTTTTGGCTTTGCTGACCCCCTTTATCAGCCGGCAGGATACCTGCATGAGACAAGCCATTACTCCGGAGCAGAGGCTTGTTGCCACGTTGAGGTACTTGGCGACAGGGAGAAGTCTTCAGGATTTGAAGTTCTCTTCAGGTATCTCTCCCCAGGCCCTGGGAATCATTATTCCAGAGACCTGTTCTGCCATCATTCAGGTCCTGCAGGAGGACTATATTAAGGTAACATTTCTACTTTACTATTCCCTTCTATGTATGCTCTGTTTGCTAATGACTTGTATTTTTGACCTCCTTCCCTAATTACCATGATTGCAATATGTTCTAATATGCTGTGCCCCTTTTCTCCTTCATGCATTTTTCCCTTCACTTACCTCACCAGCATGCTCTTCTGCCCCAATAGACACCTATGGCCTAGTCACTTAAGCAATGTCTTTTGTCTGCTGCATAGTATTGTTTGCCCCAAAACACCCCCTAAAATATGCACAAATGTTTGCTGTGTGGTTTACTTCATGTAGAGCCCCCTTTTTTTTGTTCTTTTGGTGGGGGGGGGGGGCAAACTCATTAGGAACCCCCTCCCCCAACTGCTCTGTCAGATGGTACCAATCCTTTATCTGCTGGCTTTCCCAAGGTCCATACACACTATATACCTACCTCTTTATAGTGCGCATCTTTAGGGATGAATTCAGCAAAGCATGTAGTGCAAGGGACTGCCTCCATACATTCCATTTCCTATTTTTTTGTCTTCTTTCCCTCCTATTAGCTTGCTTGGTAATTTAATAATGTCACACTGTGCCTGCCTTTTTTGGGGGGGGGGGGGGGGTTGAAATGTTATTTGATCTTTCCTGTGGCCTGCCAATAGTGTTAAGTACAGAGGGTCTGGCCAAACTAGCCCACATTATTGAGCCATTTGCCAATCAATGAAGTGCAGAGGGTTAGCTGTCCACCACCCCCCCCCCAAAAACCCCTAGTTATTGCCAATGGCCCATCAGAAGTGGGGGGATTGATGGGGGGGTGAGTAATCTGTGAAGGGGAGCCTCTACTTTTCTGTGCAAATACTTTCCAGCCTCCAATTTTAGACAATGCTCTTGTTCCAAGATGTTGATTGTCTAATCTGCTTGCAATGTTTAGGTGCAAAGTGACTAATTTTTTTTTTCTTGTTTCACTCCACAGTTCCCTTCCACGCCACAGGAATGGCAGACTGTGGCCTCCCACTTTGCCAGCCGTTGGGACTTTCCTAACTGCGGAGGGGCAATTGATGGGAAACACGTCCGCATCGTCCCACCGCCCAACTCGGGGTCCTACTATTATAATTATAAAGGGTTTAATAGTGTAGTGATGTTGGCGGTGGTGTCGGCAACATACGAGTTTATGTATGTGGACGTGGGGATGAACGGCCGGATATCGGATGGTGGGGCCATTACGCACACGGAGTTCTACTGGCGTCTCCAAAGTGGCAGTCTGTGCTTGCCACCTCCAGAGGAGAATGCCGAAGGACTCCCCTTCGTCTTTGTCGCAGATGAAGCGTTTGCGTTGACTCCCCATGTGATGAGGCCGTTCCCGATGAGGACCCTCACCCCGGACCAGAGGGTCTTCAACTACAGGCTGTCCAGAGCCAGAAGAGTTGTGGAGAACGCTTTTGGCATCCTGGCCAGCCGCTTCCGCCTGTTCCTGACGGCATTTAACTTGGCGGAATACAAACTCAACCACATAGTTCTTGCCTGTTGCATATTGCACAACTTCCTCAAAAGACATAACAGGAACTATGTGGTGCCCGTTGGCCCAGATGTGGAGGGCCCTCCAAATGCCGAACTCACAGCCCTTCGAGTGGCACGTCCAGGCTTGCCCCCTCTAAATGCCCGTGTGGTCCGGGACCAATATATGCAGTACTTTGTGGGTAGGGGGGCCATTGCTCTGCCTGACGATGTGTGAGAGGCATTTTTTTAATAAATCTGATATTTTAACCAACCTATGATTTCATGTAATTTCAGTCTTCTTTTTAGCTTATTTTACTTTGACATTTTTTCCCTTTGCCTTCGACAGTGGGAATGCACTTTCTGGGCAAAAGGAGGTAACAGTCTCTTCTTCCCAAAAAGATTATTCTCATGTTGTGTGTTTGCTACCTAATCTTTGGTCTAGAGAAGGTTTGTACTGCATAACTGACACCCAAAATACTCCTTTTCATCACCAGGTCTGACATGTGTGTATTCTCCAAAATGCTGTGCTCCGTGTTTTCGTACAAAGCACTGTGGGTGTCATTTACATAAGTCAAATCCGCTATGCTCTACAAGTGCATTGAAAAAGTTCCCCGGGAAAGAAAATTGGAGTGCAAAGTGGATTTGCCTTTAGTAAATAACACCCATTGCCCCCCATATCCTTTTCATTTTACATACATAATGCATTGTGTTTTTTAAATAAGGAAGCCACACATTTAGAAAAATAAAAGTTTACTAGGAAAACATTCCCAAGTGCGTTTACAATCTTCACGCCAAAACTGACAACATCTTGGTTATTTACAACATTGTTTACAAACATTCCGCAATTGGTAAAACCAGGCATGGAGCAAAACAGAACCTAGGAACTTGGAAAGTTCAACTTTGTAAAGTGAAGACAAGATCAGACATGACTATATGTTCAAAGTGTGTTTGATCTTGCCTTCATCACATGGGGGGGTCACCCCCGAAAAGTGGAAATTTGGAACATGCACACAATTTGGGACTGAAAATGGTCATTAGATGGTAAAACACATGCCTAGAAGCTTCAAAAGTGCCATTTTCCATCATGGGGATGAATGGACGTTTTTTGGGGGTGCAACCCCTTCACCACAACCACTTTCGTAGTTCGTAAAGTGTTTGCACCCCCAAAAAAACGTTGCCATTCATCCACCATGGTGGGAGCTAGCACATGTGGACACAATGTGTGCATGTTCCAAATTTCAGACAGTTTTTAAGTTGCAAATGTGTTCTGAAGCTGGCACAAATGTGTGTTAATTACTTGGTGCGTTTTCATATTTTTCCTAAAATATCAATGATGTTCTTCAATTTTTGTTGAACATCATTGATGTTTTGCTTTATGTAATCTAGATCTCTATTGCAGACCATTATCTCTCCGATGAGTACGTGGGCACTCTCTGTGGTAAAGTGCGATTTTTCTTCCACAACATCCACGTCACCTAAAAACCACAAACAAACAAAAATGGGGTGTTGGAAATGAGGCAGCCATACATGGATTAGCTTACCAGTAGCTGTGTTCTCCCACACTCACCTGTTGTGGTGACAATTTCTCCAAGTTCGATGATCTCTCCTTCCTCCTCCTCCTCCTCCTCTGCTTCTGCTCTTTCCCCTTTTTTGGTAGGTGTTGGTTTGGGGGTTTCCTCAGACGGCCCAAGTTTTCGCTCCCCTATGAGAATGTCCAAAAGGAAGATTTAGCAACACAAGCTATTGAGGGCAGAAATAGGAAATGACAAACATTGCTTGAAAGTGACGGACACTATTTTAGTTTGGCCAGTTACAAATGTCAACTACATGAATGAAGTCACTTTGTAAAGGTGCTAAACTGACTAGCTTTTTGGTAGAAGTTTGTGTGATGGAGACCCCCCTCTAGTATCCACTGGAGCACATGTGTGGAAAAGCATAATAAAAAGGGGGTTTGGGTGTCCCAGCACTAGTGCTCTAGAGTCCAGATGGGTAAACAGCTACTGAGTGACCTCTCCTTTACATTGAATAAATTGGCTTTACATTCTTGATGACATTTCTAGTGAGAACAAACTTCCTTTCCCCAAAAAAACACCAAACATCGTATTATAAGTGGCCGAACGATCGAGGTTGCGTACGATCGAATGCACACACACACGACCATGACAGTGGCAGAAAGATCGAGGCTGAGTACGATCGAATGCACAGACGAACCTGAAAGTGGCCATTTTGGAATGTACAACTTGGTAAAAATCAAAACACAATGGAGCAGTATGCAAGCAAGAAATCAAACACAAAACACAACTACTTACTTTTTTGAAGAATTCTCTTGATCTTTCTGTACTGATCGGCCTCCCTCAGTTTCAGGTCTGACCAGCGTTTCCTGAGTTGCTCCTTGGATCGTTGTACCCCAAAATTATTGTACAGCCTTCTCACAACTTTAGACATGATCTTGGCCTTGCGGACATTGGGGTTGAGGTAAGGCCCATACTTCCCATCATAGTCGCTCCTCTTTAATATGTCCACCATCTCCAACATTTCTCCAAATGACATATTGGAGGCCTTGAATTTCAGGTTCCGGGATCGGGACGTTTCTGCCTCCGGACTTTCCTCGTCCTCCTCCTCGTTGGTGGGATATTTGTGGCGCACCTGCTGTGTCCCCGCCATGTGCTCTCCCCACTACGCCGTAAAGAGAAGGGGTGGGGAATAGACGAGAAAGATCGTCAGGGGCGGGCGGAGTTTGAAGCATGCGCAGTGTATATAAAACGTCACACGCCTGTGTCGTAGCCACGATCTGGGAGACGAGGGGAGAGAAAGCTCACGCACGAGACGATCGCTACAAACGAAGGTACAATTTGACGTTGGTACATAACTAGCCTAGACTGATTAGAACTTGAGGCTTCTTTATGGAGAAGATTAGGAGAGTTTAGGCTGACATTATTTATATTGTTTTGTGTGGCGTTGTGTCTTGCAGAGGTGATGGATGCCTTCTACAACGTGAGCTTTCTCCCACACTTCATTGATAAATACCGGCAATTCCCCCTCTTATGGCAGGCAAAACACAGGGATTATAGCAACAGACCAAAGAGGTACGCAGCCCTGCTGAAACTGGTGGCATTTGTAAAGCCTACCCTGCCCATGGCAACCGTCGCAAACTTAAAAGTGAAGATCACCAACATGAAGACTACCTATTTCCGGGAGCGCAATAAGGTCCTGAAGTCACAAGCATCTGGAGCTGCAGCAGCTGATGTCCATGTCCCCACGCTCTGGTACTATGACAGGCTCCACTTTCTCAAAGACCAGGCTACTGTCAGGAAGTCACTCTCGACTCTTCCTTGCACGCGTCCTTCCACGCACGCCACCCTTGATGAGGATTCCGAGGACCAACCTGGGCCTTCCAGTCAGGAATATGTGCAGGTGCCCAGCTTGTTCCAGGTATAGTAGTTTTGGAACCAGTTTGTTGAATAATGAATGATGTTCAGTTAATTCAGGATCCCCAATTGCTTATTTCCTAACGTGATTGACATATCAACAGACAGTGGTGTGGGAGACATTTTTGGGAAGAATCTAAACTGCAGGGCTGAGAATTGTATGGTTTTGTATTTGAAAACATTTTGCAACAGTCACTAGATGAGAATTGTGTGTGTTTGATGAACAAATAACTGAAACTATGTCCCTTTTTCATACACAGGAAGACCTCAGCCAGGAGGTGGCTGTGGAAGGTGGCAGTCAGGAGGAGGCAGGGGGTAGTGGCAGCCAACAGGGGGGTAGGCGTAGGAGCCTGACTGTCTCCCAAGTCTCTCCCCTCCGCCTTCCCTACAGAAGGGCGAAAAACATGGGGGAGGTGGGAGAGTCAGCGCTCCAGCTGATAAAAGATGCCTCAGCCTCCCTCTATGCCACACCCACCTACGAGGAGGCCTTTGCCTCCTTGGTTACAAGTAAATTTACGGGTATGGAGGCGGGGCAACGCAGCATGTGTGAGGAGGTCATCCTCAAAATACTAAATGAGGGGATGGCTGGGGAGATGACTCCCCTCACACATGTTTGCGAGAGTGACCTTGCTCCGCCTCCTCCTCCTCCTTCTGCCACCCCACCAGCACCAGCACCACGGCGTGGAAGGAAGCGTACAAGGAAGACAAGAGAGTGACAACCTGGACTCAGTCTGGTCTGAGAGAAGATGGAGCCTCTCGTAGTACCAGAGCCTGGGGACCTAGATGGCATCTGCTGCAGTTCCGGATGTTTTGGACTTCAGGACCAGATTGCGCTCCCTTATTATTTAGATAGGTAGTCTTCATGCCCCCAATTGTTTAAGTCTGTAAAATGATGGTTGCCATGGGTGTCCAAGGCTTTGCAAATTCCCCAAGTTTCACCATGGCTGCGTTCCTCTTTGGTCTGTTGCTGAGACCTAAATAAAGGTTTTTTTGATTTGAAATAATCATTGACTATTGTGTTTTACTTTTCTACAATGACAGTTTTTCTTTGAGTAGGCAGGTACATTTCACTAATCCTAGAATTAACAAGGGGCACCAACAACCAACAAACTCCTAGTAAATGTAAGCAAGAAATACAAATGTTAATAATGTGGTTTTGCTAAGTTGAGACATACAAACCCCCTCCAAAAAAAAAAAAAATCTCCTTCAAATATGTATTCCCCCAAAAAAAAAAAATCTGGGTAAAAAAATAAGAAAGATTGTATTACGATCTGAGTAAAAATAAACATGTAGTGTATAAATGCTGCAAAGTAATAAAGAAGTAAGTTTGTGAGAAGTGCGGGTGAATAGGAGCAGCTAAAAGATGTCATTCTTGTTGCATTGTAAAGAAAAAGAGAATGCGCTGCATTAAAGACATTTTAACATTGCAGCGTGACGAATGTGCTGTGTCGAATAGGAAAGGTAGTTTTACCTGACCGAGCGCATCCGTCACAGAATTTCTTCTGAGCATGCGTAGCACTTTGTCCGTCGGACAAGCGTACACACGCTCGGATTTGGTGTGATCGGACCGGGTTGACGGCAAATCTTTCCAGCAGGAGATAAGACTTTGTCCGACGGACAAACCGACGAACACTGTCCGATGGTGCATACACACGGTCTGATTTTTCAACAACCTTGTCCGATCGGACCAAATTGATGAAAAAGTCCGACCGTGTGTATGGGGCTTAATATGGGGACTTACTGAGACTACTGCTATAGCTCAAAGGACCCTTTGACCACTATGTCAAAGAAGAGATGCATTTTAGAAGAAAGATCAGTTAGTAGGTTTAATACCATGTAATTAATAAACGCGATCCCAAATTTCAGATGACATTAAATTAGGATTGCATTTCATCAATTCAAATCTGAATAGCTGTTCTATATTTGTGGTTTAACCACTTCAGCCCCGGACCAATTGGCAGCCAAAGGACCAGGCCCCTTTTTGCGATTCGGCACTGCGTTGCTGTAACTGACAATTGCGCGGTCGTGCGACGTGGCTCCCAAACAAAATTGGCATCCTTTTTTTCCCACAAATAGAGCTTTCTTTTGGTGGTATCTGATCGCTCCTGCGTTTTTTATTTTTTTCGCAAAAAAAAACAAAAATAGAGCTATAATAAATATCCCCAAAAAATATATAAAAAAAAACTTTTTTTTTCCTCAGTTTAGGCCGATACGTATTCTTCTACATATTTTTGGTAAAAAAAAATCGCAATTAGCGATTATTGATTGTTTGCGCAAAAGTTATAGCGTTTACAAAATAGGGGATAGTTTTTATAGCATTTTTATTAATATTTTTTTTTTTACTAGTAATGGCGGTGATCAGCGATTTTTATTGTGACTGCGACATTATGGCGGACACATCGGACATTTTTGACACATTTTTGGGACCATTGTCATTTATACAGCAATCAATGCTATTTAAATGCATTGATTCCTGTATAAATGACACATGCAGTGAAAGAGTTAACCACTAGGGGGAGGGGAGGGTTATGGGCTGTGACGTGTGTGTGTTTTTTTACATTAGGGGGCAGGGCTGACGTCTGACGTCATTGATCAGCTTTCCCGATGACCGAATATTGCCTGAGCATTATTAGCTTGACTGCCAGTGCCACTAGGTTCCACCCTGCTAGGGTAAGCTAGCCATATGCTAGTAGAATTTCATTCAACATTTTTGTTGTAATAATATTTGTTCTTTATTTTAACCACTTCAATACCAGACACTTAGACACCTTCCTGCCCAGGCCAATTTTCAGCTTTCATCGCTGTCGCACTTTGAATGACAATTGCGCGGTCATGCACTGCACAAAAACACATTTTTTATCATTTTGTTCCAACAAATAGAGCTTTCTTTTGGTGGTATTTGATCACCTCTGCGATTTTAATTTTTTTGCGCATTTTCTTCTTCAATGACGGGCACTGATATGGCTGCACTGATGGGCACTGATAAGGCGGCACTGATGGGCACCGATGAGGTGGCACCAATGAGGTGGCACTGATGAGGTGGCACTGATGGGCACTGATGATGGGCACTGATAGGCGCCACTGATGGGCACTGATAGGTGGCACTGATGGGCACTGATAGGTGGCACTAGTATGCGGCACTGATGGGCACTCAGGTGGCACTGATGGGCACTCATAGGCGGCACTGATAGGTGGCATGGATGGGCACTGATGGGCACTGATAGGTGGGCCTGGATGGGCACAGATGGGCACTGATAGGTGGCACTGATGGACGCTGATGGGTGGCACTGATGACACTGATGGGTGGCATTGCTGGGCATCCCTGTTTTATAACATAAATATGATGTGCCAATTAGTGCCTATTTGTGGGCACTGATTGGCATATTTTGGGCATTTTTTTTTAACATGTGGATTGCCATGGGGATGTACCTGGCCATCCACATGCTGGGGGCATCCCTGGTGGTCCTGGGGGCTTCCCTGGTGGTCTAGTGTGGGCATCTGAGGGGGGGCTGCACTGATAAACAATCAGCACAGACCCCCCTTGTCGACTCGCGTCTGTCAGACGCAAGTGAGGAAAAGCTGATCAACGGCTCTTCCTGTGTACATCGTGATCAGCCGTGATTGGACACGGCTGATCACGTGGTAAAGAGCCTCTGCCGGAGGCTCTTTACCGAGATCGGTGTAGCGGTGTGTCAGACACCATGACACCATGGGCGCGCGGCGGCTGTTATCCTAAAGGACGTCATATGACGCCCAGTCAGGATAACGAAACCACTTCCTGGACGTCAATCTGCTATTGACAGGGCGGGAAGTGGTTAATCATTAGTTGAAGCAAATCGACATTCGTTTTTGACCACAGTCACAAGAAAATGTGAAGTAGCAGGATGGAATATTTTTCTCAAATGTACAAATTTCTGTCAGTGTCTTAAATTCCACTTGTGTATAACCATCTCTAGAATACCCTGTAAAATTATTAAAGGAAGTGTCTCAAAGGGGCCATAGATGGATCATATTTGGTCCATGTGTGGCCACTGCAGTTGGAACAGAAGTCGAAATACCGATCGAATTCTGTTAAACCGCCCTATCAAATAAAAGCTGCTCAATCAGTGCTGCAGCGCTGATCTGTGTAGTCTGCCACGTGGGAGTCTCCTCACTGTCAGAATACAAGAGCATAGTGGGGAGGCTTCTCCTATACCCCTCAATTGTGTGGATGGTGGTATTGGTTCAGTTTTTTTTGTATTTTATCTTTTTATTGTTATTATTAAAAATTATACTTTATCAATAGCCATTACATACAATTAAATCCATTTCAAAAACATGTCTTAACAGCCTTGCCATACCCCTTACCCCCCCCCAGTATTCCTAAGAGAAAAGAAAAAAAACAACTACCCATATTCCCCCCCTGGAACTCCACCTCTCAAAAGATCAGCCTTATCTTTCGTATCTATTTCAAGAGCCTGTCCACTCCCCATAGTCCCTGATAGTCCGGCATCCTTATCCAATCTATCAGTAGTCTCAGACCTCCAACATCTCCATGTATCCCATAGATTTTAAAAAATTCAATGAGTTCCACCAGATAGTGTGATATTTCTCTAGGGATTCATCCCCTGTATACATTGTTTCTTTGATAGATCTCACCCAATCAATCACACCACATCACACACATCAATTACAACCCATTTGTGCATACTTGAAGTTCCGTTTTTTTGTTCTGCAAGTTGACTGAATGATAAAAAAATGAACCATATATGGCCAGCTTCAAACTGTTTTTTGCCCCATCATCTAATGAGACAGGACTGCCAGGAGCCTCCCAAACAATTCTGTCAAACCACAACTAATTGAACTTTTCAAAACTAAGCTCATCTCTAGTCATAATACCTGAATTGAAGAATTCCCCTTATTCCGCATACACACGATCGGAATTTCGGCTAGCAAAAGACTGATTAGAGCTTTTCGTCGGAAAATGCGACCGTGTGTATGCTCCATCGGACTTTTGCTGGCCGAATTTCCGTTTGAGAGCATGTTCTCAATTTTTCAGACAGAAAAAGTTTTGATCAGAAACTCCGATCGTCTGTACCAATTCCGATGAGCAAAATTCCTACATGTGCTGGGAAACAATTCGACGCATGCTCAGAAGTATTGAACTTAATTTTCTCGGCTCGTCATTGTGTTGTACGTCACCGCGTTCTTAGCGGTCGAAAGTTCAACAAACTTTTGTGTGAACGAATGTATGCAAGCCAAGCTTAAGCGGAATTCCATTGGAGAAACCATCCAATATTTTTCCGACGGAAAATCCGCTCGTGTGTACAGGGCATTAAACCTGCCAACTGTGACATCATGTGGCAAACTTTCCACACTGATTATAGAGGAGCAATCATAAATAATCTGGATTTTATAATGGGTCCAAAACATACTTCTTAGCTGGGAGTTTGACAAAAAAACTTTACTTCACCTCTCCTTTAATTCTTTAATTCATTATGTTGGGCTTAAACATAAACCTATTTTAAACCTGGACATTTGAAGCAGAGTATTATGAAAAATACATAGCTTGAAAACTGCATATGAAAATGATCTTTACATCCAGAGACATACACTGCTGAAGATGCAAATTTTTCTGTGAAATTTTTGCTGGTCTAGCTGGAGTCCACCTCCTGAGCTTTCCTGGTAATGAGGTCTATATCACATTACAATACCAATGGATGGAGCCAAATACAGGGAACCTTAGAAGAAAACCTGTTAAGCCTCGTACATGCAATCGGATTTTCCGCAGACAAAACCTCTGACTTTTGTCAAACTTGTCTTGCATACAAATGGCACACAATTGTCAACCAACAAACCCGAACGTAGTGACATACTAGACTTACTACGAGCCGATAAAGAGGAAGTTCAATTGTCATGCGCCACCCTTTGAACTCCTTCTGCTAATTTTGTGTTAGTAGAAGTTTGGTAAATGTTGATTTGCGCTTTTCATTTCGTGATTTTCATTTAGTTCTTTTCAGTTCATTTCTGATTGGCCAATGTTGGCCAATATTGGAGTTATTGCTTTGACCCAATTCCAGTCCAGGAACAGGAGGAAGAGGATTTCTTGAAACAAAAATTGGTTGCTTTATTAATCGTGACCAATTATGTCATATGCCTTTGCTGCGGGAGCTCCAGGAGAATAATCCGAATAATACGGATGATTTTCGGAATTATCTCCGGATGACGGACCCATGCTTTCACCAACTCTTGGCATTGTTGACCCCCTATATTAAGAAGCAGGACACATGCATGAGGCTTTTATTTTATTTTCTGGTTGAATAATGATTTGGTATATTTTCTATATTTTTGGATGCATAGAATGCACTTTTTGGTTAAGTTCTATTGGCAGATAGCATGTCTAATTTTATTTGTTTTCTTTTTTAATGCACAATAAAAAAATTGTGGATAATAATACTTGGCTATGTGTTTTACTTCAAATGACAGTTTGGGAGTAGGCAGTTACATTTAAAAAAATACAAGGTAAAATTAACAAGGGACACCAACATAGTTGTATCTTTGAACTTAAAAACTACGGGATAATGGTGTTGAGGTAACTTGCCCAAAAAAAAAAAAAACAATAATAATATTATTCTTGATACAGTGCCTTGCGAAAGTATTCGGCCCCCTTGAACTTTTCAAACTTTTGCCACATTTCAGGCTTCCAACATAAAGATATAAAATTTTAATTTTTTGTGAAGAATCACCAACAAGTGGGACACAATTGTGAAGTGGAACGAAATCTATTGGATTTTTGAAACTTTTTTAACTAATAAAAAAATGAAAAGTGGGGCGTGCAAAATTATTCGGCCCCCTTGCGTTAATACTTTGTAGAGCCACCTTTTGCTGCGATTACAGCTGCAAGTCGCTTGGGGTATGTCTCTATCAGTTTTGCACATCGAGAGACTGAAATTCTTGCCCATTCTTCCTTGCAAAACAGCTCGAGCTCAGTGAGGTTGGATGGAGAGCGTTTGTGAACAGCAGTTTTCAGCTCTTTCCACAGATTCTCGATTGGATTCAGGTCTGGACTTTGACTTGGCCATTCTAACACCTGGATACGTTTATTTGTGAACCATTCCTTTGTAGATTTTGCTGTATGTTTGGGATCATTGTCTTGTTGGATGATAAATCTCCGTCCCACTTTCAGGTCTTTTGCAGACTCCAACTGGTTTTCATCCAGAATGGTCCTGTATTTGGCTGCATCCATCTTCCCCTCAATTTTAACCATCTTCCCTGTCCCTGCTGAAGAAAAGCAGGCCCAAACCATGATGCTGCCACCACCATGTTTGACAGTGGGGATGGTGTGTTGAGGGTGATGAGCTGTGTTGCTTTTACGCCAAACATATCGTTTTGCATTGTGGCCAAAAAGTTTGATTTTGGTTTCATCGGACCAGAGCACCTTCTTCCACATGTTTGGTGTGTCTCCCAGGTGGCTTGTGGCAAACTTTAGACGAGACTTTTTATGGATATCTTTGAGAAATGGCTTTCTTCTTGCCACTCTTCCATAAAGGCCAGATTTGTGCAGTGTACGACTGATTGTTGTCCTATGGACAGACTCTCCCACCTCAGCTGTAGTTCTCTGCAGTTCATCCAGAGTGATCATGGGCCTCTTGGCTGCATCTCTTATCAGTCTTCTCCTTGTCTGAGCTGAAAGTTTAGAGGGACAGCCAGGTCTTGGGAGATTTGCAGTGGTCTGATACTCCTTCCATTTCAAAATGATCGCTTGCACAGTGCTCCTTGGGATGTTTAAAGCTTGGGAAATCTTTTTGTATCCAAATCCGGCTTTAAACTTCTCCACAACAGTATTCCGGACCTGCCTGGTGTGTTCCTTGGTCTTCATGATGCTCTCTGCGCTTTCAACAGAACCCTGAGACTATCACAGAGCAGGTACATTTATACAGAGACTTGATTACACACAGGTGGATTCTATTTATCACCATCAGTCATTTAGGACAACATTGGATCATTCAGAGATCCTCGCTGAACTTCTGGAGTGAGTTTGCTGCACTGAAAGTAAAGGGGCCGAATAATTTTGCACGCACCACTTTTCAGTTTTTTATTTGCTAAAAAAGTTTAAAATATCCAATAGATTTCGTTCCACTTTACAATTGTGTCCCACTTGTTGGTGATTCTTCAAAAAAAATTAAAATTTTATATCTTTATGTTTGAAGCCTGAAATGTGGCAAATGGTTGAAAAGTTCAAGGGCGCCGAATACTTTCGCAAGCCACTGTAAAAGAAAATAAAAGCCTTTGAAAATACATTTGGCAGAACTCCAACAGTATCACCAGCAAAGCAGCTCCATTATTATCCCATTAAGGAAGAAGAGAATGTGCACTGCATTTCGACATTTCATAATTTGCCACGTCACAAATGTTAATTCTCCATTACGAACGCTAGTTTACAAGACCGACCACTTCTGGCTTGTCCTTGCTTCCGAGCATGCGTGTTTGTACTTTGGACTTTTGTCCGACGGACTTGTGTACATACGCTCGGAAAATCCGACTACAGACCTTTGTCCGCGGAAAAATTTGAAACATTTGTCGGTGGAAAATCCGACAACAATTGTCCGATGGAGCGTACGCGGTTGGATTTTCCGCCTACAGCCTGTCATCACACAATTGAAAAAATATATAAAATGCAGCGCTTATAAGAAATTCAGGATCCCCAGAGTGGCCCCCAGGGATGAGTGCTAAACTAATAACTACTCATTGGTGAAAACCAGCATCATGCAAATACACAATAAATGTATCGATGTACAGTGAAAAAGAAAGATGCCTATATAGTGTAAACAAATATTGAAAAATGCCTGTGAGATAAAGACCAATAAATGGTCCGTCATAAACAAAAAGTGAGACTAAACGCTCCTCTATTGAGTACTGTGTAGTCCTATTTAACCTGTAGCTGACCACCCACTGTCAAATGATGGCGGGGCAGTGCAGCTCTTGTGGCGGGCCGCCGTCATATGACGGCGCTAGCTTTTTGGTCACTTTTGGCCGTGTCGCTGGGGACCCGATGCGCGTGCCCGGCGGCCGCGATGTCCGCCAGGCACCCGCGACTGCCCGGTAACTGAGCAGGACGTGGATCTGTGTGTGTAAACACACAGATCCACGTTCTGTCACTGGAGAGGAGACCGATGGTGTGTCCCTTGTACATAGGGACACCGATTGGTCCCCTCCCCCAGTCATTCCCCTCCCCGCACAGTTAGAATCACTTACATAGGGAACATATTAACCCCTGCAGTGCCCCCTAGTGTTAACCCCTTCCCTGCCAGTCACATTTATACAGTAATCAATGCATTTTTATAGCACGGATCGCTGTATAAATGTGAATGGTCCCAAAAATTTGTCAAAAGTGTCCGATATGTCCGCCGCAATGTCGCAGTCACGATAAAAATCGCAAATCGCCGCCATTACTAGTTAAAAAAAAATAATGATAAAAATGCTATAAATCTATCCCCTATTTTGTAGACGCTATAACTTTTGTGCAAACCAATCAATAGACGCTTATTGTGATTTTTTTTACCAAAAATATGTAGAAGAATACGTATCGGTCTAAACTGAGGAAAAAATTTGTTTAAAAAAAAATAAAAAATTGGATATTTATTATAATAAAAAGTAAAAAATATTGTGTTTTTTCAAACTTGTCCCTCTTAATTTGTTTATAGCGCAAGAAATAAAAACCGCAGAGGTGATCAAATACCACCAAAATAAAGCTCTATTTGTGGGGAAAAAATTATAAAAAATTTATTTGGGTACATCCTTGCATGACCGCGCAATTGTCATTCAAAATGCGACAGCGCTGAAAGCTGAAAAATGGCTTGGTCAGGAAGGGGGTGTTCGTACCTGGTAGGCAAGTGGTTAAAGAGAACTTGGAGTGATGCCTCTTCAAATGATGGTAGATATGGGTAAACAGACTTCTCCATGTAGCATTCACAGATATGCATATACAACAGCTGAGAGATTGGGTACGCTTACCGCAGAGAGTGGACACACACGCCGTATAGCGGTGGGTCAAACAGGCATTTAGACCATCCAATCCAGCAGGTCCTCGATCGAAAACTTTGATGATATGATGATATACCTCGATAACCACATCAGGGATGGTGAGAGGTGGGTAATACAATAATCCGACAAGCAGAACTGCCTGGTCCTTAAATCAATCACCAGCTGGAAAGTGTATGTAGTACTCCAAACGGCATCCAATCAGCGGATCAGATCACATTCTTGTTCTTCGTTGGTACACGCTACCAAGTCAGCCCATTTCACTTAAAAATACCCTCCCTCTCATTGCCCTTTTCAGGGCATTTCTCAGTTAATTTCTCTCCACAAGCATCTATTACTTATCTTGGGTATGCCCCCTTTTTTGGTATACTGGGCAGCAGACCAGGGCACACTTCAGGTCTATTTGATGTTGTAAATCTTGTGGTGTGTTTATGTGGTTCACATCCATCCCGGTTGAAGGGCTTCAACTATATATATATATATATATATATATATATATATATATATATATATATATATATATATTTTTTGTATATCTCTGCAGGGGGTCCTATACAATAACTTGATGATAATGTTTACTTCAGCCCCGGAAGGATTTGCCCCCTTCCTGACCAGGCCATTTTTTGCAATACGGCACCGCGCCGCTTTACCTGACAATTGCACGGTCGTGCGATGCTGTACCCAAAAAAAATTCATGTCCTTTTTCCCCACAAATAGAGCTTTCTTTTGGTGGTATTTGATCTCCTCTGCGGGTTTTATTTTTTTTGCTATAAACAAAAAAAGACAGGCAATTTTAAAAAACACAATATTTTGTACTTTTTACTATAATTAATATCCAAAAAATAAAAAATAAATGTCTTCATCAGTTTAGGTCGATTTATAATCTTCTACATATTTTTGCTAAAAAAATAACAATAAGCATATATTGATTGGTTTGCACAAAAGTTATAGTGTCTACAAAATAGGGGATAGATTTATGTCATTTTTTTATTAATTTTTTCACTAGTAATGGTGGTGATCTGTGATTTTTATCAGGACCTTGACATTGCGGCTGACAGATTGTACACTTTTGACACTATTTTGGGACCATTGACATTTATACAGCGATCAGAGCTAAAAATGGCCACTGATTACTGTATAAATCTCACTGGCAGGGAAGGGCTTAAAACTAGGGGGCAATCAAGGAGATACCTGTGTTTCCCAGGGGTGTTCTAACTGTAGAGGAGGTGGGACTGACTAGGGGAGGAGACCAATCGGTGTTCATACTTAGTATGAACACCGTATGGTGTTCATATTATATACACTGTATGGTGTTCATACTATTAGTATGGTGTTCATACTTAGTATGAACACTCGATCAGTCTCCTCTCCTTTAAGAGAACAGGATTTGTGTGTTTACACACACAGACCCTTGTTCTCGCTCTGTCATGATCAATAGCGGGTGCCTGGGGACATGCAGCGGATGCGTGTGCCCCTGCTGTGATGTCTTAAAAGGAGCGATGTACAGCTATGGCTATTTGTGCAGCGGTGGTTAACTCCTTCACTGCCAGTGCCACTGCCAGTGTAATTTACACAGGAATCAGTGCATTTAAAATAGCACTGATTGCTGTATAAAAGACAATGGTCCCAAAAATGTGTAAAAAATGTGATGTGTCCGCCATAATGTCGCAGTCACAATAAAAATCGCTGAACGCCGCCATTACTAGTAAAACTTTTTTTTTAAATAAAAATGCTATAAAACTATCCCCTATTTTGTAAACGCTATAAATTTTGCGCAAACTAACCGCTAATTGCGATTTTTTTTTTTTTTAACCAAAAATATGTAGAAGAATACGTATCGGCCAAAACTGAGGAAAAAAAATGATTTTTTTATATATTTTTTGGGGATATTTTATTATAGCAAAAAGTAAAAGAATGTTGCATTGTTTTCAAAATTGTCGCTCTATTTTTGTTTAAAGCGCAAAAAATAAAAACCGCAGAGGTGATCAAAAGAAAGTTCTATTTGTGGGAAAAAATGGAGCCAGAAAAACATCTAAAGAACTGCAGGCCTCACTTGACTCAGGTAAGATCAGTGTTCATAATTCAACAATAAGAAAGAGACGGGGCAAAAATGGCATCCATGGGAGAGTTCCAAGGCCAAAGTCACTACTGACCAAAAAGAACACATTTACCAAAAAAAAATCTTGATTATCCCCAAGACTTTTAGGCAAATATTCTGTGGACTGATGAGACAAAATTTTTACTTTTTGGAAGGTGTGTGCCCTTTTACATCTGGCATAAAACGAATACAGCATTTCATAACAAGAACATCATACCACCAGTCAGACATGGTGGTGGTAGCGTGATGGTCTGGGGCTGCTTTGCAGCTTCAGGACCTGGATGACTTATCCATAATTGATGGAACCATGAATTCTGGGCTCTACCAGAAAAGCCTAAAGGAGAATGTCCGGCCATCAGTTCGTGACCTCAAGCTCAAGTGCACTTGGGTTATGCAGCAGCACAATGATCCGAAAAACAACAGCAAGTCCACCTCCAAATGGTGCAAACATAGCAAAATTTAGGTTTTGGAGTGGCCTAGTCAAAGCCCGGACTTAAATCCAATTGAGATGATGTATCATGGCCTTACATAGGCAGTTCATGCTGGAAAACCCTCCAATGTCGCTGAATTAAAACAGTTCTGCAAAGAAGAGTGGGCCAAAATTTCTCCACAGCAATGTGAAAGACTCATTGCCAGTTATCACAAATGCTTGATTGCAGTTGTTGCCACCAAGGGTGGGACAACAGTTATTAGGTTTAGGGGGACACTACTTTTTCACATAAAGCCAGGCAGGTTTGGACAGCTTTTCTGCCTTAATAAATGAAACCATCATTTAAAAACTGCATTTTGTATTTACTCGGGTTATCTTTGTGTAATAATAATAACATTTGTTTGATAAGCTGAGTCATTTAAGTGTGACAAATATGCAAAAAAAATAAAAATATGAAAGGGGAAAATACTTTTTCACAGCATTGTATCTGCCACTATTATATCCAGGAAAAACATGGATCACACACTACTTACCAGCAGATTTTGATTACTCCCTCCTCCCAGTTTGAAACTTCAATTATTTGACCTAAACAGTCTTGATTCAACTAGAGTGGACTTTCTCCTTTTGTCCCCTCCCCCCATTCATCCCCTCTTTTTTTCTCTAGTTTTCTCCACTTCTTCTCTCATCTCACCCCCTTCTCATACCATATCATGGTTTGATCTTCCTAATACCCCTGTTTTTCCCCACTTGCACATTGTATCCTTTATTTATGTCCCAATATCCCATTACCTTCCATTCTTTCTCTCCCTGGACTAGGCGTCCTAATTAATAATAATTTTAATGTATAATGTGTACCAACCTCAAAGCAGAATACCTTCTACATACTACCAAATTGGGTATGTGCCCAATTTAACCACTTCAATACTGGGCACTTTCACCCCCTTTCTTGCCCAGGCCATTTTTCAGCTTGTCGCACTTTGAATGACAATTGGGCAGTCATGCAACACTGTACCCATAGGTTTTTTTTTTTTTCCATAATGAAATTTTTATTATTTTTTTCTCCAAAATAGTGTTTTCTTTTGGTGGTATTTAATCAATATTTGGTTTATTTATTTATTTTTGCTAAACAAATGAAAAAAGGCCAACATTTAAAAAAAAAAAGTTTTTCTTAGTATCTGTTATGCTGCGTACACACGATCGGAATTCCGGCCAGAAAAAGACAGATGAGAGCTTTTCATCGGAAAATGCGACCGTGTGTAGGCTCCATCGGAATTTTGCTGGCCGAATTTCCGACAGCAAAGAATTGAGAGCATGTTCTCAATTTTTCCGACGGAAAAGGTTTCTATCGGAAATTCCGATCGTCTGTAGCAATTCTGACACGCAAAATTCCTACGCATGCTTGGAAACAATTCGACGCATGCTCGGAAGCATTGAACTTGGCTCGTTGTAGTGTTGTACGTCACCGCGTTCTTGACGGTCGGAATTTGGTGTGACCGTGTGTAGGCAAGACAGTTTGAGCGGAATTATGTCGGAAATTCCGTCGGGAAAACCGTCAGAGTTTTTTCCGACGAGAATTCCGACCGTGTGTACGCGGCATTAAAATTTTTACAAATAGGTAATTTTTCTTCTTTACTGATGTGTTCTGATAATTGCATGCCATTGCTGAGCCTATCATCTGCTAAAAGCTTGTCCATGCTTGTCATTCATACATTTTAATAAAGAGAATCATACACCCTTAGCCTGTCCAAAAAAGGTCTTTACTGATGTATGTACAATTGCACACAAACATTGTCCTCATCATTGACCTCTTTAACGCGTTTCATCAAACTGGCTTGATCGCAATGATAGCTCTATTTTTGTGATCAAGCCAGTTTGGTGAGACGCATCAAGGACTGGCTTAATTCAGTTCTCAATAACATACAGTGGAGAAGCCCAATTTCTAAACCTTTGGCCCTTTGTTAGGACAGTGTTCAAATCTAATACAACTAATGAAATGATATCTGCCTGCACAATAACGACAGGGTTAATTCCCCTATAATTCCCCTATAGCAAAGAGAAGTTTTAAGAGTTTTTCCTAGTTGGAAGTCCCAGAAAAAAGCATTTTAAAAAAAGTAAGCTGCAATTTTTCTTTTTTGATATTATGAAATATTATCGGACACAGATATAAACAGATATTATGTAAATGTTATCCTAGTTTTGCTGCAAAAGTGGAAATACACTTTAGGGGACATAAAGGGTCTATTAGTCCCCTAATGTTACATCCACACTTTACTAAGTTGATCAAGCTAGAAACTGTGATTGTTCTCTTCCTTGGCCATTGCTGCTGGAGTTCGACAGCTTTGAACCCTGAAGTAAAATTTATGGTTGTGGCAGCAAAATGGTTAAAGGACAAGTGCAGTTTTGGTGCTGTGTGCTAGCGAATAGAGTTTGGCAAAGAAGCTGCATTTTTGTATGTTAATTTTCCTAAACTCCAGGAAAGGAGAGGAGAAACTAAGAAGGGTAAGTGGACTACAATACGCTTATCCTTTATACTGCCAGTTCTGTTACATGTATTAATTCTGTAAACATGTACATCAGTGCTTCGTTTTATATTTGTAGATGGTCGGAATATGGTTCCATAACCTGGATTAAATTTATATATTTAAAAAATAATATGCAATATGCATTATATGCAATAATAACGCTGAAAGATAATTGTCAATAACCATGAAGGAAATTTGTTTATTCACCAAATGCTTGCAAAGCATAGAAAGTAACCAAGAGAAGATTGATGTTTTGACAAGACGCTGGTACAAATAATAAATATTTTCCAGTAAGCTGGACATGTTGACTGGGGCATTCATAGCAGGTGTTATAAATTCTTCACAAACACCCCCTTTAAAGCCCTAGGAGACATAGCCTTGAGAACGCTGATTACCATTCAATTGGTAATCCATAATGCATGATAATGCAGCAATCCTTAAGCTGTTTCCATAACATGTGAATATCCCAAAGCCAATCATGCATAACTATAAGCAGGTTTGAACTTTCATAGTCACCGTAATTAAATAAATAATCACTTTTTCAACAAGGAATGTCAGTAGTCACCAAGAAAAGTGAGAACTTTCACAATGTTTACACATATTTTCACTCTATTCAGGTACTATATTTGGAAATGTAATGCTGTGTCTGAGCAGCCAAATGAATTCTGGGATTGACTGTACAGAGTTATTGTAATGCATAAGGTATATTTTTTTATCATAGTGGAAATGAGGGAATGCCAAGAGAAAAAATCAATTACTTTTGATTTGTCTTGTAATTAAAACAAAACTTCTTTAATATAAACATGTGTGTGGATGCATTTCCTCCCTGGTAAACAGCATTAGCCAACTGAGGCTAAATAAATACAAATAAGTGTACAGATAGTAAGGAAACGGATGGAGTAACATAGCTGTAATGAGAATCAGTATTGATTGTAAACCTAAGAGGCTTTATTAATCATTCATGGCCCCTATCAATCTCACCTGCTATGTTTCCCAAAGCTGCTTATTTTTGACACAGAATTAAAAGGAGAAAAACTCCTACAGAGCAATAATGATGAGATCTGTTACAAAGAATACATTCTAAAATTAGAAGAACTCAATGCAGAGGAACAAAAGTAGGTAGGCAGCAATTTATTATTTGACTGTGTGATAACACTGCTTCAAATATCTATTGACCTCTATAAACAGGTGGTTTGGAAGTACAAATAATTAGTATGGCAGTAAAATGTACAACTAATTACTGAAGGACTAATAATCTAATTCTTTGAAAGCAGCAAAAAAAAGTATGTTTAGCAAGAAGGTTTCAGTACATACAGTAATTTTCCTCGATGTTTAGAGCACATTTTCTTTCCTAAGGTGAGATGAGACAGAGTCATGATACAAAGGATACCATATTTCTCAAAATACATGTTCTTGACATATTCTCAGCCACATTTTCATACATTTAGACATAAATTTAGACAAAATGTATTAAAGATAATTTAGTCTAGAGATAGTTATTCAATAGAATCTATGAGGGGGCATTCATTTGAAACATACAAATCCTGTAATATTTTAGAAAATAAAGTGCAAAGTGAAATAAAACTTTCAGTTTAGCTTATGATAATGTGAGAGGTAATAAATCTTCTATATCTTTTGTGTTCCTTTGTTCTTCAACATAAACCCCTGTTGTGAACCATTACCATTGATTTTTCATTCAACCGATAGTGCCCATAAAGATGTAAACTCACCTAATAGCCATGACCTCTTTCATTAAAGAGAAGGTATAAAATCGCCTAGGTTGGTGAGTCTCCTTCAAGATCTTCTTCCACCTGTTAGAATTTCCAAGCAATTCTCCACCATTATACCGAGTAATGAGAAAAGTAAGAAAGAAAAGTTAAAAAGCTGTTTACATATATGGTTCATTCACTGGCACTAGGATAACTCACGTGTGTTGTAGTAAGGAGACGCCGCCGCTCTGTTCCCACTCTTGAGCCTGCATGCATTCCACTATACGATGTGTGAAAACCGGAAGACAGTGACCTGGAAGTGACATGATCAGTAATTCTATGCCTCGATGATAGTTATTACTTGTAGCACTCAGCTAAATGCATTTTAATGCCAACGTGTTTTAGGAGATTGTTAAATGCTTCCCTTCATCAGGGCTTGAAAATACCATGTGCATTTTTTCAGTTGGCCAGATTCTTGTGATGTACAATATCACAAAGTGGTTTTTAACTTTTATAAGTCAGCAATTGTCCCCTGTTCTTGTAAGCAAAACAGGAGTGGTAAAACACATCAAGGAAGGTTGGTTAGTGGATGGAGATGTGTTGTATGCAGTCACTTTGCTGCCAAACAATAAATCCAGCAAGAAGAACTAAGTTTGGAGTGCAGCAATATGTTTTCGTATCTTTTATGGCACCCAGGTGGGTGGGGGGGGGGGGGTTTGGGATTTTCGGAAAAGGAAGGGTTAATAACCCTCAAGGTGGTGATCTCCAAGGGTGAAGCCTACACAAGGATCAACCCAATGATCCGTCTCCATAAGGTGAAAAAGGAATGATAAGCCCGGTAATCAAGATGTCTGAAAGTATAAAGAGGACAAAATATATATAAAATAGTCAAAATCAAAAATCAAAAATAAGTATGTTCAAGCTGAATGTTAAACAGACCAAAAACTGTTTATTGCCAAATAGCGAAAATACAATAATATTTATTGATATGTTTGGTCTAATATTAAACAGCAAAAAAGCTGTTTGTTGCATTTTGAATGGATTCGCATTGATGAGTTCCATCCTATGTTTTAATAAAACAACATAAATCAAAGGAATATATATAAAAAGAAGGAATTTCTTTTGAGACAAAAATTGTAATGATTAAAACAGCGAAGATTGTACATGAACCAAAAACAAGCTGAACTTACAAAGTTGATGCAAACCCCAAAAGTACTGCAATGGAAAAACGCCTGGTTTCATCTCAGCAGGAGCAATCGCTGCTGACATGTTGTGAGGTCAGGTATTTATAAGGCATAACAGGTACACTGGGCATGTGCGTGCAGGCTGAATGAAGATAGAAAACAGCTGAGGCGGGGGCGTCCCACCTGGGACGCATCACAGCCTCAAAGTATCAAAGGCAGGGTCTGTAGCCAATGGGCGGACGGGGGCAGGACTGTTAGGGAAAAACATTTCCTGTGCGTCGAGTCCATTGAGTCTACTAAGACTCAATGAAACAAAAGGGGGGCCGGCGTCCAAATAAGGCAGGAACGCAACGTATTACGCTGCGTTCCAAGAGGGGTGACAGGCAGCGCATGCGCCAGAGGCACGGTATGGCGCATGCGCGGAACGAAAGTATGGCGCATGCGCAGAACGAGAAAACCGTCACATACAAGGCAACAGATAGACCAAGGGCAGGACGTAGAGAGTGAGTGGGATTCAAATTAGCTTGTTGTCATAGAAATACGGGGAGGCTTACAAGGAGACAGGAAAAGAGCAAAATATGATCCCCAGAGCCAAAACCGCACGGCACCCCGTCAGACCGGGAAACACCAATGCTCCAAACTGGTGGGGCGTCATGCGGCAAAAACTCACTGGCGCGGGAGGGCATTAGACCCAAGACGGGCAGCCCCTGTGAGGGAAAGCTGCCAGCAATGAGTCCCAGCCGAGGAAATAGAGGGGGCATCTCCAACTACCATGCGGGACAGGAGGTGGTACCCCTCTTACCCGCGCCTGGCGAGGCCAACCCCCAGGAGACCAAAAAAACAAAAAGATGAGGGCAAATTAGAATTTGTTTACAAATATAACAATATATAAATTATAAATTAGAATGGCAGTGTATTGGGGTTAGTACGACAACACCTGGCATCGAAATGGCAGTCTATGGACAGGGATCATAGCAATGGCAAGTTCTCTCCGTGCCGAGGCTCCCAAACTCTTATAAACTGTATATTCATGTGAAAGTGCATTGAAATTGGAAAGAATACACCTAGAGTCTTTAGCTTATCTGAAACACAGAAAACAATAAATGAAAATGGACCAAGACAAAAATGATAAAAATACTGAAACACACAAAATTGAATGACAATGAACATAAAAATAAAAATGCAAATGAAAAAACAAAAAAGAAAAAGGCAAAACCATACAGTAACCATTAAACTAAATAATCGATAATAAATAAAATGATATGACAAAAATGCACATATAGACTGCTGGACAAAAGATAAAAAACTGAACCATAGTCCAATTAAAAGGGGAAGGGAGAGATGGTCTATTCCTTTTCACAGCCACCTGACACAAAACCCTCAAGAAAGGGGCGAAAAGAAAGTTGGGTGTTAAGGCCCGGAAAAGAAGTTGCATTAAGGTCTGCAATCCATCTGACCTCTCTCTGGAGTAGCGACTTGTTCCAGTCACCACCCCTGAGATTGTCCAGAGGGCCAGGAGTTATTGCCGGTGGCTCTAGGACCATGTAAAACAGGTTTTTCACCTCTCAAAAAAGGGGGGGGGGGGGGTTTTTGGGATTTTCGGAAAAGGAAGGGTTAATAACCCTCAAGGTGGTGATCTCCAAGGGTGAAGCCTACACAAGGATCAACCCAATGATCCGTCTCCATAAGGTGAAAAAGGAATGATAAGCCCGGTAATCAAGATGTCTGAAAGTATAAAGAGGACAAAATATATATAAAATAGTCAAAATCAAAAATCAAAAATAAGTATGTTCAAGCTGAATGTTAAACAGACCAAAAACTGTTTATTGCCAAATAGCGAAAATACAATAATATTTATTGATATGTTTGGTCTAATATTAAACAGCAAAAAAGCTGTTTGTTGCATTTTGAATGGATTCGCATTGATGAGTTCCATCCTATGTTTTAATAAAACAACATAAATCAAAGGAATATATATAAAAAGAAGGAATTTCTTTTGAGACAAAAATTGTAATGATTAAAACAGCGAAGATTGTACATGAACCAAAAACAAGCTGAACTTACAAAGTTGATGCAAACCCCAAAAGTACTGCAATGGAAAAACGCCTGGTTTCATCTCAGCAGGAGCAATCGCTGCTGACATGTTGTGAGGTCAGGTATTTATAAGGCATAACAGGTACACTGGGCATGTGCGTGCAGGCTGAATGAAGATAGAAAACAGCTGAGGCGATTATTTAGTTTAATGGTTACTGTATGGTTTTGCCTTTTTCTTTTTTGTTTTTTCATTTGCATTTTTATTTTTATGTTCATTGTCATTCAATTTTGTGTGTTTCAGTATTTTTATCATTTTTGTCTTGGTCCATTTTCATTTATTGTTTTCTGTGTTTCAGATAAGCTAAAGACTCTAGGTTTATTCTTTCCAATTTCAATGCACTTTCACATGAATATACAGTTTATAAGAGTTTGGGAGCCTCGGCACGGAGAGAACTTGCCATTGCTATGATCCCTGTCCATAGACTGCCATTTCGATGCCAGGTGTTGTCGTACTAACCCCAATACACTGCCATTCTAATTTATAATTTATATATTGTTATATTTGTAAACAAATTCTAATTTGCCCTCATCTTTTTGTTTTTTTGGTCTCCTGGGGGTTGGCCTCGCCTGGCGCGGGTAAGAGGGGTACCACCTCCTGTCCCGCATGGTAGTTGGAGATGCCCCCTCTATTTCCTCGGCTGGGACTCATTGCTGGCAGCTTTCCCTCACAGGGGCTGCCCGTCTTGGGTCTAATGCCCTCCCGCGCCAGTGAGTTTTTGCCGCATGACGCCCCACCAGTTTGGAGCATTGGTGTTTCCCGGTCTGACGGGGTGCCGTGCGGTTTTGGCTCTGGGGATCATATTTTCCTCTTTTCCTGTCTCCTTGTAAGCCTCCCCGTATTTCTATGACAACAAGCTAATTTGAATCCCACTCACTCTCTACGTCCTGCCCTTGGTCTATCTGTTGCCTTGTATGTGACGGTTTTCTCGTTCTGCGCATGCGCCATACTTTCGTTCCGCGCATGCGCCATACCGTGCCTCTGGCGCATGCGCTGCCTGTCACCCCTCTTGGAACGCAGCGTAATACGTTGCGTTCCTGCCTTATTTGGACGCCGGCCCCCCCTTTTGTTTCATTGAGTCTTAGTAGACTCAATGGACTCGACGCACAGGAAATGTTTTTCCCTAACAGTCCTGCCCCCGTCCGCCCATTGGCTACAGACCCTGCCTTTGATACTTTGAGGCTGTGATGCGTCCCAGGTGGGACGCCCCCGCCTCAGCTGTTTTCTATCTTCATTCAGCCTGCACGCACATGCCCAGTGTACCTGTTATGCCTTATAAATACCTGACCTCACAACATGTCAGCAGCGATTGCTCCTGCTGAGATGAAACCAGGCGTTTTTCCATTGCAGTACTTTTGGGGTTTGCATCAACTTTGTACGTTCAGCTTGTTTTTGGTTCATGTACAATCTTCGCTGTTTTAATCATTACAATTTTTGTCTCAAAAGAAATTCCTTCTTTTTATATATATTCCTTTGATTTATGTTGTTTTATTAAAACATAGGATGGAACTCATCAATGCGAATCCATTCAAAATGCAACAAACAGCTTTTTTGCTGTTTAATATTAGACCAAACATATCAATAAATATTATTGTATTTTCGCTATTTGGCAATAAACAGTTTTTGGTCTGTTTAACATTCAGCTTGAACATACTTATTTTTGATTTTTGATTTTGACTATTTTATATATATTTTGTCCTCTTTATACTTTCAGACATCTTGATTACCGGGCTTATCATTCCTTTTTCACCTTATGGAGACGGATCATTGGGTTGATCCTTGTGTATGCTTCACCCTTGGAGATCACCACCTTGAGGGTTATTAACCCTTCCTTTTCCGAAAATCCCAAAACCCCCCCCCCCCCTTTTTTGAGAGGTGAAAAACCTGTTTTACATGGTCCTAGAGCCTCCGGCAATAACTCCTGGCCCTCTGCAAATTTCATCTTATGAAGAAAACTACCTTGACTTTCGTTGCATTAATCTTTTATCCCCATGGATATTGGTATGTATAAATGCATTTGTCCAGGTATCTATGCAATGGCTTTTTCTCCCCCCCCAGGTTCCCTTCGAATGCTCATGTTTGTTTGTTTTTGTTTTTCCATATATGATAAGAGGAGTGATTCTTGAGCAGAGCTATGGGTTTCAGTCAGCAATGGAGTTGCAATTTATACAATAAACGATAGTGTACATAAAATAACAGCAATACTATCAGTTGACAAAAAATAATAAATAAAATGCCCATCACTACACACCTCTTACCTGATTCCCAGCTATGTTTTCCTACAAATCCAGGCTGACTCTTTATTAACTCTTTTTGACATACATTATATTATGACATTTCACAATGTGTGAAATACACATAGATGGCCTAATAAACTGAAACCCAGCACTGGCCCATTTTTTTTTTTCATTTCATTCTGAATTGAATGGGGAGGGGTAAGAGTTTTTTTTCGTATTTTATTGTCATCTGTGTCCCTTTAGAGAGATTTTCCCCTCACTTCCTAAGGACAGCAATTGATGGGAAATCTCTGCAATGAGGATGAAGACAAATACACATTTGTAAGTGTAATAGGAGTTAGTTTGTAAGTAAAAGTTTGTTTCCATGACAACTGCTCATGCCATTTCCTCTACTGGCATCACAGGGACAGGAAATGATGAGGAATATCCCCAATAGGCTCATAAACTACAATTACCCAACCAAGATTTTATTTCTCCCTCACTCACACTAACCAAAACTAAAGATTGAATTTTTTTTTTTGCTTGAGTTAGGCTTCATAATTTAAAACAATTCTGATCATTTGTTCAGGGAAATACTGTATGTCTGCAATTCCAGATATACAGTGTGATAAAAAGAAAATGCAAGCTAATACAGATATTCATTCATTTATGAGAAATAGCAACACTTTAGGTAGTGTGACAGTACAAGACGCTGTCCTTATGAAGTTGGTCAGTTAAAGGACACAGATTGTGTACATTGGCTCCGTGCAGGACTACAGAGTGTAGATGTGGAGTGGAGAAAACTGCTTTTGCAGCTTTTATCAGGTTTTGATATACCTGAATGGGGCTCTGTAGTTTGGAGATTGCATAGGGTCTTGGGTAGGATGGAATCTCAAACCCTGTGTTTGGATTTTGTGGCGGACCAACACAGTGTGTGCTCAGGTGCACACAGCCCTTATAATGGAGGCTTATAAATACCTCAAGGCTCCCAGTTGGAGACTGCTCCACCCAAGGGAGACAGGAGGTCTCCAGGAGTCAGTGAGGCTGCATGTGGCAGCCAAAGCCTGTGTGTCTGCAAGAGACAGTAAATGGCCTGAGGACTGAGGCCGGAGGAGCTGTGTACAGTAGTGTGAAGCTGTCCACACTAGAGGAGCTGTGTGCATTTGTGTGAAGCCATCCACACTGAAGAAACTGTGGTCTGTGTGACCAGTAAAAAGAGCAGAGGTACTGTTAAAGAGAGAGCCAGACGGGCTAGTATTTTCACGTGCATTTTTACTGGAGAAGAACCCCTGTGTGGGGGACATTATATGTTGTACTTTTGCGTTATGCTTTGCCTTTTTTTAATAAGCATGGGCTGCCAGGCTCTTAAAATATAGTTCTTGACTGATGTGAATCACTTAAAAAAGGAATCTATCACTTGAGCTAATGATCCCCCATGTTAGAGTAGTTAAATAGTACAATTTATTCTATAGAGGTTCACATCAGATTGTAGAAGAAAATGGAAGTAAGTGGATTTGGGTTTAAAACAAGGACTGCACCTCTAAAGCCGTAACACTGGAAAGCTTTGGGGAAGATTGTTAAGGGTAACCTAGACTAATTTTTTTAGTTTCCGGTAGTTATTGACCAAATCACCAACAATGTCCTTCTAAAGTGATTGGCTTTCATATCCTCAGTAGCAATTTTATCTTGATAAAAAATAATTGTCATTTACAGAAGTGTGGCTGACATGCTCTATATACCAGTACTGTATTTTTACTCCTAGACCATCTTTTCTCTGTACCATTACTGAAGCTGTTATCTCTAGAACGAAACATGCCCTGTAGGCACTCACATCACGATGCTGACATTCCATGACTGTGACATAACAGTGGCAATATTCCACTACAACAATACTGACATTCCATGACTTGCAGAATAATATGAATACATGGTTGTTATTTAGAAGGCTGCATGGTGAACACTGGTCATGGCAATTATGCATGATATGGAGGTAAGGGGTAGAATAACTTATAATATATGTTTTTCTTCAATACAAGTGTTGTTAATTGGGTACATAGAACATTATCTGTTTTTATATGCCAGCTGGACATACACAAACAACAAATAAAATAAAAGTGGTGCTCACTTTTCCTATCTCTCACAAAACATTCAAGCCAAATTCTCATCTACATTAATGTCAACATCATAGCATAATTTTCAGGGACATTTTGCTGCTATGTTAGTTTATCATGACTTTTGATGGTTGCTAATAAACAAAAAGCCGTTGACATTTTAAATGAATCTAATAATAACAATTAGAGAATGAAATTTGCATGTCATTTTATTATTTTATTTTGGAGGTCTTTTTTTACATTTGGCCATAATGGTTGCAAAGTGTTGGATTCAAACTAATATGTGTCATATGCCAACTGGCTGCACTAGGTACAGTACTGTGAAAAAGTATTTTCCCTTTCCAGATTTTTTATTTTTCCATATTTGTCAAACTTAAATGTTTCAGATCATCAAACAGATTTTAATATTACACAAAGATAACCCGAGTAAATTTAAATGATGATTTAATTTATTAAGGGGAAAAAAGCTGTCCAAACCTGCCTGGCCCTATGTGGAAAAGTAATTGCCCCTAAACCTAATAATGGTTGTTCCACCCTTGGGGCAACAACTGCAATGAAGCGTTTGCGATAACTGGCAATGGCAATACGTCGAGATTGCTGTGATCCACTCTTTGGCTCACTCTTCGTTGCTGAATTGTTTTAACTCAGCCACATTGGAGAGTTTTTGAGCATGAATGGCCTGTTTAAGGTCATGCAACAGGATCTCAATTGTTTTTTTTTCCAGACTTTGACTAGGCCACTCCAAAACATTAATTTTGTTTTTTGGATCCATTTAGGAGGTGGATTTGCTGGTTCGTTTTGGATCATTGTCCTGCTGCATATCCTAAGTGTACATGAGCTTGAGGTCACACACTGATGGCCAGACATTCTCCTTCAGGATTTTCTGCTAGATTGAAGAATTCATGGTTCCATCAATTATGGCAAGTCGTCCAGGTCCTGAAGCTGCAAAGCATCCCAAGACCATTACACTACCACCTCCATGTTTGACTGTTAATATGATGTTCTTTTTAGGAAATGCTGTGTTTGTTTTATACTAGATGTATCTGGATGCACACCTTCCAAAATGTTCAACTTTTGGCTCATCAGTCCGCAGAAAATTTGCCCCTAAGTCTTGGGGATAATCAAGATGTTTTTTGGCAGAGCCTTTGTGTTCTTTTTGGTCAGCAGTGGCTCTCACCTTACATAGTTACATAGTTACATAGTTAGCTAGGCCGAATAAAGACACAAGTCCATCCAGTTCAACCATAAAAAAAAAGAAATAATAAATAAAAATAAAAAATATCGTACAATCCAATATACCCAATTCTATACCCACAGTTGATCCAGAGGAAGGCAAAAAAAAAAAAAAAAACCCCAGCAGAGCATGCTCCAATCTGCTACAGCAGGGGAAAAAAATCCCTTCCTGATACCCCTAGAGGCAATCGGATTTTCCCTGGATCAACTTTACCTATAAATGTTAGTACCCAGTTATATTATGTACATTTAGGAAAGTATCCAGGCCTTTCTTAAAGCAATCTACTGAGTTAGACAGAACCACCTCTGGAGGGAGTCTATTCCACATTTTCACAGCTCTTACTGTGAAGAAACCTTTCCGTATTTGGAGATGAAATCTCTTTTCCTCCAGACGTAAAGAGTGCCCCCCTGTCCTCTGTGTTGACCGTAAAGTGAATAACTCAACACCAAGTTTACTATATGGACCCCTTATATATTTGAACATGTTGATCATATCTCCCCTTATTCTCCTCTTCTCAAGAGTGAATAAATTCAGTTCCTCTAATCTTTCCTCATAGCTGAGCTCCTCCATGCCTCTTATCAGTTTAGTTGCCCTTCTCTGCACTTTCTCCAGTTCCCCGGTATCCTTTTTGAGAACTGGTGCCCAAAACTGAACTGCATATTCCAGAGAGGTCTTACTAATGATTTGAACAGGGGCAAAATTATATCTCTCTCTCTGGAGTCCATACCTCTCTTAATACAAGAAAGGACTTTGCTTGCTTTGGAAACCGCAGCTTGGCATTGCATGCTATTATTGAGCTTATGATCTACCAAAACCCGCAGATCCTTCTCCACTACGGATTCCCCCAGTTGTACTCCCCCTAGTATGTATGATGCATGCATATTCTTAGCCCCCAAGTGCATAACTTTACATTTATCAACCTTAAACCTCATCTGCCACATAGTCGCCCAATTAGACAGAGCATTGATGTTGGTTGTAAATTGGAGACCTCCTGTAAGGACGTTATTCCACTGCATAGCTTGGTGTCATCTGCAAAGACAGAAATGTTACTTTGATCCCAGAACCAATATCATTTATAAAGATATTAAAAAGTAAGGGTCCCAGCAATGAACCTTGGGGTACACCACTGATAACCTTAGACCATTCAGAGTAAGAATCATTAACCCCTACTCTCTGAATTCTGTCATTTAGCCAGTTTTCTATCCATTTACAAACTGATATTTCCAAGCCTGTAGACCTTACCTTACACATGAGCCATGTGTGGGGAACTGTATCAAATGCTTTTGCATAGTATACCACGTCCACAGCCACGCCTCTGTCCAAGGTTTTACTTACCTCTTCATAAAAAGAAATCAGGTTTGTCTGACAACTTCTGTCTTTCATGAATCCATGCTGTCTGTTGCTTAAATTGTTTTTTTCCAGCAAGAACTCGTCTTTTTTTAAATGCTCCAGTATCTTCCCGACTATAGAAGTTAAACTAACAGGTCTATAGTTACTTGGTAAAGACTTTGTTCCCTTTTTAAATATAGGCACCACGTTCACCCTGCGCCAATCCAGTGGTACTATTCCCGTCATTAATGAGTCACTAAAGATTAAATACAATGGCTTTGAAATGACAGAGCTCAATTCTTTTAGGATCCGTGGGTGGATGCCATCTGGTCCAGGTGCTTTATCCACCTTTATTCTGTCTAAATATTGCTGGACCATATTACTTTTGAGCCATTGTGGATCATTCGGGGCTTTGTCAATACCACCCCCATTATGGACATGAGCTCCCCCATTCTCTCTTGTATACACAGAGCTGAAGAAATTATTTAATAAATTAGCCTTCTCGTTGTCCCCAGTCACCCCGGGCCCCTTTGATGCATGGAACTGTGCGTCAGAGGGGGGCAGGGTCACCGGGTGGCCCTGGCCTCCGTTATATAAGACCTGTCAGAAGAAGAGAAGCGTCACACAGCGGGAGCCTCCCATTGCGCGGAGCAGACCGATAACGAAGAAGAGATGCCGTGGAGGAAGATGCCAGACCAGAAAACCGGAGCAAGAAGAAGCGGATCGGAGGAAAAAGAAGATGGAGGAAGAAGAAGATGGAGGAAGAAGATGAAGATACCAAAGGATGAAGAAAGGAAGAAGGAAGAAGACCAGAAGAAAGAAGATGAAAGAAGACTTTAACAAAGGACTTGTCAAAGACCGTCTCCTGTAATTTTTAACACTTTTGTCACTTTTTTGGGTGAAATGGTAGGGGTACCCCCCTTACCATTTCACACAGGGGGGAGGCCGGGATCTGGGGGTCTCCTGATAAGCCCCCCGCCCGCAGACCCCCACAACCACCGGCCAGGGTTGTGGGGGATGAGGCCCTTGTCCTCATCAACATGGGGACAAGGTGCTTTGGCGCGGGGTTCCCCTTAATATTCATGCCAGACCTGAAGGGCCTGGTATGCTCTTGGAGAGGGAACCCATGCCATTTTTATTTTTTTTATTAAAGTCGCCTGGCCTGGGGGCGACTTAAAGTCGTGTTGTAAGTTGCCCCAAGTCGTGTTGTAAAGTCGCCCCAAGTCGTGTTGTAAGTCACCACAAGTCACGCTAGAAGTCGCGTGAGATGGACTGTTAATGATAACGGCGTACGCTATTATCAATGGCATACTATTATCGCGGTGCGCCGGTATATTATGTGCTGCGCTTATGTGTGCGCCAGTTCATACGCTCACTTAATAATTTATCTGGAACACCAATTATTGTATGAACCGGCGCAGCGCATTCATCTTAGTAAATCAGCCCCAATGTGTCTGGGTCCTGTTTTGATTTTATGAATTGTGTAGATTTTGTTAAGTTGTGAATCCGGCAGAGGTCTCGGAAAGGTCGCCCCCATGCCTGACTGCTTTCTGGGTAGACATTTTATGGCACGGGCATGTGTTCCTAGGTCTAGACAGCAGAAACTAACAAACATCCTGCCAGATCAAAATTTGCTTTTTTTTTACAGCTCTGCAAAGGCCTGTGTACTGGTGTCTGCTGTCCCGAAGTTGAGATAACATTCTCTATTGAAGTGTGTTAAAGTCAAGCCTATAGACTCCATGAATTGATGGAGGAGGGAGGGGGTAAGATCACTGGCTATTGTGACAATCATGGCTGAGACCTGAACAAAATGGATGCTGCATACAGCTTTTCCTGGGCTCAATGCGTACAACCATTGCATTATCCACTTATACAAAAGAGCAGAAGGGAGCATGGAAGAGAGGCACAGATTAGTGCATAATGTTTTGCAGTGTGATATGAACTGTAAACACACATAACACACATCATCTGGTTTACTATCCACTGTTCACGATTAGGCAAATCTTTGTGTATTAACTTAGATAGGTATGATGGTGGCAAAACATCAGTCATTGTAACTCTGGATATTACATTAGTGATGTTCTGGTTCCACCTGATTTCTTTCACCAGCTAGAGCACAGCATAATTAAAATAAAGCATGGATGATTGTAACCAAGTCTAAAAAACAGACTGATGTATACTGGAGTGGAGACCAGTTTTAAAGGGTAAGTTCACCTTTTGAAGCATGTTACATTTTACACCCATATTTAGAGTGTAACATGAAACATGCTCCAGCTCCTGCCCCCCCCCCCCTCTCAAGACAATGGGTGGGGGTTCCTATCCCTGCACCTGTTTTCATGTTTCAAAATTGGCGCGACTGACAGCTTGTAGTTCTCAATGAACTGTGAGGGCACTGATGAGCACCCTTTAAGTTTATTGACACGTCTTGCAGCTTTCAAACTGTCTGCAGGGGTTTACATTGCATCCTGCAATCGACTGATTGCAGGTTCAGTGCTCTGCAGGCACTTGTGAAAAAGTGCAAAAATATATGCATTTATAATTTTTTTTTCAAAAAGGTGAACTTAGCCTTTAAGGGATGGTTAGGAATAGGCACATTTTTTACCTGCCATGGAAATTCATAGACCTTACTTGCTACAGCTTTCAACAACTCTACCATTTGTACTACTTCATAGTTAAATTGTTATTAATAAGTATCTTGGCTAACTATTTCAACTTCTAATTTTTCTATTTCCTCTTACTGTATTCTATAGCAATTATGTTAAATCTATGATTAACCATTTGTGGTTATATTGAAGGACTGTGTGGGTAAATATACTAAAATATGTATAATATCTTCAGCGCTCTAAGGACATAGAACATTGTATTTTAATTCCACAGTTGGCTGAAATATCCACAATATATTGCAGCAAGTTCTACTCTGTATGCATTTATAATTTTATTGGAAAAATTAACATGATTTAAAAGATTAACTTCACAGTGATGATTAAATTGTGTGCAGTTCAATGCTCATTGGAGATAAAGACCAGGGCTTCAATTAATAAGCAATTATTTGCCATGCAACAAATTTCAGCAAGCAGCTTATTAAATATATAGCCTTGAGGGGACTATGAATGTGATATATTTGCAGGAAATGTTGTACTCAAATATGAAATTATTTTATTTGTTCTGTTTCATTTCAGGTATTAAATATTTTTTATTGAATGTTTTATGTTCCTTTCTTCCCTTGGGCCTCTAATGCCTTATTTCTATCCCCAGAAAACTTTATGCAAAGCATTTTCACTGATGCATGAATGTACATACAGTATGTACCCAACAGCCATGCACAACTGCATGAACCTATCTAGCAATGGAAACAAACAATGGGGTAAAGAGAAATCTTTGCATTCATTGAAGAATATTCATTTTCTTTATTTGGTTTTTACATAAATAAGTGCTAACTAGAGATAAGCAAATCAATGTGCAGGAACGAAGAATCAACCCAGAATAGGCCGATTTGCTTGATGTAGATATTTTTTTACTTCTGGTGCAAACAGAACTGCCTTTAGCTGTAACAGGAATTTTCACCAAAGTGAAAAAAAAATCTCTTCTTAGACAGTAGGGATGAGCTCAGGTGGGTTTGGATTTTAGTCCAAACCCACCTGAGCTATCCTACCAGGAATCTGTCACTTCAAAAAGCCAATTATAATGTCCAAGACATTCTCCTCCCAGCAACCACATGTATTCATGCCCCTTATATATGAGCTGTTGTGGGGCAGGGAATGCCTCAACAGCTTATGATTGGCTTTGTTCAGCGACAGCCTGCTAGTTGGATAGCTCAGGTGGGTTTAGACAAGGATCCAAACACATCTGAGCTCAACCCAATTTAACAGTTGTCATTGAAACTTTTGTTGATGATTTCCGCTCACTTGTTCTGACAACTTTAACATTCTGGGTTTTCCTTCACTTTCTGTCTCGGTGGCACTGGTCACTGGAATACATGAAAGGGGCGACTCCGCACATTTTAAGTGTTTTTAATAACCACAAAACTGGATTGGATAGGGTCTTATGTATCCCTGCCCTTATGCTTTAAGACACATGTTGATGCAAATTCGGAATTTGCTGCTGAGCTACTGAATTTCAAGGAAAACATTTCACAGCGGAAAAACACAGAAAAAACATAATCAAAAATGTATTTGAGTAAGGTACATATTTTTACACTTGATAAACGCGTTCTGCTTCAGAAGTTGTGGTATTTCTCTGTGGCATACATCGATTTTTACCAAAGATCAACTACAGTATGTCTGAGTGCATTCCAAACCAAAAATATGTGATCTGGAATTACACACAAGTGCGTTGTCCTAGAAACAAAGAACAACAAAATTCTAAACAGGCAAAGTAGTTCAGGCAGAAGCACATGGGATTAATCAAGTCTAGTACATGCAGGTGATTTTTTTCTTTTACTAATTCATACTGGTACAGCTCCAATTTCTGTCTCGCTTACCAATACTGTAATTATTTAAATATAAACCAGAAAAACAGACGTACTTTTACACTTAACATTGTAATACTTTTATTCTTTAATTTAGACATGAAGGTGTCCCAAGAAAATATTTTCTCTTACAATGCACACATGGGCCCTAAAATAGAACACATTAAACTGGTAAAGTAAAATAGATACCACGATAAGTACCTAATTATTATATTCAATTTTATATCTTTAAGTTTTATCTGATAATCATTTATAATTGTAAGTGTCTTCTGACACTGAACTTGCTCATTGTGAGAAGTATTGTGAGAAGTCTGAAAGGTTGTTATACATTTACAATACATTCATGATACATTTACTCATCCTCTTGCGTATTGAAAGAGTGCCGGGACTTACTGTGGTTTCTATACTTAACCAATTCAATACAGGGCATTTATACACCCTTCCTGCCCAGACCAATTTTAAGCTTTCAGCACTCTCACACTTTGAATGTCAATTACTCAGTCATGCAACACTATACCCAAACAAAATTTTTATCTTTTTTTTTCATACAAATAGAGCTTTCTTTTGGTGGTATTTAATCACCACTGGGTTTTTAATTTTTTGCGACATAAGTGAAAAAAGAGCGAACATTTTGAAAAAAAAACCCAAATTAGTAGATATTATTTAGTCTCTGTGAAAGTTATAGAGTCTACAAGCTATGGTGCAAATCATGGAAAATAGGCTCTGAAATGTCAGGAAAGTACAACTACCCCCCAAATTACCCTTTTTTGAAAAGTAGACAGTCAAAGGTATTTGGTAAGAGGAATGGTGAGATTTTTGAAGTTGTAATTTTTTCCCACAATTCTTGGGAAAATTAAGAATAATTTTTTTCACAAAATTGTCATAATAACAAGTTATTTCTCACACACATAATATGCATACTTCCACTTACACCCCAAAATACATTCTGCTACTCCTCTCGAGTATGGCAATACCACATGTGTGTGACTTTTACACAGCCTGGCCACACAGAGAGGTCCAACATGCAGGGAGCACCATCAGGGGTTCTAGGAGCATACATTACACCTCAAATTTCCTAATGACCTATTACATTTGTGAAGGCCCTGGAGCACCAGGACAATGGAATTACCCCAAAAATTACCCCATTTTGGAAATTAAACCCCAGAAACATCTATGCTATGAGGCATAATGAGTCTTTTGAACGGTTCATTTCTTTCCACAAGTCTTCGGAAAACGTGGAAAGAAAATTAAAACGTATTTTTTTTACACAAAGTGGTCAGTTTATAAGATATTTCTACCTCAAAGCATGTATATAACAAAAATGACACCCCAAAACACATTCTGTTACTCCTCCTGTGTATGGCGATACCACATGTGTGAAACTTTTACACAGCCTGGCCACATACAGAGCCCCAACATGCAGGGAGCACCATCAGGCGTTCTAGGAGCATAAATTACACCTCTAATTTCCTAACGACCTATTACAATTTTGAAGGCCCTGGGACACCAGGACAATGGTATTACCCACAAAATTACCCCAATTTGGAAAACAAACACCCCAACGTATAATCTATGAGGCATAATGAGTCTTAACGGTTAATTTTTATACACAAGTCTTCAGAAAACGTGGAAAGAAAATTAAAACATATTTCTAACACACAGCATGTATATAGCAAAAATTACACCCCAAAATACATTTTGCTACTCCTCCTGAGTATGGCAATACCACATGTATGAGACTTTAACATACCTGCTCCCCATTCACACACAATTAGCTATTTCCCTCCCTGATGTCACATGACATCAGGGAGGGAAAATAGCTAATTGGGCCCAATTTGGACATTTTCACTTAGGGGGTGTACTTACTTTTGTTGCCAGCGGTTTCGACATTAATGGCTGTGTGTTAAGTTATTTTGAGGGGACAGCAAATTCACACTGTTATACAAGCTGTACACTCACTACTTTACATTGTAGCAAAGTGTCATTTCTTCAGTGTTGTCACATGAAAAGTTAGAATAAAATCTTTACAAAAATGTGAGGGGTGTACTCACTTTTGTGAGCTACTGTAAGCACAATATAATCTGCATGATCCTTTAAAAAAGCAAAACATTGCGGTTATCAAATTATCAATAGGTAACGCTTTACATGCCTTTAAATTTCATTCACTTTATTATATTTACATTTTTTAACTCAACAAACCACCTATGTGATAGCATTGGACAGGTGACAAGTCCTCTTTATTGAGACATCAGGTGTCTGTTAGACCTCTAATATCTCTCCTGCACTCCACCCCAACTGATCCAGCAAAGGACTGTGTGTGATCCACTGTGTACCCAGTTAAGAAGCTGGGATTCTGACAGCTCTGAATCTGAAGTGCTCAAAGTTGAGCACTTCCAGTTCACACTTCAATAGAGGAAATGTGGGAATGGATGTTCCTCAAGCTCCTCCCGCTTGCTGTGTTCACAAAGTTTGTTGTAGTTCCAGGTTTCCTGAAGGAGAGCCTAGAAACCTACAAGGGGAATGCCAACAAGGAGGAAACAGCAGCTGCGATTCATGTAAAATTGATCAGTGGCTCCACAGCCACACAGATCACATTTAAGCCCCATACACACGCGCGGATTATCCGAGGACCAGGTCCGTCGGACCATGTCCGTCATACTTTGTCTGATGTTGGTTTTGCGTACACACGGTCGGACAAAGTTGTCGGAAAATCCGATCATTCTGAACGTTGTGACGTTTGTTGCCTACGACGGGACTACGTAGAGACTAGTAGCCAATAGCTTTGGTCTTGTAATGTGATCTGAGCATGCGTAGCACTTTGTCCGGTCGGACAACCGTACACACGATCGGATTTGGTGTGATCGGACCGTGTTGTCGGAAAATCTATCCAGCAGGAGATAGGACTTTGTCCGTCGGACAATCCGACGTACACTGTCCGATGGTGCATACACACGGTCTGATTTTTCAACAACATTGTCCGATCGGACAGAATCCATGCAAAAATCCGACCGTGTGTATGGGGCTTTACAGTAAACCCCTGAGCTGGCTGATTCCCTCTTTAAATGTCCAGACGTGTCCAAATAGGGTAACTGGTTCGAAAAAAAATTATAAAGAGTGATGAAGGGGGAGAAGGGGAGTCTGGACCAATGTTTGGCTCTCAGCACTATAAAGGTCAGGTTTCTTCCCTTTCTATCTTGTTCCAGACGCAATTGGCCTCTCACTCCTTGATTGAGAATACCTTATCTGGTTCTCTCTGTGGTTCAGAAATGGTCTTTTTCCAACCCCTATTCCATAGGACCACAAAGCAACCATTGGAGAGATTTCTCTATTTCCACCTACAATGTGTAAATCCTTGTGGCCATCACCTCCTCAAGGACAGCGTTTTTGCATAGAGACAAGGTGGTGTATAGGCCCAGGCTCTTTGTTAAGTAATATCCAGTTTGCATTGCTATCCCTGCCTGCGTTTAGATGAAAATTGCAAAATAACATAAAACCTACCACCTCCATGTGCAGAACCTCTGCATTTCACTTTAGGCCTGACTGACCTTTTATTTAATAAAGGGAAATGACAGATAGCCTATGGCCATATGATTTTGGGCAAAATTTGTGCTTTTACCTCCATCTCTCCCATGTTGTGAAATGACAGGCAGCTTGGGGCAGTAGTTTTTTCCCATGCAGCTATGTCTTCCCACCACCATCAGGAAATGTTTCAAGTAAGTTATCACAGCTTGCATCTCAACACTCCTCCTCAGGGCCAGCACCCCTACCCCCTAGCTCCTCCTTATCACAGCCAGCACCCCAATACTTCTTCTCAACACCAAGCTGTCACAAACCTGCAGCTTTGCTGCAACTCTGTCTAATCTATTCCAAAAGACCAACAAGTATGCTGGAGTGTGTAGCTTCATAGCTTTAACTTGCAAGGTTTTGTTGTTACTTGATATTCTACAAGAATTTTGTTAAAGTATGAAAGGAGAAAAATGTTTGCTTATCATCTATAAATTATATTGGCACCACATCCCTTCAATTAATTAACAACAAGGAAGGTAGGATATTGGGGTTTTTAAGGTGCCATATTCAACACAAGGAGTACCGTATATACTCGAGTATAGGCCGACCCGAATATAAGCCGAGGCACCTAATTTTACCACAAACAACTGGGAAAACTTATTGACTCGAGTATAAGCCTAGGGTGAGAAATGCGCAGCTACTGTAAGTGGAAAAGAGGGTCAACGATGCCCATTTGCAGCCTCACTGTGCCCATGCAGATGGACACAGTTGACCGATTTGGGGCCCTGTATCTCAGGGTCACTTAGTGCTAGGAACCCCATATTTAGATATGTTGTAGTGCTAATTCCACTGGGTTGGAATACAACATTTGGGGTTCCTAGCACCAAGTGTCCCCGAGATACGGGGGGCCCCAAATTCGGGTCAGAAAATCTCAAGCACTTCTGCAGCAGAGAATGACATTTTCTGAACCGACTTTGGGGCCCTGTATCTCGGGGCCACTTAGTGCTAAGAACCCCATCTTTGGATATGTTATAGTGCTAGTTCAACTGGGTTTGAATGCCAAATTTGGGGTTCCTAGCTCCAAGTGTCCCGAGATATGGGGCCCCAAATTCGGGTCAGAAAATGTCAAGCACTTTTCTGCAGCAGAGAATGACATTTTCCGAACCGACTTTGGGGCCCCGTATCTCGGGGCCACTTAGTGCTAGGAACCCCATCTTTGGATATGTTATAGTGCTAGGTCCACTTGGTTGGCACACTAATTGGGACTCCTAGACCCAAGTGGCCCCGAGATACGGGGCCCCAAAGTCGGGTCGGTAATTTTTTTTTTTGCTGCAGAAAAGTGCTTGACTCGAGTATAAGCCGAGGGGGGCACTTTCAGCACAAAAAAATGTGCTGAAAAACTCGGCTTATACTCGAGTATATACGGTATATCAAAAATAATGTTTATTTATAAAAGTTAAAACATGATAGAATAAAAAGTCCATCAAAGTTTACAGTACAGTTTAAGAATGTGCAGCTGAAAAAACATGTTTCACCATGTTTAGTAGCTTCCTCAGGAGAATTACATTTATGAATTCTTTTTTTTTTAATCAATCGTTTTTATTGAGTTTGCAAAGTTTACAGAACAAACAGAAAAAAGAAGATATAAAGAATAAAACCTTATACGCAGTGAATAATTTCCAGTTTCTGAGCAACAATGACTGAGTACACACAGGATATGCAAGTAAATTCCATGTTATCAGTAATTTAGTCAACTATTTCTATTGCACATAGTAAAACTTTTCCCTCACAGCTTTTTAAATCTATCAGTCCATATTCTCCAATCACTATCAAATTGTCGACAGTGTAGTGAATTAATAGCTAGTAACCTTTCAAAGGAGTGATTTCTATTGACTAAAGTGATAACTTCCGATATATTAATGGCTGTTGTGCTCTTCCAGTTAAGAAGTATAAGATTTTGGGTTGCAAGCAGTATATGAGTCACTACAGCCCTATCCCCTCGTGGGAATGGTTCCATGCCAATGTGCAACAATGCTAGAGTGGGGTTTGGGGGTGTGAGCATACCCGTGAGGTCTGAGATCATTTGAAACGTCTTGTTCCATAAGCTGGTTAGGCTCAGGCAATCCCAAAGTGTGTGTAGTAGGTTGCCTACTTGGCCACATTGTCTCCAGCATAGATGAGACAATGTCGGAAAGAAGATGGATAGCCTATATGGAGTGTAATGCCATCTATTGGCAATCTTCAGTGTCATTTCCCAGTGATTCACACAATGTGAAGCTCTTTGAAAAGTTTTGAAAGTGTGTAGCCATTGTTCATCAGAGAAAGCGGTAGATAAGTCCAATTCCCACTTGTTAAGGGCTGAAGATTTGGAAAATTTTTGTTTGTTCTTCAAAAGATTGTAGAACAACGATATACCCTTAGTAGGTTTTGCGGTATTGGAATAGAAGCCCCAGGCCTTGGAGGGTATAAATATGGTAGGTAAAGGGTGTGTGCTTAGAAAGTGGGAAATGCGCATGCAGGAGAACCACATGTCCCTTGGAAGGTCATATTCGGTCATCATTTTTTCTGTCGTTTTAGGTGTTTGATCAGTAAACAGGTCTTGTATGTGGCAGATATTATTTGCTTTGAGATGTGCGGTGCTGAGAAACTGGATTTTGGCTTCAAGAAGCTCAATTGGGAATTTGAATAATATGTCTTGGTGTTTTGTAAATATATGTTTAAGGAGAAACCTCCACGTCTGTAGGGACAGTTGCAATGTAAGGGAGGTAGTGAGGTCATTTGTATGGATAATCGCCTTTTCTATGTCGACCCATAGCGGGCAGTCTGATGAAACCAGTGTTTTAGTTGGTCAAGTCTAGTAGCCCATAAGTAATTCTTTATGTCCACATATCCTGCTCCCCCTACAGATTTGTGAGGCGAAAGGTAGTGAGGTCATTTGTATGTCCTCTCCCTCTCCTGCTGGTTCCCCATCCTTACCCATCTACTGACCCCCTTGTGTATGACCTCGGCCTGGCTTTTCGTTTACGATTCTGGTATCGCCCATTTATTGTATATAATATTTGTTTGTAGTTTGTGGTTGGTAGTGCACTGTTTGTTTTCACTTCTTGTCATTTATTTAAATAAACACTTATTATTTCACTTACATGTGTTCTGGTCTACTAATTCCCTGATAGTATACCAAGGCCATCCCTGACCAGACGTGGCTGCATTGAGGAACCATCCTGGCTTGTTAGTCTGTCAATATGGATTACAATGAAATCCTTTATTATTCTCTGCTGGCAGAAGAGGATGGTGAATCTTGTTGTCAGATTTTAAAAGGATGGACTAGTGACCAGCTGATGGAAACCATCCGATCAGCTCATTCCCTGGTGGATCAAGGCTACATGTTATTTGAGGATGTTCAGCACCTAATTAAATTATGTGCAAAGCTAGCCCTGTCATGTTTTCCAGAAGGAAGTGATGATTTCTCTCCCCCCTTCAATTATGGCCAAGTTGAATCTCTGTTATGGTTGTTAGAGGATGATCCAGCCTATTTCATTGAATGGTATTCCTCTTGTTCACAGCAGGTGTTGACTGATTGCATCCATTCAGTGCAATCTCTGGTTAGTCAGGCTGTGTGTGAACCAGCGGTTGTCCAACCTGTGCTACAAGCATGGTCAGATCTCTGGTATTTAGCTAAGCCACAACATCCCAGCCCTGTCATTAATCACCTGCCTTCCCAAGTATCTATCTCCCATTGCCTATGGCAACCTCAGCTACAGCCCAGTTTTCTCCGCTTCCTACCAAAAACTATTACCCAGTCGCCAAGTGTAGCACCTATCCTGCCTTCAGTCCACCTGCCTCTTCTCCTCCACCTGTAACAGTCCCACAAAATCCTCCTCCAGCCACTGTTCCTTGGTCTTCATTTTGCCCAGAAACTTTCTTTTCTTACAGCCCTGCACCCACGTACAAAGCTGCAGTGGCTAAGCCAAAAAAGAAACGGAAGTTCTTTCCGACCCACACTATCCTGCCAGTAACTTACCCCCCCCCCCATGTACAACCCCCCCCCCCCCATGTAAACTTCCATGTAGCTTTGGCAAGTGTGTTGATATAATGCATGGGTGTAGGGATTGGTAGTGAGCGGAAGATGTCGAGTATTTGTGGCAGTATGGACATCTTAAAAGCTGCAATTCTACCAAGCCAAGATAGTTCTCTTTTACCTATTTTCATGAGCTGTCTATCAATTTTGACTATGAGCGGTTTGAGATTAACGTCTGCTAGGGTGGAAGTGGTGTTGGTCACCGTTATACCCAAGTAGGTAATGCCTTTGTTGGTCCTGGAGTATGGTAGGGATTTTTGAAACTTGTGCTTAACATGTCGATGTACGCCCAAGTCCAAGATCTGTGATTTGGTGAAGTTTACTTTGTAATATGAAACTGCCCCGAAGTCCGTTAGTGTTTTGTGGGCCGGTGGAAGAGATGTCAGTGGGTCTGTCAATAGAAGTATAACATCGTCCCGAACAAGTTTATAACATGTTTGGTCTTTCCTAGTGTAAAGCCCTTGATGTTGTCGTTCGTACGCATAGATTCTGCCAATGGTTCAATCATTAAATTGAATATTGTTGGAGAAAGGGGGCAACCCTGGTGAGTGCCATTGGTTATAGTGAAAGGTTTGGACAGAAGCCCTGATGTATAGACCTGTGCCGAAGGGCAAGAATAAAGAGCCATTATTGCAGTAAGTATGGAACCTTTGAAACCAAATTTTGCTAGTACTGCTTCCATATACTTCCAGTGAAGTCTATCAAACACCTTCTCTGCATCAATAGAGAAAAGCAGAGAAGGCGTTTTTGTAGATGTTGCATGATGAATGCCATTGACAATGCGCCTTGTGGCGTCTGAGGTCTGCCTCCCCCTCACAAATCCCATCTGGTCTTTTGGTATGATGCATGCATGCATATTAGTCAAGCTTTTTGCCAGTAGTTTTGCATACATTTTTACTTTAGAGTTTAGTAGAGAAATTGGTCTGAAACTGGCTGGGGTGGTGGGATCGGTTTTGGAAGGGTTATGATGTGAGCTCTCAGCATTTTGGGGGGGGGGGAGATGAAGTTGCTCCTGCTTTGTTGAAAACTTCTAGTATGTGTGGGGAAAGTGTTTCTTTGAAGACCTTATAGTATTCGTTCCCGAAACCATCAGGTCCAGGAGATTTGCCGTTGGGTATCGTTGAAGTGATCTTTTCTATTTCCTGAACCGTGAACGGGGCATTGAGCAAAGATATTTGTTCCTCTGTCAGGGCTGGGAGGTTTATCTTCTGCCGGAATGCTTGGATGCTATCTGATGTAGGTTGTGGGGTTGACACATCTGTATGCAAGTTATACAGAGCTCCATAAAAATCAGCGAACTGATCCGCAATCTCTTGGGGGTTTGTAATCTTATGATGTGTGGTGGAGTGGAGTAGATAAGCAATTTTGGATTTGGTGCTTGCAGCTTTTATTCTATTTGCCAGGTATTTCCCTGCTCTATTTGCATTGGCATATGAGTTAAGTTGTAATCTACGTAGGTGTTTGTCAAATTGTTGCGTGGGGAGTTCCCTCAGCTTGTACCTAAGGTTGGAAAGTGTAGTAGCTATGGCTGGCGTGGGGAGCGATTTGTTTTGCGATTCCAGCAAATGGATTTCATTCAGTATGTTATTATTGTATTGTTTCTTTTCTATGGCACCCAGTTGTATAAGTATACCTCTCATAAATGCTTTATGAGCGTTTCAGAGAGCGAACGGATTTGTGTCACGAGTAGCATTAGTTTGGAAATAATCTTTTAGGTGCTGAGAGATCACTGGGAATAGTTTGGGCTCTTGAAGGAGTCTTATGTTACAGCGCCAAATAGGTGGTGAGGTGGAAGCACCCTATTCGTTAATAGTCAAGGTAATCGCAGCGTGGTCAGACCACTCGATATTGTGTGTCATAGTGGTCTGAACACGCTATAGAAGCCACTTGTCAGTTATAAACATATCTATTCTAGAGTAGGAACAGTGTCTTGTGGAGAAAAAGGTATAGTTTCTTTCACTAGCATGAAGACATCTCCAGGCATCAAAAAGTTCATGGGTATGAAGAAGATTGAGCAGATTAGTCGGTCTTTGTGGGTTGGTAGTGGTAGTATCTAGCTTGGGGTCAGCTATTAGGTTAAAGTCCCCTCCTATGATGAGACGTCCGTAGAGCATGGAGTTGATTTTCCGAAGTACTTGCTTAACGAATCGCATTTGGTGCGTATTTGGTGCATAGAGTGTCACTATGGTGAATGGTTTAGAGTCAAAGTCTCCTGTGATGATTATGTATCGTCCGCTATCAGCGATGAAAGACTCTTTGAGTTGGAAGGAGATGGTATCTTTTATGGCCACCATAACCCCACCTTTTTTGCTATGCGTGGTGCACGCCAAGAATACGTGCGGGTAGTCCTTGTTTGGGCAGGTTGGGGTTTTTTGCTGCTAAAACTGTGTCTCCTGTACTAGGAGTACATCCGCCTTATGCTTGCGGGCCTCCTTCCACAGGGAGAATCTTTTAGTGGGATGATTTAAACCTCTGACGTTTAGTGATAAAAATGTGATAGTCATTTTTGGTGTGCGAAAGTGGTCTGAGTGGTATGGTGCTTTGTGTACTCACTGTGTCGAAGTTTTTCCGCCGACGATCTCGTATCTGTGAGTGTCACTGCTTCATTGGGAGATATGTTCCGGAGGAGGTATTCACTGCGAATAGATTGAGAATAAAAGAAAAAAAAAGGAGAGACAAAAAATAACAAGGTGTAACTGCAAAATTGTAAAAATGGATCTGAGAACTGATCCGCGTGCAGACATAACTGCTTAACTTGGTAAAGGGGTGATAGGAGTCCAGCTGTAGACTACTTCAGCCAGAGAGATTTGATATTAACAGTTTGGAATAGTTATGAGCTATTCCCAGCAAGTTTCTTGTTGTTGCGTTTGTGTGAGACCACCTGCCATTCTTCCTGGAGCTGTGGTGGATGTGGTAAGGAAGTGGAATAGGCTGCTTGATCTGGGAGGATTCCCCAGTGTTGCAAGGTTGCAATGCCTTCATCCGGAGTAGCAACGGATTTCGTTACCCCATTATGTGTGATGAGAAGCCGGGTACTTCCACTTGTGTGGGATCCTATGGTTCCTCAGGGCCTTTGTAATAGTAGCCAGGTTGCGCCTTCTCTGTAGTGTGTGCCTAGAAAGATCCGTCAGGATTTGCAGATCGGCATATTGCGGGGGGACAGTATCAGGCTTGCGTGCAGCTTGGAAAATCTGTTCCTTCACGTGGCAGAAATGGATTCTCAACAGAGTGTCCCGTGGCGTGCCTTCTGGTAGAAAAGAGGGTTTGGGGATCCTGTGGATCCTATCTATGATTAAGTCCCGAGCAGTGAGAGCAGGCACTAGGGTGGAGAACAGTGTTTGGGCATATTGCAGGAGCTGTGGTGCTGGGACAGATTCTGGGATTCCTCTCAGTTTTACATTATTGCGTCTGCATCTGTCCTCAAGGTCTGCGACCTTGTACTTCAGCCATGCGATATCCTCCCCTTGTGCCGCATGAGCGTCCACCATTACATTATATGTGGCAGTGTATTCCTCCATTCTGTGTTCAATCCGGTCCACCCTGACCCCTATAGCTTGCACCTCCTTGTGGCATTGGTTTATCCCTTTCACCATATCAGTATGCAGAGCTGATCTGAGTGACAGCAACATTTCTTTTAGCATGGTGTCTGATATTGGCCTATCTGCTGTGGGAAAGTCTGCTATGGGGTCAGGAGTGTGAGGAGACTGTGCGGCCTTGTTCCCCTGCTGTGCGCTTACCTCCATGTCCTGGGCTTCCTGATTTCTGTCAGGGGAGGTCAGCCTGGGCTTGGATTTCGCTGGGCTCCATGTAGATGGGCTGGAGGTACCGGAGGACGTGTCACTGTGGGGGCTAATGTGCCCCTGTGCTGTGTGGAGGCCTCCACCTCCGTTCCTGTGGTGAGCGGCCTGGTCAGCAGAACGTTGTGGGACCGAGCCGCCGCCATTTTGCGGGTTTCACAGCGAAGAAATTTGCCATCTTCTAAGGCTGTGGAGCGTTCTTTCTCCTCCGTGACATCCCCTCATTGTTCCGCCGGTCACCCGGTGTGTCTGTGACCGTTTGTGGGGCTGGAATTCTCGGATGTGGGGCGATCTCTCTGGCTGGCATCCATCTTAGGGCTCGGTCGCCACACCCCCCAGGAGAATTACATTCATCAGACACTATCTACTGAAATTAGAAAAAACAATACACACAATTACAATATATCATATACAAAGGTACACAACAAAAACAAAATATCATGAACAAAAATGTGTTATCTAATACCACATGTTTAGACTGATACCACAATGACAGACTTTTTTGAAGGTAAAACTACCTGTATGTAGATGGATTGGTCACAGTTAAAGACTATGTGAAAGCTAATAATGAGGCAGAGTGGTCAGAAGGAACCCCGCAGATGGATCATCTGGTGTAACCATTGAGGGTGGTATATGGTGGAAAACATATATTTGGGAGCTGGTGTATAAAACGCCTAAATGTGGGTGGAGGAGCAAACAAACAAAAAATCACTTAGTAAAAACAGAAAAATTCAAGTGGGTCCATATGGGATATTGGCTAAACCTTAAATTATACCTGTAGTGAATTAAATACTCATGAACTTCCACATATCCAAAATTGGAGGTCCAAAATATCCCAAGGAATAAACAAATGAAATTACCTGAAACTATAGTTCAGCAATATGATCCTTCCTCCTGTCGTAGTGGCCTTACTCTGATTCCTCCACCAACATCCACCATACAAGGGAGGAGCCGACGCTTCAATGGCATCTACCACATGGATGGTCGCACCAGAAGTGACGAAATATTCAATGAATGAAAAAGACGGAAATGGTACTAAGGTGGCGAATGGTACACTCGAAGTGACGCGCCAAGTACGCCGTCAGTAAACAAAAGCGCGATTGGCATAAAAGTGTATAGATACACATTTCGCCATTTTTAAAATTCAAACTGAATGTGTACCTTTGTATCTGCTATATTGTAATTTTGTGTATTGTTTTTTTTCTAATTTCAGTAGATAGTGCCTGATAAATGTAATTCTCCTGAGGAAGCTACTAAACGTGGATTCACATTGCACGTTCTGAAACTGTACTGTAACCTTTGATGGACTTTTTAAACTATCATGTTTTAACTTTTATAAATAAACATTATTTTTGTTATACTCCTTGTGTTGAATTTTGCACCTTAAAAATCCCAATATCCTACCTTCCTTGTTGTGTTAAAGTATGGTTGACCACCTGTTGTTGATTTAATTAGCTACATACCCAGCCCAGCCAAGCCATCTCCCTTTCTTTTAAAATTTTACTCATTCCCTTAGGCATTCCATGAGCAACAGCTAGTGGTCCCAGGACCAGGTTCCCTTGTGGTTCTAAGAGATTTTCATGAAGTTTCCTAAAATCCCCCATGATTCCTAGTGGAGTAGATGTTTAGTAGACATCCAGGGTTTCCTGGTTTCCTGAGAATATTCCAAGTGACTACTATACATCTAGTTTTCTACTTTCTGAGAAACTCCTAGTGACCCAGATATTACTAGTGATCCTGTATTCATAGTAACTAGGGTCTGTTTGCAAGCATCTACCAGTGCCTTTCATACTCCCTACTGTCTTGTGATTCCTGCACCTCAGTGCTGCAAGCTATTATTTCTGGTTATCAGCCCTTAGTGCATCCATTTCCAGTAGCTGCCTCTGATGAGTGAGAGAACCACAACCTATAAATAATTTGCAGTGCAACCCTTGTCAAACTTCAGTAGCTCTGGGGAATACCTGATGGTCCCTTAGACTTTGTGCCTCAGCTCTTCCAAAAGGCCCTCACCTTTGCTGTGTGTTGGGTTCTCAATAGGTATCCTCATTTCCCTAGACTCCTCATGTACCTCATCTGTATTCCTGTGTACCTGCATTCCCTGGGACCCCTGTGTACTTCCATGTATCTCATACATATTGTTTCCCCTGTGTTTCGGTAATCTCAGATTTCTGCATGCTGTAAATATTTCTTACTAGTTCTCCATGTCCTGCCTGCCACTAAAAATCCTGCCATTCCTGTGGGTCCTGAATTCAGTGCTTTTCAAGATTTTTCTTCTTAGTGCTACCCTGTACCAGGTCAGCCATAGACTGCATGGGTGCGCTCTCAAAGCACACTGCCACCCAGTGGGCAGACTGCATGGAGTGTCTATGATCCCAACCGCATGTAAGTGTTCCCCCAATTCATTACACAACCCATCACCTCAACAGGGTACTGCCAGTACCTTAACTCTCCTCCTTACTACTAGCACCCCAACACTCGTTCTCATACTTCTTCTCTACCTCATGGCATTCAACATGCTGGTAGAGGGCGCTCTCGCCGGTGTATTCAAACATGGGTAACATTGTCTCAGTACTCTCACCCTAACCTTCACCTTCAGAACTAGGGACTGGCATGAAGCTCTACAGAGACTTAAAAAAATGAATTGAATCCAATTGACCTTCGATAAATTATAAACAATATATTGACTCTCACACACATACTAACCTCCCTTTTGACCACAAATATTTTATCAATCCCTTGCACAGGCCCATAAAACCTTGAGGTCAGTTTTCACTACTTTTAGGAATCCCTGCTTTTTACAGTAAAATAAAGCAGTCTCAGGTAGGTCACAACATTTATCATAGACTATACCCCAGCAGAAGTCTCATTAGACGAAACGCGTCGGGTTTCTCCAGTCCTATTGCCTACTGCATTTTTATTTGATTTTACATTTTATGGAACAGCCTTTCTCATTTTTTATGGAAATTGTTTGATGAAAGCATATGTTCCTTGAATAAATGCAAACCCTTGTCCATGGGTTTTTTACACGATGAGGAGTCCCTCTTCTGTTTTCTCTCTTTTCTAACTTCGATCTATGCTGTATTTGACCGAGCAACATTGACCATTCAAGATTGAATAGACCGTATCCCTGCATTTTGGTTGGTGAGTATCCATCAAGGATCCGGGTGTATTCCAGTCTACATCTCCACGGATTGACCCTCTCTCTTTGGCACCTGGAGGTAGCCTTACACGCTTGTTTGACCTTCCACTTTCAGTGAGTTGGTCCACCGCACACGGTAAGCGCTTACGATTACTACAAGTTGTTCTTGGTGTCGTCCAAACATGAGAGGACTTAGCATCTGAACTTCATTTTTTTTGAATATTTGGAGCTCTGAATATATAGTTTGATACATCTTGACTACTTGCTTCATGTGGACACCCTTACTTTTTGATTGAGATTTGGTCTTGAGTGAGAGTTGGAATTTCGGCTGATAGTCTGTTATTCCCTGGTCATCTGTTCAACGTGAATGTTAACATCTTGTTGCTATGATTTGGACTTTATTATATAGTTCAGGCCAATGACGTTTTTTTCATATGAACTATTCTTTTAGATATTATGTTCATCTCTGAGATACGCCCACACCATTAACTTGTTACATATATGTGTATCATTGTTCCTTAATTAGAGTGCTTTACAGCACTAATTTTGGTGTTTATTTTTACACTTTTATTTATAATATTTGTTCACCAACACTGCCTGGTTTGTCTTTTCAGCATCAGTTTACAGAATTTCACATTTGATTGTGTGAACACCACGTACTCACAGATGGTTACTAAATGTTATATGTATGTTCACTATAAGTAGGCATTCACCTTCTCTTAAGTGATCTTCTCAGTCATCTTATCTTTTCATATTTTTCATTATATATTTTTAAGATAAAAATCTGAACAGTAATCTGTGGATATTGAATTTCATTATTTAGTACCCATTACTGCACAGAAACATATTAAGCGCTACACTTTATTCACCTTCACCCTTTTGCAATTTGTCATATTGTAGTGTTGGCAGCTTTCTTTCACTTTTTAAGGGCTCTACAACACCTCCACTATTTATCAGGGTTTTAATTTTTGCTTGGGTTTAATAGCATAACTATACTTTTATGTTTAATCCAGGTCTGTCTTCTTCCACCAGCAGAAACCATTTTTTTAATTGTCTGGGCTTCAGGGAGTGAGTTCAGTGTCTACAAATTTTTCCTCATTTACATAATATGTATGTGGAAGCATACACATAGCTGGGTCTATGTTACAGTATATGCTTTCAGTAAAAATTAAGAGTACTAGGCTTCTTAAAGCGGTTTAACACTGCCTCCTAGGTTTTTTTTTTCTTTGTATAATGTGCATGATTATGAGCTGTAAATGCATTACTCACGTGTTCCATTTTTCCATGTAACTGCTGCCGGTTTTCTTCCCCAAATAAAACTTATAAAAAATGATCCAGACGGCTTCCATCTTGCCTGTGGGCATCTGAAACCACACAGGCCCCTTTCTTCCTGGTTGCTGGCCCAGAATGCACCGCCGTATTTGCGCCGATCTCACGTTCTCCGAAATCTCGCGAGATTTGGGCACATCTGCCGGCATCTCACGAGATTTCGGCCACATCTGCCGACATCTCGCGAGATTTCGGAAGATGTGGCCGAAATCTCGCGAGATTTCGTGTTGACGGCGTCCCCCATGGCTTCATAGAAGAATGCAAAACATTTCCCAGGGGTCTTTGCGGAGCCGGGGCACAGCCGAAACCACGCCTACTCCCACGGGAGGACAGACCGGAAGTCATTCTAAGAATGACTACAGCAAGGTAAGTAATGCTTTTTTTTTTTTTATGCTCATTTGGGGATCTGTATGCAGAACAGTTTTAAAAAAGATGAATGTGTATTTGTGCGTACCAAACCGCTTTAACTTGCAACTGATTTTCCTGCAAAGCTATTCAGAAAATATGCCAACCTTACTATGTGACATAGTGATAGCTACTAAAAGGAGAATCTTCAAAACTGTTTTTAAAATATATTATAAATTGTGAAAATCATGACACATTAAATATGGGTAACATTTTACAACATATCTAAACCACATAAAATGTTTCTGTCCCTAACTCAACACATCTAAAAACTGAAAAAGGTGAATATGTTGGACTTGCACCATCTGGCCCATTCAACCTCCATACATATATAAATACAATGTTGCATATATTTGATGGAAAAGATAAATTTACTTATTTTTTATGGTTTTACATCTTACACTGTAGGTTGGAAAATCTAGGCTGATCATTTATCTACTTAAACTATTTCAGTAAAAGAAACTGTGACAATGACTGACAAGTGATAAAAGAAAGCTTCAAACCATACATGTTTATGCCATGGATTTGCTGTAAGTAACCTATATATCCTTTAAGTAGGGTGGTGAACAATTTGTTGCATTTCTCTTCATAGTACAGAGCTTGTAGTAAATGATACCAGTCAAAGAACTGATAATGGGTGTTATTCTAGCTAAGTGGTGTGATTAAACACAGAAAGTACAGAATATATGGTAATCCTTTCATGAGAAAGTCTAAAAACTGTTATTATTTTTTTAAGAACTATTATTACACAACATTTTACTTTGCATGATTCTCAGAAGCACAGTGGAGATAGTTTTTGTCAATAACTGGCCTACATACCGTGTTTCCCCGAAAGTAAGACAGTGTCTTACTTTCTTTTTATCCCTAAAAGCCCCACTATGTCTTACTTTCGGGGTATGTCTTATATTGGGAAAAAATTGTCGGCTCGGGGCACATCTGGGCATATTATGGGGCACATCAGGGAAAATTATAGGGCACATAGCACATTATGGGGCACATAGCACATCAGGGCACATTATGGGGCACATAGCACATCTGGGCACATTATGGGGCACATAGCACATCTGGGCACATTATGGGGCACATAGCACATCTGGGCACATTATGGGGCACATAGCACATCTGGGCACATTATGGGGCACATAGCACATCTGGGCACATTATGGGGCATGGGGCACATTAGGGCATCAGGGCATGGGGCACATTACAGGGCATCTTACACTGGGGATCTTACTTGCGAGCATGCAGAGTAGCGCAGGAAGCGTCTGTCTGTCATACGTTTTCTCTCATGTCACGCTGCTCGCTCCCTGGCGGCCCCTCCTCTCTTCTCGTCTATCCCAGATGATGTCTCAAGCCAAGGGGGATTGACGAGAAGAGAGGAGGGGCCGCCGGGGAGCGAGCAGCGCTGAGTGACATGAGAGAAAACGTATGACAGATAGACGCTTCCTGCGCTACTCTGCATGCATCTCATTCGGCTCTGGCGGCGGCTCTGGTCTCTGGAGGCAAATCCCCCGTGTTTCCCCGATAGTAAGACATATGTCTTACTTTCGGGGTACGGCTTACATTAGCTGACCCCTCTGAAACTCCCGATACGTCTTACAATCGGGGGTGTCTTACTATCGGGGAAACACGGTAGAAGTAGACAATAAGTCACGACTAGACAGTGTGCATAATAGGAATAATCCTTAATTTTTTGGGGGTGTAAATCACCTACTATTTTAGGCATTATTTTTGTAATCTAAACAAAATGTATTGTTAAAGCAAAACGAAAATGTTTTCCATTAAATACTGAAATTGAAAATTAAAAATAATGCATATGTGCATGGTCACTTTCACAAACATGTGTCTTGTAGGTTTCCAAACTGCTGTGAAGAGTTAGTAGCAAGACTTATGATTCTCTGTGACCTCCTGGTTTGAGCTCTACTGGCTGCACAGCTCTGAGGTCATAACATTTCTGCATCTTTCTCAAGTGCAGTATGTCATTATGCTCCAACATTTGCATAAGGGGTAGACCACAACACTGCACAGAACAATGTGGCTTCTCTCCTATGTGGCTACCCTGTGTTTGCTTTACTTTTTTGTTGCACAGCTGCATTCAGTAAACTAGGTATGTGGCAAATGAAAGAGCAGAAGAGAAGAACCATGTGGGCAGTGATATAAACACCCCAAGTTCCTAGCAAAGAAAGTAGTTCCTACAGACTCGGCTTAGCTTTAGGAATGTTACAATTGTTCAGCCACAAATAGAAATGTGGTAAAATCTATCCAAAATGGTGGCTTTGGTGAGAAAGGGAATAGTACATATTCAAACCACCCAACACTTAAAAAAAAGAGAGCGTAAAAATGCCTGCCTGTCTCCAGCAATGGGCTTGTGACATAAAAAGGTTTTGCTTTCATCATGGAATCTCCATTTCTTTTGAGATAGCAAACAACAAAATAAATTGTTTAGTACAGATTTTTATGTTTTGCTATAGAGGACCAGTATTTTAGACATTGCTAATACTTTAAATTATAATAACTAAAATTAACTTCAATGCTACCTTTCTGTTACTGAAAACAACACCGTGAACGGCTGCTGCTCCCACATATGAAAGTAAAAAATAAATAATAATTAAATAGTGCTGTGCTAGTCTATGAAGCACTTACATACAGGTCCTTCTCAAAAAATTAGCATATTGTGATAAAGTTCATTATTTTCTGTAATGTACTGATAAACATTAGACTTTCATATATTTTAGATTCATTACACACAACGGAAGTAGTTCAAGCCTTTTCTTGTTTTAATATTGATGATTTTGGCATACAGCTCATGAAAACCCAAAATTCCTATCTAAAAAAATTAGCATATTTCATCCGACCAATAAAAGACAAGTGTTTTTAATACAAAAAAAGTCAACCTTCAAATAATTATGTTCAGTTATGCACTCAATACTTGGTCGGGAATCCTTTTGCAGAAATGACTGCTTCAATGCGGCATGGCATGGAGGCAATCAGCCTGTGGCACTGCTGAGGTGTTATGGAGGCCCAGGATGCTTCGATAGCGGCCTTAAGCTCATCCAGAGTGTTGGGTCTTGCGTCTCTCAACTTTCTCTTCCCAATATCCCACAGATTCTCTATGGGGTTCAGGTCAGGAGAGTTGGCAGGCCAATTGAGCACAGTAATACCATGGTCAGTAAACCATTTACCAGTGGTTTTGGCACTGTGAGCAGGTGCCAGGTCGTGCTGAAAAATGAAATCTTCATCTCCATAAAGCTTTTCAGCAGATGGAAGCATGAAGTGCTCCAAAATCTCCTGATAGCTAGCTGCATTGACCCTGCCCTTGATAAAACACAGTGGACCAACACCAGCAGCTGGCATGGCACCCCAGACCATCACTGACTGTGGGTACTTGACACTGGACTTCAGGCATTTTGGCATTTCCCTCTCCCCAGTCTTCCTCCAGACTCTGGCACCTTGATTTCCGAATAACATGCAAAATTTGTTTTCATCCGAAAAAAGTACTTTGGACCACTGAGCAACAGTCCAGTGCTGCTTCTCTGTAGCCCAGGTCAGGCGCTGCTGCCGCTGTTTTTGGTTCAAAAGTGGCTTGACCTGGGGAATGCGGCACCTGTAGCCCATTTCCTGCACACGCCTGTTCACGGTGGCTCTGGATGTTTCTACTCCAGACTCAGTCCACTGCTTCCGCAGGTCCTCCAAGGTCTGGAATCGGTCCTTCTCCACAATCTTCCTCAGGGTCCGGTCACCTCTTCTCGTTGTGCAGCGTTTTCTGCCACACTTTTTCCTTCCCACAGACTTCCCACTGAGGTGCCTTGATACAGCACTCTGGGAACAGCCTATTCGTTCAGAAATTTCTTTCTGTGTCTTACCCTCTTGCTTGAGGGTGTCAATGATGGCCTTCTGGACAGCAGTCAGGTCGGCAGTCTTACCCATGATTGCGGTTTTGAGTAATGAACCAGGCTGGGAGTTTTTAAAAGCTTCAGGAATCTTTTGCAGGTGTTTAGAGTTAATTAGTTGATTCAGATGATTAGGTTAATAGCTCGTTTAGAGAACCTTTTCATGATATGCTAATTTTTGGAGATAGGAATTTTGGGTTTTCATGAGCTGTATGCCAAAATCATCAATATTAAAACAAGAAAAGGCTTGAACTACTTCAGTTGTGTGTAATGAATCTAAAATATATGAAAGTCTAATGTTTATCAGTACATTACAGAAAATAATGAACTTTATCACAATATGCTAATTTTTTGAGAAGGACCTGTATACTTTCTGACAGACAATATACACTTATTTTGTTCTATGCATTATGTAACCATTATCCATTTGTGCAAATAAATAAAACACAACAAAAAATAACAAAACCAAATAAATACAGTCCTTATTATATACATGCTCAGTCTCTGTGTCTCCTTCGATTTTACCATATTTAATGCTTGTGGCAAATATTTAATCAGATAAATAAAGTGCAGGTATGTCCTATATATTCTCCACCAAACATAACAAGCCCAATAAAGCTGTGGACAAACTGACATCCACACGTGCCAACTCTGTGCTCACAATGTTCCCACCTCTCCTATATGACCCAAATAAAAAAATAAGGTCATATAGTGCTTTGAATGTATTCACCTGGACCTCTGTTCGAGTCCCTGCTTTTCCACTGAGTTGAGCCACTGAACCACTAAGCTGTCCATCAGGAGATTATAGTGTAGGTTGCTTTAAGGCTAATATCTGCTCTTAAGGCCGTTGTGTCCCACTCCACCATAATATATGTTAAAAGATAGAGACAGCCTCCACAGTAGTAATTAAAATGTAGTAACTTATTAATTTAAAAAAAAAGCACACTCACATTACATAAAAATTTAATATAGAACTCAAAGAAATAATGCCAGTGCTTTACAAAATGTCACTACTGGTCGACGTCAACCAGGGTGAGCACAGAGGTGGCAAGTGTGGAGGTCAGTTTGTTCACAGAACTGGAGTTTTAGTGAGCTCATTATATGTTTTGTGGAGAATATATAGGACATACCAGTATTTTATTTATCTGATTAAATATGTGGCACAAGGACCAAATATGGTAAAAATTAAGGTAACACAGAAACTGAGAATTTATATAATAAGGACAGTATTTATTTATTTGATCTTATTTATTTTTCCGTTTTTTTTTATTCATTTGCACAAATTTATATTGGTTACATAATGCATGGCACAAAGTGTACAGTATATTGTTTGTGAAAAAGTATATTTAAGTGATTCATAGGCTAGCCCAGCATTATTTATTTATTATTTATTTTTTACTTTAACATAATTCACTTTTGCCCCACTTCCTCTAGCAGATATTTTGGCTGCTCTGATCACTGCTTAGGGAACTATTTTAAAGTTCCCAAAAAGGGAAAAAAATTCCCCAAAAAATAAAAACCACTACCCTGTTTACCTGTAAAGTTTACTGTAAAGTATTGACATGGGGGTGAGCGAAAGGAACTGCTGAGTGCAGAGGGGAACCAAGAAAAGCAATACATATGAAAGTACTGGTTTCTCGGCAGACTTCAAAAGAAAAGTTCTCATGAAGAAAAGGTGTTCAGCAATACAGACAGTGAGAGGGGTGAGTAGTTGCTCTCTTCGTTTACGAGATGGTATATGGAGATATGTCTGTGTTCAGGCTTCCATATATATATATATATATATATATATATACAACGCATGAGATACTAAAAAGATGTAAGGCCATGCTAACCCATACAATTTCATTGCAAACTCCTTCTCAAAAGATATGTTTTCACTGTCCAGTGCAGGTCAGTCATTAAAAGGGCAGGGGTGCATGAAGGATTAGCAACAAATAATGCTTCCTGCAAAAACCTATATATATATATATATATATATATATATATATATATATATATATATATATATATATATATACACACAGTTGTGCTCATAAGTTTACATACCTTGGCAGAATTTATGATTTCTTGGCCATTTTTCAGAGAATATGAATGATAACACAAAAACCTTTCTTTCACTCATGGTTAGTGTTTGGCTGAAGCCATTCATTGCCAATCAACTGTGTTTACTCTTTTTAAATAATAATGACAGCAAAAAAACTACCCAAATTACCCTGATCAACAGTTTACATACCCCAGTTCTTAATACCATGTATTGCCCCCTTTAACATCAATGACAGCTTGAAGTCTTTTGTGGTATGTGTGGATGAGGCTTTTTATCTTCTCAGATGGTAAAGCTGCCTATTCCTCTTGGAAAAAGCTTTGAGTTCCTGTAAATTCTTGGGCTGTCTTACATGAACTGCACGTTTGAGATCTCCTCAGAATGGCTCAATGATATCGAGGTCAGGAGACTGAGATGGCCACTCCAGAACCTTCACTTTATTCTGCTGTAGCCAATGAGAGATCGGCTTGGCCTTGTGTTTTGGATTATTGTCATGTTGGAATGTCCAAGTATGTCCCATTCCCCAGTTACATCCCTCCCACCTCTTTTAATGGAGTTACATCAATATGGGGGGATAGCAAACTTCAAGGTGAACTACAATAAATTGGAGGCAATGGGGATGGAAATTAACACATCGCTATCACACCAGATAACGACGCAGTTTCATTTCAGATGGACAGAATCCTATATAAGTTACCTGGGGACTAAAATACCAAAGAGGCTAAGTAGGATATTCAAATTAAACTATTCCCCAATGTTAAAACTATTTAAATCAGATTTACAGAGAGGAGATAGAGAGATCTTCACTAGGGATGAGCTTCGAGTTCAAATCAAACTCATGTTGGACTCAAACATTGCCTGTTTGCCTGTTTACCGAACAGCGAACAATTTGGGGTGTTCGCTGCAAATTCGAAAAGCTGCGAGCACCCTGTAAAAGTCTATGGGAGAAATCTAAAGTGCTAATTTTAAAAGCCTATATTCAAGTTATTGTCATAAAAAGTGTTTGGGGACCTTGGTCCTGCCCCAGGGGACATGTATTAATGACACCTCTGATGATATCCACATAGGATGAAACATGTCAGGCTGGCTAATGTAAGTACGCTGTAAACCGCTGAGTTTTTTTTCTGTATGCCTTGATGTCCCCTTCTTCCTGTAAGTAGACTACAAATAAACTTGTGTTTTTTCCTTACCGGCTTCACTATTGTGCTTTTTTTCTTTTCCCTCATTGGATTCCATGTTATGATGGAGATTATACCTAGCACAATATATTGATCCACTGTTGTGAGTCCTGCCTTTACTACTTTGATGAAACTGGATGGTTATCTACCAAACGCAATCAACCTAGTCCAACTGCTGACCTCTTGCATCATATGATTACACCGCTTGATTTATAGCCTGGGGCATGCATACATGAATGACTGAACTCCAATGCCAGCAATGCCAAAGCAAGGCACTGCTCAAAGCCTGCAACCTGCCCATCTCTGTGGCTTCAAGTGTCAGCCGATAGATCTTGTCAATGCCCCCCACATAGAATGAACCAAGAAAACAGACACACACTCCAATAACATCAACCTTCACAAACCTCACAAAATTGTTCCAGAACAAAATCACCAAAGAGTCTGCCCAGAACAAGCCTCCCTCTGACGTGTTTTACCCAAAAAGGGCCTAATCATAAAAAACAGGTGGCATAAATACAGACACCAAAAGATACCCGCTACTTTATGTTACCATCTGATTTAGTTTAATTTTGCCACTAAGTCTGCTAAGTGCAATTTTAATGTCTAATAAGAATGCCTCTATTGTCAGTAAGGATATCCTCATTGGACAGGGTAATACAGTCTGTACAGCTTATACTGCAGTTACAAAGTGAAAGTAAATCAGAAGGATTCACTAAATTGCTTTTGGTTAGTAATAGAAACAACAAACACCCTATGGTCTTCGCTGTTAAGAGAGTTGTTTACTCTAATGCCGGGTTACACAGATCCGGACTTTCCGGCAGACTAGGTCCGACGGTCTTCCAGATGGACTTTCAACGGAGTTCTGACTGACTTCCGAACGAATGGACTTGCCCACACATGAACAGACTAAAGCCCCATACACACGCTCGGACAATCCGCGGACCAGGTCAGTCGGACTTTGTCCGACGTACTTTGTCCGATGTTGGCGTTGCGTACACACGGTCGGACTACGTTGTCGGAATATCCGGTCCGGAAGAACGTCGTGACGTAAGCCGTCGTCCACGAGATTACAAAAGGGAAGTTCAGCACCACGTCAGGCACCCGTTGGGCTCCTTCTGCTGATCCCGTGTTTATCGAGAGTTAGTGGAAGTTTGGTGACTTAAGATTCGCGCTTCTCAGTTTTCTGACTCAGATCGTTACTGCTCTTCAGTTTGTGCTTGTCGTGCGTATCTGTTTATTAGTGCGTGTAGTCAGTTCGCATTTGTTGGTCATTGCGGCCTATATCTTGATATAGGACGCTTTGATTTGCACTGCTTATTGTCTGCTCGTTGCTGCTATTCACTTCGTTCTTTCAGGCCTTGCTGTTTATCGGTGCTTTCTGTTTGTCCGTTCTGACCAGCCGACCTTTTGTGACCTTCTGAGCGATGTTTGCCGTGCGTACTCGTCGCCGAGTTCGTGCTGTACGCGGAATTGGTGTCGGGCTTTTAGCTTTGACCCAAGACCCGTCCATGAACAGAGTGACGAGGAGTATGTGGACCAAGAATTGGTTGCTTCAGCGTGACCAGTTCTCGCACATGCCTTTGCTTCGTGAGATCCGGGAGAATAATCCTGATGATTTCAGGAACTTTCTCAGGATGACGGACCCCGATTTTCACCGTCTTTTGGCTTTGCTGACCCCCTTTATCAGCCGGCAGGATACCTGCATGAGACAAGCCATTACTCCGGAGCAGAGGCTTGTTGCCACGTTGAGGTACTTGGCGACAGGGAGAAGTCTTCAGGATTTGAAGTTCTCTTCAGGTATCTCTCCCCAGGCCCTGGGAATCATTATTCCAGAGACCTGTTCTGCCATCATTCAGGTCCTGCAGGAGGACTATATTAAGGTAACATTTCTACTTTACTATTCCCTTCTATGTATGCTCTGTTTGCTAATGACTTGTATTTTTGACCTCCTTCCCTAATTACCATGATTGCAATATGTTCTAATATGCTGTGCCCCTTTTCTCCTTCATGCATTTTTCCCTTCACTTACCTCACCAGCATGCTCTTCTGCCCCAATAGACACCTATGGCCTAGTCACTTAAGCAATGTCTTTTGTCTGCTGCATAGTATTGTTTGCCCCAAAACACCCCCTAAAATATGCACAAATGTTTGCTGTGTGGTTTACTTCATGTAGAGCCCCCTTTTTTTGTTCTTTTGGTGGGGGGGGGGGCAAACTCATTAGGAACCCCCTCCCCCAACTGCTCTGTCAGATGGTACCAATCCTTTATCTGCTGGCTTTCCCAAGGTCCATACACACTATATACCTACCTCTTTATAGTGCGCATCTTTAGGGATGAATTCAGCAAAGCATGTAGTGCAAGGGACTGCCTCCATACATTCCATTTCCTATTTTTTTGTCTTCTTTCCCTCCTATTAGCTTGCTTGGTAATTTAATAATGTCACACTGTGCCTGCCTTTTTTGGGGGGGGGGGGGGGGGGGGTTGAAATGTTATTTGATCTTTCCTGTGGCCTGCCAATAGTGTTAAGTACAGAGGGTCTGGCCAAACTAGCCCACATTATTGAGCCATTTGCCAATCAATGAAGTGCAGAGGGTTAGCTGTCCACCACCCCCCCCCCCAAAACCCCTAGTTATTGCCAATGGCCCATCAGAAGTGGGGGGATTGATGGGGGGGTGAGTAATCTGTGAAGGGGAGCCTCTACTTTTCTGTGCAAATACTTTCCAGCCTCCAATTTTAGACAATGCTCTTGTTCCAAGATGTTGATTGTCTAATCTGCTTGCAATGTTTAGGTGCAAAGTGACTAATTTTTTTTTCTTGTTTCACTCCACAGTTCCCTTCCACGCCACAGGAATGGCAGACTGTGGCCTCCCACTTTGCCAGCCGTTGGGACTTTCCTAACTGCGGAGGGACAATTGATGGGAAACACGTCCGCATCGTCCCACCGCCCAACTCGGGGTCCTACTATTATAATTATAAAGGGTTTAATAGTGTAGTGATGTTGGCGGTGGTGTCGGCAACATACGAGTTTATGTATGTGGACGTGGGGATGAACGGCCGGATATCGGATGGTGGGGCCATTACGCACACGGAGTTCTACTGGCGTCTCCAAAGTGGCAGTCTGTGCTTGCCACCTCCAGAGGAGAATGCCGAAGGACTCCCCTTCGTCTTTGTCGCAGATGAAGCGTTTGCGTTGACTCCCCATGTGATGAGGCCGTTCCCGATGAGGACCCTCACCCCGGACCAGAGGGTCTTCAACTACAGGCTGTCCAGAGCCAGAAGAGTTGTGGAGAACGCTTTTGGCATCCTGGCCAGCCGCTTCCGCCTGTTCCTGACGGCATTTAACTTGGCGGAATACAAACTCAACCACATAGTTCTTGCCTGTTGCATATTGCACAACTTCCTCAAAAGACATAACAGGAACTATGTGGTGCCCGTTGGCCCAGATGTGGAGGGCCCTCCAAATGCCGAACTCACAGCCCTTCGAGTGGCACGTCCAGGCTTGCCCCCTCTAAATGCCCGTGTGGTCCGGGACCAATATATGCAGTACTTTGTGGGTAGGGGGGGGGCCATTGCTCTGCCTGACGATGTGTGAGAGGCATTTTTTAATAAATCTGATATTTTAACCAACCTATGATTTCATGTCATTTCAGTCTTCTTTTTAGCTTATTTTACTTTGACATTTTTTCCCTTTGCCTTCGACAGTGGGAATGCACTTTCTGGGCAAAAGGAGGTAACAGTCTCTTCTTCCCAAAAAGATTATTCTCATGTTGTGTGTTTGCTACCTAATCTTTGGTCTAGAGAAGGTTTGTACTGCATAACTGACACCCAAAATACTCCTTTTCATCACCAGGTCTGACATGTGTGTATTCTCCAAAATGCTGTGCTCCGTGTTTTCGTACAAAGCACTGTGGGTGTCATTTACATAAGTCAAATCCGCTATGCTCTACAAGTGCATTGAAAAAGTTCCCCGGGAAAGAAAATTAGAGTGCAAAGTGGATTTGCCTTTAGTAAATAACACCCATTGCCCCCCATATCCTTTTCATTTTACATACATAATGCATTGTGTTTTTTAAATAAGGAAGCCACACATTTAGAAAAATAAAAGTTTACTAGGAAAACATTCCCAAGTGCGTTTACAATCTTCACGCCAAAACTGACAACATCTTGGTTATTTACAACATTGTTTACAAACATTCCGCAATTGGTAAAACCAGGCATGGAGCAAAACAGAACCTAGGAACTTGGAAAGTTCAACTTTGTAAAGTGAAGACAAGATCAGACATGACTATATGTTCAAAGTGTGTTTGATCTTGCCTTCATCACATGGGGGGGTCACCCCCGAAAAGTGGAAATTTGGAACATGCACACAATTTGGGACTGAAAATGGTCATTAGATGGTAAAACACATGCCTAGAAGCTTCAAAAGTGCCATTTTCCATCATGGGGATGAATGGACGTTTTTTGGGGGTGCAACCCTTTCACCACAACCACTTTCGTAGTTCGTAAAGTGTTTGCACCCCCAAAAAAAAACGTTGCCATTCATCCACCATGGTGGGAGCTAGCACATGTGGACACAATGTGTGCATGTTCCAAATTTCAGACAGTTTTTAAGTTGCAAATGTGTTCTGAAGCTGGCACAAATGTGTGTTAATTACTTGGTGCGTTTTCATATTTTTCCTAAAATATCAATGATGTTCTTCAATTTTTGTTGAACATCATTGATGTTTTGCTTTATGTAATCTAGATCTCTATTGCAGACCATTATCTCTCCGATGAGTACGTGGGCACTCTCTGTGGTAAAGTGCGATTTTTCTTCCACAACATCCACGTCACCTAAAAACCACAAACAAACAAAAATGGGGTGTTGGAAATGAGGCAGCCATACATGGATTAGCTTACCAGTAGCTGTGTTCTCCCACACTCACCTGTTGTGGTGACAATTTCTCCAAGTTCGATGATCTCTCCTTCCTCCTCCTCCTCCTCCTCTGCTTCTGCTCTTTCCCCTTTTTTGGTAGGTGTTGGTTTGGGGGTTTCCTCAGACGGCCCAAGTTTTCGCTCCCCTATGAGAATGTCCAAAAGGAAGATTTAGCAACACAAGCTATTGAGGGCAGAAATAGGAAATGACAAACATTGCTTGAAAGTGACGGACACTATTTTAGTTTGGCCAGTTACAAATGTCAACTACATGAATGAAGTCACTTTGTAAAGGTGCTAAACTGACTAGCTTTTTGGTAGAAGTTTGTGTGATGGAGACCCCCCTCTAGTATCCACTGGAGCACATGTGTGGAAAAGCATAATAAAAAGGGGGTTTGGGTGTCCCAGCACTAGTGCTCTAGAGTCCAGATGGGTAAACAGCTACTGAGTGACCTCTCCTTTACATTGAATAAATTGGCTTTACATTCTTGATGACATTTCTAGTGAGAACAAACTTCCTTTCCCCAAAAAAACACCAAACATCGTATTATAAGTGGCCGAACGATCGAGGTTGCGTACGATCGAATGCACACACACACGACCATGACAGTGGCAGAAAGATCGAGGCTGAGTACGATCGAATGCACAGACGAACCTGAAAGTGGCCATTTTGGAATGTACAACTTGGTAAAAATCAAAACACAATGGAGCAGTATGCAAGCAAGAAATCAAACACAAAACACAACTACTTACTTTTTTGAAGAATTCTCTTGATCTTTCTGTACTGATCGGCCTCCCTCAGTTTCAGGTCTGACCAGCGTTTCCTGAGTTGCTCCTTGGATCGTTGTACCCCAAAATTATTGTACAGCCTTCTCACAACTTTAGACATGATCTTGGCCTTGCGGACATTGGGGTTGAGGTAAGGCCCATACTTCCCATCATAGTCGCTCCTCTTTAATATGTCCACCATCTCCAACATTTCTCCAAATGACATATTGGAGGCCTTGAATTTCAGGTTCCGGGATCGGGACGTTTCTGCCTCCGGACTTTCCTCGTCCTCCTCCTCGTTGGTGGGATATTTGTGGCGCACCTGCTGTGTCCCCGCCATGTGCTCTCCCCACTACGCCGTAAAGAGAAGGGGTGGGGAATAGACGAGAAAGATCGTCAGGGGCGGGCGGAGTTTGAAGCATGCGCAGTGTATAGAAAACGTCACACGCCTGTGTCGTAGCCACGATCTGGGAGACGAGGGAGAGAAAGCTCACGCACGAGACGATCGCTACAAACGAAGGTACAATTTGACGTTGGTACATAACTAGCCTAGACTGATTAGAACTTGAGGCTTCTTTATGGAGAAGATTAGGAGAGTTTAGGCTGACATTATTTATATTTGTGTGGCGTTGTGTCTTGCAGAGGTGATGGATGCCTTCTACAACGTGAGCTTTCTCCCACACTTCATTGATAAATACCGGCAATTCCCCCTCTTATGGCAGGCAAAACACAGGAATTATAGCAACAGACCAAAGAGGTACGCAGCCCTGCTGAAACTGGTGGCATTTGTAAAGCCTACCCTGCCCATGGCAACCGTCGCAAACTTAAAAGTGAAGATCACCAACATGAAGACTACCTATTTCCGGGAGCGCAATAAGGTCCTGAAGTCACAAGCATCTGGAGCTGCAGCAGCTGATGTCCATGTCCCCACGCTCTGGTACTATGACAGGCTCCACTTTCTCAAAGACCAGGCTACTGTCAGGAAGTCACTCTCGACTCTTCCTTGCACGCGTCCTTCCACGCACGCCACCCTTGATGAGGATTCCGAGGACCAACCTGGGCCTTCCAGTCAGGAATATGTGCAGGTGCCCAGCTTGTTCCAGGTATAGTAGTTTTGGAACCAGTTTGTTGAATAATGAATGATGTTCAGTTAATTCAGGATCCCCAATTGCTTATTTCCTAACGTGATTGACATATCAACAGACAGTGGTGTGGGAGACATTTTTGGGAAGAATCTAAACTGCAGGGCTGAGAATTGTATGGTTTTGAATTTGAAAACATTTTGCAACAGTCACTAGATGAGAATTGTGTGTGTTTGATGAACAAATAACTGAAACTATGTCCCTTTTTCATACACAGGAAGACCTCAGCCAGGAGGTGGCTGTGGAAGGTGGCAGTCAGGAGGAGGCAGGGGGTAGTGACAGCCAACAGGGGGTAGGCGTAGGAGCCTGACTGTCTCCCAAGTCTCTCCCCTCCGCCTTCCCTACAGAAGGGCGAAAAGCATGGGGGAGGTGGGAGAGTCAGCGCTCCAGCTGATAAAAGATGCCTCAGCCTCCCTCTATGCCACACCCACCTACGAGGAGGCCTTTGCCTCCTTGGTTACAAGTAAATTTACGGGTATGGAGGCGGGGCAACGCAGCATGTGTGAGGAGGTCATCCTCAAAATACTAAATGAGGGGATGGCTGGGGAGATGACTCCCCTCACACATGTTTGCGAGAGTGACCTTGCTCCGCCTCCTCCTCCTCCTTCTGCCACCCCACCAGCACCAGCACCACGGCGTGGAAGGAAGCGTACAAGGAAGACAAGAGAGTGACAACCTGGACTCAGTCTGGTCTGAGAGAAGATGGAGCCTCTCGTAGTACCAGAGCCTGGGGACCTAGATGGCATCTGCTGCAGTTCCGGATGTTTTGGACTTCAGGACCAGATTGCGCTCCCTTATTATTTAGATAGGTAGTCTTCATGCCCCCAATTGTTTAAGTCTGTAAAATGATGGTTGCCATGGGTGTCCAAGGCTTTGCAAATTCCCCAAGTTTCACCATGGCTGCGTTCCTCTTTGGTCTGTTGCTGAGACCTAAATAAAGGTTTTTTTGATTTGAAATAATCATTGACTATTGTGTTTTACTTTTCTACAATGACAGTTTTTCTTTGAGTAGGCAGGTACATTTCACTAATCCTAGAATTAACAAGGGGCACCAACAACCAACAAACTCCTAGTAAATGTAAGCAAGAAATACAAATGTTAATAATGTGGTTTTGCTAAGTTGAGACATACAAACCCCCTCCAAAAAAAAAAAAATCTCCTTCAAATATGTATTCCCCCAAAAAAAAAAAAATCTGGGTAAAAAAATAAGAAAGATTGTATTACGATCTGAGTAAAAATAAACATGTAGTGTATAAATGCTGCAAAGTAATAAAGAAGTAAGTTTGTGAGAAGTGCGGGTGAATAGGAGCAGCTAAAAGATGTCATTCTTGTTGCATTGTAAAGAAAAAGAGAATGCGCTGCATTAAAGACATTTTAACATTGCAGCGTGACGAATGTGCTGTGTCGATTAGGAAAGGTAGTTTTACCTGACCGAGCGCTTCCGTCACAGAATTTCTTCTGAGCATGCGTAGCACTTTGTCCGTCGGACAAGCGTACACACGCTCGGATTTGGTGTGATCGGACCGGGTTGACGGCAAATCTTTCCAGCAGGAGATAAGACTTTGTCCGACGGACAAACCGACGAACACTGTCCGATGGTGCATACACACGGTCTGATTTTTCAACAACCTTGTCCGATCGGACCAAATTGATGAAAAAGTCCGACCGTGTGTATGGGGCTTTAGTCTGTTCGAAAGTCCATTCATTTTGAACGTGATGCCCTAAGACGGGACTAAAAAAGGAAGTCCAATAGCCAGTAGCCAATAGCTGCCCTTGCGTCGTATTTGGTCCATCGGACCAGCATACAGACGAATGGTTTACCCGATAGGTATTGAGTCCGTCGGACAGATTTGAAACATGTTCTATTTCTAGGTCCATCTGATTTTTTTTTATAAAAACAATAGGATTATCCCACACACAATCGGAATGTGTGACGGACTGATCCTGTCGGATCTAGTCTGCGGCATTAGACAATTAACCAGGGGTACAAGTTTACTTTTTAAAGTTTTTTTTATAGCCGTGTAGAGTGGGTATAACACATTTTACATTAAGCACAAATGTTTTTGTGATGCTGCATTGTTAACGCAAATAAGAAGATTTGCGTCTGTCAGAATTTTCAATAATTCATTGTAATATAGATATACATAATATTTTGAATGACTTTTCTAAAGGAAAGACACATGATTTGTAATTTGAAGTAACTGATGTCACTGTCCCTTGACTGTCATCAAGGCTTTTACTGGTAGGTTAAAAAAGAAACTGAAATGTAAATTTCCCTCTATTTTCTATATCTTCAATTACTGTGATATTCACACACATTTATTTGATAAAATAATAACTAAAATCCCCACAGCAATAGACATTGCTGCTCATCACCTGTTAATGATGTATGGTCTGTCTTTCAAAAAGGAATATTCACAACCTTTACTTGGCTATTGGGGACTTGAATGCATAAATGATTTATTAACAGATTGTCAAAGTTAAATAGAACTGGAATGAAGAGTATTTTTATGCCACTGCACTGCCATGCATTTTTTCTCACCAGCACATTGTAAGGCAGGACATTGGGTTAAAAAATCCTGCATGGACCTGAAGTTTGACATTTAGGTCAATTGAAAGTGTTTTTAAAAAAAATGCAATAGAATGCACCTAAAATGCATATCAATCAATGCAGCATGTGATAACAAACTTGTTGGATCCATTCACATTATGAATTATGCTGTTTTAGCGATATGCTGTCACTCTTTGAATGACAATTGTGTGGCCATGCAACACTGTACCCATATGAAATTTGTATACTTTTTTCCCCCACAAATTGAGCTTCGTATGGCCAGCCTAAGCGTCCAACCTCTGCTGTGTCCTGAAAACTTTGAGGAAGCCTGCAAAGGCCTACAGGTGTGCCAGTCACATTACATTATATTGTGCAAAAAGGCATAGTGCATTGTAAAATACCGGGGCCTCTTATCTGCAGGGGCCATTTTGCTCATAAGGTGAACTTAGCTTTTAAATAAAAATCATCCAAAGGAGATTTTATATGTAAACATAGATTTTTTAACCGATTGCTGACCAGCGCACGCCAATTTACGTCAGCAGAATGGCCCTGGTAGGCAAAAGGGTGTACAGGTACATCCCCTTTAAGAAGCGGTGTCGCGGGCGTGCACGCACCATGGTCTCCGTGACCGTGGGTCCTGTGGACTCTATGTCTGCCAGGTGCCCGCGATTGTGTCACGGAGAGGAAGAAAGGGGAGATGCTTTTGTAAACACATTTCCCCATTCTGCCTAGTGACAGGACAGAGATCACTGCTCTCTGTCATTGAGAGCAGTGATCACTGTCCTGTGTGTTGAAGCCCAGCCCCCTTACAGTTACAATCACTCCCTAGGACACATTTAACCCCTTCACCGCCCCCTAGTGGTTAACCCCTTCACAGCACTGATCGCTGTATAAATGACAATGGCCCCAAAATAGTGTAAAAAGTGTTCGATCTGTCGTCCATAATGTCGCAGTCCCGATAAAAATCCCAGATCGCCGTCATTACTAATAAAAAAAAAAATATAACTAAAGCTATAAATTTTGCGCAAACCAATCAATATACACTTATTGTGATTTTTTTTTACCAAAAATATGTAGAAAAATACATATTGGCCTAAACTGAGGAAAAAAATAGCTTTTTTTATATATTTTTGGGGGATATTTATTATAGCAAAAAGTAGAAAATATTGCGTTTTTTTTTTCAAAATTTACGCTCTTTTTTTGTTTATAGCACAAAAAATTAAAAACCGCAGAGGCGATCAAATACCACCAAAAGAAAGCTCTATTTGTGGGAAAAAAAGTACGCAGTCGAATTTTGTTTGAGTACAGCGTCGCACGACGATACAAAATTGTCAGTTAAAGCAACGCAGTGCCGAAACGCAAAAAGTGCTCTGGTCAGGAAGGGGGTAAAATCCTCCGGGGCTGAAGAGGTTAAATCACAAACAAATACAGATGTGTAATCATTCACATAATTACATTTATTTTTTAAATGCAAGTAGTATACAGCCAGCTATATACTGATCGCATATTCTGGCAGCTTGGTGGTGGTGGCTGTCAATATACAATAGCTGCAGCTGAAGATTAGTCCATCTACGCTCTTTAGAGGAATTTGTAAGATTTATTTTGTTTAGCCTGCAAGTTAAGGGAAAAAAATATTTGTTTATGGCCAGCTTAATTAAGCTTAAGTATTAGATTCATGCAATCTCCTGCATATCAGCACTGACTGCCAAATGGAGCATCAGCATTAGAGTCAATCAGGTATGCTGCAATGCATATGTGCTGAAAAGGACCATGCTTACAGTAGGAGATGCAGAGTTAGAGGTGGGATTAGTTCATCAACCTGTTACTGCTTCTTCACTGTCCAGGAACAAGAAACTGGCCATGATGAATTGCTTAATTACAGCATAGAAAATCAGGTTACCAGCTTGGCTGTGTTGTCTGACAGGGGTGTGCAATATCTAAAGACTGGGTGAACAGAAAACAAATCATATGACTAGTAAAACAGCTCTAATATATGCACCTCAGCTGTACTTTTACTGCAGCTGTTATCCTGATGTTCTACTTTAACCACTTCAGCCCCGGAAGGATTTGCCCCCTTAATGACCAGGCCATTTTTTGCAATACGGCACTGCATCGCTTTAACTGACAATTGCGTGGTTGTGCGATGTTGTACCCAAATAAAATTTACATCCTTTGATTTTCTCACAAATAGAGCTTTATTTTGGTGGTATTTGATCACCTCTGTGGTTTTTATTTTTTGCGCAATAAACAAACAAAGAAAAATGTTTTTTACTTTTTGCTATAATACATATCCAAAAAAAATATAAAAAAACAAATTTATTTATCAGTTTAGCCCAATATATATTCTTCTACATATTTTTGGTAAAAAAAATCGAAATAGGCGTATATTGATTGGTTTGCACAAAACTTATCGTGTTTACAAAATAGGGGATAGATTTATGGCATTTTTATTATTTTTCTTTTTTTTACTAGTAATGGTGACATTGCAGCAGACAGATCAGACACTTTTGACACTTTTTTGGGACCACTGACATTTATACAGCGATCAGTACTATAGCCACTGATTACTGTGTAAATGTCAGTGGCAAGGAAGGGGTTAACACTAGGGGGCGATCAAGGGGTTAAGTGTCTTCCCTAGCTGTGTTCTAACTGTAGAGGAGATGGGCTGCCAGGGACATGACAGAGATCAATGTTACTGTCAGCATGGGGAATCACCTTGTTTACAAAGCAGTTCCCCATTCTGCATCTGTAACAGGCGATCGTGTGTCTCCGGCGAACATCGAGTCTGCCCGCAGCGTGCAGCAGGTGCGAGCGTGCACCCCCACACAGCTACAACAATTTGCGCAGGAGAGCCGACCTGCTGCCTTATAACGATTGTTGCTGGTTGGCAAACGGTTAAAGAGAAAAATTTAGGGTCAACTCAACTCTAGTGATTGGATTCCACTTTGCCGATTTACCAAACAAATAGCATATGGTGCAGACTATAAAATGGAATTTGTTTCACCCAGTTATATGTATTACTTATATAGCCTTATTATACAAAATGTCTTATTGTGCTAAATGGTCAGGAGTGACTTGATTTAAAAGTTCACCTAAGGACTTGGTTGTGCAATTTAATGTTGAATAGTCTATAAAACTGAATTTGAGGTTGTTGTGGTAAGGTGGTAACCCTCTTTCCTAATTAGACAGGACATTTAGCTTAGCGGAGAACTAAGATTCTTAAATTATGTGAAGAAAGTAGATTACAAACTATCTCTGTGGCTCAATGAAAACATTAATTACTGTATATGAAATGGTAAGGGTGAGGGCATTCTGAATGAAAAGGCTGTGTGTTTGATGTAAAGCTCATTACATCTGAGTGAATAAGCATTATAAAAAAATATTGAATAAGTCTAAATGTAAAGGATAAAAATAAGGGAGTTATTCTGTGCAGTAATAAATGAACACAAACAATAAAATATGTGCACCAAATAAATTCCAAATAATGTAAAATCAACACAATTCTTGGTAATTAAACTATCTCTAATAGATACAGTTCTCTTCGTGCCTTCACACAACTGTTATGTGCTCCCAGAACTCTCACCTCCAAACAGTTAATATTCAGCCTCAAAGATATGGGAATATCTAGCCTTCACATATTTTATTGTTTGTGATAATTTATCACTGCACAAAATTACTCCCTTATTTTTATTGATTACTATGTGTATTGTGAACACTACAGATTTTGAAGTTATAGTTCCTGATTGTCACGTTTTCACATTTAAATATTCACCACTGATTTATTCGGTAGCACAAAGGACTTACATTTAGTAAATGTAAAGGATCACTCCATTTATTCCACTCAGAAACCTGTATAACAGAGTTCGTTCTTATTTTATTATTTTTTTTTTATTTTTTTTCTTACCAAACATTCTGATATGGTGGTTTAAAACTGATCCCCAGGTTTCATTTAAAGTTTAAATAGTTTGTTTGGACCAACCTGGTCCAAATAAACTATTTATTTCACTAACATTTGCAGTGGCTGGGAGCATCGTATAAACTGTATGTAGCCTTAGCTACATACAATATACAGTGTTGTTGTCCTGCAGCAGAGCGGGAACTTTATATCATTCTAAGCACTGCTCAGCCATTCACGGGAAACTTTGTATTCTATGAATGAATACAAAGCTTCCTCTGATTGCCTGACTCAGAGAGACAGGCAAATGATGTCACAATTTCTGACTCAGCCAATCCACGGAAGCTTTGTGTTCATTCATAGAATACAAAACCTACTGTGAATGACTGTGCAGCACTCACCCTGACTCAATTTTCAAGAGAGTGACAGGAGGTTCTCATTCCACTGCCAGAACACAGCGCTGTACACTGCATGGAGCTGAGGCTAAATACAGTTTATACAGCATTCACATCCTCTGCAACTGTTAGTAAAGTAAACATTTTGGTTGGACTGACTTGGTCCAAACTATTTAAAGTTAAATTAAGTTACGTAGTCATATGTCTATGCAGGTTATATAACTTTATCATTATGTGTCCAAAGACATGCAGGTAGGTTAATTGGCTTCTGTCCAGAAATTGGCCCTAGTATACACCTTGGATTGTGGGCTCCTTGAGGGTAGGGACTGATGTGAGTGTGCAATGTACAGGGATAGGGACAATTGTGGACACTCACTCAGGTTGAACTGGATGGACTGGTGTCTTTATTCAACCTTACTAACTATGTAACTGAGTGTTACAATACAAACTGTATTCTTTGTGTTATTTTCATGTATAACGTGATTTACTTTGTCAATACATTTTCACTGTTAAAAAAAAAGTTAAATTAAGTTAAATTTAAACTTACACTAGCAATTTTTTGTTGGGTACGCTGAATAGTTTTGTTGGAGTTCTATCTTGCGATGTTTCTAGAAGGAAAAACTGATAGCTAGGTGCCCCAAAAAATATTATAGGAGCATTTGGAGAGAGTGTAAAAAGACTGTGCACCACTGTCATAGAATATTAGGGAAGTAAACATTATTGTCCCCTTTGTATTTTGTGCCCTGTGCTGTCCATTTCTCTCGCAGGCTGTATTGCAGTTTTGACACCACTGGATTTATGCCATGAACGGTGTACAGATAGCTTAGTCATGGTAGATGAGGGTCAGCCTTTACCAACTCTAGCTCCATCAGGAGGTTAGTCAGTTCTTGGAACTTGTGATAATCCTTGTTGGTTATTTTTTGAAAGGTTTGATGTCTTTTAAATAAAGCACTTTCTATAGCTTCAGGGCTACCAGAAGTTTGCTTAAGCCTTGCCCATGCAGGAAGAAGGCCTGTGTCTGGGTGGTCCAAATTTATTGCTCTCTCTCTCTTTGTCTTCTGGGACAGGCCTTACTTTAGCCTTCAGCTTGTTGTGTAGAAAACTCTTCCAATGCTTCCTGCTACCCGTTCCTTAGGTTGGAAAACCGTTAAGAGACTTAAGACACAGGAAGTAGTTCAGCAGCTGTCCTTGTTACAACACAACCTGCACCCACCTTTCCCCTCCAGGAGATTGATCCACCCACCTCTGTACTCACATACAATCAATGTCACCAAACACCATTCTCAGACTAGACTCTATTTGCATCTGTGCATTTCAGAATGCATGGCCAGAAAACACGTGCTTTGCTCTGTATTTCAGAAATGCACTGCAAACATGCATTGTGCTTACATTGCCATTAAATATTAATGGCACCCCAAGTGTGGGTAGCAGGCACACATTTACTATGCAACATATACTATTTGAGCTTTCAACTCAACCTCTTTTGTTTGAAAAGCTTTGCTTTGAGCTTCCATCTGAGTTTCCATTTCTATTTCTTTTCTAGCAAAGGAGTTTCACACTTTAGTTGCTTCTGCATTTGCATAGGCCTCTATAAGTTTGTCACTTAACAACCTGCAGACCTGCCACAGTAATTATATTGCAGTGTGGCGGCAAGTGCAGGCACAATCACTTGCACGTAAGTGATTGTGCCTGCTCTGGGTTAGGAGGGTGCAGTACACCCCTCCTGTGACCACTGATTACAGTTACCGGTGATCAGTAACTGGGTATCATGTGATCGCTATGACAGATATAATCTATAGTAGTTTCATAGTTATCTCTGAGCTTCTAGGCTGGATTTATGGTGTGCTTAGGTTTTACACTCTACCCTGCACCCTCTGTAGAATATGTGCCCTGTAAGGTTGTGTGCTTAGAAGCATGATGTACATTGATTCAGCAACAGAAGAGTCATGGCTAGACATTTTATACTTTTTTGCTGAAAATGGTTACTGTCTCTATAAGAAGATGAACAGTGATTTATGCCCCGTACACACAGTCGGATATTCCGATGGAAAAAACTGATCGGATTATGTTGTTGGAAAATCCGATCGTGTGTGGGCTCTAGCAGGATCTAAAATTTTCCGACAACAAAATCCGATCTGACTTTTTCCGATCGTGTGTAGAGAATTCCGACGCGTACGTTTTATACGTCACCTCGTCGGGAACGATCAAATTTTCCGACAACTTTGTCCGACCGTGTCCGTTTTGGACAAAATCCGTCTGAAAAAATAAGACGGATTTTGTGGTCGGAAAGTCCTACCGTGTGTACAGGGCATTAGACAGCCAGGGTAACACAGTTTACTGCCGTGAACCAGTTCTTAAACACTGTCAGAAGAAATGCAGGAAGCTTTTTTAACCATGTGCTTTCAAAAGATGGAGGATGGCAGTAAGCCTGATGGAAAATTAAGCATATGCACATACAATCTTTTTGACTATTCTGACTTCAATCGTTATAAAAGTGGTCTCTTCCTGAAACCTCTATGCCTGGCCTAAATATAGCAAATAAAATCACTTCAGACAGGGCCGGCCCTACTATGGGTCCCGCTGGGTCCGGGTAGCTCCACCACCCTGGAAAAAGGCTGCCCTGCTGCCCTCAACATGCATACTCATAGTTGTCGGGCGCGAGGGTGCTCGTACACAGTCTAACACCGGCTGTTAAACACCCAAGCACACATAAAGAGCACAGGTGTGTGTGCTGCCGAGGGGAGGGGTACCCATAAGTGACAGAGAGCAATGAAAGATCCCTTCCCCACCAGCTCCACCAGCAGCCATGTGCGGGCACATCTTGCGAGGCTTGCATCTCTATTGGTTGGAACTGAAGGAGGGGGCCTCATGCAAGGGCCTGCCTTCTTCTGCTCTGGTGCATGTGTGATGCTAGGCACTGAAGACTGTGGGAGCACTGGGAGAGATCAACGGAGAGGTAATATAAGTTAGTTCTGTGTGACAGGACACAAAGGGTGCCCATCATTTTTTCTTGTAGTGGCTGCTGATCTGCTGGATGGCCAAATGTTGCATAACCTGTCATGCTCAAAAATCACTATACAGCCCTAGCTTGCCATTATACTACCCTAGCCTACCCCTATACTACCCTAGCCCACCCCTATACTACCCTAACCTGCCCCTATACTACCCTAGCCTGTCTATATACTACCCTAGCCTGCCCCTATCATGCCCTAGCCTGTCCATATGCTACCCTAGCCTGTCTATATACTACCCTAGCCTGGTTATATACTACCCTAGCCTATCCATATCCTACCCTAGCCTGCCCCTATACTGCCCTAGTCTGTCCATATACTATCCTAGCCTGTCTATTTACTACCCTAGCCTGTCTATAAACTACCCTGGCCTGCCCCTATATTACCCTAGCCTGTCCATATACTACCCTAGCCTGCCCCTATACTACCCTAGCCCGCCCCTTGGAATTGAACATAATGGTATGTCATATAATTTTGCATATAGAAAAGGTGCTGTTGCATGTAAATATGATCTTTTGGTGGGTGTGACTTGTTTGGGGGGTGGGGGGGGGGGCAGCATTTCATTCTTGGACCCAGGCAGCACAATGTATTGGACCAGCCCTTACTGCAGACATTTTTGTCAGAAAGCTGAACTCACCAAACACTTATGCCGCATACACACGATCAGAATTCTCGACGGAAAAAGCTCTGATGGTTTTTCCGTCAGAATTCAGATGGAATTTCACTCAAA